>JASVER010000005.1:17790137-17987311 GCA_030449065.1 Oceanodroma leucorhoa
ATCACCATTGTTATTATTATTATTCCTTTCTTTTCTGTTCTATTAAACTGTCCTTATCTCAATCCGTGAATTTTGTTTTCAATTCTCTCCCCGTCCCGCTGTGGGGGGGGAGAGTGAGCGAGCGGCTGTGTGGCATTTGGCTGCCTGCCAGATTAAACCACGACAGGATCCCACTGCCTTTCTCTCCCTTCTCCACTCCTATTCCTCAGACATGAGTTGCCCCAGGGTGTGAGACTGGTCTTGGGCTGCAAACTGCACAGCTGTAGAAGGATTTCCCACCCCTTTCTACTACCTCAGATCTCAAGGAAGATGGGCTCCCGTTTCTTGCTGGAGATGTACGATGGCATTCGGTACAGCTGCGGCGTGCTCGGTGGATGGCTGCTGCAGGCTCTGCTCTGCCCAGCAACCTCCCCCTTCTCCTCCACACAGCCCCAGCCTGTTTACTCCGCCTCCAGTGATTCCCAGTTCTGCGCTCATTGACAGTTGCAGGACCTGAAAAGGATTTTTTCCATCAGTAAAAATATGGTGTGAGCTTTTCCACATTATATCTGAGATCTGATTTCAGTGTTTCTATAAAAAAAATCCCAGCTTTGGAAGAGTACCACTGCGAGCGGGAATGGTACCAGAGAAGCCCCCACAGTCAATAGCTGCTTCTCCTGCACCTTCCCTCTGCCGTTTGCCCATACGGAGGTAGGTCTTTGGTTTCCTGGTTTAGTCTCTGTTCTGGCCTGGGCCAGAGCAGAAGCCTATCCCTAATGCTGACTGGCTTACAATCCTCTTTAGAGTCCCAGAGGGAGCACATCACTGAATGGTTTGAGATAGTTTCTCCATGAACTTATTGTTTCAGATAAAATGGTACACTCAGCACAGCCTGCGTGCATTTTTTTGCAAGCTGTTACGACTGGGTTTCGTTCAGGCCGGCTGAGCTAACCAGAAGTCCTGAGGATGTGTTTAGCGTGAACCGGGTGAAGCCTCCTGATGCTGACTTTCTGAACAGTGGGGTTAGTTAGCAGAGGTCAGCACTGCTCCACCACCACTCAGACAGTGCCGGGGGCAGGCAGCACAGGCAGAGCTCACCCTCTCAAGTGCTCTGCCAACGTTACCCTTTGTTTCTTTACTCACAGTAGGGATGCAGTTTACAAAGTACAGAGAGAACTGTTTCTACATAAGAATATCTGTTAACGTGCTGTTCGACAGATGACACCTGGATGCTGAAAAATGTATCCTTCTAGCAATAATGTTTATCTGCTGAACAGGTTATTTGAAAAATCGACATTACTGCATTGTTTTCTTCCATTTTCATTCCAGTACTTCTTTGCATTGTCTTTTCATCCTGCATTTACTGCTCTTCTCCCAACACTCTTTTTTTTTTCCCTTTGCTTTTCCTTTTCTGTGAAGAGTTTTCCCATTTTTCTTTTCTTCTTTCTTTTTTTTTCATTGCAGTCTCTTTCATATCCAGTTTCAAATTTTAGTTTGGCTCCCACACAGTCAGATTTCACTAAAGTGCACCTTTTCAAATACCACATATAACAAGATTCTGCTTGGGTTCCAAAAAAATGGTTGTAACCTCAGTCGAGTAAAAATATGTTGACCATCGGCAAGGTCAGAAGAGGAGGCGTTAGAAGGGTAGTTATATTTTATTCAAATTTCAGTTGTATAAAGCTATTGACCTTTTAATGGCAGAGTGAATTAAAAAGAAAAAAAGCTCACATGCTCCATTCCCTGCTAGAGCTGCAACCCTCTCAGATGCTCTCAGTGATGCCCACCTCCCACTGGAACCAGCAGAAGCTTGTTTGCATCGTGCTCCAGAGGTCAGCATACCACAGCTCTTTTGGAAAGGAGCCAAAGTGCTTCTTCACAGATACATCCTCTTTGTGAAGAACATTTAACCATCAGACCCTATTCAACATGAAGGGAATCTAGCAAGAGCGTCCTGTTACTGCAGTGCTGCCCTGAGGAGAAACCTCGTCTGACAGGGTGCAAATGTCTTTCATTTCCTTCTTCCACTGAACAAGACTGGCAAAAATTGTGGAAAGTGTGCATAAAATAGCTAAATTGTAGCATTTGTCATGTTTTGGTAAACATCCTAGAGAGCTCATAAAGCGACTCTGACAAATTAGATCATACAAGAATGATGGAAAATAAACAACTTAGAAAACAGAAAGCCAAAAACATCTCCCAGTGTCAATAATGTGAACAGTAATGTAAATAATTATTATATTTCTTTAGCAACTTCTCTCAAAGCAGTGGAATGTCACTATTGTAAATAACTGAAGGATACGGCTCGTGGTATTTCCAAAACATTTTACGCAGGGAAGTGTTTGTACAGGATTATTTAGCTGGCTAAAAGCTGAAGGTTAAGTTCAACAGATTCATATGTGAAAATTCCTACTGCCACCTATTGGCAGAGAGGATAAACGTGAGTTAGCACAGTGCTACACGTCCTGAAATACACTTTTCCTTTAAAAAATGACGAAAATAAATGTTTGCATTTCACATTTAAAATACTCTTCCAGACTAGAATTAAACTCTTAAGAGGTACACACATAACCGTTCGTTTCTGATTAATGGATCTACTTCCCAAGCGCTGCTGCTGCCCGTGAGATGGAGGCAGTGGCAGATGATACTCCCCGAACTACCAACCTAGAATGAGCCTCCCAATGCCCTGAGAGGGCTTCTGAGGCTTCTGTATCCTACAAAATGAGGCATTTTGTAGGATAAATAGCACTCCTTTCTTTTTCCTGAGGTAATTCATAAAAGAAGAGCTTTAATGAAGCCTTGAACAACATACAGTCCTTGCCAGAAACTAATTTGCACTGAACCTTTTAAAGGACTCTGCTGATTGTTTAACTTTTCATTGCAGTGAAAGTCTATTACTATCTGTTTACCTCAACATGTTAACATTTGAATAGGAACTTTCCTATTTATCCTTTCATACCTCAGGGATAAAAAAAGGAGGGGGGGGAGGAAATAATTGTACCTTCTTAGCAGTGTTAAGACAAGAATGTAGAAAAATAAATTATGGAAAGGAAAAGCTCTTAAGTGTGGTTATTGTTTGCCCCCAAATCCTGCCTTTTCTTCTGCTGGTATGTAAGGGGGAGGCCAGACAATTAGAGGCGGCAAATTGCCCTGCCAAGGATGCTAGCCACCAATGAGACCTTGTGTGGCAAAGGACAGTGTAGGAGCAAATGCCCACAGTGTACAGGGGTGGCAGAGCCTGCTGAGATTTGATCACACCATCTACAACAAATCCACTTTCCTCAAAGTAATTCAGCAGCAGATTAGTGCCTGCAAACAGCAGGACTGAACATTTCCTGCGGCGTAGTCCAGAACAACTCATAACTGAGGTGGCGTGGGGAAAGGCGGAGGAGCAGAGAGGGTCTGGCAAAGGATGGGGACTTGCTGAAGCAGCTCTTCCCCTGAGTAGCTGTCAGAGATCATCTGTATCCCAAGGGGTGGGTGAAAAGGAAGTGCTCACGGACAAAGGTGTGCTTTGAAAATAGCAAGAGGATTTTCATACCAGCGGCTTTTAAGAGTCTAGCTTACTCATTTTCTGTTCAGATTTTAATTAGTCTTGTTAAGAGCTTCCATCAAAAATGGAGACAACACTACAGTTGTGGAGGTTAAGTCAGAGGGATTTTGCAGATACCTCATTCAGAAAATGTTATTTTTCAAGTAAGCCAGTAGCAAATATATCCCTTCTGAGTATCGTACCATTTAACAGCAATTCAGGACTTGGTTCAAGCAGTTAATAAAATAAAGCACACAATTAATTATGGAAAAAGGTGCTGAAATTTAATTTAATACATATAGACAAGTACCAGACATCATTTTTTAAGATTTTGTCATGTATTTTCAAAGATGTGGATGTAAATTAAAATTGTATACTTTTCTATTTGAAGGTTTTTTGAAGACATTTCTATTGCTGTGCTTCTGAGAATGAAATTCAGTATCTTTAGACTTCCACTCTGTTTTTATGAAACCAACTTTCAGTGTGTCAGTGAAGGGAAAGTTAGGGCTAGAAAAACTACAAAAAATTAATAGAGGTCAGATGACTTTGAAGTTGACAGACTTCAAGGATTATGAGAAGACAAAAGTGTTTTAATAACATTAATGAGTTCAGCTTTCAATATAGACTCCTAAACTCCAAACATTGGTGGAAGCAATTCACATAAAATATATATTAATAAATATTTGCATGACAATTTATTTTATTTGTAAAATATATTAGCTAGGAAAGCATATATATTTAAARCAAGCTTCTCAAAATGAAGGCTTTAATATCAACCTCATTTGTTATGCATGCTTACTCTGAATTTAACCTTTTGGACAGCTGAAAGGGGCCTTTCAGTACAGCCTTGAGGTTAATGTGAATTCACTTATCATTTTTACCAAATTGGATTTTAATAAGTATCAAATTAGAGATCCATTTAGTATTTTTCTAGGTTTGCACTAGTTTCCAGATCCAGTCTCAAGGAAAAATAATGAGACAGTACAGAGTTTCTGGAGCCTGCAGAACAAAGATAAAAAATGGATGATAAGAGGTTGACATGCTCTATTTAACCCATGGCAAAAATTTGCAGGTAGTGAACATACATATACAAAACCTACATCTGTTGATAATCTGTACTCTGTTTTACTCTTAAATAAATTTCTTCTGAATGCCATGGGAAATAGCTATGGCTGTACATTTATCTGAGATGCACAGCTATTGAATATCCACACAGCAGTCTTGTGATCCATATAGATACAGCAGTCTCAAGGTATTAACAAACATTTAATGTTGCTGTATGTATGTTATCCACCATTTTTCACAGCATCCTCAGAAGTGACATTTCCAAGCTTTTGGCACTGAGATTTGTTGACCCTTAACACTAAAAACTGAAAAATAATTCTTCATTTAGTTCTCATCACTTAAAACTTGTAAACAGTAATAAAAAGTGTGACTGCAATCCTTGTTGTTTGTCTTACTTCTAATACCATGAAAGCAGTAAGATGGAGAAATTTAACCCATCAGTATATGAAAAATACAACTTGTAGATATAACAGTGAATATTGCTATATTTTTTTCTAAAGGCTCTATTTTTTCCAAAGGCTGCCTAATTACACTTGCAGTCATAGAAAAATCCAGTTTTAACAACTCCTGCTGTTACAATCAACCATATCACAAAATCTTTTTCATCAGCAGTTGGAGAAACACCTTGAAGCATGCTGGGGTTCTTATCTTTGCCATCACCAATAAAACGAACCATTCCAGAACCTCTCCCAAGTTTGAATGGAACTGTAGATTTTTCAGGTTGACAATTAAACCTCTGGGGAAAAAAAATAATCTTCATTTGACAGGATAATAGTGTGAGCAGAGTATTTGGGAAGGGAAGGTGTGAGAGGCAACTGGATAAGCAGGCTGTTACAATTCTGGCCATAGCTATGGGCTTTGCAGTGACAGTCTCAGCTCCTGACCACCTGATAGGTCAGAGTTGTAGGCTCTGAATTAAACTAAATATTTTCACCCATTTGAAAACAAGAAATGACCACGACTAATCTGGAAAGAATCTAAGATGTTCATTTGACCTGGGAAAAAAAATGCTGATCTGAGGTTATTCAACTTCTTTCTTTTTTTTTTTTTACTCCAAATTTCGCACTCCTAACTGGCACATAACTGACCTCCAATACTTCTGTTTGGTTTTCTGCTATGGTCTGATACAGACACTTTTCTTTAGGCACCTTACATCATGCACAGTTCCAAAAGATAGCCCTGAATAAAGTGTCTAGGGTACTGGCAGTGCTGTTGCTACAAGAGAGCAGAGCTTCTCTTGGCTCTCAGTGCCCAGCTGGGAACAGGGCTCCGGTACCCAACTGCTTCCAAACAGCCTGTATAGACATGCGCTTTGCTGGCTGCCCTGTTTATTTTCCACTGTCATTTTCCAAGGCAAACTGGGCATGTGAAGTTCAATGCCTATCTGCCTCCTACTCCCATTAGTATGTCTTTAACTTTCCTGCATCTGTGATTCTTTTCACCTTTGCCAGGAGTTTTTCTTCCTATGTAATCGCAAAGTGCTGAATTAACTGTGGACTTTAAGGAGTGGGAAGTCCATACACCATAGGAATATTTATTTTTCACTGTTCTGATTACAAAAAGATTTCCAAACATGAAGAGTTGACATGTAAGTTTCTAATCTAATATATATCATCATGTGCCGTTGTTCACATAAGACATACACATACACAGCGCAAAATAAGGGGCCACAACATTCATTGAAGAGAACCTATAATACAGAACATGATCTGGTAATATTTCACTGACTCTAGAATCACTTTTTTAAATTCTGGTTAAATTCTGATTAATATAATCATTTACAGACACAGCATAAAGTATAGTTTTTCTTCTGCTATTTACATGCCACTGACATATTCGTAGTTTTCATTTTGGTCATTATCTTTTAGGAAAGTTCTCCTGGCATTGAATGTGATTTGGAAAGCTTGCAGTCCCACCTGCAGTTTATCATCACAGCGGCACTGAATTTGTCTTTGACCTTTCCAAATCTAGATACTTCTGCCAGGCTATCAGCCAAGAATCACATTGCATAGAGATAAGCTACTCTTCAAAATCGCAAGCAAATCTGGTGGGTTGTGACATGTAAAAATGATTACAGACTTTGTAAAAGTAACCTGTAGTGAGAGATTTTTGTGTAAACAGGAATCACCATCTGCCAAGAGAAATGTCTGATATGTATTGTATTACTTGAACTGAAAAAAAGAATACATGGGAAGTGCTTCTCTAGTCATTCAACTAATGACCAGGGGTTCTTGTCCTTGAAGGAAAAGAAGTAAAAAAGATAGTCAGCAATTATATTACATCAAATAGACTATTGTGAATGGCAAGTTCATTAAATGGATTTTCTGAGACACTCAAAGGGAAATTCGAACTGAGACTTGACAACCTACCAAAAAGAATGGTTTGGATTAAGGTTTGGCTTAATAAAAAACTGTATTTCTGGCCAGAGACAGAGCACAAATCTAAAAGGTAAGTTTCAAAATAGGGAGTATTGGTGACCCAGAAGAGCAGGAAACAAAACGTTTTGACTGAATGTGAGTAATATGTGTGTTTCATCTTTCTCTGGTGTAAAGTATGTGTTTAAGTACCTCCTTGCTCTTACCCTATCAAAAAACTACAACTTTCAGGAAGAATTCTCCCTGGTCTTGACTTTGTGTTGCTCCTGATAATCTTTTAGGTTTAAAATAAAATTTCATAATTTAAGATGATGTTTGAACATATTTCATAAAGGAAAGGAAAGTTTCGTAAAGGACTCCAAACTTGAGAACCGTGGATTAGTTCTAAATAATAACAGAAATCAAAACTCGCAGAATTAGCAGGGAAGGGAAAAAACCTCTTTCTGTTTAGTTTTGTAGCCAGCCCTAGTTTTTTATTTGTTAGATTTTCCCCATGAATGTGTTTAATTAAAGAAGAACTTCAAGAAGTTGCATTACAGGTGAAGTTTAATTTAGGGAATCGCTTTTCTCAACCCCAGTCATGCTTTTACTTTCCGATGWGCAGACACTCTATTTGCTCAGCATGTTTTTTGCTATGGTAATGTCAACTGCCAAAAGCAGAACAGCAGCAGTGCTTCTCATGGTATTACATCTGCAAATGCTTAATGAATGGTGCAGCTTGCATGATTTCAATACTTTTTTAATTATATTTGGCAGAAAAGAGAAGGCATGACCTAGTTTAAAATGCATCTCTGTCAGATCCCTGGTATTTAAGCAAGAAATTGCCTTACTGGAATACAAAAACTGTCTAATTGTTTCAGAGAATTCACACTAGGATTAAGCTTTCTAAATGTTCACATTGTAGATACTGTGGTCCGTTTTCTTTTATTTTACCCAAGGGCTTTTACCGTCACATCTTCTGAAGCGTCCACTGCTAATGAGAACGTTGCATGTTATTTGTCAGTGAAAGTGATCGTGTCAGTCCAGGAAAGTGATCGTAACAGTGTAGTCCATGACAGCCATATTATGACTGTGAGATGGCTCTGACCAGTTGTGTGCTCCAAGGCAAGCACTATGGGCTTACAATGGTGGAAGCAACCACCGGATGGCTGGAAACACATCCCATGACCCATGCCACTCCCCGGAACACTATCCTGGGCCTTGAAAAGCAAGTCCTATGGCGACATGGCACCCCAGAGAGAATTGAGTCAGACAACGGGACTCATTTCCGAAACAACCTCATAGACACCTGGGCCAAAGAGCATGGCATTGAGTGGGTATATCACATCCCCTATCATGCACCAGCCTCCAGGAAAATCGAACGACACAATGGGCTGCTAAAGACCACACTGAGAGCACTGGGTGCGGGGACATTCAAACATTTAGCAAAGGCCACCTGGTTAGTCAACACTAGGGGATCTGCCAATTGAGCTGGCCCTGCCCAATCAATACTTATACATACTGTAGAAGGGAACAGAGTCCCTGTAGTGCACATAAAAAATATGCTGGGGAAGACAGTCTGGGTTACTCCTGCCTCAGGCAGGGGAAAGCTCATTTGTGGGATTGCTTTTGCTCAAGGACCTGGGTGCACTTGGTGGGTAATGTGAAAGGATGGGGAAKTCCGATGTGTACCTCAAGGGGATTTGATTTTGGGTGAAAATAGCCAATGAATTGTATGATAATTGCTATATAATACCATATGTCATCACTTCTATGGTTGCTGTATGCCATATCAACGGTATTATAGTAAAAATCACCCAGATTAATGAAGAATGAACTTTGATGAAACCGAGCAAAATGCAGCGGTCATGGAACCAGAACTGGCTTCAACATGCAACAATCCAACACCACACACCATCTTTCCTGCCCTGAAAGACTGTTATGACAGATGGAACCCAAAGTCATGGACTAAATGAACTCAATGGACATTTTAGAGGGATGGCCCATAGACTAAGGGAATGATATCTGTGTGTATATATCAAAAGACAGGAAAAGCGGTGGTGATTAATCAAAATGTATTGGAAAGTGTAGAACCTGGGCATGACATAGATGGTATAGAATAAGGGGTGGATATCGTTCTGGTTTCAGCTTGGATAGAGTTAGTTTTCTTCCTAGTAGCTGGTACAGTGCTGCATTTTGGATTTAGTAGGAGAAGAATGTTGATAACACACTGATGTTTTAGTTGTTGCTAAGTAGTGCTTACACTGGTCAAGGATTTTTCAGCTTCCCATGGTCTGCCAGCTGCACAAGAATCTGGGAGGGAGCACAGCCAGGACAGCTGATCCAAAMCGGCCAAAGGGATATTCCATACCATATGATGTCATGCACAGTATATAAACTCGGGGGGAGTTGGCTGGGGGGCAGCTATCACTGCTTGGGGACTGGCTGGGCATTGGTCGATGGGTGGTGAGCTGTTGCATCACTTGTTTTTTTTCCCTTGGGTTTTGTTCCCCCTCTCTCTCTCTTGTTGTTTTACTTTTCATTGCAATTTATTATTATTATTATTATTACTCTTTTATTTCAAGTATTAAACTGTTCTTATCTCAACCCACGAATATTCTTTCTTTTGCTCTTCCGATTCTCTCTCCCATCTCACCGGGGGGGTGAAGATGAACCAGCGGCTGTGTGGTTCTTAGTTGACAACTGGGGTTAAACCACGACAGACTTTAATTGTGTTTTTTCCATAGGTCAAACTCCTCATTTCCCTCCCACCTTTGGCTAAGTCTCCACTCACCATTGATGGTAGAATTATTTGCAGAATGTCAGCAAGAAGTTTTCAGGAAAAGGTACCAAAAATAACTTTTCTTGCTTGAGCGGATGACTTTGGCTACAGAATAAAGCAGAGAATCGCACCTCTGTCCTAAGGATCTCATTCCTGCTGTACAATGCCCCTCTTCCAGAAGCCCAAAGCCTGCAGCCCTGCAGCCAGCTACTCTTCCCAGCGTCTGTCTCATAAGGTACTCTCAGTGCCCTGGAGCAGAGATGCTCACTTACTGCCTGGAGATGTTTTCTCCAGAATGTCTTCCTGCTTCTACATTTTCCAGAAATTTGTCTCAATCTGCTTTTTGAACTTTCATCGGCATCTGTTCTGTTACACGTTAGTATCTATTCAGAGCAATGTAGTACATATCCAGCACACATTGCTGCAACAAGCTGGTGACCAAACAACACATGGGCCCATCTGGCCAGTGGCTGAAATGCAGAAAATCTGAACTACAACATCCCCTTTACACTTTTAATTAGTTCCTCATACCTTCTATCATTCTTTTACTGGTTGTCATCTTCTAGTATGTATCTATTAGGCACTTTTTGTGCTAATTAGTTATTCATATGCTATAGACAAGCATTATTGGGAGATCACTAGATCCTATTTTGTGTAATGCCATATCATAGACTTTTATATAGATTCTCACACAATGTCCTCTAATGAATTGCAAGACATCCTACTTGTTAATTTGTTATAACTCATACTTAAATATCTCTATTACCTGCTTGGCACTGCTACAGAAATGAGACTTTTCATGTAGACCTTGTGGCCTGCATCTAATCCTGTTTACCCCTATTCTCTGCAAAACTCCTTCCTGCCATGCAATGTTCCTCAAACCAGACAAACTATCAATCACTTACCTTTCATTATCAACTTGTACTGAACTTCCTTATGTTTGTCTTCTACAAAGCTGAAGCCTCATGACAAGCCCATCTAATAAAATGTAAATGCATTCAAAGTATATACATTTAATGATTAATTTTATTATTAATTTAATAATCAGATAAAAATATTTTGGATACGTTCTCTCATGTTTGCTCTTTCCTTTCCAKGTGTGTACTCCTTTGCTGCATTTATAGACATGAATTATAGTCCTTATGAGCTTTTGTTTTGCAAGGCTGAAAACACAAGATTTTTTAGCCCCCTGTCACACAGCAAGTTCTCCCATCTTTTACCATCCTAGCAGTCTTTCTCTCCACCTGCTTAGTTCTGTATTTCCTCAAAATATGAGGGCAAAATTGTAACGCATAGTATGCCCAGCCTGTAATACCTTAACATTAGTACTTTACTGTCATTACCATTTTATATTGGGAATAACTCCTCTTAAGACTTAATCTGCCCAGCCACTTCGTATTAGTGGACTGTATTCATTATTTTTGAATTTTTGCATCTAGAGAGTTGCCACTTCATCAAAAAGTCCTATGTGTACTTTGCATATTGTGCTGCTATGTGTACCATTTTTCTGAGTTCTGACTCTTTTTCTCCAGGCTTTGTGGGCATCCAGCTCTTCCTGTGTAATATCACAATCTTTATTTTAATGGTGTTTCTCAGCCCAGCATCTCTGGCAACTTTTTAGCATGCTCTTGCTCTTTGCGACGAAGTCATTAATACTAATTGCATGCTTTTCATGKGAAAACAGATTTATTATGCAACCACTGTTCTCTGAATAGAATGCACAGTGCTCTTGATTTTAACAACAACCTGCAGCCAACATTCACAGTCGATAACAATTTGCAGATAAAAATCAATCAGCCATACTTGACTGGGCTATATAACTGTCCTACCATGCTTAACTAGGCTTGTAAAATCACAGCTTATCCAAAATTCCTGCTGCTTTTATTTACATAATCTTTTTCCTTTCTCGTTTTGTTAGTCATTTGAACACTCATGAAAGTGAGTGATTTCTTACACCAGAATTAAGACTGAAGCTAACATTCTATTATTTGTCAAATTTTCAATCTTTGTCCCTAAAGGAAAAAAAAAACTTAAAAATATATGTGTTTCCTTTCAGAAAAGGATGCTTCTGAGACTTTCAAATATTTTGAAAACTATTAGAAAAAAAAGACTTACCAGATGTTATTTTAAAACCCCTTTAACATTGACTTCCTGGTTATTTTACTAAATTATTTTATGTGCATGAAACTCATCATATTCAGAATGTCTGGGCTTGTACTGGACTCTGCTGTGATAAGAAAGTACTTTTTATTATTTTGTTTCTGGGGTGTGACACAGGAGATTTCAAAAATCTATAAAATCAATCACATGATTTTTGTAAAAGTGTTTTGAGATACACTGCTGAAAATAGCTGTATAACAGTCAAGTAAGTTTATGTATATCCCATACTACATCAAGGAAAGAAGACGCCAATTTAGCATTTTTATTAGAACAAGGATGTGGAAAAGATGCATGGGAGAAAATCCAGAGGGGCCCTAAGTGCAAACCTGATCATTTTTCCAAAGCTCAATCAGGAAGTGAGAAACATCGGGAAAAAAATCATCCTGCCATGTTGTAAGTTAAGGCTTGCTTGCCTAGTTTTACCTTTCTTATACATTTTGTGGAGTAAGTCAAAAAAGGTTTTCTTCTGTGAGATGTCACTAGAGAAATGGCATGTGCTGTGGACTGGTGTCTCAGGAGTGAACAGATACAGATACATCCATTTTCTTTCTCCTCTTTCTCCGGAGTTGCCTCTAGACCCAAGTGGTAAAACTGACACAGAAATCAAAACAGTATTGTCCTGATTTCTGCTGGGATAGAGTTAATTTTCTTCCTAGTAGCTGGTACAGTGCTGTGTTTTGGATTTAGTAGGAGAAGAATGTTGGTAACACACTGATGTTTTAGTTGTTGCTAAGTAGTGCTTACACTGGTCAAGGACTTTTCAGCTTCCTATGGTCTGCCAGGTGCACAAGAATCTGGGAGGGAGCATAGCCAGGACAGCTCACCCAAACTGGCCAATGGGGTATTTCATACCATGTGACGTCATGCTCAGTACATTAACTGGGGGGAATTGCCGAGGGAACAGCGATCTCTGCTCGGGGACTGGCTGGGCATTGGTTGGCAGGTGGTGAGCAATTGCATTGTGCATAATTCATTTTGTATATTCTATAATAATAATAATAATTACAATGATAATTATTATTATTATTATTATTTTCCCTTCCTTTTCTGTTCTACTAAACAGTCTTTATCTCAATCCACGAATTTTACTTTTTTTTTCCGATTCTCTCCCCCGTCCCACTGGGAGGGGGGGAGCGAGTGAGCGGCTGTGTGGTGTTTGGCTGCCTGCCGGGTTAAATCACACAAGTATAAATGATGAAATTAAGCATAAGTTAAAGTACCCTGCTGGAGTATACAACACTTTGCAGAAAGGGATTTTAAAAAGACTATTTTTGAAGAGGAAGTTCCACTGCAGGGAAATGCTCAGGCACTTGAGCCTTATTTCTCCCTGCACCAGCCATGAGAACTAGGAATTTACTGTGCTCTCATTCTGGGGTCCTCAGCCAGCTGCAGAAGCAGAGGGTTTGCCTTCCTGGAACAGCTGAACACCACATAGCTCCTTCAGCACTGTGTCTCTGAGAATATACTATAACTAATGCTTCAGAGGAAAGTATTATCCATAATACCAGATATCTTGGGAACAATTACTTTTACTTGTCAGGGGAAGTGAGGACTTAATATCCTAAACAATAAGAAGAAGAATGGTATCTTCCACAGGGAGTTTTGCAGGTTAGTTGCACTTTGCACAAAAAAGTATTCCCCTGAACCATTTCAAATATATTACTCTTACTGCCTATGTATGCTTTCCCATATTTATATTATGGAAAGGTCACTGGACTAACCTTCTTTTTAGAATTTCTAATGTAATATATATCTTTACCATAGCAGCTTTCACTCTCTTAAAAAACCTACAACATCCACCACCACCCCACCACCACCCCCCAAACTAATTAGCCCTGCTGCTTTTAATCTTTCCTTGTAGGGAAGTTCTTCATCTTCTTGACTTTAGTAATTTTCACTGCCCTTCTCAGGACTTTTTGTATATGTGAGAAGTTTTAAATTGGTCCCTCTGATATGCAATGCTTTGCATTTCTCCGTGTTGAATTTCAGCTGCCATTATGTAGCCCAATTGCATAACAGCTTTAGAAAGTCTTTCCTCTTTCTGCCCRAATCTTGTCAAGCCTAAATAATTTCACCCTTATAAAGCCCCATGACAGGGTTGTTTCTGTTTGATTGAATCAATAAGGAACATTACAGAACTAAGAGGAAGACCATGTCTTTGGTTACAGAGTAGAAAATAATCAGAGGATAGTAATTTCTGTGTACTATTTTACTGAGCAAGAGAATGTGAAAGCAACTGAGAGATAATACAAGCTCACTGTAAAAGAAAAGGGTTTTCTCTCCCCACCCTTCTGAATTTAGAAGAACGTGTCTGTTGTTATACATCTTCATTGCAAGATGTGATGGTGGAAGTTTCTGAAACTTTCCTTCAAGTTCCTCCAGTGACACTTGATCACACCAAAACTGAAAACATTCTTCATATCTATAAAACATTATAAATACACTTACACACACATACACACACACAAGAGAGCGGAGGAAAGAAAGATAATTAATTAATTTATCTAGATAAATGGCACAAGGCAATCCTGCAGTAGGTGTCAAGAAATTCTTTTCTTGTGTCTTGATGAAAAACACAGAGAAAATATTTTGAATTCATGAGATACCTCCAAACTTGTCAAAACAAAGCAGTTTTTCAATAAAAATGTTTAGACAGGATTATCAATTTCAGAAATAAATGACAGTTTCTCTTCATATTGTACAAGATACATTTTCTATGACTTGCCATGGGAGAAAATCAGTATTTCTATGGTATGTTTTAAGGATAGACCTGACATTACATTTGAGCCCATATTCTCCTATAAAACCTTAGGTGCACAACCTCATGGCAAACTTATTGACAGGTTCGTATAATTTTGCCTGTGGGTCTATAGACTTCTACAAATATCAGCATTTTTCTCTTGCAGACCGTTGTTCCAACAGTCTTTTGATATCATATAGAAACTGTTTCTTTCACTGAGATTACTTTCCATCCTCTTTTCCCATTGAAAGAGGCTGTTTACCATCCAGTGACTATTTCCAAGTACTTCCAGTATAGGATCAACTTTTATTTAAATTCTATATTCCTGTTTCAGAAATCTCGTTAAGGAATGATTTCTCCAACAGCTTTAATTTTGCCTTCAATGGTTGCATAGTTTATATTTCTATTGACACCAGCTGGATAATGTTTCTTTTCTAGTGAATCTACTTAAATCAGTGGAAGTCTATTAGAGAAACCTTATTTAAACAAGATAATCTCAGAGACAAATCCTAATCATCAGCTTTACTGTAAGTTTTCTGTTTTACATATTCAGAAGTTATGTGTAAGGGAAAAAATGTTATCAATCCCTTTTACTACAAGCCTCATCCAATCCAGTGATACAAAAAATATAGTATCAAACTCTGAATTTATGTTACATGCATCAAACTATGGCAACATCATTCATAGAATCACAGAATCATGGAATCATTTAGGTTGGAAAAGACCTTTAAGATCACTGAGTCCAACTGTTAACCTAGCGCTGCCAAGTCCACCATTAAACCATGTCCCTAAGCGCCACATCTACACGTCTTTTAAATACCTCCAGTGATGGTGACTCAACCACTTCCTTGGGCAGCCTGTTCCAATGCTTGACAAACCTTTCGGTGAAGAAATTTTTCCTAATATCCAATCTAAACCTCCCCTGGCGCAACTTGAGGCCATTTCCTCTTGTCATATCGCTTGTTACTTGGGAGAAGAGACCGACACCCAACTCACTACAACCTCCTTTCAGGTAGTTGTAGAGAGCGATAAGGTCTCCCCTCAGCCTCCTCTTCTCCAGGCTAAACAACCCCAGTTCCCTCAGCCGCTCCTCATAACACTTCTTCTCCAGACCCTTCACCAACTTCGTTGCCCATCTCTGGACATGCTCCAGCACCCCAATGTCCTTCCTGTAGTGAGGGGCCCAAAACTGAACACCATATTCGAGGTACAACATCACCAGTGCCAAGTACAGGGCCACGATCACCTCCCTACTCCTGTTGGCCACACTATTTCTGACACAGGCCAGGATGCTGTTGGCCTTCTTGGCCACCTGGGCACACTGCCGGCTCATGTTCAGCCGGCTGTCAACCAGTACCCCCAGGTGCTTTTCCACAGGGCAGCTTTCTAGCCACTCTTCCCCAAACCTGTAGYGTTGCCTGGGGTTGTTGTGACCCAAGTGCAGGACCCAGCACTTGGCCTTGTTGAACCTCATACAGTTGGCGTCGGCCCATCGATCCAGCCTGTCCAGATCCCTCTGCAGAGCCTTCCTACCCTCAGGCAGATCAACACTCAACACGCCCATCCAAGCCACGAGCAGCCAGTTTCTCCAGGAGAATGCTGTGGGAAACGGTGTCAAAGGCTTTACTAATGTCTAGGTAGACCACATCCACATCCTTTCCCTCATCCACTAAGCTGGTCATCTTGTCATAGAAAGAGATCAGGCTAGTCAAGCAGGACCTGCCTTTCATGAACCCATCGTATGCAGTGGTCACAAGTTGTAGCAAGGGAAACTCCAGTGGAGCATGGGGTGAGGGTAGGGATCAAAATGAGAGTAATTAAGCACTGACACTAGTTACCAATCAAGTTTTGGACTCTTCACTCCTGGAAATTTTCTCCACTGAGCTCACACTAAGCAATTTGCTCAAACTTTGAAATTAGCCTGCTTTTACAGGCAGTACAGGTTTGATCACCTCCACAGGTCCCTTTCAAACGAACTGCATTGCGGTTTTAAACACCCACAAATTTTGACTGGCCATTGAAAGTGTAGGAAAGTTGTAAGTCTTGCTGAACATTTTTGAAGTTGTATTTGAAAGGGTCAATGTTGATCCAGAATATCAGATGGGGCTGCAGGGACTTTTTCGTTTTGACACGTGTGACACTAGTGCTGTCACATGGCTTTTGGTTGGTGCAGTGTTGGTGACATGCATTTGAACTTGCCTGCAAAAAGCACTTGCACACCAACATACTATGCCCACCAAACTGGAAACCCCAGAAGACTGAGAAAGCACAGAGGACTGTGAAAACTCAGAGATCCCGTGAGGCTTATGAGATACCTGACAGCTCAGGGTCAGCGATTTCTGAGGCTGCAAAACTGCAGGGACCTAAAAGCAAAACTTTCAGATATGAAGTTTAATAATCTCCCTAGCTAAACAGCTAGTAATGGGCAGCCTTTTAGGACTGCACTTGTAAGCTTGGATACCTAAGACTTTTTTCTATTTTAGACATTAGTTTATCTAGAAGTATAATTTGGAAATTGTTATTACATTCTGAGATATTTAAAAACATTGTATTTTGGTTGCCCTGCCCATTTTATTGTAATGGCAGTGCATATTACAGCAATAAATGCAGTTCCAGTGTGGGTGATCATTACCTATTCTCACTGTAAGAATGCAAGACTTTAAAATCAGCAAAATATGCTGCTCAATTTGTATACTAGAGAACTCTTACCTCTGTGTACCCAGGATACCTTGCTGTACTTAAAGTAGTCTTACATGGGTGACTAACAAAAAGATTGCAAAAATCTTGGACTTTAATTTATTACTACGAAAAATTCTGTAGTCATTGTCAGGACAGGCTAGTGCTATTTTTGTTTCTTTAGAAACGGATGTTTTCCTTACTTCAAAAACTCTGAAGTGAGAAACAGTTCAGGCAAAGGAAATCTCGAATTTGGTTATGTATCTGCAAAATTTTATTTATTAGTTGTTACAGTATATATGTTTCCTCTGCCTACATATATTTTGCTTTTTGTATTTTATAGCATCCAGTGGAAATATTACATTCTTCCAATCATAACGGAAACTTTGTTAGCTTACGTAAAGGAAATTATCTAAGCTTCACATTCTGAAAAAATCAAAATCATTTCTATTGAAAGTACCAAAAGAATGTTTGAGTTAGTCTTCTGTGGAAAAGGAATGATGATTACATAGATACCTCGTCTCATGCACCTGCACTGCTGGAATCTCTCAGCACTCTTTTCTTTGTTCCACCAAGCATCCCTTGAGCTCTGACTTCAGAGCCTGTACCTCATTCCATTTGCTTCCCAATAGACTTTCACTACCTTTGTGAATGAGTTCTCTTGTGGAAACAACTGTCTTTTATAAAGCAAAAGGGGATTTTTGTAGGACAGACTAGAATACCTCATCTAGCAAATGAAGCAATCAGAGGAACCAGAACATCGGCCAGGCTGGTAGTAAGTATCTAGATTACTTAGGAAACTCAATAACTAAGGCATTAGTGCCAATATCCATATACATTTTAGCTTCTGAGCTCACAGGCAGCCTCTTTTTCCGCAACAAAATTGCCTTTGGTCCTTAAAGTTTCCATTGGTTTAATGAAGGATCTATCCTCTATAGCCCATGGCCATCACAGGTGTTAGAGGGTCTGTTTGCCTCCATGGCTGTGCCTGAACCACTAGTCAGAAAACAGCTGCTGAAAAATAGTCCCTGAAGTAGAACAAGGGCAGCAGATGGAGCAGGTTTGGCTTTTTTCTAAGGATGTTTCTGAAATGCCACCTAGGTTTTACTACAGAAAGCGTCTCAGAGTAAAGGGGAGCCTAGCAGGGAAAGTATGTACAAGGGTTTGCTGCAAAAGAACACAGAGGGGAAAAAATGGAGCTGTTCTGCACTGCTCAACACAGGGGCTGTGAGCTGCGAGTCGGATGAGTGTGTGACTGAGTGTTTCCCTTGGGAATAAAAGAATTAAAGAGCCCATGGTTTGGGGAGTTCCCAGGCTGGACAAGAGGGCCTCTGGGATCAGGGGCATAACATTGACTTCTCTAACGTTAAAGAGATTTATCCCCAAAAAGCAAGAACAGAATATTCTGCAGAGGTGCAAGTTCATGCATAGTAGCCTTCGGCCTTCTCAAGCCAGCATCATCCAAAAGACACATTAGGAGAGAAGAATCCTACATGTTTAGCAGTTGGGCCATGCAGAAACATTCGTGGTGTCTGAACAATTTCAGTATAGTTTTCACCTCACTCAGCTTTTACTGAGGCTGCCATGATGGCTCATTACTGAGACTTCCAAAAAAGACTTATCCAGGAACTAAATTGATGCCTTTTTTTTTTTTTTTCAAATCCAAATATAGCTAAAGATGCAAAACATTACTTTCCAGGAAGGACCATACTATGCCCTGTTCTGGGCTAACCTGTATTTATTCATGTGGAGATCAGGTTCTATGCCTGAAAAATGGGGGCTACAATTATGCTTGCATACTGGTTTTGAATCATAGTCTTGGAAAGGTATGTTATGCACAGTATAGGAATAGGTTAAAAAAAGGATATGCCATAAAACCATTATCTAGTAAAGTAGGCTACTAACTAGCTGTCTCTGCTTATAGACTGTCTCCCTCCTTCCCCTGCAAACCCCACAAGGGGACTTTTGTTTAGGTTTCCACATTGCTTTGTGATTATACTTGGGACACTTTTTATCTACATGAATGCTGCCTTTTGAAAATTTTGTCTTTGGAAACTGTTTCCTAGCAACAATGTATTTATCATTCTCAGGCAAGGAAATGACATATTGCCATTTAGATGCACTAATTGTGATCTTTTTTTTTTTTTTTTTTTGCAGACAAGGAAATAGCATGCACTCAAGGCAACATTAAATTAGAAGAAACAGAGTTAAAAAGGAATAATGGCAAACACAATTGGAAAAAAAACAAATCATATTTATTTGCATATGACGATGGAGTTTCTTCCCAGCAAGGCTGATGCTGACATATCAAAACAAACTAATAGTTCCCAGGCACCTATAAAAATAATTCTTTTTTTTTTTAAAAAGTAAGGAGGTAGAATAAGATAAATTTAATGGTTCTTTCTATAACTCTGAAGTTCTTTTRTAATGAAAGTATACTTCATCTTTCTTTGTTAACATCAGCTACATGTCCCCTACTTGTATCTGATGCACACAAAGAGAAGAGCTACTTGTATTACCAGCTAGTGACTATAGGTCTTTAATTCCAGTGACAGATGTCATACAGTAACCGTCAGAGATTAACCTGCCAGTTACCTCATGTGGGAGGTCATTAGGATGGCATTTTGTCACCTTTTACTCCTTGCTTCCAATGCATCCATTTTAAAATATTTTCTCAGCATGAACTTCAGTGACATTTAATTTATTAGACTTTAAAAATATTTACGATTATTCTTCATGCTTTGTTACTAAACAGGTGAAAGAATATTATCACAATGCCTTATCTTGAAACCAGACCATTTTGCCCTTCTGATAACTGAGGATGCTCAGCAGGATGGCTGTCCTAAACGGTTCTGCAAAACTCTGTGTATGCATGTGGCCAAGTGCAAATATTCTCTGAAGAAATAGTGGAGAATAATTCCTCTAATGCAAAAAATACTACTAGAATCAATAGCATGATAAGAATGTTCATTCAGAAATCTATAGATATGCATGGTTTATTATGCTTTGTATTACACTTTCCTGTATATTGGCACCAGACTGGACGTACATTACTTGAAATCATTTGATGTTAAGTGTTCAACTGTATCATAGTGGACTTTGAGATTTGTATTTCCTCTTTTTTCCCTGAGCTTCCCTGTCCTTTTAGTGATCGATGAGGCAAACAATTTAAGTGCATAGGCATTGAAGGCAAAATACGTTGTGGGACTAGTGGGATAAAACAAATTGATTTTAAATAAGACGAAAAAATTCATTACTGGTGGAAGAACAAATATTATTTCTATATTTCTTTTTAATTACACAAATCATCACTTACAAACTGTGCTCTGAATATTAGCTTGACTGCTGCACAGCCAGAAAATTAACTAAAAAATGTTAAATAACTTTCATTTAACAGTGAAATTTTGTGTTTAAAACCACTCATAAGTATTTTCATCAACCTCCTTTTTGATCAGAGAAACAGGAAGAAAATTAAAGCAGAAGTCAGCTGTGAATTTTGAACCCTCAGAGATATGCTATCCATGAATAGCCCAATTTAAAAAATCAGTACAGAAAAATTATTTATTGTATGTTTAAACTCGAGCAGTTTTGTAAAATATGGAACGTACTTCACAATAGCAGTGTAAAAATTTGTCCTATTCATAGAATCATAGAATAGTTTGGGTCGGAAGGGACCTTTAAAGGTCATCTAGTCCAACACCCCTGCAGTGAGCCCGGACCTCTTCAACTAGATCAGGTCGCTCAGAGCCCAGTCCGACCTGACCTTGAATGCTTCCCGGGATGGGGCATCTACCACCTCCCTGGGCAACCTGTGCCAGTGTTTCACCACCCTCATTGTAAAAAATTTCTTCCTTATATCTAGTCTAAATCTATTCTCCTTTAGTTTAAAAACATTACCCCTTGTCCTGTTGCTTGCCGCCGTCTTTCTTATAAGCCCCCTTTAAGTACTGAAAGGCTGCAATAAGGTCTCCCCAAACCTTCTCTTCTCCAGGCTGAACAACCCCAACTCTCTCAGCCTTTCTTCATAGGAGAGGTGTTCCACCCCTCTGATCATTTTTGTGGCCCTCCTCTGGACCCACTCCAACAGGTCCATGTCTTTCCTGYGCTGAGGGCTCCAGAGCTGGACGCAGTACTGCAGGTGGGGTCTCACCAGACTAGAGTAGAGGGGCAGAATCACCTCCCTCAACCTGAATTGCCATGCTTCTTTTGATGCAGCCTAGGATACGGTTGGCCTTCTGGATTGCGAGCGCACATTGTCAGCTCATGTCCAGSTTTTCATCCACCATTACCCCCAAGTCCTTCTCATCAGGGCTGCTCTAAATCCCTTCATCCCCCAGCCTGTATTGATACTGGGGGTTGCCCTGACCCAGCTGCAGGACCCTGCACTTGGCCTTGTTGAACCTCATGAGCTTCACATGGGCCCATTTCTCGAGCTTGTCCAGGTCCCTCTGCATGGCATCCCATCCCTCAGGCGTGTTCACCACACCACTCAGCTTGGTGTCATCTGCAAACTTGCTGAGGGTGCACTCGATTCCATTGTCTATGTCATTGATGAAGATATTAAACCRTACTGGTCCCAGTACGGACCCCTGCAGGACACCACTCATCACCAATCTCCATGTGGACGTTGAGCCACTGACCGCTACACTCCGGATGTGACCATCCAACCAATTCCTCATCCACCGGACAGTCCACCCATCAAATCCATA
This sequence comes from Oceanodroma leucorhoa, assembly GCA_030449065.1. Taxonomy (NCBI): domain Eukaryota; kingdom Metazoa; phylum Chordata; class Aves; order Procellariiformes; genus Oceanodroma; species Oceanodroma leucorhoa. The sequence goes on from JASVER010000005.1 coordinate 17,812,135, forward strand.
CCTCTCCAGTTTTGAGAGAAGGATGTTGTGAAGGACCATGTCAAAGGCCTTACAGAGGTCCAGACAGATGACATCTGTAGCCCTTTCCATGTCCACTGATGGAGTCACTCCATCATAGAAGTTCACTAGGTTGGTCAGGCAGGACTTGCCCTTGGTGAAGCCATGCTGGCTGTCTCAAATCACCTCCCTGTCCTCCATGTGCCTTAGCATAGCTTCCAGGAGGATCTGTTCCATGATCTTCCCAGGCACAGACATGAGACTGACTGGCCTGTAGTTCCCCAGGTCTTCCTTTTTTCCCTTTTTAAAAAGGGAAACTATTTTTTGTGTTCCAAGACCCATAACAGTGCCAAGACATAAATTTAGTTTTGCTCTGGTGTAATGGTGTGACCGAGCGCCCCTGAGCTCGAGGAGTAGGGCAGAGTGGGGAATAGGGAATGGTGCCCCTGCACAGCACCGGCGCTATCGTCTGTCTGTGGGCTCTGAGATGTCCGTGTAGGCAGGCTTGATTTTCTGCAACTTGTCACATAGTTTTGCCACTTCTGCTGCAAAACGAGGTGAAGCTATTCCCTGTTCTCTTCCTCTGTGGTCTCAGATCCACAATTTTTCCTTTCTCTGTTTGCATCTTCTCTTCATGTGGATCTCTTCGCCCTTGTATCCAGTGATAGGATGCGTAGGTGTGGTTCAAAGCTGCACTAGGGGATGTTTAGACTGGACATTAGGAAGCATTTCTTTACTGAGAGGGTGGTCCAATACTGGAACAGGCTTCCTAGAGAGGTGGTCGATGCCCCAAATCTGCCAGTGTTTAAGAAGCATTTGGACAATGCCCTTAATAACATATTTTAACTCGGTCAGCCCTGAATTGGTCAGGCAGTTGGACTAGATGATCATTGTAGGTCCCTTCCAACAGAAATACTGTATTGTATTCTATTCTATTCTATTCTATTCTATTCTATTCTACTCTATTCTATTTTATCTTTTCAGTCATCTTCTCACAAAGGGAAATTTGTTAATTTTGTACACCCTACAGGCATGATCAAAAAAAGGCAGTGATACTAGCACCTGTAACTTCTTGACATGTCACCTGTCTGCTTTTGACTATAAGGGAGCCTCAGCAACAAATTTCACAAAGCAGATGGTAGGAAGTGACCTCAAGACTGGCAGGACATTTGTTTAAATAAGTACTAAAGGGAAATATCCATTATATGCTTTATTCAGTATATTTCTCTCTTATCTAATATTATTAATCAAATACTTTTAAAAGATAATTTATGACCTGTATTTTTTCTACATACAGTCTTTGTGTATGAAATGGGAGTTGCTTTGACATGACACACTTCAGTTCCTTGACTGCATATGCTAACTGTTAGTGTCAGGTTTCTGACTCAAATCCTTAAAATTACGATTTTGAAATTGGCTTTCTGGCTTTGCAGTGCTCAATAGCAACTTGTACTTTTGATGAATGTTATTTCATTTAAGTTTATCTGTTAGAAAATTCATGGAAAAGGGAAGGCCTTAGCATAGTCAAAATGTATAATTTAAAAACTGAAGATGTTTACAGAACATGTTCTGCAATGCTCCCCCAGCTCCACCTGAGATGTCGCTTTAGTGTTTCGAGGACATTATTAGATGACAGTGTGCAAGGAAAGGAGAGCTGTTTGAAAAATGAGTGAAAGAGACACGAAAACTACATAAAAGAAAGACAATTTTGAATTTTAATTGTTCTGTAGCAATGTTTCAAGTGGATTGATGGTCAGATGTAAAAATACTTAAAAAAACCCACTTGTTCTAGCTAAGATGACATTGAAAATTTGACACAACACTACAGAAATTGTCACATAATGAGCGATTCAGTTTATAAAATCTTATACGAACCCAATAAACTAATATTAATGAATCACAAGCTCCAAATCACTTATTATCAAGTTTGTGCTTTTATACGTGAAGTAGGAAAAACAATGGTTACACAGAATAAGTAATTTATCTAATTGGATGATCTTTGGCACATATACATAAGCATATGTGTGCAGAGTGAAAGGAACTTAARGAAATGTAGACAACGCAATTTAATAGAAATTGCAATCTCTGTAATCCCAGGTAATTACTAAGAGAATAATATCTGGTGTCAGGATGAAGCTAGAACTGAAAAGGACTTGGCAGGATAACCTGGTTTAACTTTACCACAGACTTAGAATAGAATCCCCATGATTTCTTGGAGCTGATGCCATAATTACACTGTATTGTATCACTCCATTCATTTTCATGGCAGCTGACAGACAGGGAAAAAATTCTCTTTGAAATATGCTTTTTCCCAAATTTAAATACAACAGGAATTGCAGAATTCTTGAGAAATCTTCCTTCTAGTTGAAGTATTTTCATAGAAAGTATTCTAGAGTTGATGGATTTCTGAGACTAGAATTCTACTTTTGCTTCTTTCCTGAGTGTGTAGAGAGAAAATAGCCATGCAAGAGGTGCCTGAGCCAACCTGCCTGCGGAGTGCATCAAGGATGGCTGATGAGGCATTCTGTGTATTGAACAATCTATTTCAAAAATCTTCTATGCTGCTGCAAAAGCATCTACCATTCACTGACTGCAGCCACAGGAGGGACTGGAAGGCATCCCTGTGGGAAGGTGGACCCATCAGGTCTCACCTTGACARTTGATAACTGAGCTTAAACAATGTTTTCTCCAACAGTCAGAAGAAACTTCAAAACACTTTTGAATGTTATTGACCTTGTTCATTCTAGCTTCTTCCATGGCCCATTGTGGTAGTGGTAAAGATGCTAGGAAACTCAAGCTAATTGAAGAAAATTCACCTGTTTGAAAATACTCATAATTGAGATAAAACAGCTCATAATGTAAATGCAAAGTGGTTTACATTGTGCTTTTGAGTACTGTTGCATTTTTGTGGCATCCATACTGCACCTGATTTTTTCTGATGATACCTAAGCACTCCAAGTCACTGTATTTTATCTCCCTTTCTTAAATTCTAGAAACTTCATTGACTTTAGTTCAAGCTTCCAGATGAGATTTTAATGTCCTTCCATGGCCTACTGTCCCAATCCAATGTCGGGGGAGGTTTCTATGTGATCCCCAGAGCGAGATTAATACACAAACGAGGTCAAATGCCGTACACCCAGAACAGCTTTTATTATTAAAAAATGAAACTGAGGCAGTAGCGTATCAATAGTAAGAACTGAGGTAGTAGCGATAGGATAGAATAGAATAAAAAGACAGAAATCAAGCAAGCATTCGGGACAGAGTTGCAAGAATAGTCACTACCATGAATCCGCGGCACTCCGGGAGTCCAAGTCTCAGAGTCTTCGGTGGTGGGCGATAGGGCAGACTGGAGGGCTTTTCGGTGTCTTCGGCAGTGGGCGACAGTGCACAAGGGAGAGCTTCTCGGTGTCGTCGGCAGTGGACGATAGCACTGTGGGCTTCTTGGTGTCTTTGGTGGTGAGTGGTAGCAGCACCTCTGGACGGCTTCTCAGTGTCTTCAGTGGTGGGTGGTAGCACCTCTGGACGGTCTTGTCTTTGCAGCCTCTTTTATTCCCATCCAGGGGCTGCAGTTTCCATGGCGACGGCACATGCTTGCCCATCTCTGCATTCCTGCATATGGGCACACCTTGCACGGGACTTCAGCCCCGCCTGTCACGAGGCAAGGGCATGGCTTGGCAGGATGACTCAACACAAAGCCCCTCACAAACCAGAGGTCTCTGTGACCTTGTAATCGCCCTTATCACATTCTCCACCCAGATAAGGAATCTTTGAGACAAATGTCCTGCAATCTAGTTTCTCACAGTTTGGTTCCTTACACCTACCAAAATTAAAGTTGGTTTTCTGTCAAGGATGTTGCAGGAGAAAAGAAATGTAAAATTAGCGYTCCATTCTATAATCACCTCATATGCAGGAGTAAGAAACTCTATGAATGCTTTGGTTTCCATGCGTGCACGAGATTATTTTCAGAAAGTGAGCTTTCAGAGAAGAAAGCAGATGGAAGTTCCAGTGATGCTCAGAGGTAACATATCCGCATAGTACAGTGCTTCATTCCAATTGCTCTTCATGACTTTGAAGATTCATGTTCAAGAGTAAAATGACTGACAAAGCTAGCTGGAGTCTTTTATTGCTATATTGTCTTATTCATGGCAGAACTTTCTCTGACTTGTTTATTTTTATTACTGTTAGGAAAGCAGATGTTACAATTAGCTGCAAGAGTAGTATAACAACATTCCGGTGGAAAAGGCTTGTCCTGTGTCAGCTGCATGAATTTCCACCCTCTGGAAGCCTCAGTATCCCATCTGCAATAAGCTGAGCATTTTTAGGAGGTATCAGCTATCAATAGCAGGGAGGCTCCTTATGAAAGATCACCAAAATCTCTCAGGATGAAATTCCCTTATGGACTAGCACTAGTAATTACATGCCTTGAGGGCTAAAAATGCCTCTTTGACAGTATCTACCGTGCTTGCTAGGATAGCAGGTATTTAATTCAGTCTCTTGCAACACTTTAAACATAAATTAGCTGATTGGTCCCAGTAGACTGGAGGCTATGGTTTTAATCTGCAAAACTATCTGCTCCCTTTCAGAAACAAAGCAGGAGTTGAACAAAGCATGCCAGACGGAGCTGGAATATGTAGAATTTCACAGGATTGGACTGGATGGCTTTTCATGAAACAGTAATTGTCTTTTAGGAAACTTCTGTTTTCCTCATCAGCTTGTGACTAGATCAGTTCTTAAATTCAAATTAGGAAATCAGCTCATTTTTCTAATTCTTATTTTAATTTATCTATAATATCTATTTTATCTATCTTAATTCTCATTAGCATCCAGTTTTCTTGTGCTATGCAGACAAGATTTTTTTCGGTTCACTGATAGTTTTCCAAAAAACTGAGCAATTAAACAGGAGATATGAGTACCCAAACTTTGGCATACAGTTTTTGCATAATGATTGGGACTAAAGCTTACAATCTATAAAAGTACCTGAAATATTCCTACACATCAATGACCAAAGCTACACTGAAGTAGTTCAGCTTGATCCCTCTTTAGAAGGATTTGAAACCATCAGCTATCTCAGACTTTTGCAAGTCTGGCAAGCATTTATTTTTGGAGTGGTGCTTTTCCAACTGAGAAGAACCCTTATTTCCACATGTTTTGAACCTTGCATGCCCCAAACATATAAATGGCTACATCAAGGAAATTAGCTTCATCTGTATTTGGCCAAGAAGCTGTGGATACTTTTTTACCTACCTGTGTGCTCTAATGAATATAGTCCAGTTTGTGTCACTTCAACCTGGATTATTTCAACATAGTCTTCCTTGAAATGACACCTGGAAACCACATGAACATTTGAACTAACACAAAATTTATTTGTTGGGGAGCTCTCTTGGACGATATGCATTTATATCAAAATGTGAAGGAAAATATTTCCTTTGAACTGTTGATTCAATCTACAAAATTTTAAATAGTTTAGGCTCCATGCAATTTAAAGTGTTTCTGCAAATGAAATAACTGAATTAACACAAACTGGTTGACTGGTAGAATACAAACTGGTTGAAGGAGAAAATTGAGACATGAGTTACATCCCCTGGTAGACAATTTTTAATTGTAAACTACTGTTAAGAGCAGCTTTGCAACTCCACAGAGACCTTTTGTTCCCTATAGGTGTGAGATATATGTCTTGACTGTGTAGAAATAGAGGCAGCTAAATCTCTTTCATAATGGAGTATTAAGCTGAATTCTGGGCCATTAGAAGCAAATTATATATATATATATATATATATGGAGGACAGTCTCTCATACAGAACCAGAGAAGCCCTTAGAAATACCAATATTACCACTTTGAGGATGGGAAGATCAACTAATATCTCTTAGGAAACCGTCTTTCTAAAGCTGAAATCAGTAGTCAGCAAAGGAGAATAATGACAGGTAAAGGTGAGCAGGAGTTAATAATGGCTGCAAACAGTAAAATAAGACATGGAAAAAAGTGGTGAGGACAAACTGCAAGAGTGGCTTGCTGAAGACTACTGGTCTACAAATCCATACAGTAACCTTTATCTCAATGGAGTTCACTACTACTTCAGTATACGTATACAAATACATATATGTATGTGGGGCAGTGTGCATGTGTTTGTATGTATGTATACATATATGTTTACTATGCTAAGTAACATCAGTTACAGGTCTCTGATTCCTGAAACAAGCCCCGACATGAAAAGTTTTATCATAGCTGTGACTTAAAGTTGCAGTTTTAATAAATCCAGACACCCTTTACGGTTCAACTGGACTTAAGTCACATCCTCTCCACAAACTGAGACAGCTCAGCTGATGGGCGTCTTTACTGGGACTCAACTATTTGCAGCAATAGACAGGGCTATTGTTTTTGCATGTTTTTAATATACTTGCATTATTATACAAGTGGTATGCGAGTGTCACAGAGAGGAAGGAATTCAGACAAGAGATTTATTAAGAACAATCAGTGACAGAATTAGAAATGGCACCTCCTTATCCTGAGTTCTTCCCTCCATAGCATCTCCAGTATTTATCAGAAAGCAACAGGTTTTCAAATCCCCTTTTAAATCAAACATTGCTAGATATCCTAAATTAAACAACCACTTGTGCAGTGCTGCACAGCTTATTTTCTTATAGGTCAGGATTGTCCTTTTTTTCAGCACTACATGACTGAATGAATGTTTGAAATCTGTAACTGGTTCTCACATGACTTTTTCTAATTTAATAGCATTAATAATTTACCTAAGCTAAATTTTACAGCTAAAATCTGGCAGTAATGTAGATTACTTTCATTTGTTACAATTTATTGCTCCTGTTACTGCACAAATCCTCTAGTAATCTCAACTGCTTATTGTTAATGAAAGATATTACTATATTAAGAAAGCAATTCATTTAGTTTCTTTTGTAAGTTTGCCATAAAAAAGTGATTAATTGGTTTTAGGGACAATGAGTCAACATCATTTGACATAATCCACTGTTTCTTGTGAGTCTAGTGTTAAGTAATTTTCATTTCACTACCAAAATTTAAGATCCTTCCAGGGACCTGTTCTGCTCTTAACTCACATTCTTAATTATCTTCAGTGTTGAGGGAATTGTACCTGCATGTAACAGACAAATAAATATCATGCTTAAAATTTTGACACAATAACTTAAATATTCTTTCATGATGCTATTGAAAGGGTTTGTATTTTCTATACTATTTTTTCCCATCTCTCTTTAATAAAAAACATTCTATTAAATAGATTTCAGAGAGAATATTGATACTATCTCTCCAGCTTTCTGGTAGATATTAGTGCTTTGTTTACCCATGTACTGTCAGTACCGTAGAACCTACCTTCASTGATGTTGACTTTTAAATATATTTTGTAATACAGGACATTTTTCTGCACAGATCTTACTTCTTTGGCTCTGCACATGGCAGATTTATGCCAACCCCAGAGACAACCGTTCAATAGGTCTTTTTAACAGTTTTTTAAGGTATCCCTTTCCAAGTAGTCCTGGGCTTCAAACTGCTATGCTACTAGAGAGTAAGGTAGACGTGCTGAGATGTAGACCTGTAACAGAGGCACACTCCTCCTACAGAGATGACCTTAAGAAACTAATGGCATTTCAGCCACCAGATTTAGACGTTTACTTTAGTTTACAATGAGGAGAACAAGGATCACACTGTATATGTTACATCTTCCTTTTTTCTCTGAAAGCCATCATTTTCAGACTTCGAACTAGCAAGTAAACACATAATTATAGCTCATTATATCACTTCAGGACTTTTCACCATTCCCTTCATGAGAAGAGACTTGGAGAGCTTAAAAATGCTTCTTAGTGCAATTTTTTTTTTTTTATGTACTATAAAATGATGAGAAAAGAAATAGGATACGCATAATTCATGATAGACATGAGCATAAAAAAGCCTTGATTCCATTTTTTTCTTTATATCACTTGATGTAAGACTATAGGTTTGCAATAAACTTTTAAGTCTACATTTACAATTAGTTACTTCTGACATGAAAGCTATTGCCATCTCGAGTAACATATGAGACACTATTGTATCAGACATTATACAAGAAATAAAGTAGACCATTCCTGGCTCTAAAGAGTTTACAGTTTAGGCATACTAACTTGCAATTTTATAGTTATTTTGCCTGCAAAAGAGAATGTTAGTACTAATGCAATATCATATTAGTACCTATACAAAAAGATACATGAATCTTTAACACTTTTTGAAAGCTTGGAAAAAATCCTTTCATCACTGTGTGAGTATATTCTGTAGAATAAAGGAATCAGGCACAACAGTAAAGTGACCTTATTATCATCTTTTAATACATCGGTTTCTTAATGGTCTTACTGTGAAATGAATTTCTAACTTAGTATGTACAGCACTGTCTAGAAACTAGGCACAGATTATCAAGGTTTTATTTTGTTTTTAAAGGTACTCAAGAATCTGCTGAGCTTGTTTCATCCACATGTTTTTCCTTGCCTGAAGCATCAATTTACAGCATGAAAACAGATACATGTGACAGAGAATCTTTCCATTGGTAACTATAGGCCTTGGAGCAAGCCCAGAGGTATGCAATAAAGATAAAACTTYAATAATTCCGAAGAGGAAGAACAAAAATAGCAATGCACAAGATTCAACCTCTTAAAATGTCTACTTGTTCTAGCAAAGTTGAAAGAAACCGGAAGCATTTTAAATCTACAAGTAGAAGATACCCTTGCCATAAATTTGAGGGAAGAAAAGAAGGAAAAAAATATCTCACTTATTCTTTTCTCCAGGAATCAAAGCTAAGAGTAAAGATTAATGTTCGTTTAATTTTTCTTTTGGAAAATAAAATTATGTATTGCAAATCATAACAGAGAAAGTATGAAACTTTTGTTGTTTCTCATAAATATAGAACCACCATGAGCAAGAAACCAACTACCAAACTTTTTTCTTGACCTATTGGTAAGATGCTCCTTTTATTCCTGTTTGTGTTCTACAGTTATGTGAACTATCTTGCATCAATGAAATTACTTTCTTTTTACCAAAAAAGCTGAATTTAAAGCAAAGATAATTAATATTTAAAAGCAATGTTTCTATTTAATAATGCCATAGGTAAATTCAATTCATAAACCCTTGAATTCAAAAGGGCATTTGAATTCTCTGTGACATGGTATAGAAAACTAATCCTCAATACTTGAGGCCACTAAGTACATTGCAGATCATATACAGAGATATCTTAAACAAAAGCCACCATAGCCATAGAGTGAGAATAAAGGATCTGCTTTACTGAAAACAGAAAAAGGTGAAGGTGATATTTTTCAAAATAGGCAAATTAAAATAAGTAAGCGGCATGTTACACCCAGAAGCAGATGATAGATGTAGTAAGGAGGAATATACTGGTTCTGGAAATGTAGTTACTAGTGCTAGTAAGAAAAGAAATTTCTATAAAAAATATTATCTAAAGAAATTCAGGAAAAAACTCAAACACATAATTTGAGTTTTTCCTTCAAAAATGAACTGCAAAAGATGTTTTTTGAAAAGAAGTCTGTCAAATAGCTTTGATGAAAAATTTTCAGTTAATAAATTCTATGGAAATCTGTGAAACAGAATTAAGTTTATCATAATACCTTTGTATATGCTGTGAATTAAGTGTATGTATACACATTTCTCATGAATCAGCTAACACACAGTACCTTGTTAGCGTGCCTAAGCCCTTGTGCCGAAACCTTACTGCATGATTCATTAGTTTTATTACTGCATGAGAGTATTTTATTCATTCCAGTTAGTGCTCATACATGAATAATAGAAGAACTTCTGGTGGACTATACTGGGGAAAAAAATTGTTTGTTTATATGCACTATGAGACAAATAGAATGCTTGACATTTTATAGGATGGTGAGATGTTCCTATCATACAGATACACATCATTATTATTGGTGATCTAGAGTACATGAGATCTTTATTGCACTGATAGCATGTGTTTTATCACCATCATCTTCTTCTTTTTAATCTTCTTACCACAGCAGTTCTTTGATCCACAGCATTTGTCATGAGAAGGGGAAAGCCTCCACGTGCTGCATTGTTCCAGGCTGAAACAGCAGCAGACAAAAGGTTGAATCAGTGGAGGACCAGAAGAGACCCTTCACATATGAGACTGTGTTTATAAAGTGGCAGACTTCTTCATAATTAAAAGGCAAATTGTTTGCCAGTAGAGATTTTACCAATTTTTTACTTAATGATTGGGTTAATAGACAAACACTGCATAATAATGCAAAATCTGTAACGCTGTAAAGGATTTTGAAGGCACAGAGACAATTACTTTCGGCAGCAACTAGATGAGATGAAAGAAACAAAGGTAGACTTTTAAGATGCTCAAACAGGATTTGGGGAGGGAGGCAGGTGTTTTTTTTTTTTTTAACCAAGGCTGAAACTTGTACTATGCAATAGAGCTGTTTTTCAAACCCTTGAAGAAATGGCATTCTGAATTTAAGAAGACGACAAGCAGTGATAATTATGTAGCTAGAATATACATTACTAAGCCGTGGTATGCACTGGATATGCATATTTGCTTTACTGAAAATTTCTGCTGCAAGAAAAATCTCTAACTTTCCTACTTATTTAAGAATTTCTGAAACCAATTTAAATCAGTAATAACTTTCATTCATTTTACAAAAGAAATTTGTTCATTTGTTGTAATAGTGGCAGAGAAATTCTGCTCACAAAGTTCCAGGATTCAGCCTAGGGCTCTGGAATCTGGTATTTGATGTGGGCTTGCTTCCAAGCCAGGTTCTCACTGTCTTTACAGGAGAGTGGTAAAGCAGAGCTGCATGCTATTCACTGAGGTAACAAATGAAGGTATAAATTAACTGCTTTGATAAAGTTTCTGCAGTCCCAGTTCAAGTATACTCTTAGGCTGAAAGTATTAAAATCCCTACAAAAATTATTAATACAGTCTCTCTTGTAGATACTGCCATCCTGTTTATATAGTTTTTTGGTAATTTCTACTGGATATTACAAAAGTCTTGAGTTATCTTTTCAAGGCCCTTTCATCTTAAAATGGATTGGTTTATGGGTCAGCATGTTAAAATTGAATATATGTGCTTGGATTCATGTTTGTTTGTAGTTTGAGGCTGAGATCAGAAAAGGTGGTTGCTGACATCTGTATATTACACACGAGCTGTGTGGGTTGTGAGAGCTACATCTGAGCATCCAGTGAGATGATCAGAAGAGCTACCTGAAACGTTGCCATTGAGAAGCACTGCAGAGCAGGATGGTATGGTACTGCTGATCCTCTGTTTTTCCCTTTTTCTATAATTTTCTAAATGAAATTATGAGTCTCATGCATTGATGTAAGAGTTATAGCCTACTTCTCGCATAACCTCTGCTTCCAACTAAGTCATTAACTTCTCAGAAACATAAACCTGAAGCATCCTCAGTCTTAGCACAGAGTCGATTTTATCTTCCCTCAGCGAAGTGTGGCCCCTGGTGCTGTCCCAGACTGCACTGCAGGAGGCTTAGAGCACACTCCAGCTCTCTTAAAGAGGACAGATTGTGTCTTAAGCATCCCTGCATCTAAGTCTTGGCTATCTGTTCTCACTTCTTCAAATGCCACTTAGAAGGAAACCCAGGACCAGGGGCAGAGCAGGAATCCCAAGCCCACTACAGGGCTAAACTCACCTTGACCCAAAAAAGAGAAAGAGGAGAGTTTTCTTTTCTCACAGCGTGGTCATAGGCAACTCTGCTGTCCTGGTCCTCTCCATTACAGTTGGGCTGTGCACGTATTCTTCCTGGGCCTGACTCAAAGCCTAGCGTGGTTAGAAAGGATACTCACTGACTTCGCCACAGCTGGGAACAAGCCCATCGTGAGCAACCTACCCTACATTTGTGCAAGAGCACCTAGCATTTATGCTCTCACTGAAACTACAGCCTGTGCAATAGTTACRTGTCATATGCCAGTCACTCTGCTTTTCTTTCCAGTAGAGCTGCATGCCGCAAAAAAAAAGCTAATTAGTTCTTGAGTGACAGTTTGGTTATATTTTTGTGAAATTCTCCAATAAATTCACCTAGGTCTAGGTTATTTTCTCACRGATAATTGCTGAAGTTATATGCCTTTATCAATTGCCAAATACTGCCAGAGCAACCATCAATCTTATCAGAGGACAAATCACTGACAACAAATTCTGCAGACATGTTTCTAGCTGCTACATTTYATGTGCTATGTCTTATCTTTAATGACTATAGCCAGGCTCCCTGGAAAATTTCAGAAAAATTAAAAAAAAAAAAATTAAACATGCTGTGTTTTTCAAGTGCCTGAATTGAAGACAGCTCTGGGCTAGCATCTTCCCCCCACAACAGCTTTCACTCTTGAAATTCTCTCTTGCCTTTTTTTCTCGTTTGATGTCATAAATCAGACACCCAAGAGACATAGGAGAACTAGGACAGGCTTTTCAAATGCAACAAACAGAGCAAATGGAGCTGGGTAGCCCAATGGCAGTTCTCAATGCCCCAAAGATTAAAGAGCAACACTTTTCTGAACTGACACAGAGAGGAGGGGAAGGGGAAAAATAAAAGAAAAAAATTAAATATCTATCTGTAATTCCTTTTACTTCTGCTAACGGCATTGCCATGGGAACTCCCTGCAGAGGAGAAGGGGCACTAGACCTGACAGTTTCTGGGAGCTGGTTCAGGCACAGCTGTTTGGGCAAACTTGTCTTGTTTCTTGGAGTATTTGTAGGGTGAATTAAAATACAAGAAATGTTTTATTTACTTCTACTTTCAAAGGAAAACTCCTTAAAGCCATAAGTTGTCAGCTTTGACTGCCATGATGTTTATTATCTTTACTTGTTATTACTGGGTCAGCATCTCTGGAAGAAAAATGGAGTGGAAAAATCATCGAAGGACAGACAGTAACTGAAAGCTTTTATGCTGCTGCTCATTCCATACACACTGAATCTGATTTCTGGACAGTAAATATTGGTATTCCTGAGAACTGGCACACGGTCCTGTTATGGCAGTTGTTAGATTGCCTGACAGATGATTTGACACTGTATTTTTTATATAATATAACCTGTCAGAAATGAACCTGTACATATTTTCTGAGTAATGAGGGGAAAAATCTTACCATTGCTCCTAGGGATATTCTGTAGTGGTACCTCAGCCCTGAATACAATCCAGTCAAAAATGCAAGCAGCGATAGAGTTATTTGTGGTTCAAAAAGCATTCTTACCTTGCTATGTGAATTAAAGTGCAAGCAGAAGACCTGAAATTATTAATTCATAAGATCAATGGGAGATGGAGCCTCTAACCATTAATACCGAATACTGTATTAGCCCAGTCAGGCTTCAAAGTAAATTAAATATGTAATGTGAAAATTGCTTTGGTGAAAACTTGTAAGAAAGCATGACACTGAATGTGATAACTGGAATCAGCTGTAGTCTGGAGAATAGGCTACCTAAGCATATTCTAAGGAAAAAAAAGTTCTGGTAATTTTATAAAAGACTTAATGTTATCTTTACTACAAATAAAAGAAGCCTGTTCATTTACAAGTCTAACCTGGCTCTTCCTGTGCTCCTTCAGATTCATTTGTAAAATACAGCAGAATTCCTTCAGAGAAGGAGAAAAGTTTTCATCAGAGACTGTTTCACTTGGTGGCTTTTCAATGCTAACAGCTAATATGGCCTAATAGAAGGGCTTTTTTAATCTTTGTGTCTTTAATTAGTGTATTGCTGTTAATGATCTGGTGGTAGATTTTGAAGTTTTAACCTTTTGCAAGGGACGGTCTGTAACACTTGAGTTCTAAAACTTCAAAGGATCTCAAAAGGATCTCAGAGTAAATTATAAATACAGATTTTTTACTTTTTCCCATCAGCTACTCTATGAAGTGATAACCTGGCATAGCTACTTTTATAAGATAAACTTGTAAGAAAAATTAAAATAAAAGTTATACTATGAAAAGAAATTTCAGAGTATCTACAGATTCCATTTTTACCTCTGTGATGCTCACTCATCACACAGGAGGTGTAAGTAATTTTCTAGTGAGAAGAAATTACTCTGCCATAGTGTTTATCATCAGGTTTACTTAGCTCAAGGTTTATTAGCAGTAATTGTCGTACTAGAAATCACTACTATGGAAGTATTCAATCTACCTCCAGTCTATAAGGGATGTATTATGCTGCTGCTTAATTAATTTGGTACCTTTCCCTAACCCCAAATTAAAATAGGAGCTCAAGCATGAAAAAAAATTATGCGAGGAACAGCTAATGTATGCACTTGACTCCAGATTCTCAATCCCATATTTCCATATCCCATAAGTGAATGCAGAGAGTTTATTTCTTAAGTATATATAACTTTTTAGAAGTTTTAAAAGGAAATGTCTGCATCTCTGCTGTGGTACAGTCTTTGAACTTAAGATTTCTCAACCCTCCTGAGCATTTCTAGGTTTATTTTTTAAAATAATCTTTTTTTTTTTTAACGTGAACTACCAATCTTTAAGTAGGAAAAAAGCCAAGGAGAAATGCATTTTTTATTGGCACATATTTTTAAATGTCTTGTGACTGCCAAATCAAGATGGCTAGAACAACAGTTGGGATGACTTTGATTTGTTAGATCTATATCAAACTTGCTTTAAGCCTAAAAGGCATTCTTTGTACTTAGTATTGTTCCTATAAAACATCTAGCAAATGAAAACCAAAAAAGATAAAAATGAAAAAAGGAAAGTCTACCACATTCAGAATTAATAGATTAATATTCAGATACTTAGGCTGATTTACCAATTTCAGAGTTGTCTTATGGTCACATCATAACTCCACAAATACAGTGGTCACCATGTAAAGACCAACGTTTGACAACGAACCAAACCTTAAAATTTATCACAGATATGGCAAATTCCATTCATAAAATATCGGTTGCATGTCATATTCTACTAGAGTGTAACTGTGAGCTTATGGCATTACTTAATGATTATCATCAACTATCTGTGCATATTATTTCCCAGTTAAATACAATATTCTTTGACTTTTTGAGAGCTTGATAGATCTGAACAAAAAGGATGTTACCCAGCCTCATGCTTTTTATCTTCAGTCCAGAACCAGACAAATCCTGCTTTATGGGCAATGATCTGATGTTCCCATATGTACTTTTATTATTCTCCCCTACACCAGGAGAAAGCTTCCTGAGAGTACTACTTACTGAATCTACATAAAGGAATTAATGCAGGCTACAATCAAAAAAATAGACTAAATCAAATCCACCTGTAATAATCTCAACAACTACCATTCTGAATTAATTTTAAATAAAAAAATCTGTATAGGAAACACATAGCATTTCATTCTAYATGTAGCAATGGTTGTTTCTAAGTATTTCACAGAAGCAGCTGGAAAAGAGTTAAATAACCTTCCATAGAAAGCTGCAATATTTAGGGAAACAGCCTTAAGGTCACCTGTGAGATGGATACAAAAAAAGAATAAATGAAGCTGCTTCTAAAGAAAGGAGAACACCTTTAATTATTAAAGGGAGAGATCTGACTCGTGTGTATTTTGTCGCTACACTAAGTCAGATTAACGTTTACCTCATCCAAATCTCCAGCATCAGATAGAGCTTTTACGAGTAGAAGTTATTTATTATGAGAAAGTATCTTTAAAGGTTTTTGGCTAAAGAACAGTGTTACACTGTTCAGACACTGAAAGATTTTCTCTTCGCTGGAGGAATTAACTTGACCATCTAATACTCTGTATTCATTTCTAATGTCTCCCTCCACTGTTATTCTTACATTATCTAACACATAATTGACAACAACAATGAATTACTAACTACACAATTGTTGCCTCTTCAGTGCTGATATTTTTCCTCCAATGAAGTTCTGACACTTAAAATTTACCGCTAGTTGTAAGAAATATTTTTTTGTCCATGGCTAACATCAGAGACAAGTGTTTAACCACATCCTTTAAACTATCACAGGCATAAAAAGGAAAGAAAGCTTTGGAAAATGATTTAAGTATATATGACCTCCAACAGACTAAGGCACCTCAAGTTAAACATATACCCACAAAATATATGAACTAGAGAAAACAAAAGCAATGTTCCAAATCTCAACTACATGAGTTTTATCTTATTAATGCTACTGTAACTTCCCTGATTTAGTAGTTTTGGATGTACACCAGTCCCCAGAGTGATCATTATTGCAGATATAAAGTAGGTGCTGTTATAGACAATTAAAAGGTACGGAAAAATAAAGTATTTTACACATAAATATAAATGAATGTAACAGTCTTCAGTTATAAGATCACTCTTGTTTTTCAGTTCCACCTAGAACAGTGAAAGCCCTTTTCACAAAATGCAGGCTTTTTTATTTGGAGTAGTCTACTTTTTTATGTCATTAAAACTGATAGTGAATTTTATTAAACCCAGTTTTCCTCCATTAATCATAACACACAAATTCATATTTGAATTTTCTTCATTTAAGTTTCCTGAATCAAGAATCAAGAATTCGATAATTTGCAAGCCAGGATTTTCTGGTCTGGAAAATAAGCCTGTCACAAGTGAGATGATACACAATTCATGACAGATTATTCCATCAATTCAGTCAGGCTCTGTAAAATATTCCATTCAATGACCACACACCAGATTTTAATACACAAAGAGGCTATAATTGGTTCTGAATTTCTGAACCAAGCATTGGTTCAGTTTAGTTTAAAGACCTGTCTTGATGTGTGCTGCTGAACTGTTCTTACATAAATGGTGCCATTAAAACAGCAATCCATTTTAAAGCGCAATCAGAAATGCACTTTTTAGGTGAAAATTGCAAGTTCACTTGCTAGGAGTGACACGTCACAGTACTCTGTAAAGGAAAATGTTATTGAACTTAGCAGAAAGGACTTTAGGAGAATAAAAAGAGAGGGCAAAAAGCAAAAGGAAGTGCAGTGGCACCAGTATGGGGCTGATGCTTCATTCTGCATCCATTTCTTGATGAGACTTGGATAGCCTTGCCCTGAGCCATCAGAATTTGGGTAAAAAAGACAAAGTTGAGTCATGGGAAAAATATCAAGAAATAAGGTGGTGGTTGCTCAGCTTACAATATTTCCCTACGCTTGCTACTGCAGTCCTTAATTCTAGAAGCTGTGTTTGTGTCAGGAACTTTTAAGCTTCCAGCAACAATAGGTAAGCATGGACCTGGCTTTTTTTATTTGGAAGTTTCCACAGCCAAATCTAATCAAGCATAAATACCAGGAGAATACTGTTGCCCCTAAGCATGCATTTTAGTAAGCTCATTTGATCTTGAGGTCAGATAGGTAAGTGAAGGTCAGGATGCAAAACAAGACATGTGAGGAAGGATTTATTTTTGTAAGTTTTCTCAGGACCTACTAAGTGCTTTGTGGATATTTGTTTCTTTTTCTGTGTTGGGATCAGGTCTGATTCCAGAACGTTCTTGATCCCACAGGTCTGTTCAGATTTATATTCAGGAAAAATGCACATTCAGGATGAATTATGTCATAATCATGCCAAATTTCCCCATTTTCCTGTTTATCTTCACATATTTCACGCTTTTGTTTCAAGGATGTTAATGTAAAAAGTTTTTCCATCCGCAACTGCCATTACCTGATGTACTGGGTCTGGCTGGAATTAATGTCCTTCACAACAGCCCATATGGTGCTGTGGTTTGGTTTTGTGGCTAAAACAGAGTTGATAACACACCAGTGTTTTGACTGTTACTGAACAGTGCTTGCACAGCATCAAGCTCTTTTCTTTCTCCCACTCTGCACCCCCAGTGAGTAGCTGCGGGTGGGCAAGAGGTTGGGAGGGGACAGAGCTGGGACCCAAATTGACCAAAGGGCTATTCCATCCCATATGTTGTCGTGCTCAGCAACAAAAGTTCAAGGAAAGTAGAGGAAGGGTGGTTATGGTTTCTTTGCAGGTAACTGTTGTGAGTACTGAGGTCCTGCTTTCGGGGTGTTTTTTGTTTTGCTTGAGTGTGCAGCTTTTGCTTCACCTGTTAAACTGCCCTTATCTTGAGTCTTCTTGCCTTCTTTCTATTCCCTCCCTATGCCACAGCAGAGAGCAGTGAGTGATATCTCAGCCAGTTCTGGGCTCCCCACTCTCCAGGGACATCGAGGTACTGCAGAGAGTCCAACAAAGGGCCACTAAGATGGCTAAGGGACTGGACCGTCTCTCATATAAGGAAAGGCTGAGAGAGCTGGCACTGTTCAGCCTGGAGAAGACAAGGTTCAGAGGGAATCTTATCAACGTATGTAAATACCTGAAGGAAAAGTGTAAAGAAGAGGGAGCCAGCGTCTTTTCAGTGGTGCCCTATGTCAGAACAAACAACAATGGGCACAACCTGAAACACAGGAGGTTCCCTCCGAACGTCATGAAACACCTTTTAACTGTGAGGGTGACTGAGCACTGGCACAAGTTGCCCAGAGAGGTTGTAGAATCTCCCTCCTTGGAGATACTTAAAAGCCATCTGGACATGGTCCTGGGCAATTGGCGCTAGGTGGTCGAGCTTGAGCAGGGGATTTGGACCAGATGACATCCAGAGGTCTCCTTCAACCKCAACCAGTCTGTGATTCAGTGAGCAGCTGTATTGGTGTTTGACTGGTGGCTGGATCAATCTACCACACCTGATCTGAATTACTAAAAGCACACAGAACACATAGGAATCAATGAGGGCTGAAAGAAGCTATACATCATCAAGAGTTTCTGAGAAAATTCTGATGTCATAGGACATGAGTATTTATGAAGAAAGGCATAAGAAAGGACCCTTTCCTTAGCTGCTCAGCTAATCTTGCACACTTGGATTCCTATTAAGTGCCATATTTTTTGTTACAATGAAATATCCTGTTTCAGTGTGGGATATGGTTTACCGTGGGATATGTTTTTCTTTTTCTGTTCAGTTATGTGTATCTTGCCTAACCAGCTCCCTGCTGTGAGTAGATCTTCAAGTTTCATCCCCTGCTTGTGATTCACAGTTCAGTCTCATGAAACTGCTTACTCTAACTAAAATATTTAGGCATCTTACTGGCTATCTCGATGAAATTTAATATCTTGTGGCATATGAGATCTAACTAGATCTCTGTCCCCTTCCAGCCTTAAGCTTTAAGAAATAATTTTCTGGCATCAAATCTCAGAGGAAGACTAGAGAATTATCTCCCATATTTAAAAATTCTATTATAGAGATTTAGAATCAATTATGATCAGCTGGTTTGTGACTGTGTATGGCTAATGCACAGGTATTGTCACAGGTATGAGACATTACTGACATGTTATTACTCTTGTCCTTTGGAAACAGGATGGGGATAGACTGAGGAGATGGAAATGTAGTGTCTACCTTTTTGCAGAAAATTGTTGCACCTCACATCAGAAATATCTATTTTCCTACTTTACTTAGTTCTCTGTTGTAATTGCCCAGTTTCCTGATTTTCCTGCCCCCTTGCTCTTATGTGCAATAATTTAGATTGGGAGAACCTGCCTTTTCCACTGGGAAATCAGCAGTAGTAAATTAACCGCTATTTGGCAACCCTCCACAGATGGTGCCAGCAGAATTTCAGCCTAAGTCAGTAAGAACAAGGCAATTTAAAAACATTAAAAGTGCATCGACAGCAAATGAATAAAAGCCGTCACTCAGGTACAAGCCAGAATAGTTAAAAATCTTTTGGCAATACCAGTTTTTTTTCTTTTCTATGAAATATCCTATTCTGCACAGAGAACTTTGCAGGTAAAGAAAGGCACGGTAGTGTATTCTCTACTCAAGGTATTTCTTGGGAAAGAGAAGTGTAATACTTTTTTCTGACAAAAACTGGAATCAAAATAAACATTAAAATCTACTGAATACATTACTAATTTTTGTTTTATTTATGATGATTTCAGATCTCGTCTACCATTTAACGGTCTTCTGAAAGCTATTGGCTCATACACGGACACATGAATTTCATTCGCATTTGCAAAGCCATCCATTATACATGAACAGCTATGCTATGACAGCTATTGAGGAAGGAATTAGCAAGTGTGTTTCTAAAGTAAGGCAGTTCTATAAATATTTGTCCTGAACTGGGACCTCATTACAGTGTTTACTACAGGAGTGTGAAATACTAGGATTTCTGCCCATCGGTTCCTTTAGGAATGCATTTACTGCTGGTCTTAGAAAGTCCGATTTTTTTAGATTAGTATTACTCTAATGTGGATTTTTGGCAATCCCCATCTTTTTGAAATGATAGAATTCCATCAGCTAAAAGTATGTAGAATATATGAATATGTACAAACCAGAAAAATTATCTAATATCCATAATAGATATGATGGACTAAGATTTGATAAATCATTTCTAAATAAATTTAGCTTACTTGACAACTTCAGTGATTTCAGTGTTTCCAAGTGCAATAATTTCTTAAATGGTTGCTGGCAGGTAATTTATTAAGATGTTTATTCAGTATTTAAAATTTCCATATTTAGCTGGGTCATCTGCTATCTTTGATTTGACACGTAGAGTGACTAGGTAACGGGATAAAATTGCTCGTCTCTGATCCTGTGAGTATTGTGTCAATTCCTGGTGAGATATGTGAATTTTCTAGTTCATAATTGTATGTTCTTAATGTTACCTAAGAACAACCTGATAATTGCATTGCAAGCTAGAATATTCTGTGCAAATAAATCAGAAAAAGATCACAGATCTTAGGTGTGGGAGGACGGAGGGGAATAGTCCATAATCAGTAAATCCTGATCTCCCACGCCAGTGAGTGTGCCATGGCATAATTTTCACCATCTGAAATACATGCAGTTAAACCTGGAGCCCAGTTTTTTTCTTCACAGGGTCTACTTTCCCAGACTGCTGTCCTCAAGCCTTGAAATTCCTCTTCCRTAAGACCAGACACAGGGCTCCTTGAAAAGAATCTTTGTGCTCACAGCAGACAAGCATTAACGCTGTCAATGAGAACCTGCCAGGGAGACCTCTGAGCTTCTTGACACTATCCCACAACTAAGCTTTTGTAATACGGACTTCTCATTCTGAGCATTTCCCTTTTCAGACCTGTGAGACTAGACCCCAGCAGGCATATTTTATGCCATCATTTTTAAAAACAGGTTCCTTTTTGGGACCCACTACTCCTTATTATTAAATCATTTCAGACTCTCACTGCCCTGATAGTTGGAAACCTTATAATTTATAGATAACGTGTCCCACAGTCCTTTTTTGTTCTTGTATTCTTCTGCCAAAGTTATTTTTTAACTTATTCTTCCTAAAGTTGGTTCCTGATATGTTAATTAAAGAGGATGCTCATACGCTTACTGAGCCTTTAGTTTACCAAGCTGAACTAATTGGGTCTTTTTAGTCTTTTCGCTCCGTGCCACGGAGCACCATTCTAGTTTTTTTTAGCACCAGTTCCTTATAAGCTCCATCTTTCCTTAATTGACACGACCAGTTTTTCATATGGTCTTCTCAATCAGCTCTCTCCATTGCTTTATAAGATAGCTTACCATTGTATGATGTGCCACAGAAAATGCTATGCGGTCAGAATGAGAGGAAATACCTCGTCTGCTCTGTCCTCCAGACAGTTTGCCTTTTTCACAGCTCTTACATACCAATAGGTCATAGTCCCGCTGGCAAATTAGTTACAGTCATCTTGTAATGTTCCTCTGACATTTTCTGCTGGCTAGCTACTACTTCACAGCAGAAATTCATATCAGTCATTGAATGTATGACCTTTTAATTGTGATACTCCATTTGTATAATTCTAGCCTACAAGACATTGTTTTTCCTGTAGAATATTTTCACCTTCTTTTGTAGCAGCTGTACTGCTAATATTAGATTTTAAGAATAATTTGGAGCCCTTTTACGCATTTTTTATCTTAACCCTTCATCCAGTTTCCACCAACATTGAGCAGGATCACCATTCATCCCTATCTTTAAGGAGCATCCCGTATTTCATGGATGGATTGAATTAATTATGGAAAAGCTATATCAAATAGTCAAACCCAGTACCACCAAATAACGTAAAAATGAATTAAAGTTTTTTTGGTATAGAATTTAGTTTAAAGGACCTTCATCTTTTAGTAAAAACTAACCACTGATCTCAAGAAAAAATCTCTGTTTTTCTAAAACTCTGTTACATTGCACGTCTAAATTAAAGCTGTGACTTCATGTCTGAGACGTTGTAAGTTACAAAAATTACCAGAGGCTTTTTTCTTACACTTATAACTTGGATAAAAAAATAGCATTTAAAAAATCAGTTATAAACAATTTATCTAAATTATGATTCTATGATTCTAAGTATACATTGCAGGAAGATGAGATTTATTTTTCCCCCCAGCTAATTAACCGGCTCATTTAGGCAATATTACTGTAAGTTGAGTAACAAGAATATGTAAATCCCATTTCCTTGTGGGAACAACAGTGTTTCCATTTCACAGGAGAGATTTGATTCTGTTTATCCCAAATACATGGAAACAATGAGACATGTACCCTAAATGATTGTTGCATCCTGCAGGCTGTATATGTCCATATCTTACAGGTTATCTCCAACTGTCACAGCTTGAAAAGTCTTCTTTTCCAACTGTTAGCAATTTTTTTGGCATTAGTTTAGGACTCCTTAGTGGCCAATTGCCTTTCTGCAAGGTGCAAATCCTTCCAGGGTGACAGAGAGAAAGAAACTGCCCAGGTCAGAGTACTGCTTGTGTTTTTTTAACAAGGTGCAAAGATTGTTTATGATACAGTCTTAGAATTAGAACACAACCTGGTTTTGTATAAGCAAATCTTATTTGATGTAGTGAATTAATTGAAAGGTAAATTGAAACACCAGTGAATTATTTGTTCGTAAATGTAGCTTTGACATAAAAACACGAAAGCATGGGTAAGGAAAATTGAAAGGAACTGTATTCAGAAATACACATGAGCTCTCAAACTCTTAACATCACATTTTCATTCAGTAAAAAAAATATTACTTTAGCTTAATTCATCCACTTTCTTGACAAAAACTGTTGAATTCACATAGCCACTTCGCTACTGAGGGATTGAAACTTCAGAACAGAATTGAACTGTTTTTGTGAGGAATAACATATGACATGGATTTGGACAAGAATATGGATGCTTCAGGAATACTGTGGTTCCTGCTTCAAATCCTAGTTTTTTAGGAGCTTTAAACCGTGAATTTATTATGTCTATCCCTATCTCAAAAGGTACGTGAAAATAGCATTTTCTTTGTGTAAAAAGAGGAGGACAGGTAGTAGAAACCTGTGAGACATTATATGTGCTATTTTTGAACCTCAGATTAATTTAACTTGCATTAGTTACCATATATCCTTGCCTCCAAGGAAATTAAGAGTTGTTTTGCTAGTAGCTTTACAAGGGGGTGAGTATTTCATTCTAATTTTCTGTGCAGTCTAACTTTTCGCAATATGTCTAAAACCAAATTCCAGTAAAGAGAAAATGAAACTTTTTTTCGGCATATTTGCTTAATAGGGTGTCCTGGTTTCAGCTGGAATAGAGTTAATTTTCTTCCTAGTAGCTGGTATAGTGCTTGTTTTGGATTTAGTAGGAGAATAATGTTGATAACACACTGATGTTTTAGTTGTTGCTAAGTAGTGCCTTCACTACTCAAGGACTTTTCGGCTTCCCATGCTCTGCCAGGTGCACAAGAAGCTGGGAGGGGGCACAGCCAGGACAGCTGATCCAGTTGGCCAAAGGGCTATTCCATACCATCTGACATCATGCTGAACAAAAAACTGGGAGGGTTGGCTGGGGGAGCAGGACCACTGCTCGGGAACTGGCTAAGCATTGGTCAGTGGGTGGTGAGCAATTGCATTGTGTATCACTTGTTTTGTTTATTCTATTATTATTATTATTATTATTATTATTATTATTATTATTATTAGTGTTTTATATTATTTCAATTATTAAACTGTTCTTATCTCAACCCACAAGGTTTTTTTTCACTTTTACTCTTCCTATTCTCTCCCCCATCCCACCGGGGGGAGTGAGCGAGCGGCTGTGTGGTRCTTAGTTGCTGGCTGGGGTTAAATCACGACATAGGGTCTATATTTTCTGTTTCCGAAAATGTTTGTACGTCTCTCTTATCAGCATCTATAATCACATGCATTGGCCTCCATCTCAGGGTGTCTGAAAACCTGATGAAGGCTAGATTAAGATGTAGATTACCTGAATGAAATTTATTTTTTCCAGATGTTTTTGGGGGAAGCACTGGGCAAATTAGGTGCTTTGGTCTGGTTAATATTTGTGGCTCTGCCTTCCTTCTGGGTTTGTACAGGAACACAGTGGGTGGTATTAGAAATCAATAAATTGTTGTAGTAAATGGCTACCTGATATATCAAGGAAACTTTCAGACCTTAAAAATGTATGAAGGGAGGCCATCAATTCTTCAAGTGCTATTTGCTTGGTGTGAAATCACCAGAGCACAAAACTATTCCGCTCTAATTGCAAAGTGCATTTTGAGTGAGTTTTTTTACATTTGATTAGTCTCAGACAAAAAGAAGTTCCACCATTATTGGAAATGACATAATTAAAAGCTCCTCCAATATAATTTAGAGTCCTTATGCCTAGATTAAATGAAATTTATTTCCTGGTGAAAGCACTCAAATCTAGAAAGTGAAAGGGTCAAGGGAAAATTAAATTAAAATAACCCCACCCTTCACAGGGTTCTTTTTTCCTTCAATCCGATTCCTAGTAAGGCATTACAAAGCTGGTAAGGTCTTCAAAAGGAACATTAAATTTGCCATTGACTATAATTAGGTCTTTTTTCCCCTTTTTAACAGAAAATGTACAAAATCCACAATGCTTCAAGTAAGACAATAAAAATAATTAAGAGAATAGTGAATATCATCCATACTATTGCATCACCAGCTATAGTATTCATGTGTTTTCATGTGTCTAATGGCTAGCACAGTGAATGCGTTTGGGATCATACCAAAGTCTGATCTTGCAACCTCTGAGTATATGGAATTCCTTTAATCATTTCTCCTGGTAATCAGAGTATTCCCTCATCCTCCTCTAATGAAAAGCAAGCTAGTGTTGTAGGACACTGTCGTCTCCTCCCTTTCTCTTGAAACTCTTCTGCTAGCGAAGCTAAAAACCAAAGCCACCAAACCACTCTGTGATTTCTCTCCCTCAGGCTAGCAAATCCCTGCAGGTTTAGCCCTAATTCTTCACCTAGAACACTTTGCCCATCATCCACATATTTTGACATGAATATATTTTGTATTCTGTCAAAGATCAATCAAGATCTTCATACAGTGTTTCAACACAATAAGTGAAAGGAGGTCACATCAGGCCAGATTATTTTCTTTTACTACATTTTTGCCACAATCTACTTTTTTTGTTCAAAGATGGTCAAAACCAATTTTTTTCTAAAGTGTTACAGTCCTTGCAAAGTAAAATCTTCAAGAACACACTCTGAAATGGGAGAAAACATTGCCAAAATATAATAGATGTGCACAGTAGTTAGAGCATCTTTCTCCCCTCTTTTCTTCATTTTCTACCTTCTCAGTAGAGCACAAATTATATGTGCTTTTTCCCTGGTTACAGAAATTTGCAGTTCAAAAATATTTCTCCTTTTTATGAATGTTGCTGTCTTAAGATATTATTTGTTGAAATAAAAGAGAGGTTTCAGCCCTTCTCGTGTATTATGGAGTGATCTAGAATATTTTAGATTTTCAGAATCAATCACTTTGCTTATTAATATCTTTCCCCTTCTTAGACATACATGGAGGACCTTCAGGTTTTATCGAGTGTTATGTATAGTTACGTATGGGGCAGATTTATGTCAACAGTGACATAAGTGTTCTGGGTTTTGATGCTTCTGATTTTTTTATCTTCAATTAAATTTATAGCATCGTTGACCTTTTTTACTTTCAGTTAAATGTTATAATGAACTCGTGGGTGTAAATGTCTCTAGCATTGCAGCTGAGTTCTGCAAAGGATCTCACCCTTTTTTACGTATTGGTAAGTGTGCTTACCAGTGTGCTTATAAGTCATCCAAGCCATTTTGATTAAGTCAGAGATTGGAATTCAAAAGAGAAATCCAAAAAACTCACCAAGAGTTGGTGCATTGTATGCGCTCCTGTGCCATCACAGGGCCAGGGATGCCCAGTGCCCCTTCCCTGCCCTCTCAGCTCAGATTGCTCCAGCCCCTGGAGGTGACGGGAGCAGTTTAAACCTCCCAGGTTAAATGCTGAAAGTGAGAGAGTGCACGTTCTCCACAGGGTGACCAARCTCTGACTCCCCAAAACTGAAGTAATTTGTTTTCATCACTCTGAATCATGGCTTGAAAACGTTGTGATGGATTCTTGAACACACCTAAGCTCAGAAAAGCAGAGCATTTTCATTCCCACTTCCAACATATGTCAAAATCATTATATACTCTCTTCTGCTGCTTTTATGTTAGCAAAAATGCTTACCTGTTATTTTCTTTACTAGTGGCAGAGGCAAAGAATGGAAACTTTCAACCCATGTGATTTTTTTTTTCAAAATTAAAATTATGAATATCCAAGAACAAGGTTTATTATAAAATGTTTATGAGTTGAAGTTGAACCTATCGTATCTATAGGTTCATATCATTTGCTACAAAGCAGTTTCTTTTTTTCTGTTTCACCAAAGCTTTGTAGAGAAAACAATGTTCTTTTTTTTTCTTTCTTCCGTAGTAACATTTTGTCACAAACTGAGTAGGAAATGAAAATGAGACAAGCAGACAAAATAATTAGAAAGGAAACAGTTTCAGGTCCCTCTGTTCGCAGAAACAAATTGTCTGTAGCTAATCCAAATTGCTTAAATTTCACAAAATTCATACCACAAGTCATTATCTGTCATCTCCCAGAAGGAATATTAATTTACCTGGATTTATGTTCCATTGTCTGAAAAATTGTCTGCAGTATTTTTTTAAACTAAAGCTGCTCATTTTGAATACCAAACAGAGAATACAGACAGCAACAGTTTTATAAATGTGCAATGCAAGTACCTTTGAAAATAGTGTTTTGGATTATTAGCCTTCAGCTATCTCATTGTGTAATGTGATCTGGTATATGCTTATCTTTTACATTTAAGAATATTCACATTCTTCCTTCCATTATGATAGAATGACTTGGGTTATATTCCCAGGTGGAGCTATAAAGTAGTTGCAGAATGAATAATTTTAAGAGGTGACCTGTTAAAAACATATAAAGACATAGCCTACTTGAGTATTGAATCATTAGTTCAATTATTTATTTTTGTCTCTAGTTGTAGAAGGATGTCATATATGTGCTTAATATACTGAGAGTATATTAGAATATTACAAACATTAAAATGAATATTAAATTATGAAAATATTTGTATTTTTAAATATTGAATGTTTCTTTTTTACCAGTAGAAAACTATTCTTTATCAACCTTTATCTTTAAATCTCAGTTGGGTCAATCAGTCTATTTTCTTTCCTGAAACAGAAAACCAACTAGACCAAGATTTGTTCTTCTAAATCAAAGCTGATATTAGATCTTCTTAATTGAGTTCCATTTAAAAAAAAATGTTTGGTGTTCAACATTAAGGAGAATATCAAAGTGTTTGTTTTACTAAATTTTTTCTTCTAAATAATTTGTCATTCACATCCTTTTCTCCTTTGACTGATACCAAATGACACTAAAGTGAACAAACTTCATATATAACAAGTACTGAAGTTATACAAGACTTATTTTTTGTGAAAAAAATTGAGCCTCTCCAATGGATGGGGCATATATGTATATTTTAAGATACATTCAACCATTTCAGTCCAGCATAGTCAATTTTGTCTATTTGCACTATGCTCAGAGCAATTTCTAAAATATACGTGCATTTTTTTCAAAATAATGCAGCACTGAGTAGGGAGTTATATTCCATTTATTTTTGTAATTTTCTTTCCTGTGTTTTCCACTGGGAAAATAGGACACAGACACACACCCCCTCCAAAAGAAAAGAACAAGTGAAGATATGAAGTTCGCTCATTAAATAGATTTTTCACTGGAAACAGAAGAAATTCTTGATCCAGCTTTATCCTTCTGTGTGTATGCGATGCTTATTCTTAATCTACCACCTGTGTGCCACTCTACCTATGGATGAGATGGACTTGTTTCTCCTCTGGTCTGAGGTTCTTCCAAGACCCTCCTGTAAGGAGAGTAAATTATCTCCATTGGCTTCTGAGCTGGGTCTTCTATAGAGGTGATTCAAAGCAGAGCCTATAGGTCAAGAGAATTTAATTTACTAAAAACATCCTTAGGGCTTTTTATGGTATTGCTCCTCAGAACAGTTTGGTTGGAGATACACTGTCCGAAATATGCAAGAAGATGCAGAGTATATGGTTTAATTAGACTGTAGCTTCACCAGCATAACGCCCTGAGGAACTACCAACAATAATTTAGCCAGCTGTTATTTTTCCCTAATTATTTTCACCTGACTTAGAGTTTCTGTCAGTCTTCAATTGTTTCTTTAGTTGGTTCCCACTTCTCTGCAGGAACTCTATGTTCCTCTCTATAACACTGCTCATAAGAGTGAAATGAGAGAAAATTTTATTGTTTAGTTTTTTTGGACAGTATTAAGATATGTTTTTCTTTTTCATATGGCTGAGCTGCTTGCCTCACTGGTGTGAGATGTTAGCAACATATCCTCCCTGTCTGCCTCACTCAAGCCTGATTTGCAGGAATAAAAATATAGCCAAAAACCAAAGTCCTCCTCCTTCCCTCCCCGACCCACATTATCATGCCAGTTAGGTGAGAAAGCAAAAATTATTTCTTAGACTAAATGGCCGTTCAGGAACTATTCCCAAATGACTCCTAAAACAGACTCCTGTTCTTTGCCTACCACTTGGAAGATAGAAGCTGACTGGCAGAGCAGCCTTTACCTGGATGAACAGCCATGTGAACTTGTACCTAGAATTATTGTTCCTGAGTCCTAGCAGCCTACTTAGGATCTCAGGTAGTGTCTTTGTTACTCCTGCCATTCTGTCATGCGTCATGAAGAGACCCTCTAACCTTTTTACCACTGGTCCAAACCAAGGAACTAAACTTACATTGGCTTTTCCTACTTGCATCCTAATGTAAAAAATGGTAAATCTGTGGCAATAATCTGTATTTCAATGATTTTTTCAAGATGACTGTAATGACATTTTCCACTAGCCAAGGTTTTTATAAGACTTTCTTTTTCCCCTGTATTCCCCTAATTTCTCTTGTACAAGTCTGATTTTTCATCTCTTACTTAACGCTAAACTTCCCCGAGTTTGAGGCTGGRATGGTTATTTAAGCAATACTGGCTGTTCAGGCTACACTGGTTGTTTGATCAAGGACCATACTTGAAAGCAGGCATTTTAAATTTACTAGATCTACCAAAGCTCTTCTGTAGAGTCAGCCCTGCGAAGCTTCCCATCCTCCCACTGTGGTCCGGGGAAGCTGTGACTTGTGCTGACCTCCGTAGGTGCCATGAAACCCACAACTACAATTAAGCGCAAGACTTACTCACCCACTTTACAAGGGTGTTGTAAGGATTAATTAGTTAGTGTTTAGAAAGTGCTTCATAAATGTAAAGTACTAAACATTATTGTCACATTAAAGACAAGCTGGAGCCCCTTTGACAGACTTACTGTACTATATGGGCTCTTTGTGCAGATAATTATACATGGTAAGATATTCATAATTATATCAGTAATTCAAGCTACTCAATCCACATTAGAAAATGCTCATCAAATGTCCCATTTCTATTATGCATGTCTTCTATAAAGCTCCAGCTGTTATGTGATCCACTAAAGGTAGGTTCTCCTTGCGTTGAGAACACTCACAGTTTCAAACCAGTCTAATGCTTGAAAAATGTCTCACCATAGAATTGGGACCTCTTTATAAAAGTTTAGGTGTGGCTCTATGAGTACCACCACCCATAATTTGTAAGATCCTTTACTAAGGAGAGGGAGTTACCTCCTTACAGTCGGTACGTACATTTATTTTGACAGATATTCAGAGATACCAATAGATTAAGTTGAAAAGATAAAAATACTGGCAGGACATGTTGAAGGAAGCTTTGCTCTTTTTTTTTTTTTTTTTTTTTTTTTGAGTGCAGTGTTGCTTTCTCTGTTCCATTTCCAGGTAGGGTTTTCTTTTATCCTTTAAACAGTCAACTTTTCATGACACAACACTGCAGTTGTTTCAAGGAGTCTGCACATGAAGGAGAATGGAAGGATTCGAATGAGTTCTTACACTGAACATAATTTTTTCTTCTGGTTTCTGTTTGCTGTATGTATTTATGATCTTTCAAATATGGTAAATGTTGGCTTGAAATCAGCATCTTTTTTTAAGCAATTTAATAATTTTGATTCATGTTTACAAAGTATCTAGGCAGTGAGTTTTTTTAAAAATGTCTGCTGTAGAAAAGCATAATGTCAAAAGCTACCTTGAATTATTCATTTATTCAACCAGAAGGTAAATATTTTACAGTCTTTGCTCAGGAGTTAAAACTGTCATAGGGTGTACAATTCACACCGTGAACATCTTATTTTCTTCCTGTATTAAAACCCATATGTTTATAATTACAGTATTACACTGCTAGACTGCAGATCTTAAAACAGTATGTGATATGAAGTATATAATTATCTGACATTTTACAGAATGTAGGCAGTGTATTTATTTACATCCCTTTAGTTCCTACAACAATTGAAACCACTGCTGCAACTATTGGAAGCCAACACTGTAAACTGTAAATTTTGGGCTTGCTCCCATAATTTCCAGCCTACAGACAATATTCCACATACTCCACCTACAATGCCCTGCGCTGTGTTCTTCCATCTCTGTCTTCATTAACAACCTGAGACAAGAGATGTGTGTGTGCGCGTGTGTGTCTGGGTGCCATTAGCACGGACTGTGTAAAACCAGAAATCAGAAGGGAAGAAGGAGAGGGAAGGGGAAAGGCAAGGGCAAGGGCAAGGGCAAGGGCACGGCCTCTTCATGTGATGCACCCTTCCTTTATCACCTGTATTTTTAAGCTCTGGTCCCAGGGACAGTAATGATATGTCACATAGAGAAAGATCATGCCTCAATTAACTAGAAGCTGACAGTGCAAGTTCTCCCCTCATGCTGGAACACATGTGTCTTAGCACAAGCATTTACACTTGCTATTAAGAGAGGCACAGATCAATCTCAGCTGGTAGGCAAGAGAGACCAGACTGCAAGGGAAGATCCTCAACATACATGCATAACTGGAACATCTGGGAAGGGATATATTGAAGGGATTCCAGATACAAACCTGATTTTCAAAAGTAAGAACAACTTACAGAAATACAGATATTTGGTATTTGCCCATTGTGCTAAGATCACAGGTCAAAACCACCCAGATAGTCTGAAAAAAGCCCAGCTCTGAACACAGCTTAGCTGAACTCAAGGCCACATGAGGTGCAGAAGTTGTTAGAGCTGCTCCACAGCAGTTTTCTTGTTACTTTACAACTTCTTGTGATGTGATTCTCTGTAGGAAATTATATGGAGGTTTTCTGCAATATTTATAAGCATGGCAGTATAACATTTTACCTGCAATTATTCTGTCCATCTATTTATTTTGACAGTCAACAAATCAGAAAAAAAAATTAGTTGTTCCTTGACAGGAAAGAGCAGTGAGGAATAGCTGTAGAAAGCTTTTCAGTGTTGAATGTATGTTAAATTGCACTAAGATGACAATATATGGGTAGATTCTCAAAACACCTGAATTACCTCAACTTCCATGTAAAAATTTAGAGTGCAACAGACACTGCTATGTTTTTAAAGTATTACATGGGTCAATACAATAATGTGTTTTAACATATTTATAAGGGAATTTTCCAAAGTACTTAGTGGCTTAAATCTGCTTCAGTGAAAGTCATAGAAATTAAACATGGCCTTCACTGGAAGGAGATTTGATTTAACACTGAATTCTTCATAAAAATTCTACCTTTTAATTATATAGTAATTCAAAGTAGAACAAAAAGGAGCCTTCCAATTTTTAGCATACATGGTATTTCCCTGAGACTGCAGCATGAGGCAGAATGAGGCAGCGAGAGTCTCATATTCCTATCATCATTTTACCATAAACACATCAAGGTTTGCCATAACTGGAGCACTGAATTCATGTCAGGAAGCAAGGACTAGCCACGCAGGTGTAAATATGCCTTTTTGCCACCATCTTTATCTTCAACTTACAGTTGTTTTAACTCTAGGCAGACAGGAGTCAGCCAACAGCAGAACATGTTTTGGGAGCATGCTTTGCTTATTCTTCATGAATAGCGACTTTCTGAATTATAGTGACTAAGCGAAGGTTTTCTAAATCCTGTCACTGAGGTTTTTCCTTGAAAGACATAGAAAGAAAAGGGTTTCTTCCTTTATCAATTTTAATACTGGATCCAAAATATTATAAAAGAAGAATTCCAGTTATACCCATTTTACTTTGCTTTCTTTTGAATGTCAATCAGAGAGTCTTCCTGGAAGAAAGAATGAGTACATGATAGAAGATGGGTATGATCCTCGTATGAGCTTGAAGAAAAAGGGAATTCACATCTCTGCCACAATCTGAGTCAGAGTGAGGAATGGCTCTCAAACTGTGTCAGCTGCACCGTGGTTAAGGTGAAGCATCAGGGAAGAGTCTATTTCCAAGGCACCATGTCTTTGCTTTTAATGCCCTCTCCTGTTTCTGGTGTCTAAAGGAAAAAAAATTATAAGTGATATGTAAATACATACACATATATAACAAGGCTATCTCTTTATCACAGGCTGCTCTTGTATTTTCCATTGCTCATTTTCTTGGCCAGCAAAGCAGTATGGGAGTTGGGTAATTATTAATCTCTATCCAAAAAAAGAAATTGAAAAAGTTTTAATTGTGTATATGATGAGGTAGATTCTCTTTGGGACACTAGTGAGAAATGGCCTGTTTTCAAATCATCCAGGCACTCAGGCAATTAACGCACTGAAATTAATATCTCTGATATCTTTCTTTTCAGCTGACACCTTCATATCTTTTTACAAAAAAAAAAAACGGTGTTCTGTGAAACTTGTATCTTAATGAGATACCTAATCACCATAAATAGGGGAGATACTCCTTTGGAAAAAAGAAATAATCCAAAACCAGAAAAGAATAATAATACACGCTGAATGGAAGAGATACTAACCCACGTTCTCATCCCAGATCCTGGAAGCTGCAGAGAAAATGGCATTAGAGCTGCTCTTCTGAACACTTCTGGATTTTTCCAAATAATGAGATGTTGACAAAATTGACTTCAGCTTTTTACTTTAGAAGACAAGATAAAATCTCCTATTAAAAATGTTGACTGGTGCCTATGATTCATTTCCTTTCCCCCAGCTTCTGTTCTTTTGAACTACTGTGCCCAAATATGACTGTTAAGAAGATATATTTTTCTCATCAGATCATTAACAGCAATGTAGAATAGTGCCTCTTTATTATTCTCAAAGATATATTTGCTGAACTTTTCACACTGTTAATTTGTAGTTCATAAAAATTGCTGTAAGAAGAATCAATGGTTTATTTGATCAACACTTCACAAAACAGTGTTCACTCCCTCTCTTTCGTCACTTTATCAGGAAGATATTTTACAAGTTCCTACAATAAGCATCAATTAGCATCCAGCATCATTACCCTCTTAAAACCATGAATGTGATTTATTTGGTAGCTTCTGTGAATTGGAGTGATAAAATCTACTGAACAAAAGTTTGAGTAATATCAGAATATGCTTCATCAGCATTTTTCTGATTATCTACCATAACCTCTAGATGAATAGCCATGATTAGCATCTCCAATATCACTTGCTGTAGAAACAATCCAGTTCGGTATTAATATTAATGTACTCACTGCTATTAATATGGAGAAAGATAAGATAAAATCTGTCAAGAAAATGTTACTCCTTTTAATTTGTACAGGAGTGATTATTAAAAACCTGACAAAGGTTTTGCAGGGTGGTACTAAGCTATTACCAAGGACTGATGTATTCTCCTCCCGAAGTTCTGCACCTACAATTCTGCATTGGTTATAGTGATTAACCACCGAATGGTGTAGTGTGCTTTTTGTGTGCCGAAGGGACACTATACACGTAAAAGCATTATTTGCTAGGCTGTTACACTGTTACTAGACTAACCTATACAAAACAAGTGAAATTCAAGAATAACTACCCTCTTTCAGGCAGCACTCTTGTATCTACAGTTCTGGAAGGTGTGGGCTTCCCTGTCGGTCTCTGCTCAGCCACTTGCCAGACTACTACAGATTTTTTCAGATACCGAGTATCTGGGATGTCTTCTCAGGTAATTATTTACTTTACCACAGCTTTAGTGTGGCAAGCTCAAAGCAAGAGCTAAGCTTTCTTCCTGACCTTCATTTTGAGGCCAGGTCTGAAAAGGGATACCAACATTCAGAGGTGTATAACATTTTCCAGAAAATTAGCAAATCTTATCACATTTTCCCTCCAAAAAGAATTGTCAGGGACTGTTGAGGAATAGTACTGACAGCACAATACAACAGTGGCTTAATGAGAAAATGCTGCAAAACTGTTCTCAGAGATGAGCACTGCTCCAGGGCTAGCTAGTAAAGATTAAAGTCCTTAGCACAAGCACAGTTGTAGACCAATTTTTCTTTCCCGCAATATGACAGAAAAATGAAGCAATCAAGACTGTAAGAAGTGAAGACATCAAGTCTGTATTAGTAGGTGGTGTGTTTAATCTCTTGGCATGGAAGAATGGGTGAAAGTAGGTTGAAAGCATATTTTTTTTTAAATAGTTGGGAAAAAAAGAGATAGTGAAAGAGAATAAAACAGGATACAAACAGAGATACAAGCAAAGAAAAAAGATGGGTTTCAGGTAAAGAATTTGCACAAGGCAAACCAGCAGGTACTAAACTAGAAGAGTAACTAAAATACCTGAAGACGGAAGGAGTGTAAGAAATGTTGGCATAAAGCCCTCATACTTTGTAGGCTGCCAACCTTTTCTTTAAAATTAGGTTAGAAGATTTCCAACACAAAGAAAATGAAGAGAAAGGATCTAATATACACCAAACAAAAATATGATGTACATATACTTTGCATAGACTAAAACCCTGTATTCAAAAGTATAAAACAATTTCTTTGCTAAGTGAAAATCTTTACATGGCAAATCCTTTACTACAGAACAGAGAGGAAGGAGAGAGTAAGAGGGGAGAAAGTATGCTCTGGCCACTCATTTCTTTCTCATTTCTTTCTAAAATTGGTGCAGCTAAAGCTGCTGTTTGGAAACCATGAAAGTGAAAATAATTGCTTTTTATGGATTCAATTCTAAGAATTTTTCTTAAGAGTTACAGGTGGGGTACCRCAATCCAGCTTTCAGGACAGTGCGATCTTCAGCTGGAGACTTGGAAGACAGAAACAGGAAAATAAATACGAAAATAATGTCAGATTGTGAGGGTCCTAAGGCAGAAATCAATGGTTATAGGAAGTCCTTATGTAAAACTCTGGCAGGAAATAACATCCCTCATAGAACTTGGGCTTGATAATAGCAACCAGTCAGTCAATTGATGTATTCCTCTTGTTGTGAATAAATGCTGGCGTGGTTATAACACAGACAGAACTTTTTATGAAAGTCACAGTCTTAAAATGAATAGCTACTATGGTCCAGAGGCAACATCTTATAATCCATTGTGATTTGGAGAGAGCAATAATTATATACTTAACCAAGATCGTTAAGTGTCATGTTTAGAGGTACAACCTACAGAACAAAGATCAAAGGTTCACTGCAATCAGTGAAGAGACTTACATTAGTCTCAAAAGGCTTTGAGTTAGATAAAACAAAAAGACACTTGCCCTGGGAAGGTGAGAATTGCAACTGATCCTAGTGGCGAAAGTTCTTACAGCTGTAAGCTCGAGCCATGAGTTTGGCGCCAGGCATTATTTTTAGCACCCTTTGGGGTTTAGGAAATTTGCTTCAGCATTGCAGCCCTGACTACTCTCTTCAAGACAGACAGAAGGACAAAACCACTTAGAGGTGCACATACGAATTATTATTTCTTTTAAATCATATGAGAAGAATGAGAACGTGACAATGCTTCTTCTCATCCCTTTTTATAGCACTTATCCATGTTCAATTTCCTCTCAGTGACAGATCCATATTTCCAGCAGCCTGGGGCAATACCCTGACCTACATGTTCCTGTTGAAATTCTGACACTGTGTTGGAAATAGTTCAGGATTTATGGGATCAAGAAGTGCTTGAAAGAAAAAGATCTGGTGAGCCCTCAGCGAGGGCACTTACTGGAAAGAAGATATTAATTTCTGGTCCCTGCTTCTAAGACTGTTCATGCATTTAGCACAAAATATTCATTAGATAAAATGCACGATACTGTTTTGTATTTTTTTCCAAAAATTACTTACTATTAAAATTTGCCCTACTATTAAAATTGACCTACTATTAAAACTAGGATTCCTGCTGAACATATAGGGCTGAATATATTGGTTTTGTGAGGCTAACATGGTTTTGAATGTTAATCACAGTTGAGAGTTTTGCCTAAAAAAACCCCTCCCCGAGATATCAGTAGTGTATCTTGGTATACAAAAAACCCTATGGATCTGCCTAAAGAAGCAGGAAAGTGTGAAAATTTATCCTCAACAATTTCCTAAAAACTATTTTTGTCAAAACTGCTTGGAATTCCAAATTTCAGCCAGCTTCTAACGTGCAGAATGATAATGCTGATGAGGATCCCAGGAACCGTTTAGACAAGACATTGCAAACTCCCTTCCCTGGGTCTGAGCTCCAAGAAATACATCAAAAGACAAACAGAGCAGCTAGGGCATGATTATAATTTTAAAATGCCTCATATTCAAACCTCCTGCTTTATTTGAATGCATAGTGTGGGTGAGCTTTTCTGAACAGTAGGTCTCTTGTAAGGCAATGTTTTTATCAGGAAACAACTAGCTTTAAGGAGAGGTTAATGTGAATACTGTATCATGTTATCTCTCCGTGCATTCTCAAACTCCACAGAGGGAAGTTGCCAGTAAGTAACAAAAGCCTTCAGGAGCCTTGTTTCCTCATCAGACAACATAGAAATATCATTGTCAAAGTATCATTCAACATATTAAAATTAGCAACATATTTTAAGGTGCATAAGACACATCAAAATTGTAAGTTACACGAGCCAACAAAATTCCTACTCTCTCCACGGCCACAGCAAAGTGATAGCAGAAGGATACTTTTTGCTCTGCTCTGTCAAGCAGCTGACCCCATAGAAAAATATACATTGCTCTGTGTCTAGTACAAATCCAGATGTTTCCTTTGGGGACCTTGTGCCCCTTCAAGCTCTTGTGCCAAGGAGAAAGACATAAATCTCTCTATTGGTAGTGGTAATACATTGTCAGAAAAACAAGTAAAACTTTATCTTTCTTCAGCAAGTAAAGGACATGGCCACAGGGACATACACACACACACACACAGAGAAGTATTTTCTTTTGGAGCATGTTTCTGACAGTAGTTTGGATGTGGAGAGAGGGGACAGATTTGCTAGTTTCCAAATAAAATATAATCTCGGTATAGTTGAAGACAGATATGAAGTTCTGCTTAAGGCAGATGGTAATAAGTGAAGTCTGTTTATTTTCATTAAAGAGGTAAGAATTACAATTGCATAAGCAAACTGTGTTGCACCTTAGAAAGCAGCTGAGGCTAGGGGATAGTTAAGGACAGATAGATGACTTTAAAGTAGTATGTATTCTATGAATGTACAATCAGCCTATCAAAAGAGACCATTGGACTTAGGGTCTTCCAAAAGTGACCCTGATTGTCAGCAAAACCAAGTAATCCCTTAAATACACCATAAAATATTGACTCTATTTTATAGTTGGTGCAAAGGACACAGGCAATGGAAAAGTTACAGACCTCTGAAGATTTTTCTAACCCTTTCTAACCAATAAAACCTGAGAGAATTCCAGTTAAAATATATTAAAGAAGGAATAGGTTATTTTTCAGTTTTTGTGCACTAGATAGCACTCTCTTTGTTAAAGATCTTCTAATCCTTGATATTCTAATTCATTCTATAATTCCTGCACATTTTATTCAAACACTTTTTATAGTTAGCGCACATTTGCTTCAGCGATTTGAAGGCTGGAGGCAAGGTGATACCGTAAGCAATAGGGGAACACTCGAAACTCCATTTTTTTCAGAGCTGTTAACATCAGATTGCTCATATTGCTGTAACATAAGAAGACAAAACCCACGACGCTGATTTTTGAAACCATGTGCAAGCAGCCAAGCTCAGGCAGGCACCGTATTTACAGCAGCTTTACAGCAGCTCAGAAAATAATTCTGCCTGGGAATCAACAATCTTTGGGAGGAGAAAGGGACAGTCAGGGCCATCCAGCTTTAATTAAACTACAGTTGTGACAAAGTTTTCAAAGTTGTGGTTATTGTAACATACAGAAAAGCTAAAGGCTTAACTAAAGACTTAACTGGAAAGCACTTGAAATATTTTTATGCAAATGAACAGCTTGAATAGTCTATGGAACACAATACATAAAAATATATATTCACAATTCCCAAGATACCAGTAGATTTGACTTACCTATTTTGCTATGCAAAGACATGTTTAAACCTCATGGTAATATCTCTCACGTGTACAAGCACAAAGACATGAAAAATTAGCACTGTTATTACTATTATTAGTGTTATCAGCGCTGCAAGTGAAATTTTATTTACTGAAATGTTATTAATGTTTTCAAGGGATTTACATGGATCCTGATTCTGAAGTCACATCTTCATGATCTGTATCTGTGAGATATGCATGCAGGCAAATAGTAGGAAACTAAGGATGCATGAGTGCATTCTCAAATCCTATCTCACAGTTGAGACATTCAGTTTTGATGTTAAGACCCGAAAGGGAAAAGCTGGATTAAAATTCTTTTTTGTCAAAATCTATCTTCTGACATCATCACTGCAAGAATACTGTTCCAGGATCTGCCTCCCTTTTTCTCACTAAGTACTGCCTTTTCCATAAAAATTAGAATAACCATGCTTAATTTTGTATGAGTTAAGCTAAAGAGGCATCACTTTCTTTGACAGTGAATACCACTTTTCCCATTACTACAGCAATATTGTCACATCTCAAGGCCCTTGAGCTTTGTTTTGGAAGATGATATCACCTCTCAAGATCTTCCTTGTGGATAGACTGATTTATTGCCTCCGAGATCACACCAATGCAGAGCGCCAAGTGGATGCAGAAGAAGTGGGACTAAAGCCTTCCCCCTCTGCTCAGGCTCAGGAGCAACCCTTGCCCATCAGTCTGGAAGAGGCTGTTAAAGGYATCAGTCCCCAAGCAAAACAGATAGCTACAGATCCCAACAAAACATGAGAAATACTGGAAAAGCTGTATMCACACTCTCCCTGGTAAAGAGGTCACATAAGCAAAGGGTGTTTCCACTCAGTGCTATGATAAAGGAAGTTTTTATGCTCATTGCTGCTGTACACCCTCACCCTGATGTCTACCCTTGAGGTTTCCCCATTCAGACTGAAATACAGAAGCTCCTTCCCCGATGTGTTCGCTCCATTGCAGGCGGTGCCCCCAAGTTCATTTTGCATTTTTCATTCAGCAGAACATGTTGGACCCTCCCTCCTACAAAATCTCTTTCCCAGAAATGTTGGAAATAACTCCGTGTAACATAGTCTCCTTTCACCTACACAAAGTTACTATCTCTTCTCAGGCTTTTCCAAAGGACCCCCAGCCCATCAAATAACATTGTTTCCTCAGAATTTATTTTCCTGTTCTGTGAAAAAAACAGTGGGTTTTTTTCCACTCCATCTGTGTAAAAAGACTACCTTCATTTTTGCTCTGTTCCTTAAAGTCAGGCTCATTTTCAGCTCTTTCTTTCCTTGGTGTCTGGGTTAACTCTTTCCTTGTAGGCTGCATCACATTATTTTGAGTCATGTGTTGTGCAGGAATCATCTTTTTCCTTGCACCCTGTTCTTGGTAGACATGAGACATACCTATTGAAGCTTATTCTTCCAAAAGCAACAGGATGCCACTAAGTAACATGAAATTACTCAGTCAATTTGAAAAGTATTGTGATAGGGAAACCTGCAACAGTTTTGTTTTGGGTCACCTTTATAATCAATGATGGTATCAAATGTACAGAACAGTTATTGCAAAACCCATCTAAAATGACTTTGGTGAGTAATTGGATGCTTCAGAATATAACACTCACTCTGATATTAGAGATATTG
The DNA here is from genome assembly GCA_030449065.1 of Oceanodroma leucorhoa. Taxonomy (NCBI): domain Eukaryota; kingdom Metazoa; phylum Chordata; class Aves; order Procellariiformes; genus Oceanodroma; species Oceanodroma leucorhoa. Next base: position 17,852,293 of record JASVER010000005.1, read on the forward strand.
AAGCATAGACGTATAAAACCGCACGATATAGAGAATATATTACTTGTGTAAATTCAGAGCCTTTTTACAATCTGTTTACATGGTGCTACACAGAAAAGTTATTCATTATAATAGAAAAGTTGAGGCAAAGGGGAAGAAGAAACCCTGAATGGCTGCAATCATAAAAAAAAAAAAAAAAGAGTTAAAAGTCATTACAAATGTTGTGCTAAGCACACTTATCTTTGTGTTCAAGAGACTACCATGACAGAGAAAGAAAGAATTGCAAATAAATACAAAGACACCAAAGACTGTCTCAGATGCAGAGATACGCAGAGGTATTTCCATGTCACAGAAATTACCAGTGTTTAGTTTTATTGGTGATAGAAGGTTTTTCTTCTGGGTAAGGTTCTGTGTCAGATTCTGGAAAAAACCCATGAATGATACCTGCTTTTTTATTACTGTTATTCTTTCTCACATTTCTCGTAGCACTCTTTCGTGAGGATACCTCCCTGCTGTGTTTCCTCATTTGAACAAGCTTTTATTGCTGTTTAACTTTTTTCAGAGAGGTGCAGTTAGACTCAGACCTGCTAGCACAAGCATGCCACTCCAAGGAGGCATAAACAGCTACAAACTGCAAATTTATGTGAGACTACAACCACCATTTGTGGCTGAGATTAAAATTGTGGCTTTTGGGGCAGCTTTTCTTCCAAGATAGCCATGGTATACTGTACAGATAACTAGCACATCCCAGTATGTGGCTGTGATCAAAGGCTTGGAATGTTTATATAACTTATACCTCCCCATACTGTTATCTCTAATAACCCACTTCATTTTTTGAGGTAAGGCCATGTCTGCCTCAGAAATCTTGGTTACAGAAAATATAGGACTTATGCTCCCTCCCTCTACCATAGGAATCCATAAACTGTAACAGAGCTCCAATAATTTTCCCATCATTTCTTATACAGTTGGTCAATAAGAGGTACTGTGTCTCACAATGCTTGCAAGCATTCTGCTCATCTTTTCCTGCTGTTCCTGAAAACATCCAGCTAAGTTAGGCGTTGATCCCAGCACGAAAAAAATGGGATTTGGTCTCTGTCCAGCTCCACAGGTCATTTCTTTCAGATGCTTGGAATAAGAGGGGTTGTTCTTGATGACCTGGGAATCAATCCTCAGTTGACACCTTCCCTGGGTTGCCTGCTGTTACCTGCTGTCCCTGTGACACTCACAGCATTCAGACACTGCTGAGAGCCTATGAAGCAAATGGAAAGAAAAGAAAACCGAGCCCAGCGATCATGAATTGGTAGTCTTTAGTGTAAGGTATTTTCAGTTCATGATGCAGTTTCTRTAATGCGTATAGAAATCGCATATATACTATTGTGCTAAATTTGTGGTGTTATATAGTTACCAAGCTATTTCGCTACACTGTACCTTAGCCAAAGGGTAAGGACATCAAACCATACCATTCACAATAAACTGGTGCTGTTTCTTGCAGTGATTGTAGGTTCTGAGTAGCAAAAGCAATAGCTTGCCTCTATGTCTGTCTCACATTGTCCACTCATACGGTGAAATAAAACTGATGGACTGAGGGTTTTTTAAGGTAGCGAGTGCTACATGGGAGGGACAAGGTTAGCGCCGTGAGCAGGCTCATGTGGCACAGCTTCTTCACTTTCAGTCGTTACCTGATGGGCTTGTCCAGAGCCCAGAGAACACCTCTGACACGGTGGGAAACTGAACTAAAGAAAAGTGAAGTGTGAGTGAAAGTGAGCGCTGAAGGAAAAACTGGTGGTGCTTAGGGGGCTATAGTCAAGCTAAGAGGTCTCTCTGCTCTTCCCCTTCACAGTTCCTTCAGCTCCTTGGCACATCTGATCTAAGTGAGGGGGCAGGACTTGTTCTTGATGGCTGCAGCAGAGGATGTGGCCTTTGTCCCACCTCTTCTACCATTCCTTCTCCCTTCCCCCTTGCACCTTCCCCTGTTCTTCCCCTCGCCCCCAAGCCTTCCTCTCAGGACAGTGCCCCCAGAGCCCCTGCCCAGCCCCTGCCCAGCCACCCCCAGCCCTCCCTGCCCAGGCCCTCACACCCAGCCTGGTTTCAGGCTCCAGGCAGCTCTGTTAAGTAAATTTATCACATAGCAGGTAAAATCTCACTTCAACAGTGTCATTGGATTTATATTATGTTCCAAGCAACTCTTCCCATCATCTCCGTCGAAGACTTCCCCAACTTCTCAGCAAGACTTTGTATAATTATGTATGGGTATGATGCATGGTTTAACCATTCCCACTCTTTTTTGCCATTAACCAAGTATTTGCTTGAATATTGCATTAGGAAATGGTATGAATACAATTAATGGCAGCAGCTTATAGAAAGGAAAACAGCATGACCGAATCATTTCTGCCTGATTCACACATCAATACTTTCTGAAAACTTGGAACTTATCAAAGTTTAGGAAATGAAATAATTTTTAATAATAAGCCAATATACAAATATTTAAGTAATTTAGACAAAAAAAAAAAAAATTGGCTGCTAACGTGAATACAAAAAGCCAATAATGTAACTCTTGAGTTTCATGACACTGGAAAAGTAGGGGTTTGGAGAGAAAATGATTCAAAGGTGCCAGTGTATGTCCTAAAATTAGCATTTTCTTTATTAAAAAGTAGGATATATTCTTAATTCTTTTAAAGAAGCTCATTTAAAAACAAAAGCAATGTCTCCAAAGTTTTTGAATCAATGTTGTTTGACTTAAATCATCTAGTTATGATTTGTACTCAAAAATGCTTCATCATTCATTCATAGTTTTAACTAAAAAATGTTTGACTCACAACCTAAACACATATTCAGATTTAATGGAAAGAAATGTAGGTATCTCACAAACAACACACTAAAACAAAATGACACCCAGTTGCTTCATTTTCTATCAAATATTTAACTATGTCATAATATACTTTGGGCCTTTAAATTGGTTTTAATTTGAAAAGAAGTTGTTCTGTCCTTTCTGTTTTGTTTATGAGCAAATAAAAAATTGATTCTTATTTAGCAGGACAAGTTCCCTACAAAGGAGTACGTTCTGAATGTAGATACAATTAGCACAATAGAGGAAGTTTAGCATTACTGGCTTTTGTCTGAGTAAATAAAAAGAAAATGGTACTTCTGGAGAGAGAAAAAAAATGCAATCTCACTTGCACTTTTCAAATCTTTCAGATTTTCTTTATTTTTTTTTTTTTTCAATATAATGCTTATGGGCTCTCTACTCATGACACTTGTAATTCTTCACACACACCTCTGAATAAAAAGCTCTTTGCTTGTAAGCACATCTTGAGCAACACTGGTGGTTTTTTCCATGAAGAATACCTATGCAGGTTAACCATTAGGATTTAGCCCTGTCGTACACTTTATTATATCCAGATCCCTGAATTACATTAGTTTGCTCTTAGCAAGGAATAAAATGAAGTTAGACTGCTCCTGTTGTTTTTAATGTTAAATTCCATTTTGTGACTAGTCTAAAGACATATTCAAGTACCTTTTTAAATCTGGAGAAATTTTCTGGTTGAGAAAAAGAAAAACATAAAACTAACAAATTCCCCTTTAGAAGGTGTTTTTTATGGAAGCAAAATACTTTGCAAATATGTATATTTTGCTAAAATATACTTCTACACAAGAAGAAATTTCTGTCATTAGAAGGATACTCTGTTACAGTTTCATGATATAATATAATATGATATAATTTTGAAGATTTTTCTCTGAAAGTTGAAATATTTTTGTATTATTTAATATATAAAATAAAAAGGTGAAAGAATAAGAAAACTTAGAGCTGTTGAAACAAAACATTTCTGTCCATTAACTTAAAAAAATCCTTTCTCACTGAAATGTTTCAAATTTCTCATTTCCAATTCAACTCAGAATAAAGCCCAAAAGTCAAAATCTCTCATTCGTGTATGCAACAGAATTTTCTTACTCTTGACAGCTGTAATCCCAGTGCAAAGATTTTTTAAGGGTTTGCAAACTTAAAAGAAGATAAATACACCCCAGGTGTCCACATATCATTTTCCTTAGTTAAGAAAAGCAATAGAGATTTGCTTAAGAGACTCACATTTTCAGTTCTTTTCTGTGGAAGAATAGGGGAAAGATCTTTGGCTATGAGGTTTCTAACACAGTTTCCAGATCAAAGTAATTTGGGTGATCTTTGAAACTTGTGGATAACTTTGAAGTGTGACTCTCAATACCTCAGATTTTACATTTGCAATCACATGACATTGTTCATTACTGAAACTATATATAATATATAATTAAGAAATTAGAAATTACCTGTTGATTTTTAGTTGTGGCTGATAGAGATATTGATGGTTTAGAGAAGTAAATTAAATATAGTATGTATTTCACAGAAATATTGTAAGCACATAAACCCACAAAATAGTCTTCTTGAGAAGCAGAGCTGTAAACTAAGATAAAGATAAACTGCAAAACTTCTTAGGCTATTTCTGATTAAGACTCATCAATGGATTTTTTTCCAGACTTAAGCTGTTTCATAAGGGTTTAAGGGAACATGTATGAATTCTCTAGAGACGCATAAAAAGCCTTTTCATGCCAAGTTAGTTTGAAACAAACAATACCTCTGCCTCGGAACCAAATCTTGAAATAAGCATCCGTTTTCTGGTGTGATCTTGCCATTGTTTTACCTGTTGCTATGTTTTATTCTGTATTATGAAAACATTTGACACAAATTAAAGAAAAATTATCTCCTGCTGTCTAGCAAGCTACAGATATCATTGAGTGATAGTTACTAGCACCTTTTCATAAACATCTAAGCAGTTTATGCTGGTAAAACCATGGTTGTGTGCCCTTGGAATTGGTAGGTGGGACAGTCGGGGCAGTGAGAAGTGGGCATCAGTTGAGTCAGTCAGCAGAAGGAGAGAGAAATGTTCTCTGGATAAAATCAGTGTACAGGGAGAAGGAAAGCAGCTGGTTGTTTGGGGGAGAGGTAGGCATAATAGCAGAGCATGGAAGATCGTTGTTTGAGCTCGTTCCTTCAAAAGGCTTTACAGGAGTGAGAACTGAGATGGCTCTTCTGAGTGAGGAGCTGACCAGATAACGGAGATGAAAGAACTGACTTCACTAAGAACAAGAGGGAAAAAAAACACTGGAGGGGAAAAAAAATAGCTCCTAGTGAAGGAAAGAGTGCCGAAAGTGACAGTTGAAAGGGAAGGACTTCACAGAGGCGACCGGCAGGAAAGGAAGACACAGCAACTGCAGCTTAACCATAGAGTGATGGTGGGGGCAGAAACTGTGTAAGGGCTGTGAGGGATCAAGGAAAATGAGACGTGGGAGATTGTGCAGCAGAGTAAAAAGAGCTGCAGATTTTGAAAGCCGAGGAGTAAAGAGGCAAAAAGATCTGAATACAGAGTGTTATCAAAGAGGTTGCAATCCACTAAAATCCTATGGTAGCTCAGCCAAGCCAGTGAGAAAACTGGGGATGTTAGAATAATTTTGTATATTTATTATCCACAGGATAGAACCTGTTTCATTGGAAGCTTGTCATTGCTGTTTATGAAAATAGTAATAAAGCTTTTAGCCCTGAACCTTACACAGTTGAAGGTGCTTTCTTTGCTCCTTAGACAAAAGAATACGCAAAAGAATTGTACAATGCAGCACATGGAGAGGTATTTTCAATCCCGTAGAGCAATCCTAATCCTAAATAAAATCAATGGGAAGGGCAGGACACCCCCTTTTCTGTACTAAGCATCAAGCACTGAGCTAACCTCTTGTGTAATTAATTCAGTGAGACATAATCACCTTGCCCAGCACAACGTGAGCACTCTCTGTGGATGCCCAGGGGCTTCTAGCAGTGTTGAACCCAATGGCTGCTTCTCCAGCAGGAGCTGGGACTGGCTGCAGTTCACAGGGATTTCACAAGCCCCTGGATCAGGCCCCCAGCCACAGGGGGCTCCAGCTTGAAGAGCAAACACTAAGAACAGAGGGACAGCACAGATGGGAGAAAGGTTATGATGTCACAATGAGGTAGAAAGTTTGTATAGAAGAAAAGGGGAAAAGAGGATGAGAAGAAACAAAACTGGCTCTCCAGTGTGCTAGCTCTGTTTTTCTTTAAATCTCAGCTAAAAGCCAAATTTTTTCCTTCTCAGTTTTCTCCATGTGTCAAATTCCTTCAGTTTTTCAGTTTTTCTAGATAGGTACATGAGTCTTTGCATTAAGTGGTTTCCTGGATACAGTCTGAAAAAACACTTATAATTATACAGTTTTTCATCTGAACGAATTCCATTTGGCAATGTTAATTCACCAGGAACTTCAATGACTTTGAACATAAAGCCAGATTCTACCAAACTCTTCAAAAACATCTCAAAACAACATGCCACAGGGAATGAGGACTGATTTTTCACTAAACCAGGAGTTTTCCTGCATTCTGTTTTGCTACTGGGGATGATAAGCATAGTAGAATATGCCATATTAAGCATAGTAAGCATAATAGAATATGCCATGACAGACAAAGCCTTTTTGTGCTGATTCACAAATACCATTAATAGCATCTTCTTCCTCAGAGAATTCCCTCCTTAGGTTTACAATGACTGAACATATAAAGATTCAGTTGCATTTTTAATTGCCTTAAAGGAAAGATTAAACAGATGCTTGCAAGAAGTTGTTGCCGTACACAAACATAGTCAAAGCCATTAGCCATTTTGTACATCACTTGCACAAAAATAACTTTAAACTATGCAAGAAATCAAAGACTATATCCAGTACTGTTGCACATTAATAAAAAAAGTATGTCATAGGAGATGCAGTTATCCCAAGTTTAATTGCTTGACCCTCAAAGATCACATAACATAGGTTAATTGCATATGATCACAAAACTAATTCAACTTTTCATACATTACCAGAGAGCCCAGTCCTACACTTAGTGACCATTCTGTAAATTGGGAAAAAAAATTTGGAGCACTCAGAACTGAGAGGAAAGAGGCCACAAACTCAATGATTTTCCTGACTCCTTGTTGAAATCAAGCAGCACAGAGGAGGAAATGGCACAGACCAAAAGCTGAGGGAACAACCTGGCGTGTGCAGTCAGGGAGTATATCTTCAGAAAAGGACTTGGAATGAGAGAACTCTGGAGTTAACTGGAGGTTGAGACATCACTTACAGAATCATAGAATCATAGAATCATTTAGGTTCAAAAAGACCCTTAAGATCATCGAGTCCAACCATTAACCTAACACTACCAAGTCCACCACTAAACCATGTCCCTAAGTGTCGCATCTACACATTTTTTTAACACCTCCAGTGATGGTGACTCCACCACTTCCCTGGGCAGCCTGTTCCAATGCTTGACAATCTTTTGGTGAAGACGTTTTTCCTAATGTCCAATCTAAACCTCCCCTGGCGCAATTTGAGGCCATTTCCTCTTGTCCCATCGCTAGTTACTTGAGAGAAGAGACCAACACCCACCTTGCTACAACCTCCTTGCAGGTAGTTGTAGAGAGCGATAAGGTCTCCCCTCAGCCTCCTTTTCTCCAGGCTAAACAACCCCAGTTCCCTCAGCCGCTCCTCATAACACTTCTTCTCCAGACTCTTCACCAGCTTCATTGTCCTTCTCTGGACACATTCCAGCACCTCAACATCCTTCTTGTAGTGAGGGGCCCAAAACTGAACACAGTATTCGAGGTGCAGCCTCACCAGTGCCAAGTACAGGGGTATGATCACCTCCCTACTCCTGYTGGCCACACTATTCCTGATACAGGCCAGGATGCCATTGGCCTTCTTGGCCACCTGGGCACACTGCCGGCTCATGTTCAGCCGGCTGTCGACCAGCACCCCCAGGTCCTTTTCCACAGGGCAGCTTTCTAGCCACTCTTCCCCAAGCCTGTAGCATTGCCTGGAGTTGTTGTGACCCAAGTGCAGGACCCGGCACTTAGTCTTGTTGAACCTCATACAATTGGCCTCGGCCCATTGATCCAGCCTGTCCAGATCCCTCTGCAGAGCCTTCCTACCCTCGGGCAGATCAACACTGCCGCCCAACTTGGTGTCATCTGCAAACTTACTGAGGGTGCACTCAATCTCCTCATCCAGATCATTGATAAAGATATTAAACAASACTGGCCCCAAAACTGAGCCCTGGGGAACACCGCTTGTGACCAGCCGCCAACTGGATTTAACTCCGTTCACCACAACTCTCTGGGCTCGGCCGTCCAGCCAGTTTTTTACCCAGCGAAGAGTACACCCGTCCAAGCCATGAGCCGCCAGCTTCTCTAGGAGAATGCTGTGGGAGACAGTGTCAAAGGCCCTACTAAAGTCCAGGCAGACCACATCCACAGGCTTCCCCTCATCCACTAGGTGGATCACCTGGTCATAGAAGGAGATCATGTTGGTCAAGCAGGATCTGCCTTTCATGAACCCATGCTGGCTGGGTCTGATCCCCTGGTTGTCCTGCACTTGCCTTGTGAGCAGTCTCAAGATGAACAGCTCCATAATCTTCCCTGGTACCAAGGTCAGGCTGTAGTTCCCCAGATCCTCCTTCTGGCCCTTCTTGTAGATGGGTGTCACATCGGTAAGCCTCCAGTCGTCCAAGACCTCCCTTGTTAGCCAGGACCRCTGATAAATGATGGAGAGTGGCCACTGATGGGATTGAGGAAAATACTACTTGTGCTCCTGATCCTGCAACCAGTTGCCCCAGTGCCCTGAAGTCTCTTTTGATCACTTTGGGGCTTCTCTCCACAGCCTCATCACTGCCAACCTGCATAACCAATAGCGGGTAATAGTCAGATGGCTTCCTTCACCTTCAGAAAACTCTTGTGTTGGCCATTGTCAGAGACAAAACACTAAGTCAAATGGGCAATGCATATCATATCCTATATTACTGACAATTTTCCAAGTGATGTCAACAAATTAACATTAGAATTGGGCAAAATTCTCCATAAATAAATCTGATGAACACAGTTTGTCATAGTGTAAATAGAATGTCTTCACAGATATGTAGCTTAAGTGATAAATTATATCAAGTAAATGGTGAAAGTGCTTTAGCAATATTCTAGTTATATGAAGAATATACCATTTTTCTAGTCTCTCCTTTTGTCTCAACTGTTGTGGAGCATCTCTGACAGATGACTGACTTTCCCTAGAGCTGTTTGCATTTCAATTGCGACTTCAAGATGAAGCTAGAACAGAAAAAAATTATAATGCGTTTTGCAAATGTTAGCTCCTAAAAATATCCAATAAGAGTATGTCAGATACTTTAAAGAACACAAAATGGCTGCACCCATTTGTTTGAGGTCTTATAAGAATTGAGTTTATTTATCAACACAGCAACTTATAAATGATATTAATAGTAAGCATGGAAAGCAAGTTTCCAATTCATGGTTCACACTGGAAATCTAAGAATTATGCTCAATCAGCAAGCAAAGAAACAAAAATATAGTAGGTGACACATTTCCACGATGAACAGCACAAATTTTGAACAATGAATGTTTGCAATAAACTTCTAACAGTCAGTCTTCAGAGCAAAAATCGCTCAGAGAAATAATATAGTGAATAATGAATACGTTGGAGAAAATAACGACCCGTATAGGGACRAATCTTGCTCAGAAAAAGAGATAAAATATGATAAATAAATAAATGATTTGTTATGAATTATTCACCTAACTGTGTTCGCACTTACAGAAATGGACATATTTTCCGCTCAGTTCTCCCACCATAAGTCTTCAGTTACTTCTTTGATTATATCCATTCTATTTCACAAATATACCCGGACAGAGACTTCTGGGTTACCTGGCACCAGTGTCCCTGAGAGACCAGTGTCCTGAATTAGTCAACACCAGTTTAAATTGACTGAGATCCTGGGCTGTCTTTCTCTCTCACTGTCTATACTGGCGTTCTGATTTGGCCCCACTAAAGTTAATGTATTAAACCTTGCTATCTCTGTAAAGTACAAAATTATTCATATATTCATAGATCTGAAGGTTGGAAAAAACTATTAGGTCACCTAATCGGCTCTCCTGTACGAATAGGACCATAAGATTTGCCAGTTACTCCTCTGTGGAGTTTAGGACCTCATAAATAAACTCACAGATATGTATTTTATATTGTAATATAATCATTAAAGGAAAAAAAATGTAATGAAAAAAACCTCACAGTTTAAATAATTATCCTAGGTCTCAGAGTTTACAGAGTTTAAATAGTTACCCTAGGTCCCAGAATTTACCATAGAGCAGATCTGGGAATACCTTCCATTTTTTACTGTAGTCATTAAACTATAGCATCCTTCACCAGATTTCCAAAAATCAGAGCATTTCACCCCCTTCATCCTGAAGGGAGCAAATTTAATTGAGGCTTATGACCCAGAGAGCATATAGGTTCCAAAATGCAGTTTCATGTTTAACACTGCTCAAGTCTTTTTGTTTAAAGCCACAGAGAGTCACTCCAACTGTTAACATCCCTACCTTGCAATTACCTGAAAAATGGGATAAGATGAAGAACACTTTCAGAACTGTGAGTTTGGGTTCAAAAGAGGTTGGGGCTTAGGAAAAGGAGAAAAGATAGGTAAAGCTAGAAAAGTTGTACATATTTCATGTGGACTTCCTGAAAACTCTATTGTATGATTTTAACTTCTTGCTACATTATAATATTGTTGTATAATGTGGTAACCGTGCGTGCGAGACTCAGAGAATGCTTTCATTGTCAGTGAAGGGTGTTTGAAGACCTGGTGTCCAGTGCTATAAAGGTTTATGTTGTGAAAGTATTTATATATTAATAACACCTCAATTGCAGGGTATCTACCATGTGAACAGTGCTATTATAAACTAATGGATTTTCCAGAATGCCACTAAAAGAGAAATTCAGTACTGACCCAAGGGGACAGATGAGACAAACCCATACAATACCTGTCACTTTCCAATCATCTCTGGTTTTGCATCGAAAGATATGATCACAACTTTCCTCCACTGCACACACCTACAAAAAGCAACATCATGCACATGCATTCAGGTCATTCAGCTCTCAACCAGCTTGACTTCTATAAATCGCCTCTCCATTTTTTGATGTATTGTTAGTGGTAAACCAGATATGCTCCCTGAGACCCAAGTTATTTTATGCACATAAAATTTGCTTTGGAAAAATATTAACTATTTTGAACCTTGTCATGAGTTAATGATTGATACAGTGCTAATTTAAACAAACATATTCATCTTGTCCTGCTCTTGCATTTATTAGCCGTTTATGTGTTATACTGACTACTTGCTCCATATGAGAATGATTAGCTCATATTAATGCCTTGCAAGCAGCGAGCAGCTTGCAAGTCCAGAAACTATACAGTCTAACAGAAATCAAATGTGGTAGATGAGAAAATATTAACACCTTTTTAACAGAGACTTATAGCAAGGCTTATATTGTCTTTTTTCAGTGTATTCTTTGTGAAGGCCTCTAGTACACTTCCTCTTTCAAAAATAATGAGTGCACTGTGCACTGTGCCGCTGGCTAATCTTAGTCAGCTTGGGGAGTTCTTATTATCTAGAAAAGATACATATTCTTAGAGTTTACTAACTTTGGAAGAAGCTCATTGACTAATTTTCGGAATGAACCTGGAGGCATTGTCTAGGCTTTTCCAGCCTTATTCACATTGCATAATACTTTAATCTGAAATGGTTCCATTATAACCAGAACATCGTAATATAAGTAAAGGTGGCAAAAGAAGATCCTGTATTAAAGAACTCTTACAGTTCTGGGATGTCTGACTGTACAGCAAGCAAGAACATAGAGACATGGATTTGTCAAGGAAACGTATAGCATGATACTAAAACACATTTAACATCACTTATTCTGATTCATTCTGCTAGATGGATATTCTGGCATGCTGAACCATCACTTACTCATTTTGCTGTCTTGTGGCAACGGTAAGTGGTAAAACCATTACCTGAGACATCTTGTAGCTCATACCCAGCACATTCATCTAAGATATTTGCATAATTTGCAGACCATACAGCATACCACTCTCCTGTAAATTATTAAAAGAGCAAATTTTTTTTGTCTTTGATTTTGGCAAAACTTTTTAGCATCCTAGTGAAAGTGATACCCCCACTTTAGGTTGAATGTGAGATGACAAATGTATGAAAGTGAAAGGTGATTGATTTATTTCTTATATATTTACACTTTATTTAGAGAAGTATAATGCAGAAGTTTATCCGCATAATTGGAAATCATTCTAGGAGAAGACATTAAATCTTTTTCATAAATGTAATGGTCAGGAGATATGGTTTGATTTCCTCTTCATCTCGTGTAATTCATATTGTGTATGTTAGAGAATATCTGTACTGTTCAGGACCTGAGATAGGCTTGCCCATCTTATTTTATGGACCGCACAGGTCTCTCCAGTATAATTATCTTTATTCCTGAATATCTTCCCCTGTAGCAATCTTTCATGATTACTGTCAGATTGATGTAGAAAAGTTCGAAATGTCCCCAAGTGCTATGATTGTCACAGAAGCTCTGTAGATTGTTTGTTTGCAAAGCCCACATAATGTTATGATGACTTTCTTCCCCTCTGATGAAACTACCCTGACATGATAAATTGTTTCAACACTGCTAGTACTAATATTCTTTCTGCACAATGGAGATAAAAACTGTATACAGTTTTCTGTCATTAATATTGGTAGGATTAATTTTGTTTCTGTGGACGGATTTTTATTCTCTGTGTTCACAAACTTGTCGTCTCCTTTTCAAAACTGGTTTTCTTTCTCTCTTTCTGCTTTTATTCTTGATGCATATTGATAAAAACATGGATATAAAATAAAAGTAAAGCTAATCACCATTTTAGATAGGTCCATCATTATATTTTACATGYCAAACTGAGAAAGAAAATACCAGGCTTCCACGAAAGAAGCTGTTGCCAGACATCCCCAGCTATCTCAGGGAGGTGTTCTCTTTTGAGTAATTTCAGCCTTGTTATGGAGGATGAAGCATTTCATGTGGACAAACATGCAATCTTTCCAATGTTTCTCGTAATTGGAATTGGTGGAATTTTGTTTCCATAGCTAGACGAAACCTAACCAAATCATGCAGGATTTTTTCATTGTTACTTGCCTGGTGTTCCTGTTGCATCAACTGTTAAGTATTTCCAGTGAATGTTTCTCCCTTAGGAATGTCTCATGTTTAAAATGTCTAATAAAAGCTCCTTCCCAGTATGTAGGACACTGCTTGTATATCCTTTTTTAACCACTTCTTAGTTTTTGTACTATTTAACTTTACTCTAATGTATATATTTTACCATTCTGCTTGTTTAGATTTCAAATATAGCTTGCTTACATTTGAATTAAAAGCTTTTTTTTTTTTTAATTTCTTAATCTAAAACTGGGTGATATACTTAAGTTCATAGTTTATTCTCTTCACATGGCTTTAAAGGGGCAAAAGTTATTAGGGCAAATCAGAGTAAGGAAAAATATTTTTTAAACTGGATTAACCTAAATGTATCAGAAGAGAACTGATAAGTTCCTAAGAAAGGGAGGGGAAGGTACCACACTGCGTAACAGAGGCTTTCCTTACAACTGCTGGTTCTCTGAGCAGAGAGGAAACACACCTGGAAAAAATTGTGCAGATGACATCTTCCTTACTGTGGTTTAGAAAATGGGTCTTACCAAGACCTACCAAGCAACAGATAACAACTGTTCTGGGATGGTGACTGACCTCTGTAGCCCCCGTTTCCCTCCCCAGGAGGAGAATGACAGCAGGCAGGAGTCAAGCCAGTCGCTGCACCGTCAGTATGGAGCAGGAAACTCTGGGGAATAAAACAAGAGAAAGCAAAGCCAAATAAATCATCACAGTGAGCAGTGAGACACCAAAATTGGAGACAAGAGACACAGGTAGAAAATGGAGGAAAACCTAGATTTCAGTCATTTAGTGGCTTTAAAATTTTACTATAGCTGCTGCTCAACACCCTTAAGCAGCTTGTAAAAACAAGCAACCCTTCCCATCCCTCCTCCAACAAACACACCTTTCCTTTCTTTTTCCCAGTCTTTTTTGTCTTGCCCATTTAAACTAAGAATTCTTTTGAGACAGGTCTGTCCATCAATAACTGGTTGTAGAAAGCTTGACGTGACAGCAGGATGATCTGAGTGAGAGATATTGCAGGATACATAATAACAACAGATAACATAAAATTAACCTCTTTATTCTTTTCATGTTTTATTGGGTAAAGATCCCTCTACTTCCAAAATTGTCAGTGTTCTGTGCACAGCTCCATCACTTTTATATCTTAACAGTCTTTACATTAGAACTCAAAAATAGTCCAGAAGTGATGAAAATAAACCAGCAGTTGTTCAAACTAAACAAATGAATCCCACAACATCATAAACTTCCTTCATCAGTAATTTTGTACCCTGCTGCTGAGTTCTTTGTTGCACTTTGGTATAGTTTGTGTGAAGCAATGTCACTAACTCCCATTTCACTAAAAATTAGTCTAACTTTCTTTTTGGCTAAATTTTTTGAGCAAAGAAGATTTTGCATGTGAATAGAGGCTACTTGTTTGGAGCAGAATTTTTCTGAGTTCATATTAGACTTATTAAGTTACAGAATTGCCAGAAGAAAAAAATAGCAAGGTATGTTGCATAGCAGTAGTTGCAGAACATTAAAAAAATACACTATAAATCCAGGAAAAAAAATTGACAATTCAAATCAATTTGATTTACATTTAGAGATAATCAGTTTCAAGCATGAAATGTTACTGAGTCAGGTAATGGCTTCATTAACAGCAGTTAATCACATACTACTTTCAAGTCATTTTCAGAACTTGGAATTAGTTATTCAAATTATAGCAATTAAAATATCCCAGTCAAGGGCTTGATTCATTTGAAAAAAAAACTTATGCAAACTCACCACAAATTTATCGATCATTTATAAGAGCCAGAATGTGAGCTGAATATCTAATTCTAAAAGAAAAATTGTGATATTAGCAAGGTAAATATAGCATTCTGCATGTAGAATAAATGCAGACATAAAGGAAACAGGAGGTTTTTTATTGATAGGAAGCTTAATTCTGGAATTTTACTGTCACTTTTTATTCATGTGTCTATGTTTATACTGTGTCTATGAACCCAAATAGCATATTAGATCTACCTCTAGCAATTTCTTTGAGTTACAGCTCTTAGAAAACACTGTGATCCTTGAAAACAGACTTAAAAAAGAATTAAAAATCCCTCAAAATACCTCCTCACAGCTTTTCTTTGTTCTGTCAGAGTCCTGGATGCAATCCAGTGGAACAAGTCATCTATTTGCCATTTAGACACAGCATAAGTAAGCAGAGAAAGTGAATGAAGAAACGCTGTGACCTCCCTAAGTGTTATGTGATTTATGTATATTGTAATTGTGAGTACTTGGTCTAGTATCTTATTTTTAATAGCTATATCTTCAGAAGTAATATTCTTGTAAGTTGGGTGCTGGGATGAAAAAATAGTTGTTAGTTCTGTGCACTGAGGATTTTCAAGGGTGGAACAAGTGAGTTGTACCATGTTGTCATGTATAGCCAAGATATTTTCATTTGTGGTATGCAATGCATACTTTTCTGTTGTGCCGACTGCAACTCTCATATACTCATATTTTGTCATGGTAGTTTAAATTTCTAAATGTTGCTGACTGACAATCAGAAATATATATTACTTTTTTTCTCAAGAATGAAACAATAAAGAGAAAATAGTACACTTACAGGTCTCAGGCACACAGTGAGGAAGTCAGTACTAGAAATGCAACAGACTAGTTTTGTTTAAAATTTATTCATAGTATCCCAAGTGCTGCTTAAAATATTTTTGGTGTTCAATAAATATTTGTTATACAAAGAGACTAGTGTACGTCTCTGAAAATTGCCTGGAACCAGTGATACCTGCCTTTCCAGGTTTTACATAAATAGATCAACTTCTTAAAATGCCCTGAACTTTCATCAATCTCCAGCACAGGATTAAAAAGCAGTAAGGGAAGAATAGGATGTAATGCTCATACCTAGTATGTGGTCAGCATTTCCGTGCCTCCTTACTTTCCACAGCCAAGGAAACCTGTGCAACTGGCACATGAGATGCAAATTTTCTGTTCCCAATAAGCTAAGGATGTTAAACATGAATTTGTCTGATCCAGAGGATCACAGGGAGCACAACTGTAAATGTGGCCCTTCTCCATTCATCCCACAGTTTACACAAGGAGTTAGACAAAAGGGATCGCTGAGAACTTTTCTGATGACTAATACAAAGTGAAATTAAATTAACATGTTTCTTCAAATTAAAGAAAATCACGTAAAAAGGAAACTGCCATAGCGTTTGCACTGGCCTAAGGTGCTTTCTTAGGCTTGAACCCACGGTCAGTTTGCTAGGAATCTATCAAGTCAGGTCTCTTCACTGCTCCTTACCAATGGCTTTTGTATCAACAGAAGAAAATTACAGTTGATTTCAAAAAAGAAGTCATTACTACTTTCCTCATTAGCATAATGAACAGCTGTTTCATAACTAATACAGTGCTTAAGTGCTATTAGTGAAACCATGCAGTGCCCACGTTCAGTGAAATATGAAAGCACAGAGAAATAAGGAAACAATGCCATTTGCCGTCTCTTCCATGGATCCTTACTTTTCCTAATGCATGTATTTGAGCCAAAAGCCTGCCTGAGAAGCAGCACCACAACGTGTTTGCACTCAAAAATCCCAGGTACATAAATTTTTCACTGAGTATTCCCCAGTTACATCCTGGATTAATTTGTGAAAAGTAAAAAGTCGTGACATGAGCATCCCTCTGCTGCTGGACAGAGTTGCACGGACTGTGCTCTTGCCTGCCTCAGTCAAGCTGTTAGTCAAGCAATCTACTACGCTGCATGAGCTCCATGTGCCCAGCTGATGACATAATCTTGCTCAAGCATTTCTAGCCATTTGAAAAGCACTCTATCAGTCTGCTCTAATATAACCAAAGGTAAACAGGTAAAACTCAGGAGTAGATGGAACCTGTTGTCTTCCTAAGAAACCCAGCTGAAATGCAGATGAATGCTAGGGTACTTTTATTTCTTTTTTGCATCCATCTCTCCCTCTCCCTGTCTTTTTATATCTCTGGTTAGGAAATTCATAACTGTCTCTTTTAATAAGTATTAAAATAAACGCTGCCCCACTAAAAAGCTTGAGATGGGTCAGGACCCCATCAGTGCCACTTTAGGAAAGATTTCTTAGGGCTTGGATGAGATGGGTTTTTATGATATGGGAAGATTCCTAAACACAGAACTTCCTTTTTGTGGATTTGGGGCTCCTAGCTTACTTTAAGGGGTTTTATTCTCTTGTAAATAGAGGAAGGGACAGAACCTGAGTTTGTCTTGTTAGTCTAAGAAATACTTTCATCCCCAACCTAAGAAAAGGTTTAGAAATTCATTTTGCTCACGGTAGGAATTTCCGGATATAAGAAAGCTTTCCTTTCAGCACCGTTGGCCAGACATTAGAAATACTCAGGTGCTTGCATAATTAGATGGATATCTGGATTTTCAGCCAGGGATAGTCATAACTCTTAGGAACTCCTGAAAAATACAAACCTGAATTTTACCTATCAGCTGTCTAAATACCTTTTGAAAACCTAGCATTGACTGAGAGCTTTAGAACATACATCACTTTTCAAGAAACTGAAGAACATTTGTTCTTGATTTAACTGTTTAAAGAACGCAAACCTAAGGAAGCCACAGCACTCCTACATTTCATAGCATGGTGAATTAATAAGCACTTTGAATTGTCTTAATCACTTAAAGCACATGTAGCAAGATCTTATTGTAGTCTGATTTTTTAATATTTGTTACTAAAACATTATTCAGATGTCAAAAAAATCTCATTTTAATACATTTATAAGAATTACCACAAATTGCTATAATTACCATACTTTTATATTACAATATGCAAATTATGAAGAAAAGACCAAAAACTGTAAGAGCAAAAGCGAAATATGTCTTGTTCATGTTTCTATAATGTATTAATTACCTAAGCTTTGACAAACTACAATTAAGCTGACTTGAGAAACATTTATTTCCAGTTTTTTTGTCTGATACAGTTGTGAAAGAATTGCCATGTGAGTGGCCATTGTAAATCTGAGTCCTTCCTTTAAACAAGATAAAGGTGTAAGAGAATCTGCTGCTCCTGTAGACCACAGAAAAAGACGATAGGCATTTGGATTTCCTCCTATACATCACGTGTCATTGCATGTTATCTCCCAGTAACAGCTGGTGACAGAGACATTGTGCCTGTAGGAAAGTTCTCTTTTCTCTCTTCCATCTGTTTCAGACCATTTACCTCAGAGATAAAACTCTGTTTTGGTTGGTCTGTTCACAACATCTTATCCAGATCATAATTTAAATCCCTCCTGTTTGGGATACAGAGCATGTATTTTTTTATTTCTTTAAAAACTGCTGAAAGAGATGGTTTCTGCAATTCTGGAGTTCCATGCAACAGAGGTTTTCAGGTCACTATCTTATAAGGAAAAAAAAAAAAAAAAAAAAAAAAAGAAAGAAAGGAATCGAGAAACTTATTATTTCATTTTTGGTATCACTCCTTGTGCTAAATAAAGACATTTGTCCAGACATACAAATTCTGTGCTAAATTACTCTGCTTCCCGTACAGCAAGTATTCTTTTTAATTGAGCTCCATGTCAAAAATATTATGTACCATCAGAAAGAAGCAACTCCTTCTCGTAACCTTATAAGGGCCAAACCTCCTTCAGTCTTTTCCTGTGCACCTTAATGGTGGTGATCTAGCTGCTGCCAACTGCAGTCTACAATTGTTGCATTTCTGAGGATGAGATTCTTCTTTTCAGTTCCCTGTATTTGGAAAACTTTTGACAAGTTTAAATATCGCTTTTATTCTTCTAAATATCACACAGTCATCCTTTTTTGGGATGATTTCTCTGAAATTGTAGTATCGACTTTTCTCTGTATTCAATATTGGATACACCTTGCTTGCTTTGTTAATGTTAGCATAAAAAATCAATACTGATATTGATGTTGCTAAGGTCCCAGGAGTTTTTAAGAAAATGCATATTTAGTGAATTGTGTACTTGACATCTTAGAGAAATTTTGTGAATATCTGACTCCATCCAACACAGGTTTAGATTTCGTTTATTCTGTTTCCACTCTTTCTGAGGTTCTTTTGTTTGATGGCTTTGGTTTTTGCATGTACTGAAAGACCTACTGGAATCCCAGAAAGCAAGAGGCAGGAGTAAATAAGTTCTTATATTACTTACAAACTTTAAAAACATAATACAAGTGGGGGTATATGGAAAATTGAAGAGCATTTACAATTTGCAGAAGGTTTCTCCTGGCATATTTTCCTGTGTCTTGATATTTTGGAGGTGGTTAGAGTATTCTTTTTAAGAAATGGAAAATATTTCCCTCAACCTTTAAGTGTTTTTTTAACCTTTAAATGTAAGATCACCACTGCTCCTACTGCTATTAAGCAATGACAAATCCTAACTTCATTGGAAGCAAGACGAGATACTAAACAAAGACAGTTTTRTTCCCAGCCATCAATTTTTCAGAAAGCTGAAACTGAACAAAATCTGTCTCCTAAAAACCAAGAAAAGTTGCTACTACAGCACCTACAATAAATGTCATAATTTCCAGATTCTAATTTTGCAAATTGAGTGTGCTTTATAAATGTGTCATTAAATAACAGAAGCTGCTATTTGTCTCACCATCCTGGGCAGGATAGATTATAGAAGACAAAGAATATGAAAGTTTTGCCTCAGAACACACTTATTTATTCAAAATGTTGTTCTCTGGGGGTGGCCTTGTGACAGCAGTCTCATTTTGGTTAATAACCTAGTGGGGCACTGCTCATGCAGTGCTACTCAGATTGGCTCAGTGCACTTAGGAAGACTGAATCCTCAGTGCCTGGGAACAAAGACAGATATTTCCAGGCACATTTTTAAATTTATTTTATTCTGACAAGCTAACAGGTGAAACATTTCTTAAATCTAAATACTAGAAGTATTAAAGATCAGGAATGATTTTCCCATTTAACTGATGGTGTCCATAGTCTGGATGTTTACCTTAGAGCCTGACAAACAGTGATCATTAGTGAGTGGAAAGAGTATATTTACTTCACAAGCCTTCGAAGCCAAGTCTCAACCAAAAACATTTTACAGTTTATCTTATTTCAGTTAGCAAAATTTTGTGAATTTCTAGTAATGGCTGATAAACCAGAAGTATTCGGTGGGTTTGGTTTTGGGTAGTCATATAGGCGAGATGTAATGTGAATTCTGGGGAAGCACAACTGCACTTACTATTAAAAGGACTAGGGAGATGTTTAGATGAGTTGTTAGTCATTTTAAAATAAGTTGACAGAGGAGAAGAAGACAGACAGATCTGCTGGGAGAAAAGTGCAAGAAACCGTTTCCATCTATCCTCAGGTGAGTACAGAAAAGTGGGGCTGAAGGGACTGAAATATGGCAGATGGTGATACTATTCAAAGTTGACATTCTCCCAAATTACAGAGAACAGATAAGAATATGGTTAAAGAAAGACAAGACTATTATGTAAATACCTGCATCAAACCATGCTGATGTCCCTCAGGGAAGTTAAAATTTGGCTGATATGAACAGCTTTGTGCAGATAACACTTCTGAAATTTTCCACAGTATATGATTTAGTGTCGTGGGATAGTCTGATGAAACCTTATCATAAGCCCAATGCCAATAAACATAGAAGAGGTTAATAAATGGCTAACTGAAAGCTCCAGACTGATTGCCAGTAAGGAAACTTCATCAAATGAAAATATTTCTCTGGGTTAGTACTACATCTAGTACTACTACAAACTTAATGAGCAACAGCAATCATTCCAGAGCAAGATGAAATACTAGGTTAGTTCAATCCCTTAAACGGGTCTTAAAAGCAATTAATTACAAAGCTACAAATCAGAAAATGAGAACTGCAAACTATGTTTTCAAGGATATGGCAAAATCAGCACCCTGTGTCTTCAGGCACTAATATTTCTTGGGGTAACGGTGATGTTGACTATACCTACAGAGAGTCTTGAGTCATGGAAAACCTAAGCATTGTGAAAAAAGTGCGGTAAACATACTGAACCAGACAAGAAAGTTGTGAGTTATTTCTAGAGCAGTGCTGCATCTGAGGTTATCCTGGGATGTACAAGGGAAGCAGTGAATATAAATAGGATATTAACTTTCACGCATAACATTGTGAAGACATGCTATAATGCTGCACTTAGTTTGGGTTTTCACAGCTTTAAAAAAAAAGTTTTTAGGGTAGTTTCACAAAAGAGAAGAACAAAAACAGTTAGAAAGACTACAGAAAAAATATACAGTAAAACATTCAGTCAGTTTAACCAGCATTAAAAAAAAAAAGTTTAACTATCTCTAATAACACATTGAGTGCTAATGGGTATTTAATATTACTGAGAAAGACACATGGCTGGTATATGAAGCCAGACAAAATCAAACTGGAAATAAAGGGTCTTCTCAGCAATGACAGTGATTAACCAGGCATGGATTTGCCAGAAAGTCCTTTCCACTCCCTCCTTTGTGTTAGCACAGTGAGGAACAGCAACTGATCCTGCATTAAAAACACAGCTGCAGCTGAAGAGCTGCACAGCCCACCCTTCCCACCACTGCTGCAACTTCTTCCGTGTCTAAACAGTGGAACAAAACAAGATTAGATGCTTTCCTGGAACATCTTCCTAGAAAACATGTTTTATCCAAGTTATGTTTTAGTCAAGTTCAGGTTACGGGTGTTCAACAGAGGAGTAGCAAGGTGTGACTTAAGGGCCTGTGATTTGTAATAACTCGCAAGAGATAGCCTTGAGCAACAGGAACCTCTGAAAATAATTTGTCTGCTTCTGTAAGGCTTCTAATACTTTCCAGTTGCTGAACAGGATTCTGTTCTTCAGAAAGTTATGATCTGTTTCATACAATTTTTTACTCCTGTAGACTTACCATTGTTTCAAGCTGTTGTTAGTCTTTTATGGCTTACAGCATCTTTCTGAAGGTCACCAAGTCTTTATTTACCCTGGAGTTCCTACAATACAGAAGAGACCCTCTCTTCTGCAGRTAGCTCACTCTATCTGCAAAATGTTAACCCACTAAAGTAATCAAGGAGAGGTTTTGTATCTCTGTGAAGGGCATACAGCTGACTGCCCAGCACTCCCCCCACCAAGTATTCTCTTCAGTTTAACCCCAGGGAACATTTTGCTCTGTTGAAGGATTCGCCCTCAATTCCAAAGCATATTTAAAAAAAAAAAAAAAAMMCACAATCAAAATAGCTTTCAGAGGCACAAGGAAAAGGGAAATTTGTATATTTACTCTGCTGATTTCTCTGTGGTTTCAAAGTTTCACAGGTCTGACTGCTTTCTAAAAGTTCAAGAAATCTAGGCTTCCAAAAATTACATTTACAATGCTCTTTCAAAATAAATCCATGACAGACTTCTATTAATTAATATTAGAACACAGATACAAAAAAAGCAATCTGTTTATATGAATTCAGGACATTTAGGCTCARTTCTATGTTTCTGCTACAGAGATTGCAGTTACCTCTTCGGTGCCAGCACATAAAAAAGACTAAATATATATTAATTCCTGCAACTTCAAACACACACCAACCATTACCATTGGAATTTGCAACTCCTGGCACAGTGACCTTGAAGGTGCAATTGTGGCCTGAAGCTTTTAATTGGAATTGAGCTTTAAATCAGGTACTAATCATATGACTCTACTTACAGAGTAGGCTCCTGGAAGCAGAATGTGTTGTGCTTGAAGTTAATTTTGTAGGCGTGAATTTTTCAGGCTTAATGCACCTAGAAAAATGAAGGCTGAACTCCCGCGAATAAATGGTTACTTTTAAAAATAAGGCTTTAATCTTGAAATGCTTTGGAGGGCAACGTCAAGAACTCCATTGTAGCAGACGATCATGAGGTATGGGAAGTTTGTTTTGCCAAAGAAGCTTTACATTGCAGTCTCTGGTTTGACTTTGAGTGAAGTCATGACAACTTTAGTTAATCTTAGTCTTAAAGTTTAGTATCACTCTAGCTGCAGCAGCATAAAGCTACTGAAGAGTGGTAAAATATATGAGACATCTTCCTTTAGGATGAAGCTAAGTAGTCTAGGGCTCCTCAGCTGGGAAGGGGCCAACAGAAGGGATGGAGAATGGGCATATGATGAATCTCCTTCTTATGATACAACTGCCAGGTGGTACCCAGTGAAATTAGCAAGCTCCAGACTTAAAAGTGACATAACCTTTTCTCACAATTTACATTAAACTATGAGATTCCCTGCTGTAGGATATTGTGTGCTAAAATCAGAAAATTTCTGGAAGATTGACCCATCAGGGAATATTAAACACAAAACAGGCTGGATGCAGCGGCGCAGGAAGTCCTTAAACTTCTGTAGAGATGTATTAGAGAAGAGATCAGCCTGTACTGGCACTGTTTCTTGAACCCCTTTCTTAGATATCCACATCTGGCTGCTGTTGAAGACATGATACATGAAAATGTCTGGGGTAAAAAGATTTGATCCAACTGTAACATCCTCATGTGTGTTATTTATCCCACTTCCTGAGCCCACAATCTAGCTTCAAAATCATACATTCAACTACCAGCCGCAGTAGTTGCTTCTGAAAGCATACTTCTTGAAACAAAAATAGATCTTTTATTTTTTTTTCCATTAGACCACACCGAATCTGAGTTCACTCAGTGTGACCTCAGAGTAAATTTCTGTGATAAAAGACTGAGAAATTTTGTCTGTGTACAGAAGAAAGAATGTCCATATGAGGAGACAGTCTAGTGTGCTTATGTGTATGAGATAAAAGCTATTTGTGAGTCTTGGGTGAAAAATTAAAGAAGATAGCAGTTTTAAGGCAGCTCAACATGTAAGAAAAAAGTTTCAAATTTAAGCCCAGTTTTTTTCTGTCTCAGGCGATTCGTTATTAAAATTTAACTATAATTTCTCCTCCAAAGTGATGTGTTTATGACAGGGTGGAGAACATATCATTTGGGCAGTTTCAATCAATCAATGGACTGAAATCAATATCATTAGCCTAAAAGCTCTGTCTAAAAGCCTGTACATCATAGGAGTGGGGAAGGAACAAGGCTCCTAAAAAAAATCACTTACCAAATGAATTTGAACAGATGTCTGCAGAGATTGATGAAGGAATGATCTCAACTCCACGTACTTTTTAGAGGGGGTAGCGTAATTCGCCTCTTCTTTTTCCCCATTTGGGGGAAAAGATGACTGTGAAAAAGTAAGGGATAAATCTTTTTCAAAGGAGCATTTTAGAGAAATGCACGCTATTTTTCTTCACATTGATTGCATTTTTCTCTCAGGTAAACATTTCTGGTGCTTTCAGTTATCATAAGCTTCAAAATAGTTTAATGATAATAATGATTTCAATAAATCTGATACTTTTTTCCCTAAAACAATTAATAAAGCTCTCTAAAGTTACAACTGGAATTTATCATATAATCATAGAATGATAGAATACCAGGTTGGAAGGGACCTCAAGGATCATCTGGTCCAACCTTTCTTGGCAAAAGTTTGGAACTTCACCCTAACGGAATCAATATTTATCAGGTTTCTGAAATTCTTCCAAGCTTGTTTACTCAGGAAAATATTTTTCTACTGCTGCATTTAAATGCAAATAGACAAAGAAATTCCACATGTTGTGTTTTTTTTTTTTTTTTAAAGGGATGGAATGAGAATGCTAAGAAATGTATTACTTTTCTGATACAGAATTCCTGAATAATAAACACTCTCTACCAAATACCTCAAAGTACAACATTTCTCCTGAAATTAGACTGTCTCAGTCTTTTGTAAAGTATCAGCCCATCAGTAATGCTTAGCAGACTTACAGAAAGAAACAGTTTTCAGAAAAAGTGAGTGAATTGGATTAATGTACTTAGCTTTCTGAAATAAAAATGTGAAGGTTTTTACAATAAAAATTATTTCACAGAATTAAATATATTACCCTTTTTTATTTGGGTAGGATATGTTTTTAGAGTGACATGTGATCAGAGAATTTATAATTAATTATTTATTATACTTTATCATACAGTGAACTTATTTTTCATAAACACCAGTACCTATAAGTTCAAATGGTCCTAATTTTAAGACCTTAAAAAAATTTAAAAAGACTCAAACATGTAATATAACAGCTAGACAGACTTTACTAATGTACTAAACTACTAATAACAAAGGAGACAATTTCAGATCTTTTTAATGACAGAATATAGAGATAATTATCTTGTGGAGAAATGCTTCAGTCTTGCTTTATATTCAAGAATGTCAAATGAAATATAACCTGTAATTCTAAAATTCTGTCATAAATAAGGAAAACTAAACCCCCTTGTGCAATCTTTAAGACAAAATGACAGTTTAGCTATAGTCTATCTTGTTGTATCAGTATATGAACTGGGCAAATGTTCACTCTTATTTTCTGCCTTCTGTTAAACTGTACAGACTGATATCTCCTTTAGTATTACATCATCAGTCACAGACAAGAACACACTTCCAAAGTTCAAATCGTTCATGTTTCTAAGCATTCTTAATAGTGCTCTAAAGTAGTGTTGAAAATAATAATGTAGGCAATGAATTCACTTTGAACTGAATGATAATGATACGAAACCACTATTGAGTGACTTACATAATGAGTAAGAATAATGTTATGGCACATTTTTGCTGCTTCTTTATCAGCCATATTTATCAGTTATATTCGTATTGACTGCCAATAACAAATTTCAAGAGTTTTACTTGAAAAAGCTATTCTAAAAATATGTTTATGAACAGTGTTCATGACATCTTACATCACTGTGGTCAATAAGAAAACTTCTGCAAAAACTGCAGCAAGCCTTGTATCCATTATTCTAATTTTTCACTGATGCTTGCAAAAGCATTTGTCTCTTAATTCCAGAGAGTGCAAGGTCTGTTTTAATTCAGAAGTGTCTTGACTTACTGATGAGTGCCACCAATCCAGTCATTCTCATCATCATAAGCCATATATCCATGTGAAAATAACTAGGTAATGATTATACTTATCCTTAGGTCTTGGTCACTTTCTGTGTTCTTCATTGACCGTTCATATAATAACAAGTATCTCGCTCTAAATCTAGACAAATATGTGACATAAAATCTTTGAATCCCAAGAGGTTGAGTGCCTATGGGAATTCCAGCTATATTTCTTTTAGGCAATCTGGAGTTATTCTTAAAATAGATTTTAAACTCTCATTCACTGAGAGTTTTTTCAATTCACTGAGCTTTTTCAATAGTACAGAACTGTTATTTACTCATAGACACTGATGGACCTTCTGTTGCGAATGAGTGATTTAGAGGCCGCTTAAAGAATCACCATCAAAGGTATTAGCAGAAAGTGATTTTAATAGAGACCTATAAAGGTGTGACTTAACAGAGTTCGATGGCAAGGTCCACTCTATTTCTTACTAAACGGATGAAACATATAAAGAAAAATCATGTTATGTCTAAGGGTTTATATCTTAGGGATTATATGTGTTTATTAGCAGTCTAGGGTTCATTCACAGTTTTAGCAGCACTTAATCATTATCTAATTTAATATTTAAGAATTAAGTGTTAGTAGAGTCTACTACAATCACGACTTAATTACAGATTATGCTTACTATTAATTCACACACACACAGACAGATATATACATACATAAATGCACAAAACGAACCTGTTAAAAATTCCCCTTGACATAAAGACATATCAGAGCTGGGAAATTACAGAGAAAAAAAGAGGTATGTCTAAAGTTATGGAATGACTTCTGTGTAAGAAGCCACTGAATTCATTAAGACCAGGACCAGAACACTTCAGGCTGGAAAAGAGCAACTTAAG
The DNA here is from genome assembly GCA_030449065.1 of Oceanodroma leucorhoa. Lineage (NCBI taxonomy): Eukaryota > Metazoa > Chordata > Aves > Procellariiformes > Oceanodroma > Oceanodroma leucorhoa. The sequence goes on from JASVER010000005.1 coordinate 17,879,100, forward strand.
GGGAATACAGCAGAGGTTCACAAAATCATGATAGACATTGAGAAGGTGAGTAGGGACCCACTCACTGTGTCTTCCAATACACAAATTAATGGACATCAAATAAACCGGCAAGAGGCAGATTCAGAGCAAAGCAAGGACATATTTCCTCATGCAGTGTGATGGCTGTGAAACCTCTGTGGGACATTTTGTATAGCAAATGTACACAGGTTCAAAAATAACAGAGCACATTCAGGGACAAAAAGTCCACTGAGGACTGTTAAATATGAAGATATTCTCTCTGGCTCAGGAAGTCCTGAGCCATAAATTGCTGGAGGCTGTGGATGTATCACTGTGCCCTGGCCTCATGCTTTTGGTTTTCCCTCTGGATCTATGCTGGAGGCACTTCTGGATAAAGCCTGGAGGGACTTTCCTCACCTGCCCTGGCTATTTTATACGGACATACTACAGACTGRCTCAGGGGCTATCTGTGGTGTCACAGCAGACATTTGCTTTATATTCAAGACTAGCAAATGAAACATCACCTGTAATTTTAAAATTCTTTAGAAAGCCATCCCAATGGTCTTTGTGGAGGCTTCACAAGAGTCCTCCAAAGAGGCTTATCATGGTCACTGACAGCATGGTCCAAATCAATCTGCCTTCAGTGGGGTACATATTTAGGTCTTTGCCACGTGTCCCAAAGATTCTATCCCAGTTGCTAAGAGATTTACTTAAAAAACTGTACCTTCAATGGATTTATATCTGCATACGATGAGCACAAAGCAAATATGAACACTAATCTGGGCTTAAGTTCAAAATGCAACACGGATTTAGCTATGATTCCAAATATTAGCATAGTCCCACGTTTAGTTACGTGTATATATATAGTGAGACAATAATAAGGTTTTTTAGTTTTCTTTGGGCTGGAGATTGAAATGTCAGCAAGCATTACAAGAAAACTAAGATCGGGTAAGTGTGAGTGAGGTGAGAAAGAGGGCTCTAACCATCAGATATGGCTTGAAAGAAAGCACATGCAAAGAACAAAAAAGAAAATGAAATTGTTTTCTACCTTTCCCATTTGAACAAAGTAGAACATAGAGGGGAGAAATGCAAGGTGAGATGAGTTAACATGAGGTACAGAGTCAAAGGGGTATTGTGCAAAGAAACAAAAATAGTAGCCAACGGAGCCAGCAAGAGTCATTGACTGAGTGACGGAGGGCTGGATATAGGGGGAGGAAGGCAAGGGATATGGTTTGCAGTCCTGTATTCTGAACAAACAAGAACAGCTAAGCAAACAGCTAACCCACTTTTTTTTGGTAAGAGGAATGAAGGAGATTTGGCAGTTGAACCCCAAATAAAAGAAAATCAAAAAGGAAACCAGAGGCAGAGAATAATCAGAGGTAGCCACTCCCCAAGAACCTTCCTGTATTGAAAATATGTAGCATTTTCTGTTACATTTAATTTTGTAGGCTTAGAGCTCATTTCATTTATTTACTTATTTATTTTGTTTTGTTTGTTTGTTTGGTTTTAGTATTGCCAGTGGTTATGATGCTCAATATTCCACAGCACTTCTTTTTTTATGGCATGATTGTAACTTCAGAGGTGTGATATTTCAGCATGATGATTCCTTTTGCATAGTAATCCAGAGCAGACGGAAAAACACACCTCTCTTCTATTAAAAATATCAAAACATGCTTTCAGTAACWTCTTGCATGCCTTGTGAAATAATAATCCTGGCTCTTTCATCATGAAAAGAGAGCAAGTTTATACTTCATAAAATGTACAGAATGAAACTCACAATGAGAAATAATTACAAATATTGTTAGAGATCTCCCTCAACATTGAAGACCAATAACATTTTTTAAAATAAAAACAGTCGTAAAAGAAGAAATACTTAAGGGAAATACAATGTATAAAGGATTTAATATTGACTTTAAAATATAGCTCCATCTTTTGCTCACTAACAAAGCATAAAAATTAAAAGTTCCTCAACTGCCAGAAACTCACTGACATACACTGCAGACAATGCATATAGAATTAAAATTAAAATTTAACTTTAGCTAAAGTGTTAGTTTTTAGAAATACCGTAAAGAGTTGTTTGACATTGAAATTACAGGTTTTTTAATAAAGGAAAGTTGCCTTTGTACAAGACACGTGACTTTGTGTTAGTTTGATTTTCACAAAGCATCTCTTATGCTGTTGTGAAAATGCATCATTTTAAAAAAAATCAGTAAACAAACGTCTACCCAAAGATGGCTGTATGCTGCCTCAAAAACATTTCTTAACCTCACTCTTGTCCAGAATAAACCCCTTTTGGAAATCCCAGGAGCAGGGAAAGTAGGATTGTTCATTTCCCATACTATGTAGTATAGAACTTAACTGAGGTTGTTTCCCCAAAGTGTAGAAAATATGAAGGAAGGAATTATGCTATCAGATAAATGAATATAGAGAAATTTTAAGACATGGAGGAAAGAGCCATTGACAGTAGGCACAAGCGCTGGGAATAGAGTGGGGAAAGGAAGCAACACAGGGTTCAGCTTGACATTGAACTGGGACTGGTGCCCCGAAAAGGGTCACAGATTTGCCTTCAGAGAGAATCTGCAGTTGGTACATGGGTGAAATTGTTGTAAAGCAAAAAAGAACTACACTTGAATTAAATCAGAGAGGGGCAGGGACAAAAAGAAGGGCTAACAGTATGAGCTGCTATTGAAAAGCTGGAGCTGGGGAAGAAGCCAATTTACATTATTGCAACAATTTGTGGCATTAGGAAAAAAATCTGTCTGGTGATTAGGGATCGGGTCTTCTTATTCTGACCAGAAAGTCTGTGTCCCATCCAAAAAATCTTTTTAATTACATCTTATCTAAACTGATACATTTCTGCCCTTGCTTTCATGTGTATCTATCTTCTGCTATTATGGCAAAATTCTCAACAGGCTCTAGTGAAAGCTCAGAGGAGGTCAGAACTGTGTAGGTTCTGTGATTAGCAGCGCTTGGTATCCTACAGAGGAATGCATGTAATTAGAGTTAGCATTGGGCTCAGAACTGGAGTGGGAGAACAGGGAAAATGAGAAGAAAAGAAGTCCAAGTGGACTGATGTGGCTCAGTTAAAAGAGTGGATGGTTCGTGCTGCACCTGTGTGGGAGGAACTGGATCCTTAGAAATTATTCCAGCATCAAGGAATGAGCTACAATATGCTTTACCTCTCTTTACATGACACAGAGCCTGTGCCAGATCAAGTGGTGCCATTGGGGAAGGCCCCTCAAGGTACAATAATGGGCACTCTATCACAAAACCTGTATTAAAGGAACAGAAGAATGATCTCCTAAAGGCACAAGAATAATACTTTAGGTTACTTCTCACTCATCCTTCTTACACAGTGGCTAAGAGACTGTGTTGATATCAAAATACCAAGTGGGAGGCCAAAAAATGGGTGAAGTGCCTAGCAGTATTTGCTGATTCCCTCAGACATTAAGGTTTTGATGTAGCTAATGATTTTACCTATGAAATGATGTGGTGAAGAACAATCAGGGATAGCAGAACACACTAATTATTATCAATGAATATCAGACAATTCATTTCAGAAAAAAAAATTAATTCACAGCATCAACTATGAAACTAATGCTTCATGAATGCATTCTTTTTTTGGAAGAATGCGTGTCTCTAGCTGTCTGGACTATCATTATTCTCATTTTCTACCTTGCAAAATACCATTAAGAACAGTCACTGTGCAGTGGTATRCTCATGATACTTACGACCAAGCTGTCTAATGAATAGGGCTCTCAGCTTCATTAAATTGTATGAGATTATCTTGGTGAAGGACAGAAGAGGAGATCTTTATATTTTACAAACAAAAAGGAGAAAGATAAATGTTTAATGACACAAGCACAAGTTTGAAGGGATTACTGCTATGCTGCAAATTGTATAAATTTCAGCCACAGGAACAAGCGAGCACAGATTGAATGAAAAGCAGCTCTAAAATCTACAGAGTGTTAAACCAAGAATAAAAAAAGATACCAATAATCTTTAGATTTTTTTTTAAAGTATTTAAGTATGAGCTTTGCTTCCAGGATAAAATATAGGGGTGAGAATGAAATCTTAGATGTTAAGGTGTCATTCTCATCCTGCAATATTCTGTATTTCTGTACTTTCTAATCTCGTGGTAAATAAGATCCACTACCACTCCAAAGATATCTTTATGGAGTGGAAAAAGAAAGAAACAAAGCAGAAGATTACTAGATCATCAGTGCTATAGAATAGAATATTTTCAGTGAGAAGGACTAAGGCTGCACTGGCACACCACTTATTTTGATATACTTAACTTCAAACCTTGTAGCAACATGGATGATGAATCACTCATCCATCACCTTAGGAAGCAAGTCTTCCTGAAGAACCAAATTATAACAGACAGGGGCTTTAACAACCCTGCTTAGCAGATTTAAGAGGCAGAGAGAATGTGATGAAGAATGGCAATTTGTCTACAGACTGAAACCTGCACCACTATGCCATAGATCCCTCTTAGAATAAGACCTGAATTCTTAAGCTTGAGTTCTGGTTATGTTTCAGAACAAAGATTTAAAGGTACGTGGAAGAGGTAATGTAAGAAGAAGAGGTGAGAACCCAGTTCTCACCTGAGCACAGGGGGAAAACATTGAGACATGCAGAGACAAGGATGTTCTTATTTCAGTGCCTTCTCTCTTCCAGTTCATTACCTTAACCACAAGGATATTCTTCTGCCATTCATGGTTTCTGTGTTTCTAAAACACAAGCCTCACAATGTGCACACATTTTGACATTGTCAGGTATAATGACATACAATAGTTAATCAAAAGCTAGGCTATTTTAACGCTGTCTTTCATTGTTGAGAACAAATGCCTTGTAAATATAAAAAGTAAAAGAAAATTAGAAGAAAAACAAATAATTTTGAGACAAGAAAAAAAGCCCCCAGTGTTCAAGAATGGCTAGAGGCTGTTTCACCATTTTTTCCTTGAAAAAAACAATCATTGCAGAGCTAAGGATGAACATGAAAAGCTTTAGTCTGATCATAAACTTTTTGATCACAGGTAAATATTTAAAGCGGAAGCTCAATGTGATACCAGTTACAGAAGAACTAATCTTACCATGTTAGATGTAGAAAATGTAATTCATTGCAGTGTAGCAACTGTGTTATATTTAAAATTTATTTTATACTGAAATAAATGTAAATTTCTTGAGCAGGTGAATTTATACTTTTGATAACAAATACTTTCCTATCCATTACCCATGAAATCTCCAGGGAGTCTAAGTCCAATTGAGGTCATCCCATGACACTTATTTAAAATATGACCTGCATCAAGCAGTAAATGGCAAATAGTCTTCATCAAAGCATCCTACTGGTGATGGGCAAGAACGGGGCTTGTCATAAACTGCCTTGCATGCATGTTAAGGATGCAGGTACAGGCAAGACAATTCACCTTTTTTCATCTTAAAAATGTTCTCCTATAAGCAGCACCAAGGGTTCTTTGATGCATATGTAAGCCAAGGAGGTCCTTCAAGGGTTGGAAGACCTATGCTTTTGGTGCAGTTTTTCTAAATTTTCAAATACACCTGATTTATCAAGCTGATTGTGATAAAGCTATTTCTAAGAGACTTGCAAGCACAGTGGGAGATTGCACACTCCATGATGAATCAGATTTTTTTTCCTACTTGAGACATACCAACTAGGTCTGTCTCAAGTAATCCCCAAAGGGAAGAAGGCTGGGCAGAAGCACAAAGGACGCATTATTTGCTCTCCTTGCTGCTGCTGTCCAGGGAGCTCCACAGTTCTACGGCTTCCCAACTGCCACAAGTGTTACTGCCCTTGTTAGACTGTGGATGTTGCTTTTTCTGCAGTATTGGTCACCTAGGAACAGTRAGGTCCACATACCCTTTCCTTTTAATTGTCTCCTTGACCTCTCTTGGGAACAGTGATCCATGTGTGCTCTTTTTGTTTTCTCTTTTTCTTTTCTTTCCTCACAAAGGAATTACACAGAAGTATTGCCTCTGCCTCCTGCAGTTAGCTTACCATATTCAAAACTTTTTGCCATTTCTCAAAGATCACAGACATCTACAAATTGTCTTTGGTCGTGGGGGGTTCCACTTACGTATCAGTCAGCCCTTGATCCACTTCCTCTGTAAGGACCAGAACTCATAGGCTAAAAAATTTAAAGTCCTTTGCAGCAATAGAAATCATATTTTCCAGAGCTTCTTCTTAGCCTCTCTTTTTACTGTTGGGCATAATTTTCCCCAACTTGTTTCCCTAGACCCTACTAGAAAAGTAAGGGCAGTAGAATAAGCTCTGTCCTGCTCCAGGGACCTCTTCAGCAGCATTCTTAGCTATTTCTCATTCTTGTATTACTTTACATTAAAATATTAAAGGCCTGTCACTAAGTTCCCTTGCATRCTTTTGCATTAGCTCATGTGATTTTACCATGGGAGCTGTTTTCTCTGCCTCTTAGTGTTTGGTTTATTCATTATATGGCATGATTATTAGTCCTTTTCCGCAGTGTTAAATCTTGCTGAACTTGTGATTTATGAATTAGTTACTTGCCTTAAGTGATTAAAACTGTATGGGATACAGCAAAGATCACCTGCTGTTTATTAGCATATCTATGAAGCTACAGTCTTAAAAGATCCTGGCCAATTTGTTTTATAGTCTTTGTATGATAAGGATCTGTCTATTGAACTGTGAGCATTCTCTTGTGGCTGTTGGATAACATACTCAGTGGAATGCTGAGGAAAGATGTCTTACTGCCCGGTCAGAATCATAAAGCATAAGCTTCAGCAAAACTATAAAGGTCTAACAATTAAAGACCTACTTTTAACAGACAAAATAAGGCTAAGATATTATAGACTACATGCTAAACACAAGAAAACTATCAGTAAGATTAAGAAAAAAAAAGAATAAAAACTCACTTAAATCTGAAACTATTTTGAATAAAATGTGTCAGTTTCTTTGAAGAGAAGAATGTGCCTTTTGTGCTATATATTAGCAACTTACACACTAAAGTGAAAATAAATGTATCGGTAGATCACCAACAGTGTTTCTCATCCGTATTGCAGAAAATTTTCTAATAGACACAGTAGGTTTTTCTACTGAGTTCAATTCTGTTTCAATCATCATAAATTCCTACACTTTTCTCATCACTTTAATATTTGAGCTTCTTACATGTTCAAGTAGAAGGACATTGAGGTGCTGGAGTGTGTCCRGAGAAGGGCAACGAGGCTGATGAAGGGCCTGGAGAACAAGTCTTATGAGGAGCAGCTGAGGGAACTGGGGTTGTTTAGCCTGGAGAAGAGGAGGCTGAGGGGAGACCTTATTGCTCTCTACAACTACCTGAAAGGAGGCTGTAGCAAGGTGGGTGTCGGTCTTTTCTCCCAAGTAACAAAYGATAGGACGAGAGGAAATGGCCTCAAGCTGCGCCAGGGGAGGTTTAGATTGGATATTAGGAAAAATTTCTTCACCGAAAGGGTTGTCAGGCATTGGAACAGGCTGCCCAGGGAAGTGGTGGAGTCACCATCACTGGAGGTGTTCAAAAAAYGTGTGGATGTGGTACTTCAGGACATGGTTTAGTGGGCATGGGTGCTGGGTTGATGGTTGGACTCGATGATCTTAAAGGTCTTTTCCAACCTTAATGATTCTATGATTCTATGATTCTAAGTGTTTTGTGAACAGAAGATACTGATTCCTTAGAATGTGCCAGAAGGGAGAAAAGGCTTCTGTTGTTTTCAATTTACAGATGAGGGAGCAGATGAAGGTATTAAAGATCCTAGAGGGTTTAGAGTGAAATTACTTCACATCCAGGCCTGTATTTAAACCTCTGTGATTTGCCCCTCTTCAGTGTCACATCTTCCTTTCAGAGCCAYGCTGGATGATAAAATAAAGCAATAGGTGACCATGGTGCATCAGCTGTATGTTTATGTGATGTTCCATGACAGATGCCATTTCCATGCATTGTAAAATACCAATATCACTGTCTGGGAGGATTTTTTTAAAAGTGCTTTCTGTTGCTAGATGCAGTTTTTCATCAATATATATCAAAAATTTCTATGGCTTATAAGGTTGTTTGCTTTCTCTGCCATATTACCTTTGGCCTTTAATATACACTGTTTTCTTTTAATGCAAAATGTCCAAAAATGGAAAAGCCAATCTTGCAAAGTGCTGAGGTTCTTCAAGCGAAGTTCAGAATACTTAATAGTCATTAAGTTACATTACAAAATTTGCCCTTACTGAATAACTGGCTAGCCACAGAAATTTTAACAGGATAAAAGTTCACCTTGTCAGTAGTTAATTAGAACTTCCCATTCACAGTATTCATTTCCACTTGCCCAATAATGATCATTACAGCAACCAAAAAAAATTCACAGCTTTATGTTTTCAACTTCTATACTACACTCCTAACAAAATTTGAGGCTTAAATCATTTCTGTTTTGCTGCGGAGTGCTAGATAATGTTGCACCAGCTTTCACAATATTCTGTGTACAATTTAGTATATAAATTCAGTTTAAGTTTCTTATGTTTATGAGTTCAGGGGTAACACTGTTAAGTCGACTCTGATGAAAATGTGACTTCAGATGATTTATGAGTTTCACGAAGGCTTATATTGATTCAAAACTTCACTAAATTCACACATGGATGAACCTAACCAACTATTTTAGATTTGCAGAGCTTAAAGAATTGCTTCACTTCAAATTTACATTCTCTTTATGTAATATAGGAACATGTGAGATATTTTTTCATTCAAGGATGTRTATTTTTCCTTTCTAGTTTTTCCAGTGAGTTTGAAAATACTAAAAGAAAGATTGTACATGTATAGGAGGGAAACAGTCTTCAAAATTACCATTGTAGATGGGTATATGGTATACATTTTTCCACAGTGATTTTATTTTCATTGATATTCATTCCTTATATCAGTGTAGCCAAACCTATGTTTACATTACATGCCTGATAAACTGCCAAGCAGGTCTCCCCTGGCAAGCTGTAACTAGGAGAAACTTTTTAAATCGCCCTCCACCTGGGACTCGCCGAGCACACTGCAAATTCCTAAGCCTGGGATGAGTTTCCTCAGCTCAGGGCTTGAGATCTGCATCAAGGGCTGCTGCTCAGAGACAAAACAGCCTCCTGGGCAAGCCTGTGTGCCCTCCAGTACTTATCTGGAGGAATGGAAGGAAGTTACACAGAAACCTGAGCTGGGAGGTGAAGTGTTAAGCACCTTCAACAGTTTTGGGGCTGTGTGATCTCACCTCCATCCCCAGGTTGGATGGAACCAACCCCTTTGTCTTTGTGCAGGCAAGTCCTAAGGAAGGAGGACTCAAGCCACTGCTTTCAGCTGAGAGCCAGCTGGCTCTCAGCTCCTAGTTACTGCTTGCCAGCTCAGGTACGAAGCTGCATGGGTATGAATTGGGGGGTATCAGTGGTCACTTAGGTGTTTGGCCTTGTCTCCAGTCTGTGCTCAGAGCCTGGGCAAATGCACAGTGCAGGAGCAGCCAATGCAAGACATTCACTCTCACCTCTTTTTAATTCTTGCTACTCTACTCTGTTGACACTCTTATTTTGCAGCCTGCCCTGTCCCTGCTATTTCATTTTCCACAGTTAGYCCTCAGGAGAATGTAAGCCTAATAATTTTGTGTTAGTAGAACTCCAGTCCAGGTTACTCTTTTGTAAGTTTAATGATCGATTGGATTTAAAACTTTAAGTGTATTAAAATAAGTGAACTGGTCATCTCATACTTAGTGTTTAAAAATTAGGAATAAGAAAAGATAACTTCCTTTTTTTTTCTTTAAATTTCTAAATTAAAAGGTACCTGATTAATTTTTCTGTGGTTAAATGACCTTTTTTTTCAAACAAAACTATTCCCATTAGTTTCTAACATCTTAATCTTTCATGGTAATATCTTAATTTCCTGGAATGTTCAACAATGAAAGCTAAAAACTCATTTGTCCTTTTCATTACTTTCATTGCTAGGAATCTCCCTGTAAAATAATTCTCTGGTAAGTGCAGGCAGGTGCTGACATTAAAATTGCTGACTACCACAAGCAGATATCTATCTCATATTGAGCATATGTGACAAAAGAGCAGAGTTTGGCTCTTGAATATAAAAAACTTCAGTCAGAAAAGTGGGAGACAATCAGAAAGAGTCTTCGAGAGGAAGTCTATACATCATCTGATCTTTGCCCAAAGGTCCCATCAGTCTTCGCAAGAGCAGCCAACTGAAGAAACTCTCTCCAATTGGCTGTGCAAACTGACGGGGCAATTACCTAAAGACTTATGGGGCTTATTATGGGATGCAGGTGGAAGAGAATTTTGGGACTACATAAAATTTATTTTGAGTTGTTTTAAGGTTATTGTGGAAATGTGCAAAGAGATGTTTAGGGAAAGGACCAAAGGGAGGGACCATGGTGAATCAGGGAGGAACAAGCATAGGAAAAGAGAGGGGAAAAGGGACAAAAGTGGCCAGCCAAGCATACGTGGGTCAGCACACTTGCCTGACCGAGCCCTCTGCTTGATCTTCTTATCAAACCCTACTTCTCACCGCAGAGAGTGGGTGTGCTGTCTGCGTGTGGAAGGAGCAGGAGGGGAGGCTGGAGCGGCAGTGGGTCGGAGGAGCCCGCAGGGCTGAGTGCTAGCATTTGSGGGGGAGACCACAACCAGACCAGAGGGACAGGAGGGGACCACTGTGTCTGTGGCATCTGTGAGCGCTGTATGTGTTTGTGTGGGTGCTAGTACAGGCGCAGCTTTCTGCCTCGGTGGAGCTCTTGGCCGCTTGATGCCATTGGGAACATGCGCTCAGCCTCGGTACCAGCTGGACCTGGGAACGTACAACCACCACAGCCTGCACAGAAAACACCCCACTGAATGCAGTTACCTCTAGCAGTTGGCAGGCAGATTTTTGAAAGAAAGTAAGAACTAATAAGAACTGCAACTGATCTAAGCTTCTATGACAACATTAAATATACTTAGGACCATATATTGTCATACCCACCAGTGATAACTGATTTATTATCCGTGTAAATGTTTTTGCTTTCTCATTATGCAAAGATTGTAAATAATATAAGTGAGCTAACCTGTGCTAGGTCTGATTTTACAAATTTAGTGCTCAACACAACCTCTGAAAGCTATAATACCAATAACAACACTAACACCATGAATCAAGACGTTTTTCTCCCCTTTCCCAAGGCTGCTTTTTAATGTAGTCTACATACACCTCATCCTTCCAAACACATGTTTAGAGCTGCATTAGGCTGTTTGCTTTGGGCTTGCACTATTTGTCCACGTGCCCAGCTCTGCATAGCCACACCATTTAGATCATTCCTAATTGAAGTATGTGAAAGTTATTGACTGCCTTCCACTTGTGCAGTCTTCTATGTCTAAAAGATGAAAAAGACAATCTCTAATGAGGTTTGTAAGAATGTTTACCAAGAAGCAGTTCACATATATAATGAACGGTGGTATCCASATGTGCCAACTATACTGTGCCTCTCTCCATACACCCCACCTAAGACTTACCATTTATACACTTTTTTTGACATTAATGAGATATGTAAAGCATGTTCTTTATGAGTCACACATTATTACTTTTGTTCATGTTAAGTATCATGTTATTTAAATGGCTCTGTTGACATCAGTAAGACTTTCAGTGACCAAAGTACCAAACAAACTGAAAAATCTGGCTCTTTGGGAATATTTCAGTCTAATGACTTCAATTCTCCCATGAAAAGAGTATGAAGAGTGTAGGAGTTTCTTTTCCCCCCACTGGAGCCCTGATTCTGCAGGAATATATAGAGGAAACTGAAGGAATTAGGTTCTCTATTTATTTCCTACTAGTGCTGAAAGCCATTCTGCAGTTCAGTTACTGATCATTGCCTATAGCCAGAGGAATAATGCCTCTTCTTTAGAGTCACACACACACAAAGTGCTAAGGTTAATGTGCGAGGTCTAAATGAATAGGCTATACCCACATGACTCCTTGCCATCACCAAAGCAAGGATTAAATCAATCAATACAAACAATGTTCCTGAACTACTGTAAAACACAAGTACGTGCATATAGAGAGAGTATTTGAGATTATGAAAGTCATCTTGCTGCAGGAGAACAATTGCCTAATGTCCTCCTGGGGATGGGAGTGTATCTTATACTTGCTATTATTTTTACAAAGGAGACATACAAAGCTGTATTATTAATAAAACACCTGCCTTCTGCTTTTTCTTTTCTTTCTAATGATGGTGCACCTGTTCAAAAGATTTTACTGCTCTCATTGGTTCTTCTAAAATGTGTCACTGTCTTTGTATGAAGTTGCCATGATATTTATGATTCTGTCCAACAAAGTATGTTTTTGTGTCCTCTGTGGCATCTGAAAGACTAAAAGGCAGACAAGTAGTACAACTACTTCAAAGACCAAAAGGGGGAAAAGAAGGATGTAAGTTTCACTCTCTCTCTGATGCAGATATGAAAGGAACAATTTTTCCTGCTCTCATGCCTAGAAGATGAGAAGCAGGATTATAATCATAGGTAGCTAGAAGTAACCACATATCTATAAAGCTATGTCAACTAATCCTCAGACTCACTTAAAAGCTAGATTATTTTAGCCTGCAGATGGATCCTAAACCATTTTGCAGCAGAACAAAAGACCTCATAGTTGCAGGACTTCAGTCGTTCTCATAACACCTCTCGTACAGAAAAGCACTGAAGTCCTTAAATGGACCACATAACAGTGACTCTAAGGACTGGAAAAGAAAAATGGCTAGTGCTGCATCCATTGGAGGCATACAGGTCTTGGCAAAGCAAAAAATGGTAAGGGAAAAGCCATCACAGCAGTTTCCTTCCTGTAACTATAATTGTTAATGCTCATATTCGTGATAGAATATGAACTCTCTGCGCTTGAATATTTAACAAGAGAACTGCCTCTGGAGGAAGCCATAGATGGAAACTTTGGACTCGTCTGACGTTGTGGGATTTGTTTCTTAGAACCACAGCTGTGGCTCCAAACAAAGGACCGTTGAATGCCAAGTGAGCCGTATGTCTTTGCAAACTCTAATTGCAGTTGTCTGGGGATAAGTGTACTTTCCAGCAGAGAAGAGCAAAGTTCTGCCATACATTTCAAGAGCAATATCATTCATTGTTCAGCCAACTTTGTACTCTAGCCTTTGCCATGAACAAATGGTTAACACTACATCACAAATCTTTCAGGACTTTAGCCTAGGAGGCTTTCTTCTACTTCACAGCCATTTCTATTATTAATTAACTGTGTATTCTATATTTGTAGGAAAAGTGGAGTGTTTCTCATTCTGCCTTTGAAAAGACTAATACGTAAGCCTAAAGCAAAGGCAAGCACCTAAATCCATGATAAAACACCTAAATAATTTTAGTCTGATTTTTAAAGTTAATAAGCACTTTAAGTCCCCCTGCCACCAGTAGAAGCTGTGGATGGATAGCATCTCAGCATGCACTCGGGCTGTGTAACTACGGGTACTGAAGTTGAAATTTTTTGGCCAAATTCCAATACCTTTGTTTCTTCTGATGTAACTGAGGTATAGTCTGATACATGAACTATCTAATCAATGTTTGGCTCTGATACAGGAACACTTAAAGGCACGATAATAGCTAGCAATGGGTCTCAGCTTAATAGACCTCATATGAAGTCTCACCCTCAGCTGGGATCTAAGTGCTTATTTCAAACATATCGCTATTGCAGGTTGGAGCTAAAAGGCTGGCAAGCAGCCATGGGTGCTGGGAAGCAGGCTCTTGGCYCAGTATAGAGAGGCACCTTGCACTTGACAGAGTGCACTTGCATCCATCTCCAAGAGCAGAGGGTCAAAAATGAACTATGAACTTCATCACAAATAAACCAGAGTGACCTATCTGATGAAAACTTAACTTGTCTCTCCATTGGTAGTGAAATAGAGGAAATAAGGACCTTAGTGTGTCTGTGAATTTGTTATCTGTGTGTTCACCATCTGCGCTGCTGCCTGGTCATAGCTGGGGTCCCAAGCATCCTCCTCGTGCTTAGGAACAGCTAAGCTTGGCATCACRGCTTGCATCACTGGAGTATGGTCAGCCTGGCCTGAGTCCTCCAGGCTGCGAGCCGTGGTACAAGAGCTCACACTCTCCCCCGCGGAGGGCTTGAGCACTTGCTGAGTCCCCCGCCTGCGGACACGTTTGCTGCACGTGCACAGCAGATGGTGGACACTAAGAGCACCCCGGAACATCTGTTTGCTCTGCAAAGTAGCTGAGGCATACAGGCCTGACACTGTTACAGAAATCCTGGAAAATTAGTCCTTTAGTCTACTGAGGTGCTTGGAGTACACTGACTGAGGGAAAATATTTCAACTCAGACAGTTCCACCAAACGTAGACAGTTCTGGAGATCTCCAAAGGCACAGCAGCCATACGCACTTCCAGGCTAGAGGGGTGTTTGGGAGGTGTAATTGGAACCTGGTGTTCTCCTGACCGGGAGAACATGTTACCTCAACATATTGGATAACAAGTAATTATAAAAAAATTAGCTTGGCCATTAGTAGATTAACAACTCTGTTTACTATATAATGCAAGGCATACCTTAAGATAAGGCTCGGGTCTCTTAGTGATATCAGCAGTGTAATCATTAGGAAAGCCATTTCTGCTAAAGCCCCCACTGCTGTTGCTTTTGTGTTGCTAAATAATCTAATCTTCAGGGAAGAGCAAACAGTTCACAGGTTTGGAGAAAAGCTTGTAAATGTAGTGTCGTGGTTTAACCCCAGCCAGCAACTAAACACAGCCACTCACTCACTCCCCTCCAGTGGGATCGGGGAGAGAATCAGAAGGGTAAAAGTGAGAAAACTCGTGGGTTGAGATAAAGACAGTTTAATAGGGAAAGCAAAAGCCGCGCACACAAGCAAAGCAAAACAAGGAATTCCTTCACTACTTCCCATTGGCAGGCAGATGTTCAGCCATCTCCAGGAAAGCAGGGCTGCATCACACGAAACGGTTACTTGGGAAGACAAACACCATCACTCCGAACATCTGCCACTTCCTTCTTCTTCTCCCAGCCTTATACGTTGAGCATGACATCATATGGTATGGAATATCCCTTTGGCCAGTTTGGGTCAGCTGTCCTGGCTGTGCTCCCTCCCAGCCTCTTGTGCACCTGGCAGAGCCTGGGAAGCTGAAAAGTCCTTGACTAGTGTAAACACTACTTAGCAACAACTAAAACATCAGTGTGTTATCAACATTCCTCTCATACTAAATCCAAAACACAGCACTATACTAGCTACTAGGAAGAAAATTAATTCTATCCCAGCCAAAACCAGAACATATAGTTTGTTTTGTTTTAAGACAGGTAAAAAGGACTCCTGTGTTTATTTATAGTCTCACAATGTTTTAATCTATTTAAGAATATCAGGGGGGAAGGCTGTTTTTCTTTTAATTTGAAATGGCTAGAATTGTCATTGGTAATATTGCTGTGACAATGTAAAGTTAAAGGAATAATATTACATGGTAGGTACCACAGAACACACAAATCAGCAAGTTGCCATCTAAAATTGCTAACATTCCAAATATCTTTATTTATATGGTTAATAAACAGGATAATATCATCAAGCTGCACTCTTAATTAGTCAATATTATCAACAGTTCTTAACACCTTAATTTCTCTCCTTCTAGCCCTTGTTTCTGCTATTCCCATTGAGTTAATTTTAAATTCCTGTCGAAGACTTCTGGCTATGAGTCTGTGAAATGGCTCAGGTAATGAACTCCTGATCTGACTGCTTATTCTGAGCACTAAGGTACAAAACATGATCATCACTTCATTACTGCATGGCACGTTGTAAACATGTACGATTATTTGCCGTACACTTAAGCATGGAGCTTTTTTTCTGATAAAGAGATTTTAATGAATTATATATGGCTGTACAATGGAGACTGACAAAGCTTCTAATTTTGCATCAGGCTCCAAAGTGGTCAGTACAGAACAAATAACTAAACTTATGTTACTACTGTTAATTTTTTATGATTTACAACACTACAATCTCAGCTGAAGTCCCAAATTGTGGAGATTATTACTCTGGTGTTATTTGCTCAGAGACTATCAGATGTCATGTCTTATAATTTGTCTTATCTTCATGCCATTGCTGAGAAGATGAGTAATTTAATCAAATCCCTCGATTCACCTTAGGTATAAATAAACATAAAGATGTTCTTTATATTTATTTTGAAAGAGGAATGTCATTATCTCATCTTGGATTCTAGTCACTGGAAATTCCAGTACACTGTGGATTATTATTTTTTTCGAGAGACTTAGAGAATGGCAATTTTTTTCTGATCTTAAGCAGAGCAAGCAATAAGATAGTATTTAGCTGAAGTAGTCTCTCTCAACTAGGTTAAAACATACTTATGTCATTAGTGATAGCGAAGTTTTCACCTAGGGCAAATGGAAAAAAAACAGAGAGCTGTCTCACTTTCAGAAGGCTGAGAGTTAGGACTCTGACCTCAGATCTATGTGGTCCAAGATTAAGTTCTTCCTATTCTATCTAGGGTCATCTGAGATTACTGGACTGCAATCTATGTCATTTCATCCCTGACCAACAAAGAAGCACACCTCATCTGGTAGCACAGATGTTCTGGGAAGTGGTGCCAGAGCAGTGGTGTGAGATCTGCCACGTGGCCTTCAGTGATGTCTGGTGCTGACTCAACCAGTGAGGATAACATTGTTCAGGCTGTGTAATGGTAGACCTTGGAGGGAGCTGAAGCTGAGCTAAGCAAGAAAAAAGAAAGCATCAGTACTGAGCTTCTTGGAGTTGGTACTCTAGGGAGACTGATTTTGCTATGGCAGACAAGGAATTTTGCTTTGAAGTTACCTCCAAGAACTTTGTAGGAGAAGTGTTTGGACACAGTCCTTAAGTTTCACTTATGAATTTGGGTCCCTTCTGGACTGTTACATATTACAAGAGCTAATTACAGCCTCTGAGGTGTCTGCAGCAGAACTTGTCAGTGCAGCAGTCTAGCAGAACCTTTCTCTCCCCTGCCATATTTTCTGCTTCTGTTCCCTCCCAAACCTTCCGCACAGGGTTCCAACTCTACAAAAAATGCTCAGCTGCCCCATTTAATATCATCTCAGAGTACCTTTTACTGCTCTGGCAGTAACCAGGATCAGATCCAATAATAGTAAATACTGCGGGTTGTGCACAATAGGTATTCCTTTCCTACATTAACTGCCAATGTTTAATTCAAAATCATTCAAATTCAGGTAATATTGAATGAGATTGTTTGTCATTTGATCCATTTTCTCCATTCTCAGCAGACACAGCTTTATTACTAGCCTGAGTAAACCAGAGAACCTTTGCATCATCATAATCATAAAACACATTCTTTTGTCATTAATTAGACACAACTGGGCAGGAAATAACACAGAGGCCATAAAACCCAGTGATGTATATTCAGCTCAAGGCAATAGATTTTTCCTTCGATTTCCAGAATCTTTTGATAGAACTGAAATAAGACGTACACTTGCTTTGCAACAATTACTTCTTTTCATACCTCTTTGCCCTACCTTTACTACAGCTTTCTCTAGTCCATGAAGTGAGCCACCCAGCTGTGAGGGAAGGCAGGCAGCTGCAGGCAGTCACTTATTTTAAAGGCACTTCCCATATGTGGCAAAAGTCACAGTGACAGTGTGAAGAGTGCGTAAAATGTGTCCATGTTTCAGACCTTTCCTTTTCGCAAGTTACCTCATACGCCAGGGCAGTGCAGAAGCTCATGCACAGGGAAATCTGCATAAGCTAGTGAATTCAGCTTCATGCTTGAATCTAAGAGGATAGCTTAGCCTGCACGTGGCTTCCTGGTTGCAACAGCTAGATAACATYGGGACGAGAATTGTGGGGTAGGGGCAGGTGGCAAGAAGTAAAATCCTCAGTAAATGCTGTTCTATGCTCTTTGGTGAGAATAGCTGCCATTTGGTACATTACAAAGTCCTTCCAAAAGTGCCTGTCAAGCAAATTTCACTCTTATGCCTGCACTTGAACAGCTCGCAGCAATGGCAGAACCACTGTATTTTTGCTATGGAAAGCGGTAGCAGGGTTTCTTGAGGTGGCCAGGTTGCCAAATACAGGGACAAAGTTACTGATAGACGTGTGTATGTGTATGGTGTCAGGAATTATACCAGAAGACATAAAACATCAATTCAACATCGCCATAGCAACCATAGCATAGCAAAAGTGTATGATTTTCTGCAGAACCACAACAAATACAAGTACAAAATCGCTTTCCCTGCTGTATAACAGAAGTCTATGACCACAGTCAGGACAAGTGAAAAGCCCTGCCTAGTTAATAGGAGAGAATTCACATCACATTCAACTCTTATCGTGTGCATGCACACAAAAAAATTAATGATTACGCCTGTGCTTATACATGCTCCAAAGATGCAGAGCTACCATTATTTTCTCTAAAGAAAAAGCAATTTTTATTACTTTTTTAAACCCAAACATTTCCCATGTAAGGAAGACAGTACAGTGGCAGATCTTTAAAGAATATGGTACAAGCCTAGATCATAATCATTCTCTAAATTATGAACTTTAAAGAACTAGATGAGAGGATACAGGGCAGCTGCTATACTGAACTTCTTCTGCCAGCCCTTAGTGCTTACTGGGAACAAGATTCTGTCAAGACAATAGAAAGGGTAGGTATATTCATAGTGTGTCTGTGGATTTGGTGGGGATATATTTTGACAGGCTCCTTGGAGAAGTAACTTTTGTTCTATGTCTTTTTGTCCAATAAGTCAGTCCCAGACTTGGATTTTTTTCCAGCAAGTTCAGAGAGAACAGAGTTGGGTACGATGTGATTAGGAGATATTTTGAACACTTCAAAATGGACAAATATGGACAAGAGTCTGTTGACAACAAAATGTGAATAGAAAAAAAGGCTAAGTATAGAAATCAGTATTTCACAGTAATACATTATGGACCACACTATGGATTACACAGATTGTTAGTGGCAGTGATTCTTTGATTATCAACCGTTTATGGTATGCAATTGGTCCCTAGTGTCACAGAACATTGGTGCTGATCAGACTGAACAAATGAAACCAGTGTCTATGCATGAAAGGGAATTTTGTCTTCTGGTCATTTTTATCATATTAATTCTAAAATGGAAAACAAAAAAAGATTAATAGCTTTCTATTTATTTCAAATATTTCAAAGTAATTTTTCAAAAAATATTTTCAAAATAATAATAACATTTCAAAGTAATTTTTTAAGGGCTTATTCTGCCTGGGGTGAAAACAGTAATCAATGTTAGAATTTGAAATAGCACTGCAAAATTGCATATCTCTAATAATACCTATAGTTCTACTGGTACATATTTCCTCTAGCGTTTGGGGTAATGCCAGAATAGAAGATAGATTGTGAGAATGTTTGCATGTTTTATTTCTAAAATAATTAGCTTGTTATTGGTTTTGATGGTACATGAAGTACAATGCCACCTAATAGAAGTGAAACAGAACAATGATGCTGGTACATTCTCCATTGGTAATGTTTTTACCGTACTGGACCACACATTTATCTCCTGAAATCAGGGGCTGTGTCGTTGTCCAACACATCTCCAGTTTCCCCATGAATATTTTTAATCAATACACCTCTTCCTCCTAAATTGGAATTATCACCGGATTGAGCATTGTGGATGTGATTTCATCGTAAAATGTAAGAAAAATGATTGCAGAGAGGCAATAAGAGATTTGGAAACGTGCTAATTAATGAATGAAATTTCACAATTATAGTTGGTCAGTGTGTATTTCCAGGTCTCACTGAGGTGAGGAAATTAATTAATTTTGTACAACTAAATATATTGCAGGTTATGTCAAGCATTTAAAGCTTAAAAAAAGACAAAAATGGAGGAAGAAAGGAGAGGAAACAACTTAAAAAACCCTAAACTTCTGTTCAGGAAGTAACAAATCTCTTGTACTAATGATAATCTAAAAATGTTTAGCTAAGATAATAAAAATGTCTTGCTTGCTAACATAACTTATTTTCATGACCTACATTAACTGTTATGTATGTTTCTCATCAGTACAGATATATCTTTCATCAGTCCAGAATATATCAACAATGTTTGCCAGACAAAGCCATTAAAAGAAACTATAACAATAGACAACAAATTGTATCAACAATTAAGCTTACTAAAAACAATGTAAGGGAAAGTAGAAGAAATTTAAATGTGAACCAAGTGAACATACACACCAAGAAATAAAAATAAGGATTCAAGACAGTTATCAGATTCAACATATTCAGTAACTGGTTTTATTCAACAATATTTTCTGAAAGCAACTTGAAAAACTTATCAAAAAAAAAAAAGAAATGCTTTACCACCAGGAGGTTTTCTCGCAAAACCAAGTTACCCAAAGAAGTTTGGTGTCGCCAAGGAAGATGAAAAAGTATGCATTTTGTTTCTAATTGGCTGCAAACTGTGGAAAGTAAAAAAAAAAAAAAAAGGTAATTTACCTCAAAATAATTATATAAAATAAATTCAATTAATGCGGTGTACAGAAAAGGTTAAATAAATTCTGTGGTTTCTTTCAACGTGTAGAATTGATTAAGAAGAATTTTTAAAGCTGGTGTGTTTCTTTTAAATCTTCCAACATTAGCAGTTGATCTACATTCAGTTTGGGATGATAAATGAGCATTTTCACCTTCATGTGGTGTTATGCCACCTCTCATTTTTGTCATGTGATCAATGTCAACTGATAGTATGGGGTGAAGAGCACATCTAAACAACCCTGGTCACAGTATTAAGGATCCAGCATGTGAGAATCATGCTCAATGAGTAAAAATGGTGTTCTGCTGTAAACAATATGCAGATATGTGAATGCAAACAGGAGTAAGAAAGACCTGCGAAATAATCTTTGTGAAAAAAAATGGAGAAGTTTCAGTTACACTTGTACTGTGTTTGGTTTAAGAAAGGGATAGAAAATTGGAAAATTCAACACAAGGAGAACAACAAAAGGGATAATTTTTAATTAAGAAAGCTTGAAAGAAGAACAAAAGGATCTTTCTTTTTAGGAAGGGTTTTACAAAGACAATATTGATCAGTTACATTTAAGTCTTTCAGAGATAAGACAACTGATCAGCTTACTTGCACAAAATAAGTGTTAGGCTGGGTTTAGAAGAAGGATTTTCAAAAGGATTGATACCTGAGTCCCAGATCAGGCTCTGTAGGGCTATTATGGATTGTCGTTTGTTTGAAGTTGCAAGAACAGGTATAATAAACATCTGTCGGAGGTGGGCGAGGAATATTTGTCCTTTTCAAGAGATAAAATGTGCATGCGTACATATATAAAAAAGTGTTTCTTCAAATTAAGCATGTCATAATATCTTATAAACCCAAGACTTTAGAACCTAAAACTGTCAACTTCTTTTCTGCCTCATTAATCTCAAAATATAACTCAGCTTCCTGCACAAAATTACATGCTATAGATTCAAGTAATGATTTCTGTCTAGTTAAAGAGAACAATAACATATATTTCATGCTGTCAGGCAAAGATTCAAAACAAAGCAGATGTATTTTAAAACTGAATTCAGACTTATTTTATGACTGATCAAATCTGATGTTTATCTTCAACAAGACAGACTAATTCAGAACTTATTAAAAATTAATTGTGTTCRTTTGTTCCCTGGAATTTTGTACTCTCATTTAAAACATATTCTGCAAGGATAGCTTATTTTGCAATTATTTAGCCACGGAACAAAACAAACATTAAAAAGACAAACATCAGCCAGCTTTGGTGATGACTGTGTCAATAAGGTTAAGGATGAAAGACTGACATTCTCAGGGCTGGAGAGTACCAGAGGAGTCCTGTAGATATTTGTGTTAGGACCTGTGCTATGATTAACAAATCATATTTTTGAAAAAGGGACTGACTACAGAGGCCACACTGTAGGCAACACAAAAATAATTAGGGTAGTGAAGAAATGAAACTTTTGAGAAGTATTGTAGAATGTTCTTATGACACTGTATAAACAGGGAAAAAAAGCAAAATGGTAAAAATGGCAGACTTGAAATTATTAAATGCAAAGAAAAATACCTGGAGTAAAAGAACTATATGTACACCATGATCTATTATAAATTGACAATTACTATGCAGGTAACAGAATATGGAGTCTTTATAGGAGGAGTTAAAAATATCAGGTCAATTCTCAATAGCAATCCACCAAGGAAATAAAATGTAAAATGTATTAGGAAAAGAATTGAAAATAATTCCTTCCACTGTTAAGTCACAGATGAAATGTTGCTTACGTACAGCCTCAGTGTTTACAGCTTTACTTATTTCATCTGCAAAATAGCACAGAACTAAAAAATGGATTGAGAAAGGCTACAAGAATGACCAGAGGTATGCAGTAGCTTATGTATCAGGAAAAAACAAATTAGGACTCTTCAGCTTGGAAAAGAAACAATATTAAAAAGATGGCTAGCACAGCAATTTTCTATGACTTCTTATAGTGTCTCATGACGGAAGAACTAAGGGCACCCAGTGAAATTATAATACAGAGTGTAATTAAATTAAGTAACATTACCACAAGGTGTTGCAGAGGCCAGATTATAAGTGGGCTCAGAAAGTAAATTTTAAAACAGATTCGTGGAAGAAAGGTCCATGAGATCAGAGACTATTAAGTACGCTGATGCAGATGCAGTCTCTGGCTCTGGAAGTCCCTAAACTGTAGATTGCTGAAAGCTGGAATGGCACACCAGGGAAAKTGTCACTGTATAATTGTCCTGTTCTTGTCCTTTTTTGATAAGCATCTGCAAATGGTTACTGCCGACAGGACACTAAATGGATCTTTGATTTCATCAGGAAATCTGTTCTAAAATTCTTACCTTAACAGCGATACAGAGAAGATACAGTAGGTCATAGTCTAAAAAAGGTATACTTAAAAACCACTGAAACRTTACCTAATTGATTAATAGCTTAAATATATTAATAAGCAATAATAATGCATTGTTTAATCATCACATTTATTACATTTGTATTAAAGATATGGCCAATACTTTCCCTATTCGAAACCTTGTCGTCCAGAGACTGCAGAATTCGTAAACCCAAAAGTCTTGAAACGGCCACAGAAGTTTTATTGTTCCTACAAGTTTCAGTTCCTCCTGCTTGTGTGAATGGCAACTTCTGCCAGTTGCTTCCTCTCCCACCTTCAGGGAATTTTTCTTATGAAAGTAATGGTTTAGGAAATATATAGTGCCTGTTACCCCTTCAAATGCAAACACAGTTCTGTCTACAAAATGAACATGACAAAAGTATACACCAGGTTTAAATATAAAGTAAGAAGATAAGATGATATTTTACCAGAAAGCAGAAAGAATCTGAGAGTTATTTGTAGGAGTCACTTGTTACAGACATCAAATATTATGAAAAACTTCTGTTCCTTTATCTCACCGGTTAGAAAATCTTCAGAAAGTGTTTATTTATCTACCAAAGGCAGCCTAACAAAATTCTATCTTCAGCAGGCAAGAGACAAATTTCTTTTATATTGGTCAAGCATTGGAATAGGCTGCCCAGGAAAGTGGTGGAGTCACCATCACTGGGGGCATTCAAAAAGCGTGTTGCCATGGCACTTCGGGACATGGTTTCTCACAAGTGGGCATGGTGGTGTTCGGTTGGCAGTTGGACCTGATGATCTTAGAGGCCTTTTCCAATCATAATATCAAAGAAAGAAATGTTCAGTTCTTGACATCTCAGCTATTTCACACCAAAGTCACTCCGTACTGAAGTTTACTTCACAGTGTCTGAGGGACTCCTATCAGTGGACAATTTTCTCACTAGGCAATGCTGTCTGCTTTGATTTCTCCAGTACGATTTCATGTCCAAGGAACCAACACCTGGGAAAGTACCTCCAGGAACAGGTTTCTTGCCTCCTGAATGCCCCACACTGGTGCCAGCAGAACACAAGACGTTTTCCAGAAGTTGCAGAGTCCTTCCTTATGAAAGGCCAGTAAAAGCACAAGAAAAACCTGCTGTCCTGTTGGCAAGCCCTTGTATCTTAAGAACTTGGGATATTATCCTTCGACCCTGCTGTGGACTCCATTTAGAGTTGCCATTTCTGAGGGTGACCAGGTAGGTGAACAAGTGGCCACTGTATAATGCACATCCAGATATCCATGCCTGGTAGTCAGCCAGGTTGGACAACAGCAAGGGTGGCACACATCTATAATGGTGACATTATTGCAAAGCTTTGGCACATCCTAGAATTGAGGGCAATTGGAGCCTAAAGAAGTGCCACCTAGARCTAGGTTGCAGAAGGGGAAAATACAGTTGCAGCATAGAGAAGCAGCCCCATGGTTTCTTCCCACACTACACTAGACCATGGGAAGACGGAGGGCCACAGTCCTACTTTCTTGTGATTGTGAGCCTTTTAAAACATCATATTTGTCCTTAGAAAGGCATTTGGAAATCGGACATGTGTTTCAATTGTAAACAGTTAAAGGAGGAAGATTTGGCCCTGAATACTGACATTGAGAAACAAAAGAATACATTATACCCCTCCCTTCTTATCCTGACCTCATGGGTCTGTTTCCCAGGCAGTCCTGCAACATGAGTGTTTCTAAATAACAACACATGTACCACCATAGCTTGGTGTGGGGTGTGAGGACAGGAAAAATAGCAGCATAGTTCACATGGAAGGTAATTGCATTACATTTGAGTTCATAAATTCTGGGTGTACCTGAAATGGAAGTAAAAAGAAAATAAGTTTTGCCAGCTGGCTGACCATCCTCCTCTCAAAGAAACTAACTGTTCTTCTAGTAGAAAAATGAGAAAATGATTAAAACTTGTCAAAAAAAAAATCCAGAAACTGCTGATATAATCAGCTGCAATTTATATGAAAAGGATCCTTTTTGCTTCTCCAGGGTATTAGAGTTCCTCTTCCATTTCTCTAGACTACATTTGTTAACTCTGAATTAGCTCAAGAGACTAGGAAGATTTTAAAAGATGTGACAACTCTGCAAGKAAAAAAGTGAAGCAACATTTTTATCTCTT
This sequence comes from Oceanodroma leucorhoa, assembly GCA_030449065.1. NCBI lineage: Eukaryota > Metazoa > Chordata > Aves > Procellariiformes > Oceanodroma > Oceanodroma leucorhoa. Next base: position 17,904,088 of record JASVER010000005.1, read on the forward strand.
TCCCACCTGCTTTCAGCAGGTGTATGCACTCAGACTACATAGCTTTTATGCATTGTGAAGCTTGTATAATTTAGAACTTCATGCTCTACACATTTCAAATTGGTTTGACCTTTTCCCCTCCCAGGCACACACAAGCACACAAATGGAGTTTTACTGTCTTTTTCAAACCACTGTATCCTCTAATTTATTCAGGGTTGTCTGTTAGAGTGGTTAAAAAAGCATTTTAATTAATGTTACAGTCAGAAACCTTCCTCACAATTTTGTGGTGAAGGACCAAGCATAAAAGTGACTTAGTGTGAATATTGCATATTTTGTTGCAATGCTCATATTTTTGGACATAAGCTGACTGCCTGGAAATATGTTCATACCTTAGTGACTGAATGGCAAAAATGGATGCATTTAATTATTAAACTCTACTTTATTTGATGACTATTTGGTGGTGAAACACTGGAACAGGTTGCCCAGAGAGGTGGTAGATGAGCCATCCCTGGAAATATTCAAGGTCAGGTTGGACGGGCCTCTGAGCAACCTGATCTAGTTGAAGATGTCCCTGCCCACAGCAGGGGGGTTGGACTAGATGACCTTTAAAGGTGCCTTCCAACCCAAACTATTCTATGATTCTATGATTCTATGACTTAAAACTACATCCTTGTAAATAAGGAGCCACCAAAGAATTTGTGGGTTTTTTCTGCCTTTCCAACCAATTTCTTTGTCCAACTACCATTTCCTATGTACAAAGGGAATTCTCAGCTGATTACACCAGCTGAGGACTGTGCTGTCTTTCTCATTCCTATTCTGACATAAGGGAAAGACAAGAACAGAGCAGAAAACAGACACACTGCAAGAATTCCTGGCTAATCTAAGATTTATGCACCTAAACAAAAGTGGAGAATTCCCACAGCTCTTTCATACCATTTTGAGCCAGGTTGGTGTGTACTTTCCTGTAAAGGAAGAAAGTTGTAATCAGTTTCTAACTATTCTATCCTTTGTTCTTTGGAACCAACCAGTTTTTCAAAGGAACCTGGACCAGTAATTACACAGATGGCTTTGATATACCATACCACATTTTCCATTTTATTTGGATTTAAAAGGATTTTTAATAAAAAGGATATACCTAAAAAGTGGAAATTGTCCAATGGTTATCCATATCCAAACCTCTGAATAAATAATAATCTGTTACAACCAGTAGTTACATTGATTGTTCATTAATTGTTTCTGTTATGAAATAAACAGTAGAACAACAGTAAGTTTCTTGTAACAGTGTGAGACCTTAATTAAGACATATAGGTGTCTTTTTTAAATTGGCAGCATTGTAAAATGATTGGTTTTGCTGAGAAGGCAAATATCTAAGCCTTTTATGACAATGACTGTGGTTGAGAGAGGAATGTACCTAAAAATGTCACATTTTTATTTCTAATGTCTGCTTAACTTTCAGTATAAAACTGGGGAAAAAAAAAAAAGAGAGAAGATAGAGAAATTCAAGTTGGAAGGAATCCCTGTGGGTCCAAGGCCCTGCTCAAAGCATCGTCAAAGTTAGTTCCAACTTCAAAGTTTTATCACATACCTCAGGGTCATATCCAGTCAAGTTCTGAATATCTCCAGGGATGGACACTYTAAAACCTCTTTGGGCAGAATTAATGGAAACTTAGAATCAGTCGATACAAATACAAATGAATCAGTAAATACAAATAAAGTGAAAAAGTAAAGTAAAAGTAAACAAAGTAAAACTGCTCTGGAGAAGAAACTGTCTCAGATTTCAGACCAGACTCCGTTGACATAGCTTTTGAAGGTACAGATCAGAGTCAGACTTAAAAAGAATGTTTCATGTGAATTGTCTTGATTAGTTACTCACTAGTTTTTAGATTTGGACAGGAGATTACTCAGCAACATTTTTATGAAGCCCTCTATATATTGAATCACAGAAGGGTTGAGGTTGGAAGAGACCTCTGGAGGTCACCTGGTCCAACCCCCCTGCTCAGCCAGGGACACCTGCTGTCATGGTTACTTGACAGAAACTAATGATCTTGACACTCACTGTGGAGTGAATTCTGTTTCAGAGAAAATAAAATCATATTAAATCTGTTTTGTAATGTTAATGAGAATCATATCTAGATGCATTCTCCAGATAAATCACTGGATAAACTTCCATTATATTCCAAGAGAATGGGTTCAGATTCCAGGCAAGATTTTTTTAAAACAGGAATCTGAGCTTAGATTCCTACATACAGGCAGTGGTACTTTTTCTTAGAAAGACTTTTGGTCAGAATAGTTTGGCAGACTGAAGCAGATGGATATATGTGGTTATAAATATATGTTTTAGTTTCAAAACAGAAAATATTCTAATAACCTTTGCAAGAGGTTCCATACTACCTTGTAAAAGAAATAATATGGTCAGGAAACCTAACTGATTTTCAGATGGAGTTTGATGAGTTTATTAAYGTGATTTTATGGTCTGTGCATCCCTGTTGTATACCCCTGCTAAGTTATGAAGGAGTTGGTTCAAGTTCAAAGAGTGTGGAGAAAACATTACTGAAATCATGAAAAACATCATTTTGGCATTGTTTAAAAGAAAAYCTCATGTGGTTTAGTTTTAATCTCAATGAATTTATTTCAGGAAAGTGGTTTATAATATGAACTCGAAGTTCATACCAAAATGAGGTGTTCCATAATTATGAAAGTGAGCAAAAACGTTCTAAGAAACTTGACCTGCATCTGATGTGAGTTTTATTCATGAAAGTTTATTTATTTGTGCCCTTTGTCCTAACTGAGAGACTATTTTGAAATTTTGCAAAATCTTTTCCAAGCAATTCTGCTGCTGGTCACACGGTCAGAACTTCCCCAGCGTTTAGCAGATGGAAGTGCTGCAGGTTCCCTGCTGACAGATTACCAGGAGCAGAGCACACGTGGCCTGCAAGGTCAGAGCTAGAGGGACAGTTGCTGGGAGCAAGCTAAGTGAACTGCATCAAGGATGAGGAAAGTAGCATACAGCAATCAATAGCACACAGAAGTAAACACAGACATTTTTAATAGGAAGTGTTACACACCTTTTGCAATATCTGCTTTCTGAGACGGACTTCATTGCAAAAATATTTTGTGTAAACAATCCTACTATCAATTTCAGAATAAAAATGAAAATTATTGAAAAGATTTCTTAGGTACTCCCTAATACTTTCCATTAAAGTATTTCTCAAAAAAAATAGGAGAAAATACACCATAAGAAATATGATGGCTTTTGATTGGCAATACATTTCTTTGCGTTTAGAAAGAATAATGATACAATATTTAGATTTGGAAGTTTCTCTGCCACTTGGATGCAAATGGTTTTATTCTCAAACTCACTTTTGTGGGTTTTGAAGATTCTCGCTTCAGATGAAAACTGCCAGTTTCTGTGGAGACACAGTTCGGGCAGTGAAGATTCTCTCATTACAAATTTGTGCCTGTAGCATTGTCTCCTCATTCCTTGTATTTCAAAGGCTGGCGTTGGCCAGATCCCCACTGTCTACATTTCACAGAACTCTGTCTACCTTACTTTGGAGGTTGTGAGCATAGGGGTGTCATCATTTTCTGTAGGAAATGGCTCAGCTTACAGCTCTTCCTGTGAGGAGCGGTAATTCTGCCTGCCCTGTAACTGCTGCCCTCTCGCTTCGGTCTATTAAGCTAACCTTCTGCTAACCTTTCAGCGGGGGATGTCAGAAATGCTCCTTTTCAAGATGGTTTTGCATGTTTGTTAATGAAAGAAGTTAACTGAAGTCACTGTACCATTTCTTGTTTTCCTGAACCACATTCCGTGAATGCGCTCTATGAAATTAAAAATATTTAATTACCTTAACTATATAATTCCACTATAATGAACTTAGTATTTTTAGAGCAGATTAATGTAGTATATAATTTTACGAACAGAAGAATATTTTTAAGTGTAAAGTAATGGCTTAGAGGGAAATAAAAAGACAATAAAAGAATTTAAATAGTCTACTCTGAATTAAAATGGTGTTAAATCATCCGTTTAAAAAATTGCATAAAACCTTGTTGTTCCCTCAGTTTTCAAAGAAAGTTTCACCAGGTGTATCTATGCAGGGGTAGCCCAGGAATGTTTCCTTCCTGCTAGTTCTGGAGATTCATTCTGGGATATGATCCTGCKGAGCATCATCTGTCTCCCAGTTAACACTGGGACTCCTCCTGGGTTCACAGGAAAGAAGAGACCAGAGGTGTATTCCCATGGGTCTCTGAACTGGATGATAAGGGCGCCAGAGCTGGGCGGACATCAGTCAGCCTCACAGTGAAAAAACAAATACTAATATTCAGATTCATGATGATGGGAATTAAGGGAGCACATTCAAGAAAGTGTCAGACTAGAGAAAAGCAAGAACTCCATCCTGCCTCTCTTTAAACAAGTGACTCAATCTTTTCRAAGTCTGACTGCCTGCTCATATGCCACCTTGCTGAAATGCTCAACCATTGCTCAGATTTTATTTTTCCACAAACATAACTTTGTTGGACTTGAGTTCTTTTCCTTTTATTAAGCACTGTTTTTCATTATGTGCCTTCTTTATTACAAYCTCTGTTCACAGGCAAAGCGTTTAAAATACCTGCTGTTTACTCAGACATATGTTTTAAACAAGTCACGTAAAAATCAATAAAGCCAATTAAGTTAGAAGATTAATATTCATTATGCAAATTAAAAAAAGAAAATTGAACAGCAAAAAAAAACGCTGCTAAAGCCCAACCCCTAACATTTCATTAGGTGTCACATCTTAATAAAAAACCAATAAAATCAGACAGTGCAATCTGCAGCTTCATATATATCAAGTCTCCTTTGTCTACAGAGAATGTAACTGTTTAGTACTCTGGATATAGGATACCAAAGCAGGTAAGGCACATAGTAGGAGTGGGGCTGTATGTATTGGCCGTAACTGAGGGACACATCATGGACACACATAACGTAATACCACATTAGGGAAATTCTCTGTGCGTTGCACAGCACAGATGGGAAAATGTTGTGGTTTAGGACAAACAGATGAAATCACCTGAGCTTTAAAGTCTTTAGAATATCTAAAAAGAGAAGCAAGAGTACAGATAGCTGTGCATCACCAGTCATTGAATTTACCAACGAGTGTTAATGGACATAGCAATATAGGACTACACATATGTAAGCTAATACCACTGTTCAATGAAAGGTCATGCTCCCCACATCAGTAGGTATTATGGTCAGTACGTCTTTCAGAGCCATTTTTTCCAAGGGTGTTTCAAACAAATCAGAGATTTACTATATTCTGGGTTTTTTATAGCTTTGATTTCTGCTAATCTCCCGTGACCGACTGTGTATGACTTGAATGGAATTTTATCTATTAGTAGACAAAGATGCAGCAGCTAGATACTGTTGGGTGACACTACAGAAAACCGCTAACTGCAAGAGGGACCGAATAATCAGGTGCAGTGTCTCTTCCCACATCCTAATTCAGGCAAAGATTGAGGTGGATTGTTATATGGCAGGTCGCAGACTCAAGCTTTTAACCTACGTACTGATGAAACTCACAGGAAAAAGATATGAAGATTAATCTTGCATAAAATTCAGCTAGGTTCCCTCAAATAAATACCATCTTCTCCTACTTACCAAACAGCAAAGAGTTTGTCTGCCATAAAAATTATCAAAACCACACTATGAAGATTTCTCGAAATCTCTCTGATGTGGGACCTATATACAGTAGTGTACTATATGCCTTCTGGTAGTGTTTCYTCATGGAAATATCATGCAGCCGCAGCTTCTTCATAGCAAATAAATCCACAGAGCTGATAACACAGATGCAATCCTAGAGGAGAAGATGGGCGTGCAGTCAGTTTGTCCAGGTCGAATGGCACAGCACTCCTCCTTACGAGCCAATGACTCTGTGAAGGAAGAGACCTCCTTCACCACTAGTCATGTGTGGAGGGTACGTGGGCAGACAATCACGGAAGAAAAATGAATGGCGAAAAGGGAAAAAAAGTCCAAGAGCAATCGTAATTTGGTGCTAACATTTTAGGGTTCTTATATTAAAATTCAAAATATACTATAACTGGCCACATAGCAGAAAAAGGTATTAATATGCCAATGCTTTACCTTAAATTACTGTGATAATGATATAATAACTTCTTAGGAATAGAAGTGGTACATTTACATGGGGTCATTTTGGGGTTTTTTTTTGAAAGTTTCATTTCTTTAATTCTCATTTCAGTTACTGACTGTATCTACTGAAGGAAAACTGTGGGAACTTGCAAGTACTGTAAATTCTGAGCTGTTGAAACTTCCTTCACCTTGTGGTACTGACCTCCCAGTCACTCACCCTTTCATCTGGTACCATGCTACGACATAGTGAGATGTCTCTTGGAGATATCTCCAAGATTGAAGCAAACCTTGCCTCCCTCATGGAATTTAGGACGTAACTSCTTCATTTTTAGACAATGTAAAAGTAGTACAGCAGAGACAAGAATCTGGCCAGAAACAGCTGAATTTTCTGATTTTTCTCTGCAGAGGCAGATAATGACCAAATAAAATGTATTATGGAGTAAGTACTTCATCTCTTTTTCCTGCTACTTTAAGGTGGCTTATTTTACTTTTTTAGTCAAAAGACTTTTGCCATTAAACTCGCATAGAGCAGAATTAGAGTATTAGAATATTCAGCATTAGAGTAATATAATATTAGCACAGCAAGGTGGCTGGGTGGGTATGAGTGTATGCATGGGGTGTGTGGAAGCTTGAATATCGTTCTGCTGAAATGAACTTTGGTGGAAACGGCTTGTTTGAGTTCTTGGAAAATCATTTGATCCAGGAGCCTGAAAGCTAGACAAACTCTCACTGAAACCAGTGCAAACATTGTCTGTTTAAGAAGAATTGCAAAGAAGGTTATGACCAAGCATAGCCTCAGAGCACTAAGGAGGCAGCCTGAGTGTACTGCTCTCAGTAAACTACCCATGTAACTGGAGATGGCTAAATTCATTTTTTGCAGGCCAGACCGCTGCTGAGAGCACTCCTTGGAGCATTTCTCCAAGCTGCAGTGGTACTTTCAACTACTACTGTATTCTGGTATTATAGACCAAACACCACAACTTCACTACTAAGAGCTGAAGCATTCAGATTTATTACTATTTATTGCTTATTTAAAAAACAAATTCCCCCCTCCTGAAAGAAAATCTGTTTCCTTGTACTTTTTAATTTCACCTTTTCCCCTCAGGGGTACCTTAGCTTGAAACACAGTTATCTTTGCCATGGGACACATGGCAAGTTTCCTTCCAGTTTCTGTTTGCCCATTTTGACCTGGTTGATTTCTAAACACATGAAAACAGGTAGTACTGTAACAGCACGTGTGACTGAAAAGCAAAGGAGARGGAGGAGCAGATTTCCACACAGAATATCAATTTTGGCAAGCTTGTAAATTTGCCCTAAAATACAGTTTCTAAAATTGTTTGGGAAATCAGGTTCCATTGAATAAACTAAGAAATGCAGAACAAAAAAAGATAAAAATAAGAAAGGATAAAGTGAAAGCATACCACCTGTATTGTTTTTCAGAGTATTTTGACTTTTCATTTCCTAACTGGTCATTTCATTTCATAATCAAGCACTTCCTTTCCTTTTCAAAACTGAAGCTTTTAAGTGTAAAAATAAGAACTAATGGTCAAACACTGTAAGGAAATGCTTGTTTCTAGTGGAACTAAACATTTCAGGTTGACCCCTGTAAAGTATAATAATGTTTCAGGTTGGCCCAGACCAAATACTTTATTTTATTTTATTGGTTAAGTTGCTAAATCCAAATCCTATAATTTAATGTGTAAGTAAAGCTCCTGCCTCTTGCTGTCTGCTTGAGGTATATTGATCAATAAAAGCATTCCTTAGCTGTCATGTTGCCAGTTTTCTAAAGTAACAGGACTGAAATCAATTAAGTAAATAGTCTTCAATAAAATAAATGTCATCATCTTTAATTCATATATTTTCTTCTAGACATTTTAGGGATTTTACAAACTATGAGTGACTTTTACAGGAAAAAATCAAGTTTTAATTATAAAATTGATTATTTTTCTCTCCTGCTCTTCCTTTTTTCTAGATTTTTAATAAAAATAGCAGTCAATAGCAATATTTTTAAAAGCAAATAAACCAGCTATCTTATAATGGTTGGAAACTGTTGCAAATGGTTTTCAGGCATGAGACACATTTCAAAAAAAGAAAAGTAATTGTTTAGGCTATAGTCAAATTTTACTGGTAAAAATAGTTACAACTTATTTCACCATAGCAAAGAGCCAATAGACTGTATTTTGGCCTTTTACAATTCATTTTTTCTATATTTCAGGTGTTTCTCTTGCTTGATTTAGTTACAAACACGTTTAACATAGAGGTAAATGTTCACAAATTCCAAATTAGATTACTTAGAAATACACACCAAAAAAATCAGCTTGCATCAAAAAATCGGAAGTCTGTAAAGTGAAAATGTCAACATTGTTTCCTGGTTTGTAACTGGAGGCAGTGCTGAAGAAAGGGAGAGAGGACAGAGGTAAAAGTTAGATCAACCTTCCTCCTGCCAGCCCTGCACAATTTCAACAGAAAGTTAGACAGCASTCATATTACCTCTTTCCGGAGTATCCAAGTACAGAGCGACACGATGAAGGACGACCAAGTTATTTTTGGCCAGAGATGATATGGGGTCAAAAAAATTCGTACCTCTTTCTGCAGCTGGCAAGTGAAAGGCAACTGTAGAAACTGTAGGCAGAAACTCCTCTGACTAGGTGTTTTGAAATGCTGATTATAAGGGAAAGAGCCGCACATGTTCACCTGACTTCAGATCTGTCTGCTGAAGTGCTCGTTCAAGTCTGGTTTTTACCCCGAAAGGTATTTTCTGCCACAAGCTTCTTGTCAAGCTTTCAGGCCAACACAGCTGAATAACAGACGTATTCCATAATCATAACACTACGAAAGGAAAAGGTTCAAGTGAGCTTTTCCCTTAATGCAAGGCGGGAAGCTGAGACAGAAAAAAAAACAGTATTTTTTCCTGTTGATTCATATTGTGACCTTCATGAGATCATTTAAGCTCTGGTCTTCCTCTGTAAAACAGGGATAACCTTCACAAGTAACCCAAAACGTACTGTTAATTCATTTGCCATGAGTTACTAAAAAACAGTGGCAATGAAAGGGGCAGATTTAACAGGAGTAAAGGGACAGAGAAATAAGTCATTATGGGGACTCTGCCTTTCCCCTAATGCTGCCTGACTTGGCGCACCCTGCCAATGGCCTGATACTGCACAGCTGCACAACCTCCATAACGCATCCCTGAAGGAGCAGCACTGAACTGAGTACCTGTCTACAGAAGCGTGTATAACTATCTAATGATGTTGAGAGATGACATTAGATCTTACATTCATATTAATTCTATTATACCAATAGAAGGTAGTTTCAAAGCACAATGAGTGCAATTAAGACATAAGGGGGAAAAAAATCTATATAATGCATAGCATTAAATTTTAATAGGGAGTTATCTGCATTTTATAGTGAAAAGGTATTATTGCAAAGGGACTCCTTGCTTCTAATTTCCTTTAGACCTCTGAGCAAAATATGAGTCTATTACACAAATGAACTAGCTTGGCAGCAAAAGTGTGTTGTCAAGACCTTTTACACCTTTATTTGGGAGCCAGTAACTGTATGCCTCAATAACAAGTATGTTCATTTTGTTACCGACAGTCAGAGAAATAACAAAAATGTGAAAGGTGTTTGTGCCCCTGACAGCCCACAGTTATTCCAAAAAGTAACCTCTGCTTTCTTGGGGGCATCTGTCTATAGTCCATCATATTAATTTTTGTCAGCTTCACTTGGCACATGGAATAATTCTTGCCTCGAAGCTGCTAGATTTATTTAAATTAAATTGTCAGGAAGAAATTGGGAAAGGAAGGTTACAGGAGATAATTTTTTTACCTCCTTCAATGYTTTTAAAGCAAACTAGACTGTCCTCAAAAGCAGACAGCCCACAGACAACTGTCTTCTTGTGGAATTAGAGCCAGCTAAGTGACGGTCCCTGTGCACTCTCCGTTAGYCAAGGGGGATCTGATCCTGTGCTCAAGCCCACAATCATCTTTCATCCACGTTCCTTATCCACAAGTTCATATGTGAATGTAGGCACAGGGCAGACTCCAGAGCATCTCCCAAAGAAAAAGGTCATGCTCTAACACAGCATTTTAACATAATCCTGAATTCACCTTCATACCACCTGAATAGATCTCGTATGGGCCAAGACAAGCTGAAAGTCAAACCCTTTAAGTCACCAGTACACATATCTGGGTTTTTCCTTCGAGCTTGTAATACAGCCTAGCCAACAACAGTGAGAATCAAAGCATTCGTCGCACATATTTTGCCATACTGCCTCTTCCCAGTCTCCAAAAACGGCTCTTTTCCTGCACTTCACTATCAGCATAGATATAGTCAGAATATCCCAAAGGTTGTAGTGTCCTTAGCAAAAATTAAAGAGAAAACCAAACCAGGACAAGATTGGACATAAATCTGAAGCAAAGACCAAGCTTCTGCCAGTCAGGTACAGTGCACAAATTCTCCAAGGTTTCTCCTGCTTGTCACTCAGACATTTCAGTAAGGCTTCATAGCTTCTCCTCACAATAACCAGAAAGACAGTTCATGCTCCAAACTTGGCAGTTCAGGAAGCTTTGCAGTCACGCTATCRTTTGGACTATTGTGCTCCAGCTTCTCTTCCATCAGGCCACAGATGTTATTCTCTGTATATTTGTTCCTGCCTGGGTATCACCCTCCATTCTCATTTATTAAAAATCCTTGAAGGATATGGCTTGGAAGCCCAGTGTGACAAATCACAGTATATTATGCCAATAAATAAAAAGGTGCCAAGAGCAGACTGAAAAGCTGGGATCTAAGCCATAGCTCAACCCTTTCCTAGCTATGTGTGTTCAAACARCATTCAAATAGTGAGACTAACATGGTAAACATATATATTCTTAGGTGAATCACGAGTGGAGCATCATTTGTCAGCTGGAAAAGCCACCTACTGATCTGTTTCCCATGACAGCTTTTCCACCATAATTAYATCCTGTGCTATCACACTACAAATCAGGAACTACCCCATTTGAGATTAGAGGTGATTTCAGAGTCAGCAAGGGCTGATTTGTTAAAAAATTATGTTAGATGCAGAATTCATGAGAGCATTTTCTTTCTGAACCATGAAACTTCTGGTTCATTTGGCCACACTCATATTTTGATGCAGCACGTCATTGGTCCTGCGCACAGAAAGGCACTGTGACGCTCCAGATTGTGGCTGTGTTAACCAGGAAAAAAAAGTAAAACTATGYTGAGTTTCAAGGCAGTTTCCAGCTTTCTATTTAGTTTTGGTATTTTACACACTTTACTGCTTGGAGCATAGAAACACAGGTTTCCTTGCACTACCTGATGTAATGATCAGAGTTAAGGAATGTTATTATGTGAATTCTGTAAAGGTAAAAGTTAAAAATTCACGAAGCTTCTTGGTATAAGTGTTCTGGACACTGTGTGCCAGGGGCTGGCATTCACTCTCCTCCAGGTTTTGCATTCCCGATGATCCCAGAGTCATTGCAGCCACCAGCTAAACATACAGCCTCATACTCTGAGAGAAAACCCATCCAGCCTCTGATCCACAACCCCAGCTCTGACTAAACCTGAATGCTTCCTCCTTCAAAACATTTCCAAAGTTTAATATGCTTTTGCTGTTTAATCTGCTAAAGCTTCTTCCCCAGGTCATTTTCTTCTCCTGCCCAGCACTCTGCAACTTCTGTCTCACTGGGCTTTCTAACATCAGCCTCATGCTCTACTTCCCCATTGAGCTTCACACTGACCATAACCACTTCAGCTCCCTGTCCCTTACATTTGCTGTACTGTCTCCTCATCATCATCTACGCAAAGATTTAGCTTTTAAAGCCCTCAGACTATCAAACCATAGCTTTTCTACTAGGAATCCACTGAGACAAGAGAAGGACTTACCGGTGTGGGGCCTCTCATCACTGTTTGTAATAAAAATTTGTACAAAACTAGAATGTCAATAACAGTTGGTTATGAATTTTTAAGTCATTCATGATAGAGAAAAAAAAAACTGAGGGACAGAAATAGAAATACCTACAAGTTGGGTAGGTCTAAAAAGAATGCAGCTCTGTAATTCCAAGACCTGCTTCTTTCTTTAATTCAGACAATAACACACAGCACAAGCCATAGACAACAGCCACATACCTTCTGTTTACAAGGTATCTAAAACTTCCCTGATTGCTTGTCTCTCTTGTTTTTATAGAGTGTTTGGAAGGTAAGATGGATGTCTTCAGTAATAAAAATGATAAAAACAGATTAAGCTGGGGAATGGCGGGGGAAATCTCTCTTCTCTGCTGTTTAAGCCACAGGTGCTTGACCTCAGATGGGCCTTCCCAACACAAATGTGTTCCTTCTGCCCAGTGTAAATCTTCTTGAAAGCTAGTTCCTGCTTGTCCCTGCTTCCAGCCTGCCTTGATGAAACACAAATAGCTCACACCGACATATCTGCTAGCTGAGCACCTCATCCAAGCCCCTCTGTTACGCTCTCACGGCTGCAGCTAAGAGCCTGAGAGATTACAATCCATGGAGGCAGGAATAGATACATCCATCCTAAGTGAGAATAAGAAAGGGAGACATAAAGCAAAAGAATATAGCCTTCTATGATAAAAATTATCAATAACACTTAGGTCATGAGAAGAAGAGAGGCACATGGTAGGGARAATGGCAGCAGCACTCTTTCTCCTGCAAGTGTGTTCTCTTTAGGAGAGGTAGAAGTGGCCCTTGCCTTCAATATCAATAAAATGCAAAGATGGCTGTAGTGGAAAGGATATGTACAGAGAAGTACAAAATTTACATTGCATATATATACTGCACATGCTGGAGTAGAATTCTCCTTCTTACTCGCAATCTTTTATTTTTAGGGTGGTATCAAAACTATGACAGAAAAGTATGTAAGAAATAAAAAAAAAAAAAAAAGAGAGGTCGGTGTCAGGCTCTGTCAGCTAAAAAATTTCTTCACCAGAAACAAAATACACGTTCAGCGAACCGTACATTTCCTCAAGGGATAATTCTAATGCCTAGAAATCGAAATAAGAGGGGAGATAAGGCAGTAGGGAACTCCCTCAGCTACCATTTTTAAGTCTTCTCTGTGACCTTTAGCATGCAGCCTTGCCTTGCCGTCTCCCAAACCTCAAATTTACCATCCTTTCCCTGAGCAACCATAGAAAAGAAAGGGAACTGAAGGTGAGAACAATCCTTTTCTGCTGCAAGCCGGGTAATATCTTCGCATCCTGCCATTCCTTCATCCAGTCTTCCTGATTCTCACGCATAAACAGTAATATGCATAACACCAAAGTGCCATCTGTGAGCATGGCTGTGTCACTGGCTGCCAATTATTTTATGTAAGGCAAATTGTGGCTGCCACATGTTCTTAAATGAAAAAAAAATAGATGAGAAGAGAATATTTTGTTTTACTCCTCTCTGTTGTCTTTATCTGTTGAAATACAATGGTTCCTATTTCCTCCGCCTCCAGCAATTAGAGCCTGTATCTGTAATGCCGGAGACAGTTTCCCTCAAATCTTTTATTGCATTTTGTGCTATTTTTCTATCAACATCCACTTTTCTTGCACAATCTTTTTTATAAATATGGAATAATCTTAGGATTTTAGAGGAAGCAATTCTGTGCCTATCATGTACATTTTAGCTTATAGAGCAATTTGAGRAAGCTGAAAGAAGCACTTATTTTGAAGAATAACAGTTCTTCCATTGCTAGCAAGAGATATCTAACCTGAAACACATTGACTTGTTTTTATAGTTACACAAAACAAATATAAAATTTAAAATTGCTGCTCTAAATGGCTCATATACACATATTCTGCCTTTTTAATGTATAAAATCATTAACACCTTATTTATCTCAAACTATTCTTATTACACTGTTTTTAGGTAGCATAGTAACAAAATAGCAGAAATGTTTTTTTCCTGCAGAAAAGTTAACTTTTCAATAGGCTTCAAAGAAAATCCAGATCTTTGTGGAAAATATTTTCTTGCATAAAAAGACAGAGTGCTTTTTGAATCTTAAGCAGCTTATTCAATTTTTAGCAAATTTTAGGTACAGACAGATGATCTTGTCATTTTCCGTGTTGTCTGGATGTATTCTACTGATGTATTTCCTTTTTTCTGTAATACATTCTCACCCTTTGTGCCTCCATAAATTTTATGCCTTTGTCCCGTGTTATCTAAAACCAGATGGTCATCTCAGTTCTCAGACAGAAATTGATTATTCTATGGTGGTGGAGTTATTTCCACTTCATTTCCCTTTTTTTCTGCTTATGTCAAAAGACAAAGCTAGAACAGGAAACTGATTTATTTTCATCTGTTTCTGAGCAGATTGTTATAATTTAAAACCAATTATAATTTAACTCTCCTCCTCACCCTGCTATTCTCAGTTAAAATAGCCAAACACATTTTGTTTTTACCACAAATAAGACATGTAATATACTACAAATAGCCAAAGTTCTTTGCAAGATCCAGTTTATTTTCAGAGAGGAAATGCAWGTCTCTTCTCATTATCAGCATCAGGTGGAATAGCACAAGCTTCACTCGGGTGGGGAAGAACGCTCTAGAAATTAGAGGACAGGGTATGTTTACTGAACTTCAATTTTTGGTCTTTTGATGAGATTGCCAGTTAAAAATGTAGTTGTAATATACTAACTGGCCCATGGGTACTTTAAATTGAAAGCACGCAGTTTGATCTCAGTAGCCCCTGGACTAGCTATCACATGGATGTGATACAATCTGGAAATCTCTACGGTGGTCCTTGGCCAAGTCAAGAAATTGTTGTTAAAAACTGCATGAAGTAAAAGAAACAAATGGAAAGAATAATTGTTCTCTTTGTTTCAGATTGGCAAGAATTCAAAAAGCAAAACCAAGAATTAATGCCACAAACTAGGAAGTGAAATGATGAAATCACTCTACCCCATCACTCCATCCTGTAAAGACTTTAAAACTTACAGAATACCTGACAATAATGGAAGTATCCTCAGTCTGGACATCTATTTCACCACAAAACCATCAAAGCCCTCAGATCAAGAAGACAACTCACCCCCTAACAGCTATGCATTTGGGGAAAAGACAAACCTTATGCTCACCGCTGGTGGTATGGCAATGTAGCATGCTGTAAATCAAAAGTTGGTTGACAGGCTTTTGACTGAGGATGCCCTGTCTTCTGCCTCAAGACATCAGTGATACAAATGCTGTGTGTTACAGTTTGCATTGTTGAAAATATCTTGAAAGTGTTTAGTCTTCAAGGCTTAAGAGGACTTCCAACTATGGTCCAGACACACTCTCGAGTTTCAGAAATCAGAAAACAAAATTAAAAAAAAAATTAATTACTTTAGAAAAAGCCATAACTGTTGAGTAAGTCTTTTAGGGCATGATTCTTGATTTCAGAACACTTACTGTTTTTTCATATTAGCAAAAGGAAAGTACAAGAGCATTCAAGAATTTTATAGCCTCCAAGGATCGAGGCCTGAAAGGGAGAGACAAGATTCTCCCAACCAAGTGCGACAAAAGTACCTTCGCCAACCAGCTGGTCAGCCTGATGAGGAGAGCTTTGAACTAGGAACAATGCAGGAGGAAGATGATAACCCACAGTCAGGCGAGGAAGTGATGGACCTGGCTAGCAAGTAACCATTCTTTATATGGCTCAAGACAGGTACTCAGTCATTAAATTTATGGCAACTATTTCTCTAGAATGACATAAAAACATATTTCTTTAAATGAGCTAGGGGTGGGACAAAACAACACCAGCTAATTTCTATTAAATGCTGATAATATTTTTATTTYTTTCCTGTTAGCCTGAGATGGAAATGAGAATCCGTGCTGTCAGACCTTAGGACAGCTTGTTGCAACACTTGAAAAATCATGCCTGCAACACAGTGCTGCAAGCCCTCAGAATTTCTTCATGGTCATGATGAAGCCAGGGACAGAAATTTTGAAAGAAATCTGATAGATTAGGCACATATCTGGTCCACAAAAAAACTTGCACTCCAAATACTGCTCTGCAGTCTGTAGGTCTTATTATCCCAGATGCGAGATCATTCAGTCTCTTACTCAAGAGATGTCATTACTGGCAGAAGAATCCCTTTCTACAGAAAGACTGCCAAGAGGCCAAAACCAAATTGTTTCTACAACACTACAAAAGTGCTGCACATGCAATCCTGGGGCTTCCACAGGAGTACGTGCATATGGCTGTAGCATGGTCAGGATGGCAAAGCACTTCTTAAGTAAGTGCTGTATCTGCAGACCCAGGACTGCTGGAGTGTCACAATGGGCTAATTGAAAGCAGTGCTGCGAAGGGACACTGCACTCCGCTAGTGAGCTCAGTCTGTGCTACAAAGACTGGAGTTCCCTAATGCAGCAGCAAATTATTTAGGTTACTCTTAGTGATAACTAACTTTCAAAGAAGATAGAGCTAACATTGCCCATGAGTCTCAGCAATACCTCTGCAAGATGCACAATAGAAGTCTAGGATTTCCCGGTTCTACTTTAACAGAGAGATGTATATACAGATCCCCAAAGTTTTGCTATAATATAATATATAGCATAAAGAATTTTCAAATTCAACCCACAAATTACCTTTCTGTTCAGACCTAGGAAACTTTCAGTGAACAGCCACCGATGCCTTTATATGTTGCTCTAGTTTTGTAAGCATTTCTTGTAGTTAGTCAAAAGTCTGAGACTTTTGATCTTAACACATCCAATATCAGAGACTCCATCAAGTCACCTAAAGACTGCTTTGCTGGTGATCTGGTTCTTAGATACTGCAACAGTTGCTAGCAATATAAAATCAAGCAAGAAAAACAAAAGTAGTATGACAAGATGGTCAGTGAGAAGTGGACTTTCCAGACTCAACATGAGCCGTGTGGATTGACATCTTGCTCCTTTCTCACATACAAGGGCATATCCACAAAGCTGAAGGCAACAAAGTTAGTATGGCTTAGCAGTCTCTGCAGTTCTCTGCACCAGTTCTGTTTAAACCTGAGTTGGACAGGTTTACACTGGGTATACACTGTCATTTACTGTCATTTTATCTTGGTTACTTGGTGGTTTCCAATGATATGACCATTCCCTAATATCTGTCTGCAAGCTGTCATTAGACGCCTACCCACTGGGTATCTATTTCACAGTACACCCTGATCTAGCTTTTCTGATTTAGAATATTTTTAATCTCTCTTAAAAGACCTTCAACTTAACTGCAGTTTGTTTTCAATCTGTGAAAAGACCTTTAGTTTCATAATACCTCAAACATTTTTAAAATAGATAAAGGACATTAACCCCCCACTAATTTTATTTCCAGTAAATTGAGAGCATTGCATTTTAGAAATTTCAAAGCCTCTACATAAAAATACAGCTATGCTTGATAACTGAATAAAACCATATGTAATAATTCTTAAACATGAAACTAATCTTTGAAGCAGAGAAAGTCTTCAGTAAGAAAATGTTAATTTATTCATGTGTTCTGAAGAAAAGAACATATTTAATCTAAAGACTTAGAAAGCACCCAGGATACCCAATAGCAAACTAATTTATGCTATCATGCTATTTCAACCATGCCAAACACAGCAAGATTTTTATGTTACTGTTAGGAGGAATGCTGTTACATGGAAATGCATAACACTTCCAGCACGAAAGTAAACACAATATATTCTATACAAACAGAACAGGTCCTACAGATTGACACCGCATTTCAGACTCTCAGGCACCCAAGTTAGATCATTTGGGCTCTACCTGTTTCCTATTTCTTTTTTTTGTAGCACATAAATATTGAAGATGCTGGTCACCCTGGTACCATCCAGTAAGCACAGACTCTTACAGTGACACTGTGTGCAAAGACTCAATGATAAGCAGTACTCATGTAAAGAGTAACTTATTTAATGTAAATAAGCACTAAACAGTTGGCTGAATTGGGGCCTAAGTTTTCCACACCTTTTGGCTGCAGCTCAGCATCACAGAGGGACAACTGGGACAGTTTCAAAAAAACCCGAATGTATTTTGAAACTGGAAGATGGGGAAAAGGGAGTAACCAGCACTTCCATCACAGTTTTTGTTTGAAACTTCTGTAATAAAACTTTATTTTCTTTAAATATATATATATTCCTGATATGAATAACTTCTTTTGGCATGTATGTGTCCAGCAAGATGCAATTAAGCAGTTTCATACTCTCCCTCCAAAAATCTGTTTGACCATTTGCTTATTTGCTCAGTATCAAAGTGCCAAACTCATGAAAAGCAACACTCAGTTCTCTGTGTACAGAGGAAAACAATGGAGGAAACATATAGATTTAGGTACAGTTCAAAAAACCCCATATTACAGTGCTGGCTCCTTTCCTAACAGTGACTAAAACTAACCCAAAGGACATACCATATTTACCTATGTAAACACAGAAATTATTGCATGTATTTCTCTCATTAATGCTGATACTCAAACTCTTTTGTTACATTTAACTCCTGTAAATTTAAAGAATATCTAAAGTTGAAGAACWAATCTGGGTGGAGCATAGCATCAAAGGTTGTGAGTTACAGGTGGTCCAAGAGGGGAAGTTTTTATTTAAGGTATGGTCTTCTTGTGGTATGCATAATTTTTAAATATTTTTAATGTAGATTGCATTTTAAGATGCTATGTCATAGGCAAGAGGTGTACAGCTTTGGGGAATTTACCTTCTGTATTCCAATAAATGTCTGTGTCATGCTATTCTTCACCCTGTCTCATAGAGTGACAAGCTGCTCTCTGGAAAATACTCAACATACAGTGGAAGTGATTGATGTCTGCCTCCTTTTCTGCAGACTTTCAATTGGAAATGAGAAAAAAAAACCTGAAAGGACAGGAGAAAAAAAGTATAGCTTCATGGTCGGGGTGACAGAATACTGCTTAAGGGAATCAGAGTTGCCGGGCAAGTCACTTCAGCTAAAGGTTTTGCATGTGCCCTCTTTATTTTTCAGATGCTTGACTGACAGTATTTGTCTAATCTACCCCCCAACAGTGTTTGAAATCTAGCTCTTGTCACTTTGTCATTTCAGTAAGATTGCCTCCCATTTTAAGTAACATGTGTGTCATCCAGGGGGATTATTGAGATCACAGCAGAGATAAACTCACTGTTAATAGGTGTCACATGAAAATCCAGTTTTACACCTGTAGCCCTGGGCATGCCTAATTGCTCTGTGAGCTGGCAGATGTGCGATCCACTCACATGCAGAAACCTTGTCCACTATAGGAGGTTTGAATAGCTTGAGTTTTCTTAGTGAAATCTGATTTTTTGGCTATTTAGCTGTTAAACTATACAAGCATTCATAAACTGTAATTTATAATGGCTAAAAATGTTTTAAGCTTGATGAAGAACATTGTGGTACAGAGGCCAAACTGGAATGGAAGCAGCTGTGTACAAGCCATTAAAGTGTATTAGCCCCCAAAACAGGGCAGCGGCACACGAAATGCCCTCAGACATGGTCCTTGTCCTGTGCCAGTTGACACAAGCCAAAACCATGATAGAGACCGTTCTATTTTGAGTTTAAATGATTAAATTCCAGTACTTCAGAATGTCCCCTGGCACAGTTTAAGTTACTGGCATGGGAGGAGCCCTGGTGCCCAGATTTGGACCAATATTTCCAGGACAGCACAAGACAAACTGGCACCAGCCCTTCCCCCAGATCAAGCCCTATAAAGCTTCAAATCACCTTACCCAAAAATGGGAAGCCCAAACTCTTCAAATCAAAATTCATCAGCTTTATTTGTAACATTGCTAAACATAACTATATTTTCTAACTTCTTTCTCCGAAGTGAAGAAACCATTTCTGTGTAAGTTTTTAATCAGGACTACAACCTCAACAAGCASTCTTGGAGGAAACACTCAGCATGCAAAATTTCAGCGCACATGTTTAAAAGGAGCAGCAACCGAAAACAAAGAGTGATAATAGACAGGGTCAGGCAAATTTAATGGTGAGCAGTGCTACAGTTCTATAATTTACATTATCAGTCATAAATAAATTATTTCTAATGGTTATATTTAACAATTTTCCTAGACTACTAAAATTGGAAAGAGAGGGTGTCATATGTCATATGTCAGTAATCCTATCACTTTATCACAAAGATGAGATCCAAATTGTTTACAAATGCCTTGACTTCTATTGACTCACCAATAAGAAACAGACTTCAACACCAGCATCTGGTATTCACCATTCCCTTGCAGTCTCTTCAGATAGATAAATTGATTAACCTTGATGGAACCCCGAGTGCATTGTCTGCACATGAAATAATAAATTAATGAGTTTCATTTATTCAATTAATTCTGGTTACTGCTTCGGCTGCGTCCTGAGAAGCAGCTTTGACTTTTTTTCTTTTATAATTGACACCTTGTGGAACGTTGTATATAGTGAGTCCAGAAAAAAGCGAGCCAAAATAGAGCCATGAACTGGCATTCACCTCTTCTCCTTAAAAATTCCATTAAGTACAATGGGAGCTCTGTATCACATCCATTCAACACTTTTATTTTCAAGTGTGCCATAGTAAACAATCATACTTTTGATTTTTTAAATTTTTAGTACTGGTACTTCCAGTATGCCTTTTTTCTCTTCATGCTGATTTGCTTACACTGTGAAATTATGAACAGATTGATTCTGAACAAGGCAGGTCAGAAAATTATTTTCAGCAGGCCACCCAAGGTCTGGTTTAGAGCTGTCAGTTGGATTTCAAGTTCAGGTAGTATAGAAGAATTCCAATTATATGCACACATTGGCAAATACTGCCATGTATGTTGTACTGAAGCGTTGAGACAATTGACTCAAGAGACTCAAAATAAGTGTATTACTGACATAAAATATTCTTCAAAACTAAAGCCAGATCCTGCAAAATATTTGTTTCAATAGGAAGATTCCCAGGGAAAGGTAACTAGAAAAGAAATTGTTAAATGAAAACTACAAAATGCAATCAGAAACTTAAGATTTCAAATTATTTTAGAACATTATAAGTCATGATAATTTTGGTTTCTGAGTCTATATAACTTCCACTTTGTGTTTTTATAGGTCCCAGAATTTTTCATAAGTATCTACTACTATATGGGAGAGAGTTTGTAATAAGCTATAAGCACAGTTTATCCACAATTCCATCCGTGTTGGAGAAAGTTCAGCACACGTTAGGACTTTTTCTGAAATTGTATTTGAAGAGCAAAATCTTACTAATGTTTCTTTACACACAGAGCTACGGGGTGACCCGTAGATAGATGTGCATATGTTGTATGAGCAGTCAATGATGATTTTTTAAACTGCAGCCTTAAACTATAAAAGGAACAGAATATCAGCAGATTATTTTTCCTTGCCATTCTCAAAGAACAGCAAGTTGGGCATGGTGGGTTACCCTGAGAACCAACAAAATAAGAGTTATGGCAAAAAAACACAAACATATACTTTTGCCTTTATTGTAATCATTAGGGGATAAGCCTCCACACACTGCAACTAGGCCAGGAGCCAGGTGTCTATATTTTGGTTTTGACTGTCACACCCCCTGGGGCTAAGTGAAAAAAGAGACTTTCATCGAATAAAAATGGTGTTTTGGAAGAATAGTCTTCTTAAAATATTAAATAAAGATAAAGGCAACGGATGTTAGGAGAGTGACCCAAAACAGAATAATCAGTATAGAGGCAGCACTCCCTTAAGGTCTGGAAGAATATCTGAGAGCTGAGCTTTCAGTTTTGGCTATATGTCATACAAAGCAGAATTGAAAATGTGAATCTGATGACTAACAGCACTGACTGGGCTGTGCTCAAAAATTTCTTCTAAGATTTGAGAAAACTTCCCAATAAAATTCATTAGCTCTTGTTGACATTAATATAAATATAGGGGGAAAAAAAATTTAAATTAAATATGCATTTCCTGCAAAAAGAATATTTAAATAAATTCTTAGCTTAGTTATATGAATATTTATTAAGTGATCTTATCACTTTTTTTCACTTACATTTGTCAGCCCAACACATGGTTCAAGCAGAATCACCAAAATTTAAAAAGGATTTTAAAGGAAAAATTTTACAACAGCTAAAAGGCAAGTAGGGAAAAAGAGGYGAAATTTTGCAACTATTTTTAATCCATTAAATTTAATTCCATTGGAATACACAASTGTGGTGAAAATTTCCATCTGAGTTTTGGGATTCAAAAAGTGTTTATGAGTCATATAAAGTGCAAAAGAAAGACACCTAAGCAAAAGTGTTATTCATGTGCTAGTTTAAAGTGCTGCACTGAGTAGTTCATGAAGATGGAAATTGTAGCATTTGGTGAATGTGGACAGGGTCCATTTTATTTTTAGTTGAATTATCAGACCAACATCTGCAGACAGATCTATGATTCAAAACTTCTTAAAGGCTGCGTGAATCTCCTATTGATCTATATCTTTCATTGAGATTTTACTTTTTCTTTCCTGTTTACACTCCTTATAGCACATGGTATGTTCAGTAATGTGTAGATGAGCATTGAGTTGGAGAAGATGAACTATCAATCAATCAGCCCTCTTTCTGAAGAACTTTTCTGGTTGCTTCCATCTGCATTCTGTCAAAATTGCTTAGGAAGAAGAATTTGCTGCCAGATGACCATGTAAAACTTCATCGAAAAATTAAAAATCTCTTCCAGAGACCAGTGTGTAAGTAATAATGAGTTAGGCAGAATTTGAGACAGCACAAAATGACCTCCCTTCATCTGCTTGACTGAAAATCAATTTCATTTTGAAGAACGCATTGATTACAACATTCAAGATAGAGATTACTTATCATTACAAATTTGAAATACTAAAAATAYTAAACTTTTTCTCACATTGCTAGGGCCTTCGTGGTTAAATCTGAGTTTAGAGAGCAAGCCTACTCAAATCAACATTTCAGTTAATATTGTTTTGCAGCAAGCTAATTATTTTTCAAAGTCCAAACCTTACTGCTCCTGTGACCTTATTACCTTGCCAGCTGAAACCTACRTCAAAGCTCTGAATTCTGCTCTCTGAAACAGAGGGATCTTCAGCATAATCTGTGTTTATCCATTGCAATCTACGTTCAATACCACAATGCAAAAGGAGAGACAACAGAACAGGAGGGAAGGGATGTTGCTGACGTCAGGTAGGAGAAATGCACTTGTTTCTGAGCAGCAGCTCATTCCCTTAGCAGATTGCTTCATCAGCAGAAGGTAGGTATCTACCTACTCATTACAGGGTCTGGAAGCTAACACCTTACTTTAGCTTTTCACTGTATTCGCCACCAGGCCTTGTTCCTTCACCAGCAAGGTGATTATGCCTTTTCATTCCAATGTGCATCCAGCTTTCATCGTATAAATATTGACGACCTCTCAGGTTGTCTATCACAGCAGGTTTATGTTAGGTTACCTGTAAATGCCATTCACATAAATCAAAAAAAGAAGAAATAAAAGAACAAAAGTCCTATGAAGGATAAATTTAAGTATTTGTTAAGGGCTTATTAAAATTGGAAAGGAAAAAAGGAGAAAAGACACCAGTTTATTAACCATCATCTCATCTCTTGACATTATAGGATGCTTAATTATCTAATTACTTATACTTTCCATATGTTTCCAATTTAAATGGAGCTTAGAAGGTCCTCACTATCAGGATATTACTTGTAAAATGTTGAGTAGTAGGCGCAGACTCTTTTTTTCTAATAACTTGACCTTTCTTTACAATGTTCTTGATATCCAGAGGTTTGAGGGGGAGGAGTGGTTTAGGAATAGGACAAAGATATGGAATAAGCAAGAGAAGACCCCTGACAGTCCATCCTCTAATTGACCAAAATTTTCATTAAGCCCATAATGGCACAAATCCATTAAAATATAGTTATACCAACGATTAGTAGAAGTAAGTTTACATTCTTAACATACAGGCTGGACAAAGTGCAGTGAAAAAAATTGAAAATCTGCACACAGGAACAGACCCTGTATAATATATATGTTTTATTCATTAGGATCTAACACAGTCAGCTTGTTAGAATCATTTTATAGGATTAAATGACAAAAAAATTAATGAGGAAGAGTTTACAGCCTTTATGCTTTCTTTCTGAGTGAAGGCAGTATGTTTTGATGGCTAAAATATTTAAACTTTTCTTACTATTGGAGTATGTTAGTGACTGTAACAGCTCCACTGTAGACAGCTCAAAAATTGTCTTATTTCCCATATCTGGTAATGACCACAGTCAAATGAAAAATGCATATCTAGAAGTCTGATAATGGCCCATTACATACACTCAAGAAAAGCTGTAAAACAAAAGTATAGTGATGTTTCACAAGWTAAAGCTTTCTAGCTATGGGCAACMCACAGGTCAGGGTATTTTACAATCAAGAAATTAGAGCTGCTATTTATTTTCCTTGAAATTCCTTTATTCGCATGCTTTTTTGCTCTTAAACTCAAGCATACAATAGCATTCTGTGTATTTTATTAATCCCTCTCATGCATATTATTAATCACTCAAATACATTGAGGCAAACTGAAACAGTACTCCAATCTCATCTGGATTTAGAAGGCAGAGAAATTGGTCTGATTCAGGTTTTGGATAGGAAAATCTTCACCAGGAAAGCATCTTCCTGGTTCTTAGTTTCTCCATTCCTGTTTCCCTAAGGCATGGAAAACACCATCAACCCAAATAATGGAAAACAGGAAATATCTGCAGTAAGTTTTGACCCTTGCAGTCAGTAACTCAGAAAACTGTCCCACTGGTGCCTGAATGACATCAAAGAGCCATATTTCACTTCTAATCTACAGACTTTTAGAGAAAGAGCAAGCAGTTTCTCAAAGAAGCCACAGAGATGTCTCCAGGGAGGAAAAGCCACCAGAGGAAATGCTTTTAAAGTCCTAAGAAGCCAAAGAGACATACCCAGCAAAAGGAGAGACAACAGAACAGGAGGGAAGGGATGTTGCTGACATTTGCTAAGCCTCTGTAAAATATTTCGATCTCTTTACTTCATGTTTCTGAAAAGTGTGCATGTTTAAACATGCTAGAAGTTATTTTAATTAAAAGGAAACAAATCTCTTGTTTTCTCCATCTATGTATATGTATATTTATGTTTATATCTATATAATAATCGACCTTGTCTTAAGGTATTTATTAAACTGGGTTCAGGCTATCGGGAACATTACAGGGTCATCTTGTGACTTACAGGAGGATAGATCTGGAGGAGTATGTACTTCATGGAAAGGACCAGTCCTGACACCGATACACTTGTGTTTGAATCGACAGTAGCATTTGCTGCTGCTCCTGAAACCAAACCCAGTTGAGAAGGTAAAACTGAAACTAAAATCCAGTTATTAGATACAGTCTACTGGATTTTAAAGGAGAAAAGCAAATGCTGGGGAAAGCTTTGTCGTTATAGTTGGGGAAAAGTTTCCTAGTCATTTTTAGCTGGAATTTCATGGAGTGTCAGCAGTTAAGTTCTTGGCTCTTTAGCCACACAGAAGGGCTAGATCCACCTTCACTGAGCCTCCATGCTGCAGAGCTGCACCAGAATAGAAAGTTTTCTGCCATTCCTGGGTTAAGAGGAGCCTTGCGACCACTTTAGAGRGCTACAAGAGGGGGTGTCGCCTAGGGAGAAGGAAGATTAGACTTTCACAGATATTTTTCTACAGGTCAGAAAGTCCCATGAGCCAAGAACAGCTATGTAACACAATGCTCTGCCTCCACACGTGCAGTGAATTTTCATAGCAGAATTCATGGGTGCTTTAAAAGCTTCAGATATAGTTATGATTGCTTGCTAGAAAACAGCAGGGAGGAGCTGAGGAGCATGACCGCCAGCTAAGTATCTAAACAGGAATTAGGCAGAAGAAGTGTTGGCAGCAGGCTCATGAATGGGAAGCTGTAGGGGTGCCAAAAAGGGGAATAGAGCCTGGATGTCCCCTAACCTGTGGTAAAGACATTTTTGACTGCTCTGAGATTATGTTTTATAACATAAAACAGGTGTGTCTGTGACATCTTACAGTTCTTGTTTGGAGGACAGGCTAAAAAGTGCTGCCAGCTTCTTTTCCTGGGACAAAGAGCAGGGATAATATGGAGCACCTGCAGCCTCTAGATGATTTTATGCATCTRAAATACCTTGTCCTAGAAAAAGGTAATGCAGATCTCACTTTCCTGGGTGAATCCAGATCATTGTAGTAATTCAGAGGATAGTGTTTTTACTTCACATGGTACTGAGAAGAGAGATTGTCTTCTAGTCCTCCTCTGTCAGCTTTTCCTCTACCCATCTGTTTCATGGAGTCAAGTGACAAAATGAATGGCACTTTATTATAGAGCTGTAACTGTTTCCTTCTCCTTATCACTCAGTCTTGTAGATCAAAGTTATTGGTTACAATTAGCACCATTTTCACTGCATAAGTACACTCTAAAAGCATGCGTTGTATTTCCTCTAGAAGTTTTCATTCATTTTTTTTCAAATAATATGCCCTTTCTTGAAGGGCAATACAAAGCAGAAAAAGAAAAGACTATTTAAGGTGATAGAGTACGTAAGTGCTTCTGGCATGAAGGCTTTCAAAATAGCTATTTTATGCATTGAGAGAAAGCAGCTTAAAACTTTAAGGCTCTTTTTCATCTCAGTGCCTTTTTCACTGTCTGCTGCTGAGTTATGAATGGTAATAGTGACAGCATTATAGCRGCAATGAAACATATGTCGTGGGTTATTGACAGGAAACTCTCCATAGACCCTATCAAACTTAGAGACTCTTCTTTAAAGTATGCCATTAGCAACAGGAGACAAAACTCATGAAGAGTTGAGGCTTTCTTTTGTTCAGAAGGGAACTCAGAGCAGGTGCCTCCAGGGCCACTAGTTGTCATTAAGCAATTTGAGGATGTGCTTTGTATTACAAAAAAAACTGAAGAAAAGGASGATTAGGTCTCCAGGCCCAAAAGAATCCGTCTGGTTAGAAATTTTATGTTCCCATGGGTATGAGGCAACAGATATGGGCTGAGGGTTTTCACAAGCGAAAAGAGACAGCCCATTGAACTTTGTTCACTAGCCAGGAAAAGCCACTCTCCACTTTCCTTTTTGAGAGTTTCTGTAAACAGCATTATGCCTTTGTAGCTTTGCTGCTGTTTTCATTCTCCTGAAGGTCAACACAACAAACCAAGGGAATGCACACCGAGTCTTGTAATGAACAACTGACCCACGTCAAAGCCTCAGTACTTTTCTTTCTCAGCAGCACTTGTGAAGCAAGAAACTCTCCTTTTTGGTTGCTGTTTACGTCAACCAGTATACAAAATACAGAGTCACATATAACAGCTATTTGTAGTTTCAGCTTTTTTCCTTAAAACCACAAGAGAATAAACATACTTAAAAACAAAATTCCAAGCAAGCCGAAGCACAGTGAATTGTGTACGTCAGCTAACTAATATTTGCTTATTTAATTCACCAACAAAAGAGCCTGGTATGAAATTGATGGGGAATGAAATCTCAAAAAGCAGAACTTTAACATTATTCCTTTTTGACTGAAAGGTTGCTTTTTTTGCTCTATCTCTGTTACCATGGTGAATTTTGTGAAGAAAATCCAAGGGTTTTGAAAAGCCTGTGAATGCAGTCAGTTATTACGTACTTTCATACCTTAATCCCCAATCTTTAAAATCCAAAACAATGTGTCTTGCAAGAGAAGGATGGATTCTGCATAGGAAATATCAATAAATGACACACTGAGAAAATGTTGACTGAGAAGCCTAGAAAACCACTTAGATGAGTTTGCATGGTCATTGCATCCTGCTATAGCTAAAATATCCCTTGTGCAACAAATAATTCTGCATTTACATTAAGTGTGGAAATAGCTAGATTCTCTCCCACTTTACAGTGTCCTGGGTATACTATTCTTATCAATGTAAAGTAGAACCGATCTTACTCCTTTTGAGATTTCTCACCTCTGTGGCAGTTTTGACTATCCTGTTAAATATCATTTTAAGCATCCACCTCTGTCTGTAACCTGAGGACAGGAAACTAACCTTGAAAGACAGAAGAAAGTCAAAGTATGAATGGTGGGTAGAAGAGAGAAAGAGGGGAACATCCTGGAAGCCCTAAGAATGAAGGAGAACTAACGTAAACACTGTTTCACAGATACTTACCATCTTTCGTGCCTTGCTACAGAACAATATATGAAAGGCAACCAGTGTTGATCCATGTGGYGTCACTTGTACATAGTTTAAGAAACAAGCTTAATTTTCTCTGCCTTTTGACACTTCCTCTGCCCTGCAGCCACCTTCAATATTTCTGCGCTCTCCTTCATTACAATCCCCAACAATAACAGTCAAAAAATTGTTTCATGTGTACTGGTWATGATTTTGGACAACCCAGAGTAACCATTCCTTCAAAATTGCCAGTTACTCAAAGGTTAGGGATGTTACAGTTCAGCACTTGAAACCTGGGTTGCAACTATTTATCAATCTTTTACAAAGGCTAAAATTTTAACAAAATGTGTGTGATTCTGTAATGTTTATATAGAGACAATAAGAAAAGAGAGGGTTTTTTCTTTTTGTGAAGGGGTGTGTTATGGGTTGCTTTGCAAAGCCTAAATATCTCCAAAAAGTCACGTGTATTTTCTTATCAGAATATCTCAGGATACCTTTTTTTAAGTCTCTCATTAAGCTATGGTATATTTCCCAAGCATAAATGAGGAATCAGTATTTGTGCTTCACTAAGTCAATAAAACAAACAGTAAAGTGTTATCACAAACTGTGCTTGATGCCAGGAAGATGGGCTACACGTTTCACGCTGAAGCAAATTACATTACCCAGGGGATGTGGGAAAGGGTTCCATTCAAAATGTCTCCAGAATGAATGGGGACGAGCTGCTCCCTTTATATTCCTGAAGCAGTCTGAACCAAACTGGCCTTGCAGCCATGGTCTCTCACAGCTGATGAGCTGACTGGTGGCATCTCGTTTGTAGGACAGACTGGTGCTCCTGACCCACCTCTCCCAGAAGGCTCTGAGATCTGGCCCTGGCATGCATACAGGAGAGCCGTTATCCTTTCTGCCCACAGCAGGGTGGCTGTGATGCAGCTGGTGCACCAGGGAATTAGGATATTTGGACTGAGAGAGACACTTGGCTTTCATTCAGAGGTGAGCCCCTAGCTTCCCCACCTCTCTAAGTTCGTGAAAGAAATCACGTCTCCAAGATACTGTCAGTAACTTGAGAGTGGCTACAAAAAACGTGTTTGGCCACTCCATCCTGGACCCATGGGGACATTTTCAGTGACT
Source organism: Oceanodroma leucorhoa (assembly GCA_030449065.1). NCBI lineage: Eukaryota > Metazoa > Chordata > Aves > Procellariiformes > Oceanodroma > Oceanodroma leucorhoa. Next base: position 17,933,361 of record JASVER010000005.1, read on the forward strand.
GCAGCTAAGTGACTTCATGGAATTCCTCTGCTATATATTTCTTCTCCTTGTTCCATTAGAAACTGTATACCCATAATTTCTGTCTGTAATTTAATGTTCTCTGGATGTAATTGAGGCTTATGTAAATTTTTATGACATACTAATGGCTTGAATAGAACTGAAACTGAAGACTATCTTATAAAGGAAACTGAAGGCTGCTAATGAAAGGTCTCAGTAGAGACAGCATGGAGAGAGACTGACTGTCACCAATATAACTCTGAGCTGAGCTGGTTTACTGTCAAATATAACATTTAAACCTCTGGCCATTTAAAAAAAAAATAGTATATATATATACTCTCCCCTACAATTCCTGAGYTGGTCTGGTGCTAGAATAAAAAACTTCAATATATTCATTTTCTTCAACATTCTGAACTTTTTCTGTCATAATATGCTTAGATCATTTGGAGTTTTAATGCCTGGAAATGATGCCTTTTAAAAGTGGTAAAGAATTTTGGGGAATTAATTCCTACTAGAGCAGGTGAGAATACAGTACCCTTGGGAAAGCTAATGTATAACAGTTCTTTGCCTTTGGGCTCATCTCTGTTTAATAGCTAAGAAACCCAACTCATCACCATCTTAACATTTTATTATATAGTAGCTTCTCCCAGAAATTCTTATTTGTATGCTTCATATTGCTAGTGAACTGAGCAAGGATCAAAAGCAATCACTTTTAAAGAAGCTGCAGTCATTTCACTCCCACAATGTTTTATCTTCTCTGCTTTCTCTTTCTCCTTTCATCTCTCATTAAAATCCTGTTATTGTTGGGTTTTAAAGTCATCAGGTTTCAGCTAAGTAAAACCATGTCTTTCATTGCAGATAACTATACTCTTCAATGACCTCAAGATTTTTATGATGATTTATCCATCAGAAGAGGGGGAGAGGAAGGAAAGTGGTATTCATCTTGATTTATAAAAGCGATGATACAGTATTCTGGACACCATTCTCTCTTTAAGAAATTCTCAGCAGAAAGATTATCTTTCCCTTGACTTCAACAAGCTTTGACTAAAGCCTCAGATGAGCAACAAATATATGCTGTGTATTTTATTATTTTCTAATCCAAGTCTTTTTGGAATCGAAAACCTTTCTGCCTCTCCTTAGGATAACTTTTAGGGGATGAAAAGTTTTCTCTCTTTCACTTCAAAGATTTAGTTTACTTGTCCACACAACTGCTTAGCGGCCTTCAGTCAGTGAAGATGGTTGATAATGCTGGCGTTGACCCCAAGAAGAAGGAAGACTTGACAGCTGTCAGAGCACTTAGGAACTATAGAGGTAAGACAAAGATAAAACATAGCGAGTAGAAAGAGTCACTGGAGGAGCAATGGTAGTTTTGCAAACTAGCTAAAGTTCTCCTTCAGCTGGGAGAATTCCCTTCAAAGTTGAAGGAAGCTGTGTGTCTTCATGGGATGGAAGAGGGAGAAAATGCCTCAAGTGTCCCAGGGACCTATGAATCAATAACTAAATACTTGTGACCATTACAGGGCCAGTGCCCACATTGAAGTCGTAATGGAGCTCTGTGCTTCGGATCAGAGCACTCTCAGATGGTCTCAAAAACCCATCAAGAGGGGCTTTTCTGCTTCTGTGTCCATAGTTAGGCTATTTCCCCTTTCATAACTGACAATACATGGTAAATACAAACATAATTTTTTTCAAATACATGCAGCCAGAGGAAACTCCAGCATTTTACTACAGAAAAGCTCTATTAACAATATAAGTAAGCAAAATAGTTTAAAACAGAGCAAAATAGCAACAGATAAGAGCTTTGGGATTTGTGTGTGTGTGTAGGATTTCTTTTTTTTTTTATTTTAGTTTTATTAATATCAATTATCACATATATAGGAAGAGCTGGGATTTCATGAATGTTGAGGTTTTTTTGGGGAAGCCCTACAGAAATTTGGTTTACAAAATGTTGGTTTCTGTTTAAGGATTCTCCCAGTAAAGACAGAAAGGTATGTCTCATATCTGCCAATATAAAGAGAAATTAAACTAGTACTTTAATAATCATACCAGATTCCACCTGAAGTGTTTCAGTGAAAAAGTTTACCTTCATTTTTACATTACTCAGGGGGTAAGGGTTTTTTTTACACTACCAAAACAAGCACGAGCATTTCTTAGCTTTCTTGGTTAAAAATATGTTTCAGCAATGAAATGAGGTGRGTGAAACCTCAGGATGCCAGTACCCCAAGGAGCTTCTGAGCACACATGCACAGGATTTTCAATTTCTTTGAAATTTGAAAACCAACACTTAAACTGAAGGAACTTTCTCTTTGAGTAGCTCTCTCTGCCATAGCTGTAGAGGCAAGGCACAGTACTAATGATATCTTACTATTTCAAATTATTAAGGCTATTAAGATGTTTTCATTTGGGATGAAGTGTTCCCATGTGGCAGAGTTTTGCCATTAATCCAGGTGGAAGAACTTGTACACCTGTGTGATCCTGTGCCTTTGGCAAATGCTTCATTGCTTCTGCTCCTAACAAATCCCACTGAACCACACACAGGACTGTAGGCTATAAATCCCTCAGCAGAGATAGCCAGTTGTTTTCTCACAAATTAGCCAGTCTAGTTGGACTGATCTGGGGGCTTTTCTTTGCTTGACTGGTGTGAAATTGCTACTTATTAACTGCTAACCTGAATGCCATGAGAAGAGTAATGCTGGAAAGTTATTTCAGAGTTATACTCAGCTATGTTTCYGTTATAGTTCTGGTAAGTGTATTTGGACTTCTTTAATGTAAATATTTGGGCTATTCAGTTACCTTTGCTATCTCTCTAAAGTGTTTTTGCTCCTACAGGCAGTTAATAAGATCTGTTTAAGGCCAATTTTGCTATAGACACGTGAATTTTCCTTGCTATAGTGACTTCAGAGTACCTGTACCATCTTAAATATAAAGTTTTGGGGAAAATCTTTTAAAAGGGTGGGTTTTTTTAGTGGTAATTTCTTGGGGTGAGGGTGGGGGTTTCCAGTGTTTTGAGTCTTTTAAAGTTCTGGACCTCTTCTACTATGTGAAATAACTGAAGCATACAGATTATGAGGTCTGCAGAATGTTTTTGTCTATGAACATGATGGAAGTTCTGATTGTTGTATTAGTTTGGGACAGAAAAGGATTTTTTCTTTCCTATGTAAATCCCAAACTACCTCTATGAGCTGTTACTAAGCTTTATTTCTGATTTGTACTAGCCGAGACCAAGATAATTCAATAAAGTGTTTCTGTGATGTGAAGTATGCTTTATGCAATACATAATACTTTTTTAATAGCCTGTCTGAAATAAAGCTAGAGTCTTGCTGATTATGACAGATTAGCTAAATCTGCAGATAGATCATAAAGCAGAATGATATAAGATAAAGTGACCATCAATTATGGCATTTATATCTGCCTATGGCTTTTTACTGCAGCATTAGTTTTGTTGCAGGTTGGTCAAGAATTTGCATACATGTTTCAGGGACTCTATTTACAATACTTAAAAGTCAATGTCTTAATTTTTGTAATATTAGAATAAAAACTTCAATTAAAAAGCAATACTCTGTTTTATGAACAAATTTAGCCAGTTCCTTGCTTTTCAATTTATTTCTATATTACGGGCAGCAGTTACATCAGGAGTTGTAATCTAGCAGAATTACAGGACCAAGTCTGAATTTTGCAGTCTTGGCTTTCAGCACTGCTGTGAGAGCATTTAAAAACATTCAAGACTCAATTTCATGTAAAAATATCTGATAGCAAAACATTTATAAGAGTCAATTCCAGGAGTATGTGAACAGATCATTGCATCAAATCCTCTTACATCCAAAGCACACATTGAACGTAACTAAAACTTCCAGTTCTGTTTCTGAAGTTCTCTTCATTCTTTTTTATCTGGTTAACTCTAGTATCAATTGCTACTTTCTCCATGCGTATCTATTCAAAGCAGAACTATCTGTCTCCAAACTTGTTCTGTGTTGTGTAAATGGAAATCTCCAAGATCTCTGTTGACCCACAACAATTTATTTGCTCTCATTATAATGGTCTGCTGAGAATGATTAGAGAAAAAGAAGGCTTGTTGGCCTCAAACTTCCCAGACTGTCTGCAGGAGACACAGGACACAGTTACCAGTAATCTCTGAAAGAGCACTATAAGTAGGAAAAGAGAAAGTAAATGCAGTTTAAAAGTTGTCAGAGGTGACTCTTTGAAGYGTTTATGGATGCTGACAGTGTAATAACATCACTGGCCTCTTGGTGACAATGGAGTGGCTTGGCCTTTTTTAGAATAATGCAATGTATGCTAAAAAGGTACAAGTTTACAGCTAAATTAGAAAAATATTAGCTGCATAGTTGTTTAATATGTGACAACTTGTAGGATGCATAGGGATGGATGATGTTCTCTGTACATAACTTCTGTTAAAAAAGAGTTCTTAACTGATTTTTGCTTCTACAATACAAGAGTTGAAGCATATTAATTTCACCATCCTAAGGAAGTGGTGTCTGGAGTAGAATTTCCAGGAGCAGCCTGCCAAATGGATGTCATGGTTTAACCCCAGCTGGTAACTAAGCCCCACACAGCCACTTGCCCACTCGCTCACTCTCCCCCCCCCCAACCCCCCCCGGTGGGATGAGGGAGAAAATGAGAAGAGTAAAAGTGAGAAAACTCATGGGTTGCAATAAAGACAGTTTAATATGTAAAGCAAAAGCCATGCATGCAAGCAAAGCAAAACAAGGAATTCATTCACTACTTCCCATCCACAGGCAGGTGTTCAGCCATCTCCAGGAAAGCAGAGGTCCATCACGTGTAACCGTTACTTGGGAAGACAAAATGCCATCACTCCGAAAGTCACCCTTCCCTTCTTCTTCCCCCAGCTTTTACTGCCGAGCATGATGTCATATGGTATGGAATATCCCTTTGGCCAGTTTGTGTCAGCTGTTCTGGCTGTGCCCCCTCCCAGCTTCTTGTGCACCTGGCAGAGCACGGGAAGCTGAAAAGTCCTTGACTTCAGTGTAAGCACTACAACAACTTAACACACTGATGTTTTAGTTGTTGCTATTAACATTATTCTCATACTAAATCCAAAACACAGCACTATACCACCTGCTATTAATTAACTCTAGCCTCAGGACAAGGGGGGGGGGGGGGAAGTGGAAGAATTAAAATGAACAGCTGACAAAACAGCAGTCAGTTTTGATGTAATGAAGAGTAGGCCATTCATGAAGAATTTGGGAAGAGGAGAGAGAGCAGATTGTGCAATGACTTTCAAAGAAGCAAGGGCTGTGAAGGCCCTCTAGCTGATGTGTTCTGCTGAGGAACCTGGCAATTCTCAGCCTTTCTTCTAGGAATGGAAATTAGAAGGTGATGTGTGTGATTATGGGCTTACTTTGGAGTAGGTGGAGGAATCATGGGATGTTGCCTTGACCCATTTGGATAAAGAAGCCATTTGGCCATCTCTTCCTGAGAATGTGATTTAAATGCTCAATGAGCAGAGATATACAAATATAGCTCAGCTGTTGATAATTATTTTACCTTTGTTGCTTCATGAGTTCAGATAGCTTAAATAATACTCTAGAATCTCAGCTGAGAGCCTGATGGGTTTTTGGGAGTCCTGATGAAGTTCATCGTTCTCATAGTCTGATGGGTCTTGGATAAAAGAACAGCTATGAGTTTACAGGGGAAAAAAGAAATAATTAAGAAGGTATCAACATAAATTACAGGTCATGTGTAAAYGTGTGTTGTAAATCCCCTTCATTAACAGTTATTCAGGCATTGTGACCAAGAGCTTAAAGGAATACAAAGAGAGAAAGGAATTAGAAACCTATAACGTTACAGTAGATAACAGTTTCTTTCCAGTCCAGGAAGACTTTTCACTGTATACTGATGATGCATTTGTTTCCACCAATCAGCCATCTTGTTGGTTTTGCAGAGGAATATCAGACAGATTCCAGTGTATGATTACAGGTTCCCTGGAAATTAGGGGGGAGTTTCTCCAAGGAATTATTTAATATCATGTCTAAAGTTAAGTGTGGAATTAAAATACACTGACAACTCTTAAACTTGGAAATTCAAAGCAAACTATTTTGGCACAAAGTCTTAATTCTCAGTTCAGGTGCTATCTGGAGATAAATTATTTTATATTATGTTCTTTGAAGGGTTCATTTTTGCAACATGCACTTTGTTACTTTAGAGTTAATATTTTTTTTAATGAACAATTGAGTGCCTACATACAAAACACCATAGTAGCATTTTAAAGACCTTTGAATACATTTGCACGTCTTACCTCCTGCTGCATAGGTAAATAATAGAACCCTGTGATAAACAATAAAATAGAAAAGAGCAGAGGTCAGAACACTGAATAGCCTTACAATGCTACCAAGTGATTTTTTAAAATTTATTTTATTTTGTGAATTTGGGGAGAAAAAACTTTACTTTTGTTTAGTTGAGTTTTGTGTGTCCTTGCTGGCTACTTGTTTGTTTTTTACACTTTTTCAGCCTAGCATGAAAAATTAACTACCYTGGGGTGGGGGAAAGAAAGCCCAATAAAACATACTTATATTGTACTCTTGGCAGCAATGACAGCAAAAGAGTTCAAGTATGATGGGATTTTAATTTGCTTATTAAAATAAGGCATCTAAAGACACCATTTCAGAGTTCTTTTTCATGGTGTTTATGAACAAGAAAGCTTATTTGAAAGACTTATTTTTCAAAACAGGAGTGTTGGAATCTTTGCATGAAGAATGCAAGCAATGATGTTACCTCACTTAGGAATGCCATGAGTTTATGCACAATAGAAATGTGCGCATTAGACTTATGCTGTCATGGAAACTACGTGTGTCACTCTGGGATGAAATTATGTATTTTATGTGCAGACAGGGGAGTTTTGCATTCAAATGGAAAACAAAACACTTTATCAATGRTACAGGACGTACTGTTGCAAAGCATTCATGTTGACTCCTCATTATAATTGCTTTGTTGGCACAAAGTAATTGCTTTTCATTTTGAAGTTTCCAGAAAATATTTAGCACATATGTACTATAAAATAGTCTGGCAGTATTTTTCCTGTGTAACTTCTTTTTTTTTTTTTTTCCATAGGGTGGTCTGACTGATGCTGCAAAGAGAATTGTACTTGAAGAAGAAAGGTTGAACTTATAAATCAAAACATTCAGCAAGGATTTGCAAGGGCTGAAGTAAAATATCAGTCTGCATTTGACAAAAGTACAGTGTTAGCTTAGACAGTAAAGGAACATATGGATGTCTTTCAGGCCCCACAGAGATGCAAACATTGTATTTTAAACCAATTGCCACTTTGTTGAAATCGCTAGCACCTGACCTTTTGTCAGTGGGAATCAAGAGGCAGTTGATTCTGCAAGAAGAACAAGACTCTGTTCCTCAACAGCAAAGTGTTAAACAACACCTCAGATTTGCTGGGTGGGGAGAAAAGGGGCAAGCCTTGCATGAGCTCTCATAGGCCTGAGGTGACACTGATCCTGGGCAATCTGGGTATCTCCCATTCATGGGGTCATGCCTGTCTTTAGAAGAGTAGTGGGAAGAGGGCTGGGAAGTGAACACTGGAAGACTTCTCCAGACAGAGAACTGCACTTCATTCAGTCAGGTCTGTCCTCTTCAGAAGTAATTTGGTGTGGAACAAATCCCAAGTACTTCCTTATTTTTTCCTTCCATTTAATATGAAAGAAAAAAGCATTGAGGAAGCTTGAGAATTTCAAATGGTTTGCATTGCAAGTCTTGAAATTTCTTTTTTGCCCATTTTTTTTTCTTTCCCTATTTTTTTTTTTTATTTTGCTTTTACCATGGAAAACACTGTGACRGCATAGGCCCACCATTGTATTAACACCTTAGTGTGCCTGGAAGAGGCTAGAGCCTATTCTTTCAAAGAAGYGGTGTATGCTTAGCAAGTACCCTCCAGAGTGGCGGGTCTCTCAGCAGGATGAATTAGAAGTTGAAGGGGCTGCTACACTTAATTAGCTACAGAAATTGAGTTAATTTTCATTGTGAAGGGAAAAAAAAAAACTGACAGTGGTCTGACTGCATGAAATTCTGCTCTAAAAAGTGATAGGTGGAGCAAGTTGTTATCAGTAGTTATTGCTGATACTTATTAGGTGCAATATTTCTGTGGTTTGAAGTCTTAGGAGCGGAAGCTCATTGCTCACACCTCAGCTGCTCATGAGGTCTCTAGGGAAGGAGCACTTTCAGGTTCCTGGTGAAGACAAGGAGCTGGATGGCTCATAGCCCTGTTTTCTTAAAATACCGGTGGGGTTTGGAAGTAGGTGAACACTGTACCTCATGCTGGATGATGAGCCAAAGATCTGTGTTCAGTGTCACTGAAGTCACTATGGCAGCCTTGACAATAAGCAGAGAGGAGCATCAAGAATTGATACCTTTCATGCCAAGGACTCCATAGGGCTCTGTGTACAATGGTTCTTGCACAACAGAAGTTTTAAAAGGCTGCTGAAGTGAGAAGTGTTATTAGAAGAATAACCTTCATGTGATAAACTTTCTCATAATCATTTGCTTTGAGTTGATTTTATAGAATCACAAATACAAGCCACTCTCCATCATTTATCAGCAGTCCTGGTTCACAGGGGAGGTCCCGGACAACTGGAGGCTTGCCAATGTGATGCCCATCTACAAGAAGAGCCAGAGGGAGGATCCGGGGAACTACAGGCCTGTCAGTCTGATTTCGGTACCAGAGAAAATTATGGAGCGGTTCATCTTGAGGGTGTTCACAAGGCAGGTGCAGGACAACTAGGGGATCAGGCACAGCCAGCATGGGTTCGTGAAGGGCAGGTCCTGCTTGACCAACCTGATCTCCTTCTATGACCAGGTGATCCACCTAGTGGATGAGGGGAAGGCTGTGGATGTGGTCTACCTGGACTTTAGTAAAGCTTTTGACACTGTCTCCCACAGCATTCTCCTGGAGAAACTGGCAGCTCATGGCTTGGATGAGTGTACTCTTTGCTGGGTAAAAAACTGGTTGGGCAGCCAAGCCCAGAGAGTTGTGGTGAATGGAGTCAAATCCAGTTGGCGGCCAGTCACAAACGGTGTTCCCCAGGGCTCAGTTTTGGGGCCAGCCTTGTTTAATATCTTTATCAATGATTTGGACGAGGGGATCGAGTGCTCCCTCAGTAAGTTTGCAGACGACACCAAGTTGGGTGGGTGTGTTGATCTGCCTGAGGGTAGGAAGGCTCTGCAGAGGGATCTGGGCAGACTGGATCGATGGGCCGAGGCCAATTGCATGAGGTTCAACAAGGCCAAGTGCTTGGGTCACAACAACCCCAGGCAACGCTACAGGCTTGGGGGAAGAGTGGCTGGAAAGCTGCCCTGCGGAAAAGGACCTGGGGGTGCTGGTTGACAGCCAGCTGAACATGAGCCGGCAGTGTGCCCAGGTGGCCAAGAAGGCCAACAGCATCCTGGCCTGTGTCAGAAATAGTGTGGCCAGCAGGAGTAGGGAGGTGATTGTGCCCCTGTACTCGGCACTGGTGAGGCCGCACCTCAAATACTGTGTTCAGTTTTGGGCCCCTCACTACAAGAAGGACATTGAGGTGCTGGAGCGTGTCCAGAGATGGGCAACGAAGTTGGTGAAGGGTCTGGAGCACAGGTCTTATGAGGAGTGCCTGWGGGAACTGGGGTTGTTTAGCCTGGAGAAGAGGAGGCTGAGGGGACACCTTATCGCTCTCTACAACTACCTGAAAGGAGGTTGTAGAGAGGCGGGTGTTGGTCTCTTCTCCCAAGTAACTAGCAATAGGACAGGAGGAAATGGCCTCAAGTTGCACCAGGAAAGGTTTAGATTGGACATGAGGAAAAATTTCTTCACTGAAAGGGTTGTCAGGCATTGGAACAGGCTGCCCAGGGAAGTGGTTGAGTCACTATCCCTGGAGGTATTTAAAAGACGTGTAGATGTGGTGCTTAGGGACATGGTTTAGTGCTGGACTTGGCAGTGCTAGGTTAACGGTTTCTGTCCCAGTTGTGTCTTTGCACATACTAAAGCCAATGCTGCTGTATCTTCACTGCTGCTATTGTTTACCCCTGTGCTATATGTGGATTGCACTATGTGATTTGCATATATGCATACTACTGTGCTATATTTGGATTCCACTATGTGATTCACAGCACAAATGAAACCCAAACAGCCAGACCGTGTTCTACCGCCTGCTCTGTCCCGGCACCATTTTTGGCATGTGTTTACAGATGGGGGAAGATTCAGAATCAAAGCTTCCAACAAGTCAGGCTAAATGACAAACTCTATGATTCTAGGATGACTCTCCCTTCCCTTTAGGTGCAGAATGTCTAAAAGGAGGTGGCTACACAGGTCGCACTGGGTAAACCAATGGATTCATTTGTTTTGGTTGCAAAATGGGATATCTGCTACACAAATGTTGCTAATCAGGTATTGTTAACTAGTGTATTTACATAAGTACTAGTACATAATTTAAGTAGGGATAATTTGTCTAAGAATCTTACCTACTTCTGTCACACAGCATTAAGCAATCACTGCAACCAAACGCAACGCTATTTATTCTGTCTTTCTCCAGGCTGGGTAAAATCACTCCAAGTCATGGCTTCTCTTTATCTAACATAAGAATAATAGCTAAGGTTTGTGAGAATAAAGTACAAGATGTTTACAGGCTTCATTTCTCTTAGAGATATGAATAACATTTTTWAAAAAAATAGTATCTAGCCACTTGTTTATGCTGATGGATATTATACTCAGTATTTAACACTCAATAGAGAAACTGAATACAGATATACTAGATATTAAAGGGGATGATACCAAACTAAAATATAGTCAATTTAAGAAAACGAGTCTGAAGTATTTTGAGGGGCTGTATTTTTGAACACTACTGCCAATTTTTCTGGTATTATTATTTATTATTATTGTGCTTTTGTGGCATTTTCCTAGTTTTAAACATTCTCTTCACTCCTGCAGTTTTGTGAAAAACCTTAGCAAACAAGACAGAATATTGACTGACAGACCACATAGGTAGGAGAGAAATTGATGTCATTAGATTGTCCAGTCAATTGTATAAGTGAAATAATAGACTGGTGATGTTATGAGTGGYGTGGAGGAGAAAAAATATTTCAGACAAAACTATGATTGTTAAGTTGATGGTTCACAATTGGCATGTTTTTTTCAGCTTTGAAAGAATATTCTTATTTCAATACTACACCAGGAAGATTAGTAAAGAAGAACTGTAATTATTAAAAAGCCAAGCAATGTCAGTTAATCTTGTATTTCGAAGTGAACAGATACACTTATTTTCTTGAATGCACAGAAAGGAAATTACAACAGTGGCTTATTTATATTAATTAGATTTCTTAATTCTGATATCCATAGAACTTACTTATTCCTTTCATCCTTTCTTTGTATGTGCTTGGTTTCTGCTTTTACTTTTTCTTTATTTTTTTTTTCCTTTGGTCCTTGGTCTATACTTACTTTTTTCATTTAGGCCATGGTATTCTTCTTGGAAGCATGTTGGTCAGGGACATATTAGAGCAGGGATATAGATCTGAGCTTCACYGTCAAATGTTAAACTACTGTAATCTGAAAAGAGTGGATGTAATTTAATACGCTGTAGTTAAAGTCTATTCTAAAATGGGATCTTTTTTCACAACGATCTTTTATCGTATTTTCTGTGAAAACAGGTAAATCTTCCTTCTAAATGTCCCCTTATTTAGATCTTGGCATAGATCAAATGAAATACATGCAAGCAAGTTTATGAACTTTCCACTCTTTTATTCTTTGTTTCTCCCTTTGTGTTATGCCAAACACTATTGAAAGAGCTCTTCTCCTGAGCAAGTGCAAAATGTACTATATTCCAGCAAAATGTCAGAACACTGGGTGATTTACTAGGCACAATACCATGGAGGTTAAATGATCAATCATTAGTGAAACGTAAGGATGTTCCTGTTGTTTAATTTCCTCATTTAGGGATCTGCTCTAGCAGTAAATAACCAGCCTGCTAATGATTATGAACCCTGTAAATGTAGATAGTAAGCATAATTAAAGAACTGAAATTTAATGCATCTCTCTATCTTCCTGGAAGCAGAAAATTCCTTCCTTTAAAAGGGTTCTTCTCATGCCCCTGAAATGATACCAAATATTCCTTAGGTTCTCATGATGAATGTCTGAGCCAGATTACACATATCATAGGGAAAAAAAAATTCTGGACAATTCCAGCCCTTTCATATAATCTAAGTATAGAAACAATTCTGAAACGTACCTGAACCTCAAGATTATTTCATGTGTTGCCAAAAGCTTTTGTAGATTTGTCCTAATTTTGGCTGGGATAGAGTTAATTTTCTTCCTAGTAGCTGGTATAGTGCTGTGTTTTGCATTTAGTAGGAGAAGAATGTTGGTAACACACTGTTTTTGCTGTTGCTAAGTAATGTTTACACTGGTCAAGGACTTTTCAGCTTCCCAGGCTCTGCCAGGTGCACAASAAGCTGGCAGGGGGCACAGCCAGGACAGCTGACCCAAACTGGCCAAAGGGATATTCCATACCATATGACGCCATGCTCAGTATATAAATTGGGAGGAGTTGTCCAGGGAGGGGTGATTGTTGCTCAGGGACAGGCTGGGCATCAGTTGTTGGGTGGTGAGCAATTGCATTGTGAATCACTCATTTTGTATATTCAATCATTATTATTRTTATTATTTTGCCTTCCTTTTCTGTTCTATTAAACTGTCTTTATCTCATCCACTAATTTTACTTTTTTTTTTTTTTTTCGATTCTTTCCCCCATCCCACTGGGCTGGAGTGAGTGAGTGGCTGTGTGGTGTTTGRCTGCCTGCCGGGTTAAACCACAGCAAGCTTGTATCTATCTGCTTGGTGTGAAGTAGACTACAAAGTCTGTCCTGAGTCATCAGATTCAACCTCCATGTCTGAACAGGTGTTAAACCATCATTCTTCACCTCAGAGCTAGTTCCTTGTCCTGTTATCCCTTGCAGCATTGATCTGACACACTTCTTTCACACCACAACAAATTCTCTAGGCACAAGTAAAACAATAAAATGTCTTTTGTCTGGGTTTGATTATAGTCCCATTACATCAACTGAACAGGGGATTTGAGTATACCTGATCTGATATAAACCCATATTGGAAAAGACTGTTTAGGTTGAGGTTTGAGAGGAGAGCTATAAGGTAGTTAAGCAACTGGTGAAAGGGGAAACATCAGGCACCAGTGCTGGAAAAGGTCAGGCAGGAGAAGGTCAGCAGTGGAACACTTCAGTAATCAGTTTGGGACCAATCTGCCTAATGCTGTGAAGAATGGTGCTAGCTTCTTCACAAAAAAAAAAAAAGAGACACGTTTAGGTGCTGCCAACAAATATTACTTCACTTAGAAAAAGCTGGAAGCCCTTGACAGTTTATAAGAATAGTGGAGACAGAAAAGCAAAAGCACCTTAGAAAGAACTGGATCAGCTTCTGACAGAGCCAATATCTGATTTTGAGGGACTGAACCCCAGGCTCTGCTCCTGCCAGAGAGCTGTTCCAAAAGCTCACTTACATCCATCTTTGAATTTACATATTTATAACAGTTTAAAACATTTTGTCTAATGCAGAAAAGTCTGGTAAATCTAATAGTTCTTGTTCCCTCCCTGGTGTTTATTTCTCCCTGTTATTTAAAGAGAGTAATCCCCTTCTGGCTTTGTTTTTGATGGACTAAGGGACAGCTCTGTTTATTTTCTTCTTTACATAATCTCATAGTTTTCTGTAGCTGTTGAAAGTTCAATCTGTCCTTTACTGACTGTAAGCAGCTAAAATCTGTTGCAGTAAATGAGGTTTGCACCAGTGGAGGGTACTTTAATATCTCCCCTACTTCTCCTGAGGTATCTCAGCTCATACATTCTAGGATAAGGTTTGCTTTTCTCACAGCTGTACTGCATTGAGGGCTCATAACCATCATCTGATCAGCTATCACATGTGGATCCTCTTTCTCCAGAGATCACTAAAATGCTGAGAAATAGCCTAAGTAGAGCACTTGTAGCAGTCCTAGGATTTCATGATAGCTATGTGTAGCTAGGGACCGGAGAAAATTTTATTAAGATAATTTCTATGGAAATATAAACATTATTGGAAACACTATGGAATGCAGTTTCAAACCATATGACCCAGTTTTTTAAAGTTATTTTTCTCTGATAATTATTTCTAGATGTTATTATAGTGCTAGGTGTTATTGCAGGTATTGTAAATGATTCCTATGGTTGGTTTGGGGTTTTTTTTTTATTTAAAGGTAGAAAAAAAAAACATCTGAGCATTACTAACTTTGCTTCAACAGTGCTTCAAAGCATGCCAAAATACCTTTTTTGGAAGTCCAGAATAATATGCAGAAAGGGTGCAAGTGAAACTACCTCCAGCTGTATGGAGTGGAGCCAAAGAACACTGATTTCACAAGTAATGATAAATGGCACCATGTAATGTTCATCTCTCCTGGTTAACTGAAGTCAGGAAATAAGAAGCATTCCTTTATTACATACCTTTATGGTGTCAATAACAAACTACATCTTTGCCAGGCTGGAACTGTAGTTCCTGGAATCCCTCCATTAAAGGGAATCCACAAAAAGCTGGAAGACATAAGTGCAGCTTTTCCCTGTGAGCAAGTAAAAATGCAGGAAAAACAGAGAGGTTGAAATAGAGGATGAAAGGTGCAGGAGTAGGACCTTCTGCCTGCAGTCCCTGAATGACCTCATGCCTTGGACATTTGGAAACTTCTCTTCATTCAGTTGGGTAAGTGATTGACTGATGGTTTCTTTGAGTATATTACATCATTTGGATAATTGTGATAGATACCTAACTGTAAAAGAATCAGTAGCACGTTTGAGTTTTAGGAGTAGAAAATCTGGACTACAACAGTTTCATTTTGGCATTCACAGTGTTCGAACAGATGAAACTACATTGAAAATATTACCAGAGCACAGACCATCTGCAACAATAAGCCAATAGGAATCACTGGAAAACTGCTTTACTGATAGACCTCTTTAACAACAGTTCAAGTTCAGAATAAAAAAAGTGTTTTTAAAAATTGTCTATAATAGAGCAGAAAAAATGTTTCTTTTGTAAAAGATGTCTTCTACTTCATAATCAGAAAACAGTGACATAGAAGGTCAATAAAATGATAATATCAAGATCATCAAAAGAGAGATGTAATCAGAAATTAGAAACCAGCATAATGTAGCCAGGGTGTGTTTGACAGAAGTGAATGGAAAAAGATCTATGAATTAACACTTAGTAAATGAAAAAATATTTTTCTTCCCTTCCAAGAAAATTAATTAAAGATAAATCTCCTCAAAAATTATATCTGTTAACAATTTACCTCATATGACCACATTCAGATCTTTCTGACCACATTCAGAGCTTTCTGAACTGTCTGCAGCCATACTATATTATGATAATTTCTCACATAAGTTTGTTATTCAAAACTTAATGAGACTCCTTTCCTTTCTATAATATTTTCATGTTTCTAATTTGTCTACAACTTCAGAATTTTTTAATTCTAAGATGTTTATAATGGATTGCTTCTTCAACTGATTTCATTGCTTAAGTTTGGGGCTTAGGCTTATGATCAATTTAAGAAGACAAAGACGTGATGGAAACAGTGGTATTTGGATAAACTCTGTAACTAAAAGGATGTATCTACATCAGGGTCAATGACATACCTTTGACTTTTGAATGCTATACAAAGTGACAGACTGTTACCTGCTTCCATACATAAATATAAGAAGTACCCCTAAGATGACTTACCCATATTATTCAAAGCCCCATGAAATGCAAAATGACAGTGAGGAATCTGCTTAGAGATATTCAGGAAACCCTTAACTACTTTAGCTGCTTTAAAAAGCCCTGGATTTTATTCCCTTCATTGCTGTGCATCATCTAGTTCTCGGTGAATTTGATATTGCAAGACATAGATATAATTGCATGCAAATTGCAGAAACCCATGTTAGCATATTAAGAATCTCCTCATGCATCCTGAGAAGTGTCTCCCCCTTTGAGCAGCACTCTCAACTGCCTTCAGACTAAGGCAGAAGATGCTGACAAAAACTTTTCCAAAGACGACATGGGCTTTCTGTTTTTAAATCCTTGCTTTAGTTTAAGTTAACACACGCAAGATCTTCACCACTTCCTCCTAAGAAATTTTAGCCAAGATGCAAGMAAAAGGGCAAAGAATGGGTCATTGTTGTCAGTCATATATTAAAACAGAATGATGTCTCGGCCCCTCTTTAAAATATTTTATAACACAAGCAAAGGCAGAAGTGATTATAAATGTGTATCCAGTCTTTAAGATTTGGTTTTYTTCAAATCCCTTTAGGATTGTGATTGCATTTTAACCTTGTTATTGTCCTTGTATCATAATCATTGTACCTCTTCTTGCTTGCAGAACAAGGGTTGGACATCTGTAAAAAGTCCAATTCTACAGTTTTGGCATATGGCTTACAGTGCAGAGCTAGCAATGACTGTCCGCTCTTCTTTAGAGCTGGTACAATTTCTGCTGTATTACAGCCTTATAATAATTGTCTCATTAGCTCTGTGCATTTAAGCATCTGCTGGTACAGGGCTCAGGAATACATCAGTAGTGACTTTCAGGGAGGGGAGGATCAGCACCACCTGTGTTACTCTTATGACCAATAGATCAGGCAACACAGTTTCATAGGCAGAGAACTCTTTCTGTTAACAAATGCCCATGGACATGTGGAAAACCAGCAGTTCCTTAATCTCACTGAGGACAGGCCTTATACTGTGACAGGTAATCACATTTGTCCCTTCTCCTCACATCCTTTCATATATAAAGGCCAAATAAAAGCAGATTTATATATTACAAAAACATCAATACTAATAAATCATTAAAACAACCAAAAAACAGTGCCCCCCTGCCCCCAGGTTAATGTGACAGGATAAATGCAGCCGTAGTGTGAGCAGGGCTGCAGCCAGCTCCCGTGCTGTTCTCCCTCCCCTGGGCTGCAGGTGTGGGGAAGAGCAGCTCTGCCCCGCGGCAGGTGTTCCTTCCTGGTGGAGCTGAAGAGCCACTGGTTGTGATCACACCACCATCACAGAAAAAGAGTAAATAGGATCCTATGTGAAGGAGAGGGTGTCAGGAACTCCATGGCAAGTTCCCCCATCAGGTGGCATCAATGCTGTTTGTGGGGTAGGTCTGGTTTAACGACCTTTTGCAGTCCTGAATTGCAGTATTTTTTGCCTGATAAGTTAGATGACATTTGCATTTGTCTAAGAAAATAAGTTAACCTACCTAACTGGGAAAGACTGACTTTGCCAGGAAAAAAAGAGACATGGGAGAGATAAAACATACAGTTGCACCCTAGGAACCCACAAACTGGATTGCAGAGTATTGGTACTTGAAAAGAAAAAGAAAAAAAAAAAAGGGGGCAAAACATTTTTGGAGCTTACATGTGTAAACATATTACGGATTTTTAGTAACTCGGCATACACAGCATCCTGAGGGGCCACCTAGTTTATTTCTACAATGCTAACAATGGGCAAAAGTAAATTTGATGAACTAGAATAAAACACTGAAGTTGTATGAGCCGAGCAAAGCTGTGTGGGTGATGGTAGCAGCAGGAGCCCGCAGGCTGCCTGGGAAGCTCGGAAGACAGGAGCTTGGAAAACAACTGTCCTCATGCCCACGGCGTTTAGAACTGCTGACTAATGGTGAATGATGATGGTGTTCTTCACCTAACATTTTTCAAGGAAAAAAGTCATTTTCAAATAATGTTCTATGTTCAGCTTGTTGCTTGTAATTTCTTCATGCCTAGAGATCTCCGTTAGCAATTCTGTTTATACAGTTTGGTTTATTAAGTATATGCACTGAGGGAAATTATTTTCTTTTATTTGCAGACTAGACTCAAGGCACTGTAGACTGATGTCTTGTTTTAAATTTGGTATGTGGAAATGAGGTTTCTTTATTTTATGAGCAAGAAAGTTCCATAATTTTCAGATTACATGCTCATAACTTACTTCCATTTCTGAGGTGTCTTTTTTCAAAATACAATAAACTCAGCATCCCTTTGAAACCCATTAGGAGGCCTTTCTATACACTAAAAAGTTAACTTAAACACCCTAAATTTAATGTGGTTTCCATACAAGCGTCTGTAGCACTGAAGTACTAACAGCCAGCGTCCGCTGAGTTACAGCCGAATAAGAATGGGGACACTGCTGTCAGTAGTCCTAGCAAACTCTAAAGCAGAATTTAGTCATGTGTGGCTGATGCATTCATTCTGTTTTCCTGCAATCTGTTCCCCTATATTTGATTAACCTTTTTTGTTGGAAGTCTCTGCCCAAGTGAAACATTTAGTTCTTTTTTGGAATGAGAGTAATACAGATATGCAGAATATCAGGCAACCAGCAAGGAGTTCTGCCAAACAGGGATGACTTGCAGCTACAGCTGATGAAATTTATTTGTTTGAAACTAGAATTTGACAGGAAAATATGTTTTTCAATGGCTAGAAAAGTAATCCATACCACCAAGATTTGTAGTGGAAAATGTTGCTGTAGTATTTCATCACAGATAACGTTTAAACGCTCACATTTCCTCTTCTCTTGCATTGATCAGACCTCTCAATCAGACTACATTTCTCATGAGATATCATAGCTGGAGCACTGATAATGTACTTGGATGGCCCACCAAGGATGGAGCCCACTGTATAACCTATGGAAAGCAACATGAAAGGGCAATGCAGTGCCATTTCCTAATGGATAGTTCTGGTTTTAAATTGCAATTTTTAGCAAAAATTTGTCTATTTCTTTTGGGCAAGGGATCCTCTATATCTGGATAACTGCACCACACACATCAGCTCCAGGGGGTATTAAAAACTATAACTTCTAGCTAGGATGCATAAGTTTAAGTGTGTGAGCCCTCTGGAGAGGTTTGCTAATAGGTGCCAGTATCGTTCACTTCAGAAAAGTTAACAAAATAAAATAAAACTACTGATGTTTCTCAACATCTCTATTATTAGCTGCTAGGGGACGTAACCATCCTTTTATTAAAACACATGATTGTATTGAGTCATAAAAGTTATTTATAGAGCACTGGGATATCAGAGACAGAAGGTAGTTACACCAAGCTCATACAACTGTACTGTATTTGTTACAGTCTCTTCTGTTCTTTGCTGTCACCTCGCAGACTGTTTTCTTTCCAAGGCTACCACTGTTGTTTCATTCTGTGTGTGTGTGGTTCAGAGAAGACCCCCTTGCTTTCTAAAGTCCTGATGGAGCTTAGATGTGGCTGGATCCAACCATAGCTTCAGATGTGGACAACGGTTTATGTCTAAGGGATTATATATGTCTAGCAGCAGTCTAAGATTCATTCACAGTTTTAAGGTGGATCACAAGATTTTAGCAACACTTAATCATTGACTAATTTAACACTTACAAGGTAAGTTAATAGAGTCTACTACATTCACAACAGTGACTTAATTACACATTTGAGATGGTAATATTCATATTAGACTTGCTATTGGGTACCTCCATCAATTCACACACACATGCACACAGACACGAAGATATATAAATATACAAAGGTATACCTGTTAAAAATTCCCCTTGTGTTCAGTGAAATATTCAGGTCAAACATCTTGGCATTTCTCAGCGGGAGAGGGTTGAGCCTCGAGGAGTGAAGGGTTTCAGCACAGGTCCCGTCATCAGCTTTTGGCGACAGTCCTCCAAATACCGCAAACTTGAAAGTTTATGAGCTCTGAGAGGCATCCCACTCAGAGGGAGATACTAGTCACAGCCCGCTGCAGTCCAGGAGAGCTCAAAGGGCCTCACTTAGGACCGCTGTTTATAGGGTTGCAAGATGACTGGCTTTAGTCATCTGTAAAGTTCCATCCTGGCCACAGTCCAAGTTAGTAGTTACTAGAATTATCAAGATTCCAGTAACAATGGTACTGTTCCACTCRAGCTACAATTCAGATGAGGATGTCAGGGGATGAYGCATTATCCCTGCTCTCGTTCACCACCTTGGCCAGGCAGCAGATGTTCCTGGTACAGTCAGTGCCRGTCCCCACATTAGCCATGCAACAGTTCCTGGTACAGTCAAAGGATGCTTCTCCGCCCAACTCATTACACAAAGGCCAAGGCCTAACGGGAATTCCTGAGATCATAGAGCAGCCCAGGAGAGGGCAGGGAGGGAAATGCACCACCACACTAGTGTATCTGCATAATGAGTCCTTGCTACTGTGCCAATATAGAAGGTACCTGCAGATGTGTCTCAGCAAATATCCCCACCAAAAACCTTGATAAATGTTTCCATTTCCAAAATATTGTACTTGGCTAGGAATGGATTTAAGCTATAAAGGCATTTAAATTATAGAATCATAGAATCATAGAATCATTAAGGTTGGAAAAGACCTCTAAGATCATCAAGTCCAACCATCAACCCAACACCACCATGCCCACTAAACCATGTCCCTAAGCGCCACATCTACATGTTTTTTGAACGCCTCCAGTGATGGTGACTCCACCACTTCCCTGGGCAGCCTGTTCCAATGCTTAAAAACCCTTTCGGTGAAGAAATTTTTCCTCATGTCCAGTCTAAACCTCCCCTGGAGCAACTTGAGGCCATTTCCTCTCGTCCTATTGCTTGTTACTTGGGAGAAGAGACCAACACCCACCTCACTACAGCCTCCTTTCAGGTAGTTGTAGAGAGCGATAAGGTCTCCCCTCAGCCTCCTCTTCTCCAGGCTGAACAACCCCAGTTCCCTCAGGCACTCCTCATAAGACCTGTGCTCCAGACCCTTCACCAGCTTTGTTGCCCTTTGTTTCTGGTTCCTACTTCTTTTGGAGAMATACATGAAAAAAACTCTCTTATCCCAGTTCATAACTGTTGGGGGTGGCGGTGGAGGTGTTGTTTGTTTGTTTTGTTGGGGGTTTTGTTTGTTTGTTTCTTGTTGTTGTTTTTTTAATTTCTTATGTTTCATGGGACAAACAGTCATTTCCTGCCTAGATCTTGTAAAATCTTACTGAGCTGATTTCCAATAGGACTAATCAAAGCATGGTCTGAGAATTTGGCCTTCTGTCAGAAACACGCCACTATTTTGATATTTGAAAAAGAGAAAAATATTGCTGAAGAGAACCGTTCCCTTTTTTATATCCATTTATGCCTGGGCAAGTATCTTTTTTTATGACATAAGTCATACTTAATGTTCCTCCTTGTATGCAAGCAATGAGAAAATATCCTTAGGCAAGTTGTTTTCCAAAATAATCATCTCAGGCATTCCTCACCTGGAAAAATATGACACTGTGCCTTGAAACCGAGTGAGTGGTGGAATGTGACTGATGTGAGCCAGTGTACCAGAAAATGTTTTTGTTTCAGACATTATACCTGGTCTCGAAGCCAATCCCAGTTTTAGTGGTTTAGTTACTCAAGGGCAGACATCAAACACCTGCTCTGTCCACTCTCCTTCACTGCCAACACCATTAATTTTCCAAATGAGTCAGCACATCTCTATTTATTCTTTAATTGATTGGTAATACTGGGTTCTAATTGAGATTGTAAAATGAAAGTTGCAGATTTGATTGTCTGCTCAGAGTTCAGAGCACTTCAGTGATCAGAGCTATCGGTCTTATAAATGCTATGAGCAAATGCAAAACAACAAAGAAAAAAGTCAAATTCATAGTGCTGCAAAATGAGCTAACTCATGTGCTTACTTCCTATTCAGGCTGTAATACAGGCAAGAGCAAAATGTATCTGGAAGAATAAAACAAAACAAAACAAAGTCAAGGTGAAAACAAAAATCTTTCCAACTTTATTTCTGAGGTGGCCATTCATCCTGAAGAGAGCAGCAGATTAAATACTGCCTCAGTACAACCCATGACTGACATCCTGAAATCAAGTTAGAATTGATTTCCAGACTCCAACACAGGAATATGTAGATATAATTTGGTGGAAACGTTGTAGAAATATGTATTCAGCAAGAGGCAAGCAGCGTGGAGCATTAGACTTCATTAGCCCTTGTGCTGGTATAAGCAGTTGTTTCAAAGTCCTCTCCCTCTTGAGGACAACAGAAAATGGATGAACAGTTTTGTCTTCATTCAAGCTAATAGTGTAATTGTGGAAGCAATTAAAATATTAAGAGAATAAGGTAACAATAAAGTTTGACTTTCCTTTTGTAAGATAGTATGTAACATCACCTACTCTGGCACACCATTTTTGGCTGGCAGGAGAGATGAAAGTGCAGTCAGGGCTTGTGGCACCCCTTGAAGGAGGGAAGGCCCAGTTCCCCAGTCTTCTGAAATGACGGACCTCATCTGAAAAACTTTATTTTGYCATGCTCCAGTCTGGGTTTGAACCTCCTCAGATAAGGACAAGGAGTCTTTCGCCTTTAACAAAATTATTTCATTCTTCTTGCCCTTGACTCATTCTGTTTCTGATTTTCAATTTTTTGTGTGTCCTGTGGCTCTCAGTCCATCCAGCCCTCCTCATCCTCCATGAAATTTTTCCTGTTGTCCCTATGTATCCTTTCTGCTGTGTGAGATTTTTTGCACACATTTTTCACGTTGTATCAACTCCTTTCCACAACCTGAACCAAACCCTGCTCTTGACTAGTGATCAGGACCTGTTGACAGTGAAAGAAAGATTTCTTTTGACTTCATATCATTTGTGAACTACACTTAAAAATACTGAGCAAAGCAGCATCCTATAGGATTTAAGACAGAGCTGCAACACTACATTCAAGGACAGCATACATGAAGGACATTATAGAACATTTTCTTGTAACAAATATATTACATGCACTTATATCTCTACAGATCCAACTTCTAAGTTTAAATTCATAAGACAGTCTAATTGTTTAATTTTATAAAAATTTATACTCTCTTTGATAATTGTACTAAATTTTGCCAGGTGATCCAGCACAATTTTCTGATGCAGAATGCATGAGAGGTAGTGCTGTACAGGTTACAAAAGTGCACACTTCCAGCTAAACACACATGTTCTATATCCTTATAGTACATGAAGTGGGATCATGCCTTGCATGGTGGAGCAGGTACTCTCTGCAGCCCGTGGACAGCCCATGCCAGAGCAGAAGAAAAGTGTGAGGAGGAAGGAGCAGCAGAGAGGAACCACTGTGTTCTGATGGACCACCACCCTGTGTTGCTCCTTGCCTCAYTGAAGGGGCTGAATGTGACCTGCAGTGACAGCAGGGGGGAAGGAGAGGAGTCTGGAGGGAAGGAGTGGATTTGGGCCTGGGGAAGGGGGAGGACAGGTGTTGGTTTAGCGTCTGTCTTTTTGTTTCCCACTACGCAAATCAGTAATCAAATACCTATTTTAATTGGCACTAAATTAAGGTAACTTTCTCCAAATCAAGTCTTTTCTTTGCCCATTATATTAACTGGCAAAGGATCTCCCTGTCTTTATATTGCTCTTGGTTTTTTCCTATTTTCTCCTCCCCCTGCCGTCCTTCCCCCCAAAGTGGGGAGGAGTGAGCGAGCACCTGGGTGGGAGCTTGGTTTCTAGCCAGGGCCAGCCTGGCTAGAGTGATAAATATGGAAGATGAAATTTAGTGTTAGTAGTATTAATTAATGATCACAGCAAAATGACAAAAAAAGCCCTAATAACAAAAAAAGCCCTGTTGGAACTGTTCACTCCTCAAGGAGTTGTTCAGTATTAGATCCAAAGGAATAACTAACAAACACAAAATTTTTATAGCATGTTCTGATGATTTATGACTGACTCTGTTGCAAAGAAAGTTGTGTCACATCAACAGCTTGACTGTCCCAAATTATGACAACATTTTGGAATACAAATTAGAAGTTTGGGTAGAAATTCCAAAATTAAATTCAATTCAGGATTCCAAGCAAGTTTTCTAAACAAGGACAGCATTAGCTGTATTTCCAATATGACCTGCTTTCTATCTGGGCCGGGCTATATGGTGAAATTGTCTCTCCTGAAATGCATCCATAGTAATGTGATTCTTATGATTCACAAAGCATAGTTTGGTCAGAGCAAAAACACAGTGCATAATGCAGAATATAGTGCTTCAGGGAATGTGGCTGATAAGGGAGAAAGGGACCCAAACTAAGACTAAGTCACCAATGAACTAAAGAAAATTGCCTATTAATGTTTTCTTAAACCAATTTGAATTCAAATATTTTATTTCGTTTCAGTGAAAAGATTAATTTTGCTTCAGACTGGACCAGACCCAGCATACGTTTTCTTATTAAACACTGAATTAATTAAAATAAATATTGAATTTATTAAATATTTAATTAATTCCTAAATATTAGGAAGTAGCGAGATCAAGATTTTCCAGAGAGGCAAAGAATTTATTTTTCTATTAATTGTTTACTGTCAATAAAATATCACTAGAAAATATCTCACCAGCTCTCATAATTTGGTGTGCTAATGAAAGCAGTTTAGTATTCTGAGAATTTACAGGCTAAACTACCCTATCTGTTTCTGATTCAAGGTTAATCATTACTATCTCCAGCTGCATATCACTATCCCTATACTGAAAATTGTGCCTCCTTCCCCCTACACATGCCAGTTTACCTGTGTGAATACTGTCTTACCCAGTTGTGCAGAATGATTTAGGTCAAAGATAAATGGAGGAAGCAGTCATCTGACTGGGGAGGGGGAAAGCAGAAAATAGAAAAGGGCATGATGTATGGGGTAGGTGGGTAATCAGATTAGATGGGTTAATCCATCTGATTGTGCCCCAAACCTCCTCATGTGCTGCATTCCCTTTCAAAGACCAAACATAAATTACTGAATCACTCAGGTATGTTTGGATATGTACTTATGGTCCAAATTTTAGACTGCTAATTTGAGGCATCCAAAAATAACCCCCCAGTGTTAGACATTCATTTAGTTTAGAGATTGTTATTCCAAAACAAATTAAAATTTGTTCCTGGCTTTATTTATTATTGYGTCTCACCTGAGAATGAAAGTCTTTCAGTAGAAAAAAGAAGGAAAAAAAAAAATCCCCAAAATCCCATAAGAAAGGCATTTCAATTAAAGAAATATTGCTCTGTGAGAGAAAAAGATGTTGAGGTTAGGCTCAATGAATTAATGTCATACCAGAGTGACTAGTGTCTAGGAAACACTTAAAGACAACAGAAGTAAATGACAGCTGTGAATGTTTCAGACAGCAGACTCTGATCCTGTTACCATTTTCAAATATTAAAGGTGCTATCTACACCCAAGGCACACCACAAACTGCAAAGGGACAAGGTCACTGTAACCAAATCGTGTTGCAATATGGCTAACTAAACAGCACCTCTGCTGTGGTTGAGACCCATGATTTTGAGCCCAGTATTTGGGGTMACCAGTAACCTCAGGGTTAATGGGAGAACTGAGGGGGCCCTGTGCCAGGTGCTCATTGTAATGCTCCTATGAAGGGAGGTTAATTACCGTGCATGGTTTGGGTGCCAAGGGAGAGGATGGGACAGGACACGGCCACAGACAGACCTTTTCASGGACTCAGGTGAAGATACCTCATTGCGTACAAGAAGGTACGTGTGGCCTGAGCCCCAACAGGGACATAGAAATGGGGTCTAAGAAGGGTAGCAGAGATAAAAGCCCCCTCTGGGAAATCTATATTTATTGGTAAATATATGTCCCTTGTCAACATGCATTTGACCACAGCCATGCAGTTTTTGTGGTGAACAGAGAGGAAGGGCATTATTCATCTGTTAGGGCATTAGTCACCTATTACACGACTGCTCCCCAACTGTTATAAAAACTCTTAAATTGGATTCCCATTTGAGTCCTTGGAAGCCCTGTCTGGGACAGGAACTGAGTAACACACAAACAAGAAGCTTCTTTAATTTATCCTCTAATTTTAATATTTGGTTTAAAATGCATCTTTTCAGTGCAGGGGAACGAAGACTGTCAGGTGGCTTTCAAGTGTGCTTGCTAAAAACACAAATGTAAATGAAATTTTAAAAAAAATCCACCTTCCACCAATAATTAAGACATCAAGAAGTGTAACACTGCACACAGAAATAGGGTCCCATTATGCAAATGCATTGCAGAGGAACTTAATAGATGGGAGGCCCTCTGTCTCAGTCTATGTAATTAAAATGAACTGTATATAATTAAAATTAATGTAATTAAAACAGTCTCAGCACCGAGTTCAATTATGTCACTCAAATGTTGCCTCTAGACACACCAGAATCGGCACATCAGTAATATGGAGGAGATAATCCCTATATTCCTTTAGATTAATAAACAGCTGGGACCAAAAGAGAGTTAAAAAAAGCAACACTGAAATTATTCTTTTCTTCAAAAAACAAAAATGGTGCTTTTTCTCTTAAGAGAAACTTGTAACATTGCAGGGATCTGTTTTAATGCATATATAAAAATAACTAGCAAATTGAACATCTGATAGGGCAAAACCCAACAGTTTAATCCTCCAATGTAATTCTGTATCATTAATAAAGACAATAAAATACTATTCCAACAATTAGTCCTGTGAGTAGAAAAGCTAGCAAAACCTATAGTTTTACCATCCTCAGGTGAACAGACCTCAGTACCATCAGCTTCACACCACGGCTGTTCTCAGCTCCCACCTGGCTCGCTCCTTGGCTAGGCAAAAAGCCCACGTAGCCCAGGGCTGTAGGCGCCCTGCCAGCCTGCCACCCACCTCCTCCCTCCTGCAACACCACCCAGCACCTGCTGGCACCCGGCAGGAGGACAGATGTTCAAGGTAAACATTTAGGATGTGAGACATGAACCCCCAAGCCCTCCAGCTTTCTTTCCAAGGGGGTTAAGTTGTCCACCAGAATAAAGGACGCAGAAGCAAACTGATACCACAGTTCTATAAACACCTTTCCTTTGGAAAAAAAAGGCTAAGAACACAGTCAAGGTGGCAAACAGAAAGTTTGTGTTTGTGGGAGTTTTCTGGGGGAAAAACAAACCTCACAATATGTTGCTTTACAGCATAAACAATGGACTAATAGGACACATTTMTATGATAACAATTGCAAATGTTTCACATTTCAAAGGAAATGGTAAATGGATGATCATGGTCTTAATTAAATCTTGATATCTTCATAAAATATTCCTGAAGTGGTTACTATATATCAGCATTGCAAATGTCTTCTTTGACATTGTCTAAAAAGTTTCTGAGATTGGAAAGCGATGCTGTAAGAATACCCAAGTTTTTGCAGAAATAATGCTGATCCTGAAGGTCCCAATACAAGTCCTGACCCTGAAATCATCTTTCAAACAAGATGAAAGTTAGGTACTAGACTCTCAGCAATCATGAAAGACTGTATTCTGTTAGCCCCTCAAATACCATCGGTTTACACAGATCCTATACTTAGATTACAGTGATAACCCTTAACATTTCTACAGTCCTTTACGTATTCAAAGCCTTTTGCAGTTTTTTCTTGGCAAGTGTGTGGCAATAATATTGCTTTCCATCCATCTTTGAGGCTGCTGTGTAAGACCTTCTATCTACAAGATAAGTGGAAATGGATTAATAGGATAAGGCTGAACCTTATCAACCCTAAAACAATATTTCAGCTCAACAGTGCTGCCCTCTTGTCGTGATAAGATGAATGCATTCCTGAGTGTGAAGTGAAACAATTTCACAGGAGAGCTCATTATTTCACAGCTATTTTGCCTCATGTTTTACATCTGGAAATGATCTTAAATTACTAATATAGCCTAGTAATATTAGGCTATAAGTTTCCAAGTTTATATAAGTTTCCAAGCCTTTATATAAGGCTCCAAGTTTCACAGAGCAATAAAAATGCAACATATGGAATGTCTGATCTTCTTTTTGCTCTAAGCGTATATACATTTCCATGTATTGTTTTTTTCCTAGGGGAGGCAGGGGGGGAAGTAGTAGTAGAGAGGAAAAAAAGTAGGGTAGCAACAGGCTACAGGATATTTATATAGCTTAATTTTTTTTGAATGGCTAAACCTGAAGAATTTCACAATATAAACTTAAAGAATGGAGTCTGCCAATTTCAAAACCATTAGCAGTTATTTTGCAGAGCCTGAAGAGGGTAAGTGAGGTACCAGATGACACAGACTTATCTCTACACAGAGGTGTGGGGTGGGAGCTGAGGAACCATCAACCAGTGTAACCTCAGTCCAGGAATGGACAGACAAACCTACTGAAAGACTCTGAAGAGGACAAAGAGAGGAAGAAGAGTGCAGATGGGTTTGACAAAGATAAAACATGTCAAATCAGTTTTTGCAGTAACCTGGTAAGGTTTCTCAGGAACCTTTTTCCCAGTAGTCAATCTCCTGTCTTTCCCAAAACTAGTAAGATTTTGACACTTTCTCACATGACATTCTTACAAACAAGCTAGTGAAGCCTGGTCCAGACAAAACTGTTACAGAAGTAATACTTCGAAAACTGTTAGCAGAGGGTGAATATCACTGGTTCATGATCAAAATGGAAACAAATATTAAGTGTGGTTTTGCAGGGTTCTTTATTTGGTCTTAATTAATATATTGGTATTAGTTAATATATTTATTAAAGACCTGAATGGTAGAAGTGAGATTATTCTCACTAAATCAGCAAGTGATATCACCCTGGAATATACCACTACTATGTTAGATAGTCTCATTAGAATTCAATACCATCTTGACAAACAGGGAAACAGACTGAAAAAAGTAATATAGTTCAGCAGGGAAGAGTGCACATACGGAGGCAAGAATAATCAATTGCATGACACAGGATCAGGAATGATTGCCTAGGCAGCACTTCTGCAGAAAAGAKATGCAGTTTATAATGGATTACAAGAGGAACATGAACCAACATTGTCACTCATTGCAAAAAAGGCAAACAGCTATACTAGAACAAGGGCACAAAGGTACAGCCTGGCAAACACATGAATTTGTTTGTTGTAAAGCGCATTTTTGCGCATTTGTGAACTGTACTTTTTAACTTCTATTAATTTGTGTGAAAAAAATAAGATTTTACCCCTTTTTAATCACAACAGGTAAAATAAAAATAGCACACACATGTAAAAGAGATGTGGAGTATTTTCTGGCTCATGCAGCATCAATGGATTTATTCACAAAATCTCCTTAAAAAAATTACTACAGATAATATGTTGAAAATTGTAAAATGTTCCCCTGTTGACTTCCATATCTGTTTAAATTTACACAGCTGGATATTTTAAACATTAATTTTCATGATATGGTTTATACAGAACTCATTAAGAGGCCAGGAAATAAAATAAAAGCAATAATTGTGATTGTCCCCTCCCAGTCACTTTAGGAGTAACTTCTCAAAGTATTATCGCACTTTAATTAGAAATGCGTAAAATATAGATTAGTTTAAAACAGTGGAATTTCTGTTATTAGTTCCTGATAATAAGAAACGTGAAAAAATGCATTTTACTATAAATATTGATTGAAAAGCATAGGAAGAGCTTCTTATTTCATTTTTTTTCTATTCTTTGCCTTAGAAACAAAAAGAGAAATAAATACTTACCTTCTGCTATGGGAATGACAAACAGTGTCTTTACTATAAAATGTGTCAATCAAAGGCAAAGTACTTTAAGTTCTTGACAGTAGTTACTCAGCTAACTATTTCAAATGCTAAATCCAAACTTCCCTAAAGCGCAGGTGGTTTATGGACATTCAGTTTTTCAGTTCAGCAAAACACTGTCACTAACAGAGGCTGAAAAATGTTGATGGTAAGCAAAATATATTTCTTCTACAACCCTGATTGTTTATCATCATAATCTACAGATATGGATTGTGTGAACTCTACAGAACAGAAGGCCAGGAAGTGAACCCTGAGGAACATCGGCCAATTATCATTATGCTTAATGTGTATTTATTTAATTGATATGGTAGAGACAATACTTAGGAACAATAAATCACATCCTAAGTTGTTATTTATGAAAATCTGTGAACAGAAGGAACTAAAGTGGAAAAATAGCTCCCAGAATATGAACCAATCTGTTGGCAGGATGCAGTCACTAAAGCAAACTCAGAAATTCAGCTTGTCCATGAGATGCCCCCRTTACAATATAGTAATAATAGCTCAGAAATATGTAATTGCTCACAGTGTGGTTTTTCTTTAGATCAAATTATGCCTGAGCTTGTTGAGGATGAAAGAGGAAGAAATAAAGGACATAAAAAAGCCTCTCTTTCCCCACAGGCTTACATTTCCAGAGTTACCATGTAAGACAAACTAACAATACAGCCATCTTCTTTTAGAGAATGGAAGGAAAGATTATGTCTTCTTCCATATAGAAGACAGGCCTTATGATCCTAGACCAATGTAGAACAAGTCAGAAGGGCTGGAGTAAAACTCATGCATCAAAGTGGTCATGGACATAAAAAGACACCTCTCTAGGGTTAAGCACAGAGACTCCAGTTGTGTTAACACCTTCATGTGAACAAGTAGGTCCAGAACAGACAAACAGCTCTGATGCCTCACAGCAGAGCCTTTTATCTCACCACCTACGCTGGAACCTCCTAAGTTGCAACAGTGCGATTTAAACCTCATGCCAGATGGAAGATGAACACACCCGCTGTAATTAGCCACATGGGAAAGAGACCTCAAACAGATCCTCGCAATCAGCCTGGCCCTGGCATCTCAAGATACCCAGCTCACAAATCAGAGACTTACAAGGGTAAACTGGTGACAGAACACATATGGCTATGTGCTGGTACGAGGGAAAGCAAAGTTCACAGCAGCTTCCTCCAACAAGGGGAAAGGGAGATATCTTACTTAGGAWTTAGGTCCTCCTCTTCTTCCAGCAGGAAAGAATAAGCCGCTCATTTCTGACAGTAGCCATAGACCAGAGAGGCTTCCCTAGTTGAGTGCATTCTGGCACAGCCTCTAGGCGTGTAGTGCGTGGAAGAGGAAGAAACAGAGAAGCATCCTCCTCTTCCCTATACATTGGGAATGGTGAGACAGGGCTACAGAGGTTAGCTTTATGCAGGATCAACTTCTGCAGCTGCATGCCTGCATGATTTGCACCTTTTGGTATTCCTAAGCAGAATCATGACTTCTTCATACATCATGTATGCAAAGTGTGAGTCACTCATCTCCACCACTATCCAGTATGCCAGATACATTTCTTAGCAGAAAACAGAGGAGAGCAACTTAGCTGTGGGAGTCAGGCAGAAAGCTATCTTGTATTCTCCTATTCTCCCTCTAAGTATCTGTTGCAGCTTTGAAAGATCCTTTAGTTTGTTTCCTCAGGAAGAAAACAAATGATTGTGAAAAAGTCATGAGCAATTTGCTCGAAAGATACAGGAACCTGAAAGGTTTGGTGATCACCCTCAAGGTAGCATAGAGAGTCAAAACAACATGAGATTGATCCGGTCCAGTCCAATCACTAGTTATCAAACACATAAGCTCTTTCATAAACTAAATAGTATCCACCTTAAAATCAATTCAGCCCTACAAGGAGTATYGGAAGGTTGCTCTGGAATGTCACTTTGTGTGATTTCATGAGTYCACATCTGTAGGTCGATATGCAATTGCATAGATGAAAGACCTAAGGAAATATCTAAGGGCTTCCCTTTGAAACTCTGCCATTATTACAGCAGCCTTTCCAAGGACATTATTTCATAGAGCCGGTAAATGTGTATGTTAGTTAGTAAAGGCTACATTTCAATACTGCTTTCCAATTCATTAACTTTCCTTCCCTAGTGTCTAGACAATTACCTTCTAGTTGTATCCCTGGAGTGGTGGCTAAGACATGAATGAGGGCAGAGTCACCTGAAAAAATCACTGAGGTTAATGCCCCTTGGTGTCCTGAGAACAGAGACCACATACCCATTTAATCAAAACAGCCAGAGGAGAGAAAAGATAACGCAAAGGCTGAAGTAATATTCTTTCTACTGATTGCATGGTAGAGGAAGAATTTATTAATATTGCTTTTATGCAGTATTTTCTTCAAAAAAGAAAAACACAGAAACAATTTTTTTCAATAAATAAAGTTCATATTTTTTCTATTTCTTAGAAGATGAATACTTTTTAAGTCTTTTTAGCAATATAAACTCATATCATAAATTATGATCCCTCATTAAAGTATGATATGTAATATCCATCCCTGAAAGTACTTTTTTCAGAGACAAAGGGGGTMAAAAACTCATGTCAGGTTATAATTTCGTTGCTGCTACAGGAATGATGTGCCAAGATACATCCTGACTTTGAGTCACCAGCACACTCATAGAGTCATTTCGTGTCCTAGCCTCTTACTTGCCAAGACATGTATGCTCAGATCTATTTATCCCAGTAAAAGGACTTTACTGACAAAATAATGGTTGTTACCTGTCCAAATGAAGCACTGACATAAAGATTATACTGCAGTAGGGATGGAGTAGGAAGATCTTGTACGAAATTTCTGTCCTGCAGAAATAATTGGTAGTTTTGCTACCAACTTCACTGCAGTGAAATTATACTAGAAATCTCATAGTATATTTCTACTAAGTCAYCTTCCTTCATTGCCCAAATTCCTGACTAAGATATTCGGGGAAGTAACAGTGATCTTTCGATAAACCATATATTTTACTAAAAACTTTAACATCAGGGGGCCTGAAGATCATTTAATATTTCTGAAGGGGTAAACTGTGCTACACTAGATTCTTTATCAGACCTGATCATTAATAATCTAGAGGTAGCTTCAACAATTTCCATGAAACTCATTCAGTCACGTGGATTAGGTTTCTTACCACCAATCTGCCACTACTTAAGATGCCTTTTAACTGATATTATCTAACCTCTCTRGAACAATCTCCTCAATGGTTGTGTTTATATATTGCCCTCCAGATGACAGCAAAGGTCAATTCCCTATCATCTTATTAAAGGTGTATTTAATTTAGCCTCCTTCYTCTACACAGCTAACAAAGTCCTGATTAATCAGCTGTATAGCAAGAGTAAACACACTGCTTCACTTAATTAAAAATTAAATTCCTCTTGAGGGGTCATTACAGTAGTGAGTAGCTACATGCCTTTGTTAAATAGGTGTTTCTTGGAGGACACAACTAGAGGTAGATTATTGGGAACCCTRTATCAATACAAACAGAAATTTGTTCAGTCGTTCAATTAGAATACTACCCGTATTCATCCTCTAAAAAGAGGTGGGTATAGAAAAGCCAAGGGTACTTTAAAGGACCCGGAGAATTGCACCACTATCTTTGGTACACTTTGGTACCTGGTACACTTTTTAAAATGCATCATGTAATTTTAGTGTTTGGAAGAAGACCCAAAAAGTATTGCTTCACATACTTGTGACTGACCAACAAACCCCTACAATGGAAGAAAGCTCAGAGGAGATGGGCAAGGGTGATGTGTCACTGAAGCTCAGGGAATACGCAGGCTCTGACTGACCACAGCTGTTGCAAAGAAGCTGACTTTATCTCAACACACAGGGGACCGGAGGGTGGCCTTTGTTTTAGCTAAACAGCTATCGGCAGTTGAGYGGATCAACTGCTGGTGTAAATGTTCCTCCCCGAGTTATTAAAATGAGTGTGAATGTCTCCCTGAGTTAGCCAGACCAGCATGGGGGCAGGGGAGTGAATAAGTGGCTCAGCCCAACATAGAGTATAAAAACTAGACAACTAGCAAAAGTAATTTGAAGAGAGCAATGGGCTTGAGCTGGCTTCAGTCCATGTATTCTTTCCTTGAGGATCCCCAGTGTTGTGCTGGTGAGSGTATTATAGAGACCGGTAATGGGAATCACAGTGCTATTGTGATTGAACTGTGCRTTGCAATTGCTATATTTTGYGAAGTGTAACTTACATATGTATTGTGGTTTTGGTACATTTTGTATCACTCTACTAAATCAGAAATCCTGTGCAACATCAAGTAYCTTCAAATAAGTAAATCTGATATTAAACATTACACCCTCCATGTATGGAATATCTAAAAGAACCTGGTCAGAGAGTATTAGACTCTGACAATGGTGCATACCTCCTTGTGGAAATGCTTTCAGTCCTCCAAAACTTCAAAAAAAAAATCAAACTTATCAGAGATGCGGATGCTAATAACACCATCTAAGAAAACATTGGAAAAAATCTTCAAAGTCTTTTATTCTCAGTTTACCACCTTCTAATACCATAAGGAGCAAGCAGCGTAACTTACACAAAACAGATTAGCTGTAGCTAATGTGCTGAATTTTCATACATGATATGATAGGAACATGGTCCTGCTCTGATTGCAAGTCCCATCTACTTTTGACACACAGACAGTGTGAATTCAGGACTCTGAACCAGCACTCAGATAAAAGCCWCTGTAACTTCCACATACAAGCCATAGTGTACTGCTGGATGCAGGTGTATCTGCTCTTTCTTTCTACTCATTGGCATTAAATCTCCACACTGCACAAGCAAATAGAGTGGCATGAAGTCATCCCTGATCTTTTGCTGACCTTCACATCCTGTACTTTGCAGGACAGAAGAAAATCACTCTTCACTCGGGTTCTCTTCCATTTCAGTGGGTTGATAGCCATAGCAGTCAGCCAAAACACGCTGATAGCACAGAATACAGCAGGTCTACACTGAATACAGTCTGTTTATTTCCTATTACAAAACAGGGGGCAAGATTTCCTCTAAAGACAGTTCCAGGGGCATTACAGTTTGGGTTTTCACCTTTCAGAATCACAGATTAGAATAGCTCCATCCAAGGTCTTGCACTCTGAGTCTGAAAGAAGACATTCAAGTGGGAGTAGACACTTTATAGGTTGCACTGAGGATTCATCTCTGCTTAGTAATGTATTCCCATGATCCAGAAATGCAAAAGTGATCTTCTCTGTGACATAATTGTTAACATGGGGACTCTTATTTATTTTCTCAGCTGCAATGCATGTAAAGCAAATAGACCATAGCAATACCATTACACACATTCCTGCACCCACTTTAGAGACAATCAATATCAATTATCAAATTCTCAACAGGAGAGAAAGGCTGTGAAATTGCCCATAAAATAAATTCACAAAGTCATCCCAATACCTTCTATGTTCTGTTCTAAAAATTATACATAAATAATTATTTCAAAGGTACTTTCATTTCATTACCATACCACAGCCTTTTCACGATAGTAGTGATGATGGCTATACCATCCTGTATTTCATGGAAATGAGGAAGATGAGTTGGATTCTTGTTTCAGTGAAGGTCCTTGTTTTGTAATTGATTCTGACCTTTGGAGCAGGATCATTCTCTTGTACTTGCTTCTCAAGCTCTGTAACAGRCGAGTATCTTTTATTCAAATAAAGGCCGTGTTTGCTCTGTTAGCCAAATACTGAAACACTTGATATACCTCAAAGGCCCAGGAAGAGACTTCCTGCCCTGCAGGAACTCTTTATGGGTAACCTTGGAGTTTCTTTTAGGAAGATAGCCCCTGGGTATTTGAACTCCCACACAAAGCTTCTTGTCTTCTCTGTCTCTTGTAGAACACCCACTAAATAGGATGCGAGTTTTCTTACAAACTCCTAAACATCCCAGGCGCTCTTGTGAGTCTTTCCTCTCCTGTTCCTTGAGGAAAAAGAGCCACAAAAAATTCATCTTTCTGGCTTATGGCACAAGTGATGGTAAGCTAGGCTTCCAAGGGGCTGGTGGATCAATATGCAGATGATGTTATATCTGTGTTGGATCACCTTTGGAAACATGGGAGAGAAGGAAAAGGGAATTTGCATTTTTAATATATATAGTTTAAATGCCATTAATTCCCAAAGATGCTTGGCATAGTTTGCTGTCCCATTTGGTATTTGCTGATACCCACACCCAGGCGAAAGGACAGATCCCAGCGTTAGTCAGTGGTCAGACTTTATCCTATAGTCCTCCAAAAAGCCCAGTAACTCAGACTCCTGGCAGCTGAAGTGCACTCTAGTCTAACAGGAAGTACAATGTATTTCAGACAACAATAACAACGTTCTTGTAAGCTGTTTAATGTACTATTTTCTGTCTCTTCAAGTGAAGGATTTGGCTCTCCATCACTTTATTACGCCACTGTGGTCCCCACTCATTTTAGTGGAAACATGCCACAATGAGCCTCTTTCAAGACTCTATTGCATTGCAGCCTTCGCTATCTCCTACTTTCCAAGGTGATGATGCACATCACACCTAGGCATCATTTAATACTGTGTGCTCTGTGTTTGTCCATAGAAAGTACAAAGACATCCATCATTTTACAAGGCGCTACCAGCTTGAAAGTATCATGTTTGTACTTTTGAACATTCAATATATTTATTCTGTTTGGTTCTTTAAATGTCTCATCCTTAATCCTTTATCTCTAATTTAGACAACTAATTGTTTCAGACAAATTACATTATTTCCTTTCCTATTTTCCTGTATGCTAAATGCTGATAAGTAGCCTCCATTTATCAATGATATTCAGCTTTATATTAATTATATTTCAAGTCACATAAAAATCATTGTGCAGTAGCACTCTTTAGTGATGCACAAATGAACCACATATTGAATATGAACCAAACACAAAGAATTTAACTGAAACCAAGTGAAATATTGAATCCTGAGCAAAGATGAAAATAATACATTCAAATTAATTCAGGCAATTTTGAATACCATCATTTTTACTACAGCTTATGCTCTCAAAAATCACTGTCTCTGAACTGCAGCAACTGGGATTAAAGATTAGGATGTATGGAGCCTACCTGAATCTTTCTGAATAGCCACAATTATCTTATGATTTGTAATGCTGTGCTCCTRCTTTTGAATGCTAACACCAGGCACTTGTTTTATTATGAAAATCACAAATTTACTAATGTCTTTTAGAACATTATTTCAACTGCTTTTATGTGCCGAGTTGAACTGACTACACATGCAGCATAAAATTAGGGATAAAATATGCTCTAATCTAACTGTAATTAGGATAGAAATTAAAGGAAATGAGTTAGTATAGCACAAAAAATAAAAATAATAAAACTATTACCCTAGATACACTTGGAACCTTAAGCTTTGAGGCTTAACAAGCGATTTGAAAGCAAGTCAAACAGTCTGAGCTAGATGCTAATAGATAACCACCTGTGTCCTTGCAGTGCTCTGAAAGGCCTCATTAGCCATGTGAGGCTATGGATCTTGGCTCCTTTTCCACTTAAGTAAATTTAGCACTATGAAGAACCACGATGGGGTGGGTATTTCATGCTAATGAACTCTCTGCACCACATGGTACTTTCTTCCTATTAGAAAAAAATGACCATTTGTAAGGAAAGCCAATTTTTTTTACATAAAATATTAGTCAGTCAGTAGTTAGAGCAATTCCCTGTGCTGATTCAAGAATAAAGAATCATCTAGGAGTGTTTTCTAGTCAGCCATGCTAGAATGCTATGTCTATTAACTAGATCTCTCTATGGCTGTAGTCTTTTGTCAGAGAACAATAGGAACTGGATCAAAAGTTTATTTTAACTGCATCAGACTCAGCAAGGTTGCTTCAAAACAAGATTAAAAACATTCCTGGGAAATGATTTCACAGACCTCTAGTGGACTGAAATTGAGCTACTCAGACTTACTGTGTTGCTTAGCACAGCAACAAAATCCCATAGTTTATCTCTAGTGTCTTCTTGCAAAGACTAAATACTGCTGACAAGTTTTCTTCTCCAGCAACTCCAGTGGTGTTTTCTGCTTTCCATATACAAAGATTTCTGGTACAAATATCAGCCAGCACACGTTCTAGAAATACAGAATCTTACTATATGCAGCTTTTGAAAGGTATCTAATATTCTTGTGTATTGTTTGCAGAGCAGAAAATCAGATTTCAGAAGACCTCATGAAGGTAACTACTGGAGCTGCAGGGATCCTATTCAAACAGGGCTGTTTTCCACTGTTTCATCTTCCACTACCAGCTTCTGAGCTAAAAAAACACTAAAGTTYTCACAGCTCTGGATTGAGTTGAAGATCCCACATTTCAGGTCTGGTGGCAGGATTAGACTGGAATTCACGTCATTCAGAGCACCAAACGTCATCCTGAATTTTCAGGTGTTTTATGCCACATCGGTAGTAGAATAAGTTCAGAGTATTACAGGCATGTCCTCCTGGTAGATTTGTCAATAATTAGGCTCCTTAAAACAAAACCTAAGGAGATGAAGYTGATGATGTCTGTCAGGTCTAGAAATTACACTTACCTTTCTTCTGAAATTGTCCTGAGCTGTGTTAAAGTCTCTCCAGGCAAGCCAAGTTCGTATACCATCCTCTCAAAAATTGTTTTTAAGAATCTTCCAGTTAATGCTTTGCATTAAATGAGTCTCATATTGCACATCTTGAAGAGAAGACAGAAGTATCAAGAATAAATGACCTCAGGAAAGCGTCAGAATAATGGTTTAACAGCTCACACAAGCCCATCTCTGCCTTTGGCTTCAGCATTTCTGTTAGATTCGACAAGAATAAAAAAAACCCTCCCAAATACAATGCTGTTTAACATAGAAAAATGGAAAGGAAGACTGTGTAGAAAGAAACTCTAACAGATAATAACTGTTATTATGTATTCTTTGCATGAACGCATTTTCCAAAGATATTTATCTCTGCTGTCCAGAAATGAACATCCATGGCGTTAGAAGCTCTATGAATACATGTATACACATATCACTTGCTCAGAGTTGCTCCTAATTGAAAGTAAGTGGTCTCAGTCATAGGGTCATATCTCAGCAAACCAAAAGCAAACTTCAAAAAGCTATAAACCCTTTCAGTTTCATTATGGCTGAGAGGAATATGGATTACAGCTTGTATGGTTTCATACAAGGTCTCAGTTTTTCAAAGTTTGAGAACTTTTGTCCTAAGAAGAAAGTTGACATAAAAAGCAGATGGAAAGGAGTACAATCAAATACGTTTTACACATTTTCTCATTATCTTGTAAATGGGAAAATGTATATTACCACATACCTGTTGGTGATTTTTCATACACCTTATTGAAAAAGTGAGTTTTAGTGAGAGTACTATAGACAGATACAGTGCAATACAGGTAGAACCAAGTAATTTTTATCATTGTAACAAGTATGTAAAAATACTGAAGAAAGAAGTGCACATGTACATGTCTTCCAAGCAATACTCTGCAAATACTATTACTATTTAGGAACAGTACTAACTGCAGGAAATGTCATTCCCGGATGGTTACGTTGACAGACTGGACTAAAGTCTGCCATGTTGGAATGAGCAGAAAAATGCACTACTGAGAAAGCATAGCCTTTTAATAAGGGGATACACAGAAATAATTAGGGATTAGGAGAGGTAGGCAGATGCCTCATGAGATTTTCAAAAGTATTGCACTTCAGTGGCAGTTAGGCACTGAGCCTCCTATTGCAACCTTTCAAGGTACTAAAATAGCACAATTCTGATGYAAAGTCCTTGTACTCCCTACACACTGTTTGTATTAAAACAAATGAAATAACTGGTTGAGGTAGGTCTGGCAGCATTAGCCTTTTCTTGCATTATTCCACAGAGTGTTACAGAAAGTCACTGCTCCAGAGATTTGAGAGGCTTCTGCCAGCTGCCATGTGCTGCCTCCTTAGCAGTATTGTGACTGAAAACACATGACGCTTGTGCTCCATTTCTCTTGGTTCCAGGGTGGTTTTGTTACTTTTTCAGGAACATAAGTTCTACTCTTAGAAGTCACCTGGGACCCCAAGTGAATGCATCTCTGGCCATGCCTGGCTATGCTGCAGCTAGGCAGTTCACAAAGGATGAAGTGCATGAAGGCCAGAAAGACAACTCATTCAGAGTTAGAAAGGGTAGTGATGTGAGCAGCTTTCAGAAATATCTGACCACCATCAGAATGCATGCAAAATTACATTCTCCAAGAAAGCTTTCCCACTATAAACAGCATGGGGAAGACCTAGCAAGGAAGAAAAATGAAAAGGGGGGGGGTCCTGAGCATTGTCTCTCTACTGGGAAAAGAAGAAGAGCAGATGATTCAACTGAAGTGCATTAACACCTCCACAGAGCAGATCTAAATTACTTAGGGAACGCTTAGGCATTATAGTAATAAGCACTACAGGAAACCCTAATGCAGATGTATAAAACATTAAATAACTTAATTTATTTCTATTACCTGCTTTTACACTGCTACTTTATTCSAACCTTTCTACCACATTTAAAGCAAGCACCAAAATAACAGCAGCCCCTTCCAACAAAAATAGTATTCAGGAAGCTGCATAACCATTTCTTCTGCTTTACTCCTATCACATTAACTCCAATATATCCAGCTCTTCAGYGAGTCTCACCATAGGTACCCCTCCCAGATATCAGAATCATGGTTTTACTTGTAATCTCAGTTTGCATTAAACATTAATAAAAGCTTCTTTATTCTGGGGATAAAACATGAATCCTAAATATATCAGCACTAAAAGGAAATAAAGAGTGCTCCCAAGCTTAGTATTTTAAACTACCTTTTTTTTTTTTCCTTTTTTTTTTTTTTTTTTTTTTTTTTTTTTATTTTTTTTCTTTTTTTTTTTTTTTTTTTTTTTTTTTTTTAATTACTCTGCTACATTGTTAGCCTGGTTTATGATTTCTGAATGCTTGAGATTCAAAATTCTGGAAGAGAATGGGGTGGGACTTAGTAGGTGACACCAGTTGTTATAGAGGGGTTACTGATGCTGTTATTGAGATCTGAACTGGGATAACAGGCTGTGAAGGTCTGGATTTTCCACAGGAAAATGGTAGGGTTTAAGGAGCCTGTGACCTGAGCACCTCACAGACCATGGGATGTAATAGGGGAGAGCACCTCACCACCGTGCTTGGCTGTAGCTAGCCCTGTCCTGGTTTCGGCCAGAGAG
Source organism: Oceanodroma leucorhoa (assembly GCA_030449065.1). Taxonomy (NCBI): domain Eukaryota; kingdom Metazoa; phylum Chordata; class Aves; order Procellariiformes; genus Oceanodroma; species Oceanodroma leucorhoa. Next base: position 17,974,033 of record JASVER010000005.1, read on the forward strand.
AAAGCTGTTTGTTTACATCACCTCTTAAGGGTTTCAACACCCAATATTCAAATGCGATTAATATTCTTCAGATTTCTATCTCTTACCTTAATTTTCAAAGCATTTGAATGTCTCTATACAGACTCTTAAAAGTCTCTATATGAGTCTCTATATAGAGATTATGCAAATGCCAAAATACCCATTTTGAGATTAGCAAAGAAAACAGATGAGAGAAAAAATTTAGTCAGGTATTAGTTACTGTGAAAGCGAAGGACTCGGTTTTGAGTTGTGAAGGAGCTAGTAATCTCCTTAACCACAGAAAAGAGTGAGAAGTGAGATACTGAATCTTTCAAGGATCTGATGATGCTTAATGAGATTTAAGAGAGAAATCCAAGAGCTAAAAAGTAGCAGTTATCAAGCAAGGATTTGTCATCTGACTCAATAAGAAAAAAGACGAAAAAAAGATTATTTTTAAGTATTTTAGAGCCTTTAAAGCTGTGTGTAGGTTTGTTTTCAGCTACCTTGTTACTTTGTTTCTGCAACTATAGAAAATTAAGTAGGGTCAAGGTGGTTGAAGCTGCAAATTAGAGCTCTGAAAAAATGGATCTATAGAATAACATAAATTAATAACACTTTCTTTCTTGTGAATATTTATTAAATAAATACAAAATAAAGGCCTTTTATGTCTTTCAGATCTGCATCGTTTTGTGAGAAGCATGACACGTCAGATAACATAACATTTTTACATCGACTGTGCTGAACGTTTTACTCCTTAATGTGGAGCATTACCACCTCTGGCCTTGGAGAGGGATACTCTTACCAGACTCTGAGAGGGAAGACTCGCCGCATCTTAGAGGACTCTCTTGAGACGTGGCGAACAGGATTTAAGGCAACCAGCCCTGCTCTTTCCTCTGCATCTCTCCTTAGGCAAAACGTGCCACCGGCACTATCCCCCTGGGTCACACAATTGGCCGGAGCAAGTGGCACCAGTCTGTCTCCTCTCTAGCTCCACATACTAGTATTAACCTGGACCCACAGAGACAGCATCGTGTTATTTTATAGAAACATATGAAAAACACTGCAGCTGTTCAATATATTTAAACTTGATTTTTCCAGGTATCTTTGTTTGGGATTTTTGTTTGGTTTGGGGTTTTTGTTCCTTCCTTTTTTTTCATTTAATTACTGGATTTTTGTATTTGCTTCAAGAAAGATCAAATGTTCAAGTAGGACAGCCCACCTGCTCCTTATGAGACACTAGATTCAGTTACAGATGTGAATATTTTACATTAGATCATGAATCACCCCTCTGCTCATATGGTAACTTCYGACTTTATTCCACTGTCTCTCAAGGTTTGTTTGGACCAAAGCCGAGACAAATAAGGTAGTTGCAAATTTCCCAACAAGGACTGTGTGAAACAGGAGTAACCCTGAGAAACCTGGAGCTCAGCTCCTTTATTTTGCCAGCACAACAGGTACCCAGGCAAAATCCTGCAGGACTACCATTCCCTGTTATTCTCTAAAAGTATGTAAACTCATGATATCCAAGGACCAAACAGGTGCTGATTCATTCCACTTACCCTCYAGCTTTTGCTTCAGTATGTCACAAGCTCCAGTAAAGCAGTAACAGGTTGTATTTAGCAAATGCACTGTTTACTCTAAAAGGTACATAACTCTAAGGCAGGGGAGCTGGAACTTGCTGTGTACTTTAATTAGTTGTCTCTTCAGTCCAAAGATGCTCTTGGCCCTACAGCCATATTCACACAAAATAACAGGTACTGCATACTGCAGTTTTAAGTGCTACCTGCTTGCTTTTCCCACTTTTGAGAAAAAGTCAGGCTTCAGAATACATCATTAGACAAGAAAGAAGAGGTGCCGTTTTTGAAAGAAAAAGAAAAAAAAAAAAACACAACCCAAAAAAAAGAACAAACTGAAAATAAAAAATAAACTGACTTTTAAAGCAACCCCTTAGGGTCATAATATCTACAGAAATATGTTCTGAGGACTCACTCTTCATATATATATATATATATTTGTTGTAAACTACTGTTTACTGTAAACTACCTAGAGCCAAAAGTAACATCACAACTTGGATTTGTTCCATTGTTAATTTATTTTTCATGAAGGACTACTGGATATATTTGACTTGTAAAATTCAGATCTATCTGTTTTATATCTTACCTAACTGTAAAGCAAAATGAAACAGCAAGGTGGAAAGACATTTTTAGAACGGCAAACAGATACCATACAACCCCCGCCCCCAGATTGTACTGTTAAACTGAAAACAACCACAACAACAAACAACCAGCAGAAGGCATGGACAGCAGTCCACCACAACAGCTCTGCTGGCTAAAGGAAATAAACTGCAAAGCCAGCAGTTCTGAAAAGGTGAAAGAAAGATGGATATATCCTAACTCAGCCAACCGAAACTGCGGCAGGCAAGCTAAAAAGCTCCTTCAACTCCAGATAAGAAGCTAGCCAGAAAACTGTCAGTCCCCATTGGCAGAAGAAGAGGGAAATGACATGTAAACAAAGAGCAGCATTTAATGGTGGAAGAGAAAGGACAAGTTTCTTCCTTAATGTATTATCTCAGAAAAATAAAGGGAAAATTTTTCTCAAGACCTGACTCAAGCAAAGGCCTCTCCTCCACATGTAGATGGAGGAGGGAGACTGGCAGGAGCTGAGAAAAAATGCTCTGTAGACAACTCTCCAGATTTGCAATAAGTGATTTCAGAAAGTCCTGTACTCCACATCAGCATTAGTAATCAAAGTGGGAAGAGGACTGAAATAAAGGTTTCTAATACAATCTAATAAGTTCAGAGATTATTCAGTTAACCAATAGCAGATCCTATTATGAAACAAGAAGTTATTGGTACAATTTTTCTGCTTGTATATAGAGATAATTAATCATTAAAGTGCCAGGAGTACTGAATAACATGTACTATAGCTTTTCTAGGACCAGCTGCATTCATTTATGTCTAGAAGTGGTGTTCTTTGTAGCAGTCATCAATTTTTGCCCTTAATAAAAGCTATAGAGTCTTTCTAGAGATGCAGTAATTCTGTGTGATAAAAATCATGGGGCTTAGCTCAAGGATGTTATTAGGGAAATTCTGACAGGTTTTTCCTATTTTGATACACATTACTTTGTCCTTAGAGTAGCTAATTGATTGTAGAATCACTGCTGTGAGAAATAGGTTCCAGCAGAAGATGGAGGTGAATTCCTGATGATTGCTCACTCTCTGTTAATCAGATCGATTCATTTTTTTTCTTATCTGGGACACTCAAAAAAGAGGAAGGATCCAGAGTAATTGGTCATATATAAAATCTGACTGTTACCCTGGAAGCATCTATTTCAGGTGTTCCTCCCTCAAATTTATTCAGAAGAGATTTATCAAATGGGTATCGGCTCTGAGTCATAGAAAAATGTCCTACCTGCAATACAAGACTTCAGAAAGTTTCATAGATATAGTATGATACATACACAAAGTTTCTATAAGGGGAATTCAGTGTCATTATTCAATTTATGGTTGACTGGGACTTACACAGCAGATTTTTGTTGCTGATTATTAGCAGTGACATGAGTTTAAAACTTGATGTAATGAAGAGRACTGATCTAAAGTGGTCATTGGTCTGCCATGATCACAAAGTAGATTTATTAATATTTGTATTTAAGAATATTTGCTCACATCTGGGTATGCTTTGAAGAGAAAGGATAATCTTGTAGGAGTGCCAGCAATCACTAGGAAGGCTCATCATTTAAGTTTTTGTGGAAAACAGACACACATCATTCACGTTATGTTATCTTTGTTTTCACAGTCCACTTCAGGTCAAAAAGATGTACCTGCACATCTTCTGGAGCACTTCTTGGGTCACAGGAGAAAGGAAGAAATGCTTGCCTGTAGATCCAAGAACTGTTCCTGGAATAGCTCTGGGATCTCTAAAGACTTGGGTAAAGACCGCGGCTGGTTCTCAAATCCTGAAGGAAAAAACTTTTTCTCTGCTAGTTCCTCCTTTGTTGCAGCCTGACAGTGTTGCTATGCTTCTGATGTTTCTGCAATTCTTTGAGATTTCCCTTCAAAGATTTCACAGTCAATTAGGGCAGATGGGAATTTCTGCCACTGCACAGCTTTTGATTCACTTCACTGAGATATGAAAAAAGCTGAAACGGCTCGTGCAGTCCCAGCCAGTACCTCACAGATATTGTTAGCCTTATTCCTCTTGAGCAGAAATACATATATGTTCTCCCACAAACCAAACCAAACCAACCCAAATGTGCTTTAGGTCTGCACCACTAATCACCACTGAATGGCTGTGAATACACATCATCTCTAAATTCAGACTCATGGTCTTCCACAGAGAACTAGAYTTTTGGGTATGGAGACTTTCATGCATTTAACATCAATGTTTATGGCATGCTCCTTTTTAAGGAGGTGTGCAATAAGAGCTTGCTAATGAATAAAACAGTGTCTTCATCTCCAGACTCTACAACTCTTTTTGTTCATAAGTGCTGCAACACCCCTTTCTCTCCACATCATAAAGGAGGCACCATCTGTTGTGACACAAGTGAGAGATGAGCTTTCCATGTGTTGTTTTCATCAATAGCGTGGCACTCAGAATAGTTATTTTTTTAATCAACTCTGTCTTTGAGATTCTGGAGAGCAACAAGGGCCTCTGAGACTTTTTCTGTCACTCCACAGATGAAAACAGCATTCCTATCATCAGTACACTCTTCTGCGCTGTCGAAAGTTTAACATGCTTTCTTTTCTCCTGTTGAACATGGTTTTCAACATTATTGCTGATGCCTTCCATCCAGCGTGACATTTTTGTAAGGTCGACTTCCTGAAATGTAAGGCAGCAAGGATCGCCCTGAATTTCTACATAAGAAGCTTTTTATTTTCTACACTCCCTACCTACCTGGGCAGTCCTATAAGTCTCCATCCCTGTCCTGTAAAACTGTCCAGACRGGGAGGGATGTTGAATTTCTATACATTACATAGGTCCCTACAACTAAAGAGGCATTTTCACAGTATGAGACTGAAGGTATGTGCAATAGCCCTAGAGTAGAACATGAGGGATGTCTGAAGGTACAAAGCCTCCTGACACAGACCTGAGGGGCTGCAGAGAGGGGAGGGAGCCAAATCTGGTGTAGTCTTATCCATCCTGCCTCTTGGGAACAGTCCTTGGTGCAAGGTGTCTGAAACCTTGCCCAGGCATTTTCTGGAGGACCTAGTAAGCCATAAGAAAGTCATGAACCACATTAACAGCTAAACAGTGCATGTGATCATAGTGTAATGGTCAAAAGCATTTGCTTGGGTCTGGCTTATTTAATGGCATGCACATTGCCTTACTTTCAAATGTGTACCTCAAAATATCACTGTTCAGCTTAGCAAAGAGAAGGTGCAAGGGGGATCTTATCAATGTATATAAATACCTGAAGGGAGAGTGCAAAGAGGACAGAGCCAGGCTTTTTTCAGCGGTGCCCAGTGACAGGACACGAGACAATGGGCACAAACCAAAACACAGACGGTTCCCTCTGAACATCAGGAAACACTTCTTCACCATGAGGGTGACTGAGCACTGGCTCAGGTTGCCCAGGGTAGTTGTAGAGTTTCCATCCTTGGAGACATTCAGAAGTCATCTGAACACAGWYCTGGGCACCCTGCTCTAGGTGACCCTGCTTGAGCAAGGGGGTTGGACCAGATGACCTCCAGAGGTCCCTTCCAACCCCAAGCTTTCTGTGATTCTATGATTTGGTTCCATTAAGGGTGGACAGAAGAAAAAAAGTCATTTGTGAACTACATACAAAGGCTTAATGGGTCACAAATGTCTTGTGAGCTGCATTTTGGTAAGCCTTGACCTAAGAAAAAAGTGTGTATGTGTGTTAATCCAAATAAATCTCCAGACAAAATAGCATGCAACTGAAAATTAATCCCAGAAAAAAAGCAAAAAAGACTGAAACTCCTGTGATATTTACAAAACTCCTGAGTTTTAAACAAGACATATACCCCATGAATAGTCATCCAGATGAAAGAATCCAGATGAAGTATATTGCACAGGACACTTTCCATCTCTTCCACACATAGTTGTTGTGTTATGTACAAAAGGAAAAAGTTGAAAAGCATTTCTCCTGCCTGTTTTCACATCAGTGAAGAAGATAAGGGTAGAATGCTAAGAAATAAAGTCTAGGCAAAGGAAAAAAAATGAAAGCATCCACACGGGGGGAGAAAAGGTTTAAAAATTACTGCAGAAAAGTTTTCAGCTAACTGCAAAAGAAACAATCCATAAAATTCACATTTTGCTTGGCTGAGGGGATTTAACTTGCTACAGACTGATCTCCCAGTTCCATTATTAATAATTGTTTATATTAACATAGTTAATTAACACCAAAATCCTACTGTGCTAGATCCTAGAATACACAGGACAGAAAAGGATCCTTTCACATTGTAACAATCAATCTTTGTCATTCACAACTACTAAAGCACCTAAAGAAGAGTAGGTTCCTTATTAAGGAGAACCAAAATTATTTCAACAACTAAATCTCTTTTTTTTTTTTTTTCTCCAATATACTGCTTTTAGAAAGACTTCTCCAGTTACTGTGAATCTCCTTCCTGTTATTTTACAGAACTATTTAAGATCTCATTCATCACTGTGATTGTTCATGAACTTGTGCACAGGGATAATTTGAAGGAAAATGTTATTGCATGATGTTCTAAATTTTGTTCAATAATCATTACTTGCTGCGTTCTTTAACCATAGCTGATGCAATATAGAAGCTCTTTCCCTTTATGTACCTCCTTCAGTACTCCAGTTCTTGATGAGTGCTATACCAATACTGTCATGAGGATGAGATTTCTTTGCCAGCCCAGAACTCAGATCTCTTCCGTAGGTAGTCAGACCTTATCTGGTGTTCAGAAAGACAGCATCTCTACTTGTCTTTGCAATACATCTACAGATTTTCTGTCTGTTTCCTGCCAACAACCTGACAGAAAGCATTTATTAGCAAAGTCTGCAATTCCTACACTAAACCTTGCACAGCTCTGCCTCTTGTGCTGTTGTTGGCCGTGTTCTATGACCCCTTTTCCTTTAAAGTTATTTTACTGCATAATCAGGTGTTGGTGGGCACTTGGGTTTAAAACCATGGCATTAGCAAGATGATGATATTTCATTGCAATAGTCATATCAGTTGTAAAGGCACAGTACCTAGTTTCACAGTAGTAAAGAACCAAATGTACTTTTAGCTTCATTAAGTATTATCACTGGGAAAATAATACCGTATGTTGCTTATTTAAGTATTCCACTGGCAACACCTGGAGTACTAGCAACTCACAGGAGTGGATGTGGAGTCTTTGCCCCTGGGACCCTGGTTCACTTTCTGGGAGTTTCTATACAAACAACATTTTTGTTATTAAGCTATATATCACTATGGCTTGGCAACGTGGAGAAGTTAGTGAGTGCTGTGAATTAGGGAGGGTGTGAATTATGAGTTCCTTCATGCCACCTCCTTATCTGCTCATCACAAAGGTTAAATTTATGCTTGGGAGGATAGTATGCTACCAGTTCTAATAGGGAATGAGAGAGAGAGAAGCAGAGGCATCTCTGCTATACCTATGTCAGTCTCCTGCTCGGAATCACTTTCTAAATAAACTTATCTTTTTTTCTGCTGGTTGTGGAGGGAGTCTGGGCCCCGTGAGTATACCCCTTAGAGCATGTACAATTAATGCCAAACTAAATGCGGAAGAATTTGTCTCACAGGCAGTGGTAAGAGGCAGAGTAGGTGAGAGGGAAAGGTATCACATCACTTGAAGTGTAAGCTAATCTCCCTAGACTCTCTTTATAGTCACTGTGTGGAGAAAGAGAGAGAGAGAAGTTTCTCTGGAGTGGAGACCACAGCTCATGTCTAACTTACATGCTCTGAATCTCCCTTTGCAGGAGACTCTCCATCAGCAGTGCAGAAGCCTGGGGATAGGTGAGATGGACAGTCATACAGAGAACACCCTCACCTTGAGGCAGTGCAGAGTAAATCACATGCTGTAATTTCACACTGTAATTTATTGTGCTCCAGCTTTCCACATAGACAAGTCATTCATGGCAGAAAAGGAAACTGTGGGCATGTTCTTTTGTAGACAATGCTGCAATGTTAAACCCAACTTTCATACGACACTTTTCATCCATTGATTTCAAGGAATTTACAGAAACAGGTGAGCACAAGTAGTCTTTTAGAGACAGACACCACAAGTGATACAAGTACTAGTCATAAAGAAATTCTGTCAGAGACCTGGGACAACCCCCAGATGTCTGGGTTCCAGTCAGGATTTATTGTCATTATTCAGCTGACTCATTGTAACAAGGGAAATTAAGCAACACTTTGCAGTGTTCACCCCTTCAGAGGAAATTACATTCCAAGTATAATTAGAGATGGATGTATGTTCTATGTAACTAATATTGGCCATATGAAAACCCAGAGCAGATTCTGATATATGCTGAATTCCTTTGCCTATGTTTTTACACTGCACTCCTGGTACCCAAGAGCACGATAGAACCCAGTAAAGGTTCAGCTTTGGCAAGATCTGACAGACTTATGAAACAAAGGCTTGAAATACTAATAATAGATGACAATTTGCACAAGAGAGTCTTTTAAAGTCAACTAAATTCAAATTAGATCATGAAATCAAAACAATGTGAATTCAAAACCAGAATACCAATTTTATATATGCGTGTGCAAAACCATGCCTTAGTTTGTTGTTGCAGTAAGCAATTTACAGTAAAGTAAAATTGTATCAGACATGCAAATAACAAAATAATGCCTTACTTTATACCCACTGAAACTTTGTTCAAGAATTCAGTAGCGTATGTAGTCACTAAAGTACAGAAGCTGAAGACCTAAATGGGCAAGAAGGAGAGAACAGTATAGCAATAAAACCTTTCTTTCCATCATTGCTTGTCAATGTTATGCTGCTGTAACAATGACCAATGATGGCTTTGAAACTTTCACACACTGCTCTTATAATGTGCTACACTAAATCACAATGTAAGAACTGAAGAACTGCAGAGGAGTTACAACCTGAGAGCACCAATACCACATATAAACTTCTGAAATAGCATATAACTCTCCTCTTCTCAGCGCACTGAAATGAAGTTGTCAGGAGTGTGAACAGGGTGAAGCCTTGCCCCCATGAGGACAGAGCGCAGCCATTCGCTGCCACCAGCATCTACACGTTTTSCTATTAGAAAGTTAATGTCACAAACAGAAAATCCTGAAGTTTTGTGGAGACTGGAATGTTGCCTGAACTGTTCYGCTTTCTTACCTTCCTACTCCTTCCCTCCTGCACATATGGATATGCAAATCGAAACCCAAGTCACTCAGGTAGTCTACCCAAGGCAGGACAACTCCAAAAATTGGCTGACAGCTCTGAGCATTTTCTTTTATCTGCCGTTAGCCTCCAGCACTGTGTTGAAGCGGGGTTTTGTGAGAAGCTCCCACCTTCTGCATTTGTTAATATATCGAATGATAACTACTGAACTTGAGAACTAAACTCAGGGTGATTGCCATGGTAAGGACAGGTCTGCTGGTGTAGGTACAAGGTCTCGTTGTCTCCCTCACATACTCACCTCAGTGTGGCTCATGGCCTTCTGCACAGGAAGCAGTGGCAGGTACAGCTGTAGTGCTCTACGTACTTCAAAATGGGCCCTGAGCACTATGTCCAAGAACATATCCTTTCCTCCTAAACTTTTGACATTTGGACAGATATGGGCCTTCATGCTGTAAGAGCTACTGTTGCAGGAACACCCTCCACAGGAAAGGACCCTTTAAATTAGCTTAGAGGTAAAAAGGAGAAAACCTTGGTATGAATGTGAACTGTTGATGGGCTCTCACTGCAATCTGTACCCTGACTGTTGAGGAAGATAGAGGTACCTCTGGCGGTAGGAAACTTGGACTTCAGTGTGGAAATTCATGGTTTAAAGAGTAGAGAAGAACAGGCTTAATTTTTACTAAATGGCAGGCATCTTATGACTACTCTGCTGTGAAGAGGGGTTCTTCAAGTATCTTCCTAATTTAAAAATCTCAGTAAATGTCAATGGCTGTACAAGGCCCTTGTCACAGAACACAAATTAAGTATGTTCTTCAGGTCAGTGCAGGCTTGAATTAAGTGGGTGCAGCTCCACAGGGACATCTCCTTGCTTACTGTAGACCAATATGACCAACRTGTCCCATAAGACCTAGATAACTGGCCACACATTTTCTGAATACTTTAATATTTAATGACACTTTATGAACACAATATATTACTGTATGAGAGTAACAGTGCAAAGTAGCAAGATATCATAAAAACTGCAATATTTAATATGCTTCTCAGGTTTTTTTTCCCTGTTATGGTACATCACCTGTATCTGAATCATACAGCTGCACTCCTCTTATCTACCAGTGCTTGATAAAGGATAGTTAATACCCACTTATGTTTGCTACTTTTCCACTGAGCCAAAAGAAAATCTTCACCACTGACCCTGACATATCCCTAACCACAGTGCTGTATACTTTTGTGCTCATCTTTTTCCACAGTAGGCACAGCTGTCAGAGATAGGAAGCACACTAGCTCCATCTGCTGAAACTGCTTCCGCAGAGCTTTACCCAAATATCAGTGTTAGATAAAACATTTATTTGCATCGGCTGGTTGATATCAAGAGATGAGTATTGAAAGCAGATAAAATTGCAGTGAAAGTCCCTTTGTTAATCTATATGCTTTTATTGAGTCAGCTTTGACAATGTTGTCTCGAAATCTACTTTGTACAAATGTATTGTCCTTCATAGTAAGAACAAACAGCTTCATTACAAAAATTAATCACTAGTCTTCCCAAGTATTTCCTATTTTTGCTGGCCTCCATTTATTTCAATGCTCCTGTCATTACTGTGCATTTTTTTACCAGTTTTAGAAGATTTTCATCACAAAAAACCTGTATGTTCCAATAGCTCTAAAGGTAAGATCATATAGGGGCGGTTAAGAAATACCCAATTAAACTTTTAATTCAGAAGACTGYGTTTTTCTACATAAAATAGATTTTATGTCAAAATGAATATTTTCTTGTTACTCATGAAAAGTTTGTAAATCAATCATCAGGGAAAAGTAACTGTTAATTTTTCACCTCCTATCCCCACCAAAGAAAATGATCTGAAGTACTGTTAGGATGGGAATTTTTCATAGAAATCACTGAAACTTGTATTTTACAGCTTCTATCAAGAAAATTTGGAGGAAAAAAAAAMMMCACAAACAAAATAATAAAGAAAAATGCAAAGTAAACACAAAAGATGAGAGAATTCCTTCTTCGCAGACCTCAGGTTGGTAGGTAGCCACTAACTCATATGACACTGAATCCAGTTCAAGAGCTAGAACACCAGAGACGGGGCAAGTATKTTTCTGACTGGTAGGTCCTGACAGTTTGCAGATACGTTAAACAATGATTGTTCCTCCACTATTAAACTTTAAGAGGCCAGACTGAAAAAGAGAATAGATTAAATCCCAAAGTAAGGCTTCTAAGTGCCTCTAAATCATAGCATGAATCAACTGGAAGATACCTCGGTCGGGTAAAACAAAACAACCCTACTAACATATTGTTTTTATACGCAATTGTTGATGAAACAAACTTTGTGCTAGTCTTTCTATGGAGTTTAACTTTAACAGAAGGCCCCAAGATCTATTTCAGGTGTGGGAGAGCTTGCAGTTGTCCAGACCAGGAGGTTACTGAACGGCGCAAATCAGTCCTAGTCCTTGCTATGGGTGTCCTCTACCCAAGTGCTGTCTGGCTGCTGCCTCCAAGGACAGCAAGCAAGATCAAAAGGGGGGGTGGACCTACATAAAAAAAAAAATAAATGTGACAACCACAAAGGCAAAGGAAACAGCATGTACACAAAAACTGAATAACAAAGTTTTGTACTACTTCTGAGCAATACACCCTTAACAACAGATTCTTTTGATGCAGGTTCCCAAAGCTTTACCCTAACTAAGGGTATGTGAAGCGCTTTGTTCCAGCATCCTCCAGTGGTGCATCTGCRGACTCACAAAGGTTATTAATATTAAACACAACCCACATGTAGCAGGTTGGTTTATTAACTCCTGCTGTACTTTCTCAGGCTTCTAATTATCAACATCCCTGCTCAGTGTCTTTTCTGTTAGCTGTGAGGGTTGTGTCCCACAAGGGGTGATGAGGAACTTTTTCCTGTGCTTCACCTTCTCAACCAAGTATTAACTATCAGTTTATAAGACAAAAAAAAAAGACTTTTTTTTTTCTCTTTTTTTGAATTCTAGTGTATTTTTGTATTCTAGTGAAATGTTTGTTACTCTGTGAAGACAAAGTCTAGAAGAAACTTTTTACGGATACTGACTTCACCACCTCTGGGAATACATGTATACTTGTCACACCCCAGCTGTTAATCTGGTGGAAAATCTAGGGCATTCAATTACACAGTTACTTAGCATATTCTACTTAGCTGTTGTTCTAATTCTAATACCAAGGAAGATGARTCTGAGGTTGTGGTGAAGCTTCTCAGTAACCTCTGGGTGTTTCCTTTCATGAATATCTCCCATTTAAGGTAGAACATGATTCCACACAGCAGGAGAGACAGCTTCTCCTGAAAACACAATACAGGTCCCTCAGGCTGCAGTAGAGGGAAGGGGACAGAAAGAAAAAGGAAATGAAAAGGACAAAAAATAAGAAGTATCAGCCAGACATCAAAAAGGAAGAGAGTATATTAAGTACTTTAAATATTCCTTCTACAACTAGAGTTTTCTAAGGTTCACATAGGAAGTCTAAAGTCTGTCCCACCTTCCACGATTGCAAAGGTGACAACAATCACACAACATTACCAAAGGGAATGATTTCACCCCAAAAATGGGTTCATGAGCTTTAAGGTGCTGCAAAGGCATAATAGACTTACCCTGCCATAATCCACAGACTGCAGAGGCTGTATTCATCTCACAGACCAGCACAACAGCAATCTGAGAGATGAGAAAGCAGCTTTATTCTTGTACCACTTATGGGAAGATAGACATGGGGTTAGCAGCTCTCAGCAACACAGCCCTTTTCCTGGGGGAACGACCTTTCTTTGCCAGACTGTGAGTAGGTACCTAATGAGTTAAATCAGCATTTAGGCTTGGCAGTATCTCAGCTGGGAAGTAAGTGGTTGCAGCTGAATATATTTGAGCTCAAAATCTTTTTTAAATAAAAGCCTGGAATAGGCATTCAAAAGAGGGAAGGAAAAAAAAAAAAAAAAGAGAGAGAGAGAGAGAGAGAGAGAGAGAGAGAGAGAGAG
>JASVER010000005.1:17988284-18152302 GCA_030449065.1 Oceanodroma leucorhoa
GAGAGGGAGAGGGAGAGAGGGAAGGATTAGAGCATTACATAGGCTCTGTTAAGGCAGAGGAGTGATTTATTTTACTTTTGCCTCTGCTTGTTTTCAATAGTGTTCAAGCTATATGTATGTTACCAGGCTGCAACTGGTTTGTTTTGTCTGCTTATTTAAGTAGAACAGGCTTTTAGTCAGATGAAAATAAACCTGTCCGAGTAGTGTGGTCTAGTTGTTTATTTTGTGGTTTACCTTGACTTTCTTTTATGCTTTTCTATTGTGCACGTTTATCTCTGAGGCCTTGTCAGGCATTTGTGTGGCCTTTATATTCTTGAAGATCTTTTGTATAATCAGTAGAACTCCTGCAGTAATAATATCTAACGATACAGCTTTTTAAAGAAGGACAGGCAAACTCCAGTCAGTCTGTCTCCCAACACTGATGAAAATTGTGACTGAGACAAAAAAGTAAGAATTCTGCAGGAAAAAATATGATGACCTTTTTCCTAGAATGTTGTTAAAAAGACATAAAAATAGTTCTGTTTTAAGAATTACATTTCTAAGACAGAGGAAATTCTTATTTAGAAGGCTACTTGGATCAACACTGAGGTCAAGGCAGCAGTTCGGATGGGGTGGGAAAGCAGTACCTGGCAAATGCATGTGGAAGGGGGAAATAAACATGGAATCAATATAGCTTATGAGCAATCAATTTGCTGTGAATAAATAAACAAAGCTAAAGTTTGCAATAAAAAAAAAAAATCGATCTCTATCCCAAAGAGAACAAAGGTTTATAAAAAAGAGTTTAAAATTATATGAAGAACAAAAAAAAATATGCTGGAAACACAAGAAAAAGACAGGACAGCCAGGTACAGTCAGGACGTGGGAAGTGCAAACGTGTTCACAAGTAATCTGGTTTTGTTCCTTCAATGTTTTCATTTTTTTCCTGTGACAGTATTTTGTGTTTCTCCTCCAAACATCACAGAGTGCTTTTGACCATTAACAATCAGAGAAAGCTTTAAAAATATTTATCCATAGTGAATAGAATAGATAAGTAAAACTATGGAGAGCACAGGGATAATGGCAGAAGAGCTGAACAGATTAGCAGGATGAGTGAACTAYATCAGTATTTGAGTGACTATTCAAATAAAACATCTATGTAAGGTTTTAATGCTAGAAACCAAGTGCAGGCTTCGAAGGAATAAAGGACTTGGTATCATATTCCTAATAAAAAAACAATCCCACATAAGCTCCCATATCATGCAGCCGTAAAAAGGGCTGGCAGTCACGTGATACTTAAATTAGTAATAGGTGTATGAGAAAATAAATTAATTTATTTTTAGCTATGCCAAGACTGATGCTAATATTATGAAACTCTATACAGTTTAAGTGTCTGCATACTAAAAAGGTAGCTAGGAAGTCTCTAGATGAAAGCCACATAAACAATTTAAAAGCTGGAGAAATTGCCTTGCAGTGAGAGTTTGAGAACCCAATCTGTTCAGCCCAAAAACAGGGGCTTAAGATGTGGTTTGATTACTGCTTGCAAGTGCCTTCACACCAATAAATTATGTATTAAGGGGATATTTAATATAGTAGAGTCATAATAAGAACATATGGACAGAAAGTAATGCCAGACATTTCTGGCATGACATTTTTCCAACAATGAAGATGATTAATCATTATAGGGAAATCCTAAGGGAAATGGTGAATTTGTAATTGTTTCATGTCTTTGTATCAAGATTAAATGTCTCTCCTGGAGGTATACATTTGTTAAATGCAACCTGTTTGGTGTTAACTAGATGAAAGAAAATGATTCAAGATCCCTTAATATCTATAAATCCTGCAGATCTATACCAGGACAAGACCTGTGCAATGTCTTTAAGGCACAGAGAAGAGTCTTTTATGCATTGCAAAAGTAACTGTTTTCTCCCCTGAACCTATTAACCTACATGGAAGGACACACATGGCTATATTCCTGCTTCTTTGGGGATGTCTGAGAACACCTGTCAATGCTAACAATTCACATATCTAGACAGTACCAATGTCAGATCTCATGTTAGAATTAAGTCCCCTTTCCCATTTGTAAGCCTCCAACTCTCACTGCTTATCATAATAGACCACTTTTTGTAAGTTACTATGTAACAAACTTTCAGTTTGGAATTTTAGCAAGCTTTGAACCTCAACAGCTAGAGATGGATCATCAAAAATAAATGTCTTCTTTGCTGTTTGTGTGAATTTTATGGAGAGTTAGAAACTCTCCCTTACAAATTTCATTTTTAAGTGTGTGCAGTTTTTGTGTGTGCATTGACTTCTGTTTCACAGTGGAGTCTTGCTCTAGAATTACTGCAAAGACCAGGAACCATTCTACTCTTAAGATTCTACAGATCGAGAAGTTGGTGCTATTCATATGCATTTTCAAGTCATCCAAAGCTCCTCTTGATGTTGACTGTGTGTTGATAATCAGTCTTCAAATGCTGATCTTCACATCTTGTTACCATAGAATAAGTATGGATCCTGTGTTAATGGACAGCGTTCTCTAAAACACTCCAGTCACTCAGCCCATCTGCTCTACCACAGGTGAATGAAAAGTATCTTTGTGGTATCTTTGGCAGTGCACAAGGCTTACACAGAAGATAAATGTTGATGGCTGTACTAAATATGATGTAGCTGATACAAATGAGAACAATCACCTTCTTTCAGACCACCGTTAGCAAGAAATTCAACTGCACAGCTTGTCTTAGAGAAAGGTAGGAGAAAACTAGGAGACTTTCTCTCACAGTAAGAGGAAGAATCTAAATCTTCTACTGTCAGACTTGTTCTTTAATAGATGCAGTGTTCAACACATTTCTGTCTATGCAAAAGAGGTAGAGTACACAGACGGGCTTGCATAGGGCAGAGCACCGCTGGTGCCTTCCCTGAACTCTTTAAAGAATTGAAAGGATGCTGTGTATGTGCAGTCGGCTGTAGTACAGCTGGTTTTGGTAGATATAAGGGGAGTAGGGGAACCCAGGGAAGAAAAGTAAGCAGAATCACCTAGATGAGAGCTCTAAGGTCCTGAAGAGAGTGATCATAGAAACAGTATGCTTTGGAAATGGCTTGGGAGGGGTTGAGTCAGATATAAAGTTATGTGCTGCCCAGCAAAAGGCGCAAAAAATCCTGACTCTGTCATTTTGAAAGGAAAGCATTAGAGTGCACTGGAGATATAAGACATTGTGAATATACAGAATAGCCTCTTTTTAAAGCCTTGCTAGTATAAAGTACTGGTGCTCTGGTTCAGTTAACTGAAAAAGACAACTTATTTTTTCCTTGCATGCAGAAAACAAGAAAGTAGCTGCCCCAGGGAAAACCAGTGCATTCCTACTTCTACTTGCTGCAAGCAAAGCTTAGTTGGTTAATTGGGCTTCTGAGGATGTGAAACACACCAGCGGGAAATTACACTATGACAATCATGTTGCAGGAGCACAGCCAGCACTGCAACATCTGTCTTTTCCCAAATTTTGCCGAAGCCAATTAAATTCCTTCATAACCAGCTGGTCCCAATGTGACCACACGCTGACTCAGCCAATGCAAGCTGAGCTTTCCGCGCTGCGGCAAGGCAGCTTTCATTCCCACCTCTCTTGTACAACTTGCGCACAGCAGCCTCAGTCTTGCTCCCATGGGCTTCCTTCACCAAAATGCCTTTGCCTTCAGGATAAGACCAAAGCCGTCCTCAAAATGTCTTCAGTCTGCCTTTGTGTTTTAATATGTGATCCAGATAACCTAATGTACACAGCCAAAAATAGCTGGTTCTTTCTGTCTTGCAATTATGGTTGTCATATTGATGTCTGCGTCCTCCAGTAAATGCTAGGCTGTAAGTGCTTTCCCGGTGCTCAGAGCCTGCAAAGCCTTCTTTTTCGAAGCAATCCCTGGCATATGAACCCTCCTACTCATGGAGTAAGGGCTGGATTGACTGACCAACCCCAGCCCAAACAACACATTTCACTTCCGGTGCCTTTCGAAGATATCTTTGTAGATTTCTGCTGGTTAAGGTCACTTGCCCTTATTGTCTTTTCAAAGGCATGTAAAAATCATTTGCAGAGGTGCTGCCTGCCATTTTATTTCCTAGCAGGCAGTTATTGAGAGCAGAGGGTAAAATAATACKGTATCATGGTTCTGTTGTCTTTCTGCTCCTGTGTATCAATCAATTAAGATCATACAGTAAAGAAAGTTTTATAGTACAGTAATTTTCATGAAAGACACAGTCATATATTGATGTGGCTGTTGACAGAAATGTAAGTGAATTATAGCCTGGCAAGAGATGAAGCCATTAAAGGCAAAATGTCCTCCAAGTCATCCCTAAGGATCAGCAGGTTTTATACCCAACATCTTTTCTTTACTTAATGGTGTTTCAGTGGGAATTACAGGAGCCCAGTATGCCTTACAGTACTTTTTATCTCACATTGGAAGTGCTGTGCCTAGTCAGTGCGGGGTTAGGGGCTGGAGAAAGGAAAGAAAAGGAACATGAGAAACAACATTGTTTTGAAATTAGGAACTGAAGTGTCTTTTTTCCTACATATAACCCAGCCTAAAATCCTTATATACCACAAGCTGAGTAATTACTATTAAAACATTTATCTGATATGAATTTATCATCATTGCCAAATGAAAACTGTAATAGCAGGATTTGTTGTTACAGAGGAAAAACATAAATTACTGTAATTTTTTTATTCCCTATGAGCACATTTTATTTTACCTTTTCATCTTCAGTGCATAATATCATCAGTGATCAATATATTTTCATACTTTCTCTGTGTGACAAGAATTATTTTTTATATAGAGACAGCTCTACCTTGATAACTTCCTACATGAACTCATCAACATCTTTATAATCTGCCATCTCTTGCCAGAATGCAGAAATGCCCTGTAAAGATAATGTTTTAGTTTGGTTCTGTTTCAGAGCCAAGGCTGGAGGGAAAATAATTTCTGCCTTACTGAATCATGACCAGTCTTGCTGGAAGACCTGAGAAAAATGATTAGCTCATATAAAAATAATATTATTTGTAAATATTCTTCTTATTTATTGCATTTTACCAAATAAATATATTTCATAGAAAGCATAAGGGATGATTCAGTGTCTAAAAAGCAGGCATTCTAAATACGAGCATGATGAATAGTCGATGATGCATATCAAAGCATGAAAGGGAAGACTTAAACAGGCCCATATGGTTGCTCGTGGTTCAAATATTATTGTTTATATATGTGTGTATACATATAGATGCTATATCAATAGTATATACATTTTATACACATATGTGTGTAAAATTAACATGTCCATGACCTACTTAAAATATTCTGAGGCATGGTTTCATTTCGGAAGAGATTATCTGCATATATTTACATTTGTCCAAACAGTATGGATCCACTCTTACATTTTCAAACCTGTTTATATCATCCAAATAACCACGAGCATTTTAAAAATGTATTTTAATGTATTTTTGCTAGCTTAAATGCAGTAGCATTTGCATGGGTCAGAAGAGAAAACATCACAGGAACAATCTTTTTGGTTGTTCCTCTGGGCTGGAAAAGACTGACTTGCTGAAGAAGACAGTTTCTTTGAAAAAGATTCTTTTAAGCCATGGTTTAGAGACATTAGAACAAAATAAGTGGCTTCCTTTTGTGTTAGTTCAKTATTTGTCCTTTTAATCTCGGCCTGGGGTGCCTCTCTTTCTGTGATGTAACTGCTTGTGAATGAAGGTCCTCAGCTTCTGCTGATGCTGACCAGACATCTCCTTGTCCACCAGGAGTGTGGTTTGGATTGTCTCTGTGCAATGTATTTCCTATGAAAAATAGCAGCCCTTTTCCACAGGCAACTAATTATTCTCGTGACAACATAAACCCACTGTTCAGAACTGGAGGCTTTGTCCTCCACTTTTAACCTTACACTGCCCTGAAGATTTCAGGAACTATGGTGATTCTGTTTCTTATTCAAACAGAAATTGTTTCTCTCATATTACGGTGCCTTTTTCTTATGATTTATTTTTGATCAGACACAAGCTTTCTGAGCAACAGAATAGGGAAACAGGGAATTGTACTGCCAGTGGAGAAAGCAGCAGGCAAGTAAACAGATCTTTCACTCTTACACCATGGTACACGGTGTTAGCTTTGAGCCCTCAAGAAGCAAGAGCAGCTCTGGAAAAAGCAGTGATACTTTTGCCATTGTGGTAGAAGAGAGCTTGAGGCTGAGCTTGCAGAGCTGCATTGCCTGGGACAACAACAACTGCTGAAAACACTCCCAAACAACCAGCATGTTCAGCCAGCTTCTTGGAGTTTCTTTTGTTCTTGTGCATTTTTTTATTATCAGAAAAGGCAACAATATGACAAAAGTGTATTGTAACACTGTGTAATGACATGTCCGTGGTATCACTAGTTGTCTCAGTGTGACTACAAATTTTGCCCAACGTGTGAACAATATGGTCATTAAGGAGCTTTGTAACTGTTTTGAATTACTTCTGGTATCTTGTAAAACTGCTGACAACAAAATGCTTTCAGGACAAAAGTTCACTCATAATATACAGCATATCCCACATGAACTTCTACCTACGCTGCCAGGTTCTCATTTACAACAACATCAGGAAGAATATTTTCCTCTGTTGCACTTCAGATGCTGTTTCCATCGTTTTCATCAAGGTTGTGATATCACTGTTTTCTAGTATCTTGTTGGCGATATTTCTCCTTATCCCTGCAGTTCATTGCGAATATTACAAACAGTGTATTTCTTACTTCCAGAAATAGCCGTCGTCGTGATGTGAAAGTTCAGAGCACAAACCATACATAGCAGGTTTTGGYTGTAATTCCACCTACACATGACTGCGTCCTTTCTCAGTGAGGAACACCAAGCACGCAGCACTMATAAGGAGCAGTGCAAACCTAAAGGAGGCATTAGGCTCCAAACTGCCAAAGGCARGTTCTTTCCTATCTTTTGCCCACCTTCATCATGATTCAGTTCAGTGGTAGGAAAGCAAAGGAARGCACTTCAGCTCTCTTACACCCCCACTTCGGACCTCTTCTGTGAGGTGCTTCAAGAGGTCCTTCAAGAGGTACTCAAGCTAAAGGCACTCGGCAGCTCTGCCAGTAGGCCCGGATTTGTCAAACGACACTAAAGAAGTGAGAAGGAAATAGCAGCCTGAGATCTGGGGGTTTGGAGTTTCTTAGGTATTTTTTTTTATTTTCCATTTTCTTCAAGCCTGTTAACTAATGCAGTGTATTGCAAAGTATTGKTTTAATTCCAAAATGAAATCTGATCTTTCGGAATTAGTGGCAGAATATATTCGCTCTCCGTTTTTCCGTGAGCAACAAATCTCTTGTATTCCCCTACTAATAAATGCATATCTATTTTTTTATTATTATTCCTCAGTTGGGAAGAAGTAGACTTTACTTTGAAAACCTAGTTCTTTCACAATTTTTCAATGATTTAGCAATAGACAAATTTTTTATCTTCATTCCCTGATTGGTATCTTATCTCTGAGGATGGAAAACTAGCCAAATCCCCAATATATTCTAAAACATCCTTGTTGACTTCCAAGTCTGTAATAAATGTGTGCCAAAGTTGTCAAGGTACCTTCCAAGATGAGACCAGCACCAGCATATTTTTTTTGACAGTCAATATTTTATTCACCTTCCACAGAGATCATGAGTTGCTGAGATGATAGTTCCAATGTGTGTCATATTGCAGAGGTTACATTGTTYCCTTGTGTCAAATTTCAGATTGATATACTGGGTAACATAATAGGCCAGGGCCTGGTGTCAGGGCAGATACTATGGCCACGTATGACATTAGGTGTGAAAGATCTAAGCAGAAAGTATTTTCTTCCAAGAAAAAGATATGGATTTAGGGCCAAGTGATGTTAAGAAATATTTGCACAGCTTTGGCATCTGAGC
The DNA here is from genome assembly GCA_030449065.1 of Oceanodroma leucorhoa. Taxonomy (NCBI): domain Eukaryota; kingdom Metazoa; phylum Chordata; class Aves; order Procellariiformes; genus Oceanodroma; species Oceanodroma leucorhoa. The sequence goes on from JASVER010000005.1 coordinate 17,996,178, forward strand.
TATTGCAGTGGGTCACCAGGAACCCTCACAAAGGGGATTTCTTCCAGAACATCATTAAAATTCAGCCAACTCATCTAACTAATCTCTTGTGATACATGATATGCGCTTAAATCATGAGAATAGAGCAGCTTAAATTAGAGTGGGTAAACCCCTGGAGTAAGAGAGGTACATTAACAACCAGCATCTATTTTTCAGCAGGAACCTAAATCCAAAGGAAATCAACATCTCATTCAAAACAGGACTAGTTTCGCTGCCTGTTCAGTGCTGCTCACCATAATTCTCATTTACAACAATCTCCATCTTATTTACATCATTTATATAGATATATCATTAAGCAAGGTTAGAGAGAAGCAATGACATCTCTTGGCTGGTCTTTGTTTCTCAAAGGTACTTTCCTTAGTATTAAGTAACACTCATTCCCCTCTAATACCAACTTATTTAAGATTGCTCTAAAAGTCCTTCAATATCCTTTTTGCTGTGCATCAATTTCTGTTGCATTCAATCGRGAAGATACGCTCCCTTTGCATGATTACTACGGGCAGTCTGCCATTTTTCAACAATATTTTTCAGGATTACATGACCTTTCCCAATGAAGTAAAAATAGAACCACAGATTACTATCTCCAGATCAAATAACTTTGGACACATCTAAGCAACATTTCTGCCCAGTCTCTGTCTTATCTACAGCTATTACTGTGTACAGTCTCATATCCTTCCTTTTTTTAAAGAAATCAGTACTGCCAAAATCTATCCTAAAAATGCATTTACAAATCCAATTGCAGTAGAGGATCTCCTTCGGTAATACAAAGAAGAGTTTGCAGCGGAAGGTACAGTGCTAAAAATCCTAAACTTGCTAGAAGCTGCATAAAAGACCACATGGCATAAGCAAAAGAAACTACAGTATTATGTATCATTATTTTTTCCCGCTACAGGTCTCACAGTCTCACTGTATACTCTGGTTTGCCTAACAGACTGCTTCTGGGTTAGGGCTATTCTGCTCAGTCCTTTTGCTCCCCAGAAAAAAAAAATATGCATAAATTATGTTATATTAAGAAGAAAGGATATGGCTTTTAATGTAGCTATTATGAATTTCTTTGTACTGAATGGTGATTTGTTCCAATGTCATAGGACAGAAAAAAAAAATTAAAAAGAGGAACATAATTTCAGAGCAAGGACATTCACAGTTAATGCTAGAGTGCAAGTCAACTCATTCTTTCTTTCTTTATTATAGGCAACATGAGACCACACTGTCATTAGAGATCTATCTGACTTCTTTAGTGAAGTTACACATCATCACTACTTAAATACCGTTTTTGGGGTTGCTATTAGTTTCAATACGCATTTAATATCATCATTGACTTTGGACTGAGACAGCAATTTCCATTTGTTATAACTCTGATAGATTTAATCAGGTTAATTTTCCCTGCTATTAAAAAAAATCAATTAATTCTAATGGGACGAAGAAATTCCTCCTCACTTACACTAGGAGACTGTGATTCCAGTAATGCTTTGTACCAAAATACCTTTTCACTATTTCTAATCATTAGGAATTTAACTGTTGCATAATATAACTTTTATACTGGACACAGAAATTCTGCTTATTTAATTACCTTAGCTGGATTACTGACACAATAGAAATTAGAGGTGAATCAAGGATACCTAAAAGGAACTGGCCAGGAAGCCAAGGGATAAGATTTAACTCTCATAGTCTACTTCAGAGGGAAACTGTCCAGAGTAGCAAGATGAGTAATTGCCTGCCAGAATGTGAAAATGTCCAGCAAACAACAAATTAGACATGATCTCAAAACTTCATGTAATTCCCTGTCCAAGGAGTAAGGAGTCTGTGTGAAGTTATTCTGCCCTGGCTCAGTCCAGGAAGGTAGCTGTTTCTTTTAATTTTCTTTCAATAAGGGAAAATTCATATCTCTGTGAACAACTCAAGGTTCTTTCATATAAAGGAAAGAAAATTACTGAAGACTTYCCATAATACAGAGAAATTTAGCAGGCACAGTAAAATGTAGCAAAGAGCCTTCCAGGGCTGCAGAGAGGTTGTGCCTCTGAGAACACACTGGAAGAGAAACAGTTTACAAATTCCCCTTGTCCTTGAGATGAGATAAATATGGGCAGAAGAGAAGAAAAACGGTGAAGAATCTGTCCTTTGTGCAGTGACTGAAAAGCTATAAAGCATCCAGCCAAATATATGGGAAATATCTGAAACAACATGACAATGATTTATTGGTTCTTTCAAACTTGCCTTGGATGTAGCAAAAAAAATAAAATTAAAAGACTGAAGAGAACATATGCATTTGTGGAAGGATTTTTGTTTGTGGTTATTTTAAAGATATCCACTGAACACACAGCTTCTGCTTGTTATGGGCAAGCACTGTTTCCTGTTAAAATTTTACTTGACATGCTAAATTTCACTAATTTAAGTGCTGAATTGGTATAATCTTTCTCATGTGTAAGAATTGGCATTAAGACCATTACTAGGTGTTATTGGAGAACACTAGGGCTGAGTAAGTGGCTGAACATGGGACCTTGTAGGAAGGATTGTCCTACAACCTCCATGAATGCATATGGTCCAGGATAAATCACCCTGACTGTGCTTGCTGAATTCAAGCCCTGCAAGAATGCAAGTTTTCCAGTTTACCTCCTTGCTCTTTGAGACAAAAAGAGAAGCTAATCAATYCCTTTGCAATGGAGACTTAGTTGGATCCTGATTCTCAAGAAAAATCTRTAAAACACCTTACGAAGACAAACTTGTAATTTAAAATTCATAACTCTACTGGACACCAAAACTATCAAGTTAAAAGTAATACTGTTTTCATGCCACATTATATTATCCCTTGTTCCTGTCTGGGTCCATAGCAGGCTATGTGCTACTTGTCTCTCTCTCACCCCTGAGAGATAACTACCTTTATCATCTCACCCTTTCCTATTCCCACTCCTTCACCTTCTGATACTGCCTCCAATCCTCAGAAACCAGATACCTCTGGTCTAACTGATGCATATCTAAATAAACCTGAATGAACTGGTTTCAGCTCATATTTAGCTCTGAAATCAGTTGCTTTTTTTTTTTTCAATCCTAAAGAAGGAGCTGTGTGTTAAAAACCTGCCTCTTTTTATGAGATACAAGTTATAATAAAAAATGCAAACTCTCCCTCCAGGCTTCTGTTGCTTGTATCTTCAGACCATAGAGCAGAACGTATTCATTACACTAAGGCTATACTGCCAACAAGCACGTGTCAAGCATATGACAAACCATGTCTTAGAGGGCAGTCCCCACGCCTGCATGGTGTCAAGCTTTCAGACCACCGTCAGGACAGACTTTGCGTCCGATCTTGAGGGCAGCTTTGGAGAGATACCCAAAAGTCAGGCTGGACACGCTCATAATGTTCTGCCACGTGCATCTTTGCTGAAGAGAAGRTGAGGAGGCACTCAGCATCTTTCAATAAGTAGATAAGTCATTAAAAATCAGCACTCCCTGAACAGATCTCAGTATAGGAGAACAAAAGGATAAGAAAATCTGAGTTTTATCCAGCTGCTCTACTGGGATCTGGGGTCTGAAGTAGAGGAATTTTCCCAGAAGCGAAAGGAGTTTTCAAATTCAGGTGTTATTTCTGGGTTATAGTACCTAAAATTGTTGGAGCAGGAGTCTGAGAAGAATATAATTGTTATTTGAATAAAATTAAAGATAGATAGATATATACACACACTTCTATAGAGGTATGAATACTAGATTATATTCTATACTATATGACCTAAATTAATTTAATTTATCTGCACTTGCTATGCTATTGATTGTTTAGTTATTAGAATATCTTAAACAAGTTCACCTTAGCTTTTTTTATTTCATGCTGAACTATACTGACAGAGTAGACTTCTCTCCAGCATATGTCACTACTAGACATCTGTTAATTACTAAATATAAACACTYATACTGATTAAATCTATATTTTATATAGACAACAAAGTTCTGCTGCACAGTTTTTTCTGAAATTAAGAAGTTGTTACCAAGAAAATATAACTGAAGACATCCAGTTTCTCATTCTAAACAGAATGCTTAAGAAAGCTTTTAAATTTCCCTTGTATTTTCAGGTGTGAACAGAAATGTTTGTATCTTATTTGAAATACTTTGTATTAGCTGTAGGTCTATACACACTTACGAGTAAGAATTTCCAAGCTTAAAACAGATCATATAAAGTAAAATGCTAAAAGAAGAAGTTACTTCAAAACTGTAACAAAAAATCATGGTAATCATGTTTGGGTTGAGTAACATGACAGGTAGTTAAGTTTATTTTGTGAAACACAGAATCATTATCTAAGATCTGTTGTGTTTTCCTAGCTATGGCACAGATTTTGGCCAATTCATGGAGATATGTTAGGATTGGTAGCAATAGGTGCCACAGTGTCCAAGACACTCACTTGCTGTGTCATCCCGCAAGCGGGCTGGAGAAGACATGGTTGTATGTGAGGCATAACACAATATCCAAAGCCTCTGCTGAAGTGCTGCAGTCTTTCACCATATCTCATGCAGGACTGAAAGTGCTAACAAAGAATGCGAACTGGTCTGGTCCAGTAAAGTCTAGAGCAAGTCATAAGTATTGTGCCAGGAAAGGGTTTTTGCAAACATAGCTTTGGGCCCACCTCTGAGAATTCTGCAATAAAAATAAGAATGCCACATGGCACCGTGGGACTAGCAAAGCAAATTGCTGAGGACAATGGGACAAGGGTTTGTATTATTTTCTTCAGAAACAAAGGAAAATTGGGCTTTATTATTCCGAGTTTTGTTTTTAGGTRTGTGGGTTTTTAGCCAATAACTGATGTCACTCGTGGTAAATAATACTTCTGGTTTTTCATAATCTCCCTTCAAATGAAAGAAAATATTCTGAAGAGATATCATATCAAGCTCTAGAACAAAAGTGCTTGACAGTAGAAAGGTAAAATGTAGTTAGTTAATAATCTTAATTTGGTTGATCTCATTTAATAGCAAAACACAGAAACTATTTCATCTGTGAAGGGTGGTTGTTATTTTTCCTTCAGTTAGACGAAGTATCCAGCTTATGCATGTGTCATCATTAAGCTCTTTCTCTTGCAATTAAGGTAATAGTGGTCCTTCACGGAGAAGACATTTTCCAGTACTTGGGCAATAGAAACAACACTTAAACATTCTTACATCTCTGTGTGAAATGACAAAATATTTGCAGCCAGTTTCAATTGCAGCTTACAGGRGAAAAAAGTATCACTAAGCACTAATGCTCAAAACTGAAAAAGTTTTCCAAAAACTTGTGACAACCTTTCTTAGTATGAAACATAAATCCTTGCTTCTGTGGTCATGATATGATCCTTTTGAGCTATCATGTAAAAAACATTCAGAATGTAATGACTGCTGAAAATATTGATAGAATTTTAATGTCAGAGAATCAAATACTGATAAAGATATAAAAATGTTACCAAAYTTGCTACCAGCATGTTACTATTGGCATCTGTCTCTAATGAACAGTGATGACATGGTGAATCTGCTGTTCAGTGTTAAGTAGCAAATTTACAACAGAAAGCTCAAATTTTTTATTTACTTTACAACATATTTGATTTTTATACACAGATTTAAAAAGTTAAAAGACTTTATAGCTATGTTTAACAATTTAATTCTTTCTAGGTATCTAATATCAACTGAGGAAGGAAAGAAGGAAAGTCAGAAATTGCTAGTTTTCCAGACGTAAAGGTTTTGGGAAAACTTTATACTTAAAAAGGGGGGGACATACTTCAGAGAAATTTTGTTAGGGGAAGAAGACAGTGTATTTTAATTTCTGCCTGATAACATCTACATGAATCTAGGCATCTGCAAAGATTGTTTTTGTCTGGAGATTCAGATTAATTTTCTCTCCCTCAGTGCCTCTGAGGCAAGCAGGGATGTTAAAATAGGGATGTTAAATCTGACTTACCATTCAGAACTGTTGTGCTGATCTTCGTTGTTTATGAAATACTTTCAGATTCACAGCCAAGAAGTCCTTTATCAGTTTGTAATGATTTCTGTTATTATCAATATGAAATGCCATGTTGGGAAAAAAGTGCTTTGGGGATTTAGTAAAAATAAAGTTCACTGTGAAGTTAAGTCAAAAAAAAAAAGATATTAACTGCTTTTTCTTTATGCTGTTTCTCTGCAGGTGTACGTTGGATGAAGACAGTTGGTTACAGGAGGTTAATAGCCTCACTCAAGGTGGCTGCCAGGAGGAGTGGAGGACACAGGCTGACACCAGCTGAGGATTTAGGAGAACAGGGTGGTATAAACTACCTCTATTAAGCAGGACAGATAAACTGTTTGAAGGAGAGAAGATGAAATGAGTGAATCTGGGATCAAATTCTAAAACCAAGTTATGGTATAGCAAGGTATTCTGSACCATAAGTTATAGTACAGCAAAGACAGATGGTAGGGAAGCTCCAAGACAGGACAACAGGATTTGTGGCTAGGTCTTGAGGCTATAAATCCTACAATAAGAAGATATGCCAAGTTGACTGAAGGTAAGCGTAAAGTGCAATATGACATATTTGGCATTATTGAGCATTAGATGCTCTGCAAGAAGTATAGGCTGCAACAGAAAAGACTTATTGCCATCATAGACCTGATAAAGTAGTGGAGAATAAATGCTGAAAAATATTACAGGGTTTTTCGAACCATATTGCTCATGAAGTATGTCCTGGAAGATCAGATATGGTGGCTATCAAAAGAGGAGAGGATTTTATTGTTAACTTTTCTTTGATACAGGATGTGAACATTTGGTTGAGAAAAAACTGACAAATTTAGGATTATTATGTCCCAGACTGTTAAAAGAATATGGGACATGGAAAAAGGCAGCGCAGCATGTGTTGTCTCGGTGCACTGTGTGCACTGTGCCGGGGGCATCGCGAGAATACAACATCACATAGCAAGGAGCCCTGTTGTGAGACTCTGCAGCCCACAGAAAGCACGTTAATGGGTCTCTAAAATGTTGAGGAAGAGGATTGCAGACTGAACTTTCTGATATGTTTGTCTGTTAATCTTGCTTTAGTCATTCTTGCTTCTCCTGAGATYTTAACTGATGGAGGGAATAATGATAGTAATATTCTACATATATTTAAAAGTACAGTTCTGTTGTTTGATAGTATTCTAGTAAATTTTATTCTGTGATTATGATGAAAGGGAAAACTTATCAGCATCRGCTATTACCGTCAAGCTGTAATGAGAGGCAGTATGACTTTCCTGTAATACTAAAAGCAATGATTGCAATATCTCAAATATATGAGCAATGATGATGACTGTTTATTATTTTTGTGCTTATATTTAACTAAAAAAAAATTACAAGTTTTTACTGAGTTCTTTAATTTTGCAGACTGAGGTATTGATCTTATGACCTGTCTGTCTGATTAGATCCCTGAGGCAGTATAAAGCACTTATTGCCAGTACAGCTCTATTAATGCATAAGGTTTAATATCAATATATCATCCCACATGTCTGGAGGCTTTTTGTTGGAGTACAACATCTCTGTCCTACTGTGTGCTATTCTTACTTGTCATACGATGGAGAAAATTAATGTGTAAATGAACCTTGGGGTAAGACAGAGTCTAGACGTTCTTCAAAGTCTCAGACATTGGCCCAAATCAGGGGCAGAGCCCCAAGCAGAAGTAGCAGTATGAGGTTGGTACTGGAAGTTAGCTCAGAGAGTACCCTGGTTTAGATGGTGCTTCGTAGATTTGTCATCCTCACTCATTTATAATTCATCTGACTTGAGATCAGAAATTAATTTCTCCTGTTCCTGACAGACAAGAATGCATCCACCACATTTAATACTATAAAGTCAAATAGACACTTTTAAGTGGTAATTTGATGAGTTTCACATTTAAATGATGACATTTGGTCATTTTCTATTGATCATTATTTGCCTACTTTGAACAGATCATGATCAATAATAAAAATAACAACTTGTAGTCAACCTTTCTGACCGGTCATATAACCCTTGCTTGCTTTGTGTAGTCACAAGTTTTTTTCTCCAGATCAAAATATAACTCTCTGCCAGCTACCAGAGGGCATTACCCTGCAGCATATTTCTTTTATATACTTTCAAATTTCAGGTCACTAAAGGATAATGATTTTTGTTTGATTTAATGTCTGATTATTGGTATTTTTTCTTTTAAATAAACCTTTGTTTTCAATAAGATCATCCTTCCATCAGTGCAAAAAATATGAGGCCTCAAAGAGAGAGAGGCAGTRTATGTCTTATTGCAGTATGGATTTTCTTGAGTGGGAAATTTATTGGATTTCATAAATCTTTTAACTAATTTGAACCCAATTTTTCAAAGTAGAGCTGATAAGCTAGAAGAAGCTTAAACTGCAAGATTTTTTTCACAGCCATTTCCTTCTAATGCAATTATTTCCTGATTCATCACCCCTAAGCAAATTAATGCAAGAGGAAAGAAAAATAGGATTAAACATAAAGATTTATTTCTAATAATTTTTACTTTTCAAATTATTGTTGGATTATGATATCCTTTTTTATCATCTCTAAATTATTTAAAGTAAGCTAAGCAATCTAAATTCTTCTCCTTACTAAATCATTTAGGGCATAAATATTTCCTCTTGAATGCTTTTGTGGTTAAATAATGTACCTCAGGCTAAGTGAATAAAATTAATTTTAATGTAATAATACAAAGGCAATAACCAGTAAAAGTACCTGAATTGTCTTCCATTATGCATTTTGTTACAAAAACTGTAACACTCAGCTCAGTAAAAATCATTTCTTATTTTCATTAATAAAAAAACAAAACTCTCAAGAATTTGTTGTTACTTTTTTCACGTGACACTGAAGTCAAAAATAGTAAGTTTTCTTCCAACACATGTTTACTTACAGCAGAATTCACTTCTCTTGTTTCAAGACCTATCAGGTTCTTTTCATTCATAATTATGAATTCCCAGGTGTGGCAAATTAACTCACAGAGTGAACTTCTTGGAAGGCCTCGAGACATGCCACATTCTTATTTTAAAAGAGGCATTTATACGATATACTACATAATGCTAATTTGGTAACTGTATTTCATAGTACTTCACTTGTAAAGGGAAGATAGGCTAGACCCAATCAAACAAGCATTTAAATCACTAGAAAGATTCTCATTGACCTGAAAGGACTGTGTTTGAGATCAGCAAACTTTAGAATCAGTTATGGAGGTCAGTAAGCTCTATGTCTGATACAGTTTTCAGGTATGAATTAAAAGGCCGAGCTTGTCTATGCAACATTACTTGCAGAAACCCTCCTCATTCCAAATTAATATAAAATATTTTATTACAGTAGGCTGCTGACAGGTAAGACAGTCTATCTGGTTTTATGTATCTTTAGAAATAGTACACCAGGGAAACAACCAGAGATTGAATAGAAATCCATTCCCAGGCGCACTATTTTTTATTAAAAATGGCTGGATTTTTCCCACAGGAAAAGATCATAGAATCATTAAGGTTGGAAAAGACCTTTAAGATCATCAAGTCCAACCATCAACCCAGTACCCATGCTCACTAAACCATGTCCCGAAGCTCCAYGTCCACACGTTTTCTGAACGCCTCCAGTGATGGTGACTCCACCACTTCCCTGGGCTGCCTATTCCAATGCCTGACTACCCTTTCAGTGAAGAAATTTTTCCTAATATCCAATCTAAACCTCCCCTGGCGCAGCTTGAGGCCATTTCCTCTCGTCCTGTTGCTTGTTAAGAGACCGACACCCACCTTGCTACAGCCTCCTTTCAGGTAGTTGTAGAGAGCGATAAGGTCTCCCCTCAGTCTCCTCTTCTCCAGGCTGAACAACCCCAGCTCCCTTCAGCCGCTCAAGATGCCCATTGGTGTGTTAAAAGATGAAGCTAATCCCCAAAATATCAAAACCAAAAATGTTTATTAAATACTGTAATATTAAGTTCATAATCTCTAGGCTCTTAAACAGTACAAGTGAGAAATGCATTACTCTGAAATACCCCAATGTTATTACAAAGAAAACAAAGTGAGGAGAATGAACACCCTGCTTAAAGGGGTCCTCTCTATTTAGAGTAACAGACTTACTTACGCTCTCATGAACAATAAAATCCTCTAGGGAGAAGACCAGTCATAAGGTCAGATTYCATCCTGAGACTACATAAAATGAAATACAAGTAGGTGTGTCAATGTGTGACCTTCTGTTGAAATTTAAAATACKATTATTTTATTCAGTATGACATGGTTTTTTACTTGGAAAGAAGCGCCAAATGCTTTGAGGACATTCATCCCTTTCTTAAAATTCATCAGATCAATATTAATAACAGGAAGAGAAGAAGAAGGTCTTAGGTCAAAACTTGTAGAGGAAAACCTGCTGTTGTAGCCTTGGAGCCAAACTTCAGGCAAGCAGGGAGAAAAGAAAGCTCAAAAGAAGCTCTTGATCACCATATGGTCACTGAAAATTCACATACACGACTTCTCAGAGTACTTGTTCATCTCAGATGGGTCTGAACTCACATGAGTGAATGCGTGTAGATGCTGAGCAGGCATCTGACTTCTGCAGAGATCTCGTGCCAGGTATGAATTCAGTTGCTAGTCCCTACCACATTGGCATTTGATTTTGTTTTAGAAAGTACTCGTATACTGTTTTCTCTGCCTCACAATGGGCAGCTGTTTCCTCTCAAAAAATTAATCAGAAAATGTTATCCATAGTAGTTTTCTGTCTTCCTCTGCTTCATTTCCCCCTCTGTTCTGAACACTTTTTTTTTTTATTTCTTTTTAAGTTTCTCTAGCTAGGCAAAGTTAGTTCAAAAGTTTTCTCCTTTCAAAATTTTCATGATGTCACCAAAGCAGGTCATTATATGCTGCAACATCATATTTGTCTGGCCAGTTATTTAGAGTGATATATACAATCCCCAGATCAATAGTCACAAAGTCTTTGTTGCTTATACCTGAAACGATACCTTTTTTGTTGGTCAGTAGGAGCCTTTGTCATGGGAGGGCCTGCCTTTATCCATGAAATTTCAAGTACACAAGACCTCAGATGGCCCTGATGTGTAAGCCAGTTCCCTGCAGCATTTCAGTTTCTACTTTTCACTTCTTTTTCATAAAAGTAACCAGTTGCTAGAGCCCATGAAAAAAGGAAATGAAAAATTAAGTTTACAGAAAAATCAGAGAACGAGTTGCATCATTTCATGTCCTAGGACATGAATCCTGGTAAAGCCAAGCCAGCTGATGGCTGTAGCGTATCAGTATGGAGATATGTAGSCCCCTGGAAAGCATGCTGCAAGCTACAGGACTGAGAACTCCCAACCATTCTCTTTCTCAGGATCAAAAAGATTATTTTGCAAAGCAGACAGCCTAAAGATTACCTCACTCTCTGATACTTGTTCTGCAGACAGCCTAAGGATTACCGCGCTCTCTGATACGTGCTCTCATATATGCTAATATGCTGAGCTCTCAGCCAGAGAACATCTGCTTGGATCCTTACCTCAGAGGGGCAACGAGGGCCAGAAACAAGAGGAGCAGAGCTTGATGCATTAAGAAATAGAAAATTTCCTGTACAAAGATGCAGCTGAATGAGTCCTATTTGTCATATCAGAGGAGACAGCTACTAACTCCTTGAAAGTAAAGATGCAATGCTGGTGTAAATCAGAACAGAGCTGCATCCTATGTCTGTTCTCAGACTGGCTTAAAAGTTATATTACTAGCTGCCTGATACATCTATTATACCAGAAAGCGTCATACCCTGACTCCTGGGTTTGCCTTACTAATGTTGTCATTCTGTCACCTTCAGTGCTTCTAGGATGGTTGGAGCGAGTTGAGAAGCCAGATCCGAAACCCTAACAAAGAGGGTAAACCATGCAGTAAAAATGTCTTCTTGCAAAAAAGTTTGGTTTTGGTTTTTTTTTTCATGAAACTGCTACAAGGAAAATATAGCTGGAGAGGAAAAGCTGGTAATTCAGTTGATGACAGAGGAAAAAAAGAACTTTTCTAGTAGTGGAAATTTGTCATAGATTTCTTGAAAATATATAGTGCCTGAAGAATGCTCTATTTGTGAGCATTACGTGTCCTGTGTGTTATTTTATTATCTACTAGTCTCCCCTAAAAACCCTCTGAAAAAAAGATTCTACAAAACATGACCTTTTGCTTTCATCATTTCTCGTTCTAAAAAGAAAAGTTAGGAGGTTTTGCCTCATCTTTGCTTGTAGGGGTTGAGTACCTCTGTTAAGAAGGCTTGTGCCTAGGCTAGGACAGTCTCTCTAGGTTTCTTGCATGGCCCCAGGAGATAAATCAGGAAAGAAACTGAATTTAATATATTTGTCTCACTCTGAAGAGATGTCATTTTCTGATTGCCTGAGAGGTAGGAAAACCAGCTTCAAATCCTTATTCCAGATCAGTGAAGAATTCAGTTTCACTGAAAATGTTTAACATACTTTGACAAGTTATAGTAATTTGGCCACATAGTGCTTCAGTGGAAGAATGGTGATATGGATTATTTCATCAAGCAAAATGTCTTTTCCATGTTGAAGACTGGAATTAAAGTATCACAAATACACTGGCATTTTCTTCAATAGTAATTTCCCTCAAGAGCAAGTTTGCTTATGCCATCTTCAGTTCAGTATTCACTACTGTGAATGAGCTCACTCCCCAGATCCATAGCATGTTAACAACAAAACAAAGTTTTCATGCATCAGAAATTATGACATTCTAAGCATCAGTATTCTGCTTCATGCTACATTTCATTCCCTATCACACCAGTCTAGACTGCAATATTAGCCAGAAATAGAGGTTACATGATGGTATTAAATAAAAGAAGGGAACTGTGTTTTCTTTCTTTTCTTCTTACCCATGCAGTAATAAGTTAAGCACATCTGCAATTCAGAGTTTTATAGCTGGGGTGTTGCTAAGCATTGTGGATGGCTTCTGTAGAAAATTTAATCTCTCTCATGTTATGCAGAAGATCCAGACACTTCCTCTGAGCCTCACTGTAGAAGCTGTAGGATCTTACAGCCACGTTCAAGCCTGCATATTCCATAACTCATAGAATATGCATAAGTCCTTTAGATTCAAATGTTCAAAAAGATAAATTAGCCCAACTTATCCAACTCTTCAGCACCAGTTACCACCTCTAGATATAGCAAGTGGAATGGAGGGGCAGGAAAGGTTGTTTTCTGTTGATTCAGGTGAGGGAAATAAGGCATCAGGAAACACAAATGTTATCGGAAGGGGCTTTTTTGCAAGCCACGCTTTGTGCAGCTGTAGCTATCCTGCTTTATACCACAGCTGTGCTGTGCCCAAAACACTGAAAGGAAAGTCGAGTTTCCCATCACAGACAAATTAAGCAAGGCTCTGTGGGAAGAGGGAAGGGAAATGGGGTTCCCCCACCAGAGTAAGCAGCCTCTAGTAAAGCCAGCTGCTCTTACCCAAAACCCAGCCAGCACAGCTTTGAAAGGAATGAGGCAACAACAAAAAGTGACATGGCTTAACATTTGCTAAAGCAGTTTGGGCAGGATGAAATGCCTACCATGGGAGCCTTTTCTAGCCAATACCAATTTCAACAAGCTGCTAAACCTCTGTATYGCTTGTGCCAGTACATACTGACAGCAGCAACAGGAGGAAGATGTACAATGTCAATGTAAGCAGAAGAAGGTGGCCCACTAAAGTACCCTGTTAAAAAGTACTCTGTGGAAGTGCATGAATGCACTAATTCTCTTGCGCTTGTGTTGGGGAAACCCGCCAAAAATGACACAAGTATATACAGTGCTGGAGTTGTCTGGGCATAGACCAGTGGCCCTAAAGCACTCACACCAGGCTAGCCTTGAACTGTAACACTTACTAAGTTGAAAAAGCAGAAATCTCATCCACAATGACTTTCTATGTAATTTATAAAGCTATCTGGTGTTCCCAGTGGATCACTGTGGGATCTACTGTGATATGGAGGATGATAAAGCTCTGAGATAGTACAGCAATGGTTATCAACATATATGATGTTAAATGTTTATGTAACTTCGTCTAACAACATTAATTTAGTACTGARCACGAAGAAGTACTAAAAGAGAAAGCTGATTCACGGGGCTTTTAAGAAATGTTTCTCTTCCTCTTAGAAATGTTTCTGTGGCCACTTAGAACTCAGGCCAGAATTTGGCCATAGCGACTTTTCAGGGAAGTGCTAAGTGGAACGGTGTTGGGCTAGTCCACATCACAAAATCTTTATTCTCACTGATCTTTTTAAACTGCAGCTATTCAATAATCTGAAGGTTAAGTTTCATTCTGCCGTAATCTTGGGGGCATGACTCAGAACTCTGTGAGCAGAAACACATACTATTGCTGACGATCCCCCATAGAAAAAGGGAAGACTTCACATCCAAAGGGCTGATAATACAATAAGTTTTGCGGACTACAAACCTCTATAAAGACTGTAGAAAAATATATTTCAGAGTTCGTGTTACAGTCAGTGACTTAAGTTTAAATGGCTTCAATGATCAAACCAGCAGAAGTATACTACAAATGGATTTTTATTGACTGAATTGGATAAACATATTAATTTTTAAAAAATCATATTACAAACTGGTGGAGCACTGTAAAATCAGTTTGTACATGTGGAGATGCCACTCTTAGCCTGCACAGCTCCTGCAGCGTTGTAGCCCGTTTTCATTGCAAGCGGTACATTTGAGGGCCTTGAAAGAGTCCGTAAAGCAGTTCCGAAACACAGACATCTTGCTCCCATGGCACGCTGAGCACAGCAGGAAACCAAAGCCCCCGCAAGAGGGGCACTCATGAGGGTGCTGGACTCTCTGCTCAAAGAAAAAAGTGAGAAAGACAAAACTGTTACCTCATCAACCACCTTAAACTCTAGGACAATGAGGGCTCCAGGACAACTGAGAATACACATTCTGGTTCCCATCTTGAGCAATACTCCCCACCCCATCCCAAGGTATACCACCATGGAAGACCAGTACATCTGCCTTTTCCTTTGGTCAGATCTACATGCAATGGTCTGAGAGGCTCACTGCAGGTTCATCAGTCACGTTATATCTTAGTAGCCTGTGTTTATACTTGCAAAATAGCTAGTTAAAGGATAGCTTGCATACTTTACTTTGATGTAGCTTTAGGTCTAGATCAATTCTAGGATGTATTGCAATTGATTGAATCTAAACTCCAGGCAGTTTATGTTGGCTTTATATTTTCTATGCTGCATGTTAAGATATTATGACTTTTAGCATTTGCATGCTTGTGCTGAACACGTTCCTGTTACAGTTAGAGTTGATCATA
This sequence comes from Oceanodroma leucorhoa, assembly GCA_030449065.1. NCBI lineage: Eukaryota > Metazoa > Chordata > Aves > Procellariiformes > Oceanodroma > Oceanodroma leucorhoa. The sequence continues at coordinate 18,011,439 of JASVER010000005.1, forward strand.
TCAAAAAGCAATTCATAGCTTCTGACAAGTAGTGCTTGAGGAAATAAGTGGTGTATTCAAATTTAAGGATGTAGACTGCTGAAGCTTTAAGTGTAAAAGAGAAAGATCATCAATATTCAACAGTTATACCTGGAGAAAATTGCTGCAAGCAAGGCTTGGGCTCCCTCAATTGCTCTAATTCTGGAGTAAAACAATAATTTTACTCTATCTTGTTTTGGATTAGAGACAATGGAGAACACACGAAGAGATTTCAAAGACATTTTTAAGTTTCACTTGCTGAAAATATTGCTAGTTTGCTTAATGATTGCCTTAAAGTTCTATATCAGAAAAATGAAAGAAACACCATGTTGGGTACTTACCACAGCACAGATATGTGGCTTTAACATTGCACTGTTGAGTAAAGACTTTACAGATTTATTTACAAAGGAAGAACAGTAATCCATACAATTTCTGCTAGTGTTCATCTGAGGAATTATGCACCACTAAAAAATTATTCACAAATTATTACGAGAGTATACTAAAACATGTACAGATAACATAGTCCTTATAGCTTCATCAAGACAACTGAAGAGATTTCTGCAAAACCATTAATAATAGCATTCACCTATTGACAACTCAGATGAACATGCAAAAAAGACATTTCTTCATTTTGTACTGTAGCTCATAAACTTGCCATTTTTCTTCACTGGGCAAACAACTCCTATTACTATTAACTTCTCCAGCCACAATGTTTGGAAGTATTTAATGTAATATTAGCATTCTTTTTATCTCAGGACTGCCCACATGTTTCATCATTCATGATGGCAGTTTACTTCATTGGAAATTACTGCAAATAATCTCAAAATTTTAAGAGAATAATATTTTTAATCTTTACATTCATTATTGCTTGTTAGGCTTGTAAATAACTACCTTTCCATGTAGTTAAGAGAACTAATAAAAACAGATGCAAAATTGCTTTAGCTCGGTTCCTTGAACAATGGACAATTCCTTCTTGAAAAGATGACATTTTGTGTAACCACTTTCTGCATCTTCAGTAATGAAGAAACCTGACTGTCCCTTGCAATTGTAGCAAAGCCATTTTTGCAATTAAAAAAAACAGCAACAATGTGTTTGAAGCAGTGTTTATATTCAGTAAGCAGTTATCATAGTCTGCTGTACTCTAGCATTCATTGTCTTTTAGATGTACTTTCTGTCCCAAGATTAGAACCATAGAATCATAGAATCATTTAGGTTGGAAAAGACTTTTAAGATCATCAAGTCCAACYGTTAACCTAGCACTGCCAAGTTCACCATTAAACCATGTCCCTAAGCACAACATCTACACGTCTTTTAAATACCTCCAGGGATGGTGACTCCACCACTTCCCTGGGCAGCCTGTTCCAGTGCTTGACAACCCTTTCAGTGAAGAAATTTTTCCTAATGTCCAATCTAAACTCCCCTGGCGCAACTTGAGGCTGTTTCCTCTCATCCTATCGCTTGTTACTTGGGAGAAGAGACCGACACCCAACTCGCTGTAACATCCTTTCAGGTAGTTGAAGAGAGCGATAAGGTCTCCCCTCAGCCTCCTTTCCTCCAAGCTAAACAACCCCAGTTCCCTCAGCCACTCCTCATAAGACTTATTCTTCAGACCCTTCACCAACTTCATTGCCCTTCTCTGAACACACTCCAGCACCCAAATGTCTTTCTTGTCGTGAGGGGCCCAAAACTGAACACAGTATTTGAGGTGCAGCATCACCAGTGCCATGTACAGGGGCACAATCACCTCCCCACTCCTGCTGGCCACACTATTCCTGACACAGGCCAGGATGCTGTTGGCCTTCTTGGCCACCTGGGCACACTGCCGACTCATGTTCAGCCGGCTGTCGAACAACACCCCCGGGTCCTTTTCCACAGGGCAGCTTTCCAGCCACTCTTCCCCAAGCCTGTAGCGTTGCCTGGRGTTGTTGTGACCCAAGTRCAGGACCCGGCACTTGGCCTTGTTGAACCTCATACAGTTGGCCTCGGCCCATCGATCCAGCCTGTCCAGATCCCTCTGCAGAGCCTTCCTACCCTCAGGCAAATCAACACTACCGCCCAACTTGGTGTCATCTGTAAACTTACTGAAGGTGCATTCGATCCCCTCGTCCAGATCATTGATAAAGGTATTAAACAGAACTGGTCCCAAAACTGAGCCCTGGGGAACACCGCTTGTGACCAGCCGCCAACTGGATTTAACTCCATTCACCACAACAGTTTGGGCCCGGCCATCCAGCCAGTTTTTTACCCAGAGAAGAGTACACCCACCAAAGCCATGAGCAGCCAGTTTCTCCAGGAGGATGCTGTGGGAAATGGTGTCAAAGGCTTTACTAAATTCTAGGTGGACAACATCCACAGCCTTTCCCTCATCCACTAGGCAGGTCACTTTTTCATAGAAGGAGATCAGGTTAGTCAAGCAAGACCTGCCTGACTATAAACCCATGCTGACTGGGCCTGATCATAAACCCATGCTGACTGGGTCTGATCACCTGGTTTTCCTGTACATGCCACATGATGGCACTCAAGATGACCTGCTCCATAACCTTACCCGACACCAAAGTCAGACTGACAGGCCWGTAGTTCCCCGCATCCTCCTTCCAGCCCTTCTTGTAGATGGGCATCACATTTGCTAACTTCCAGTCAACTGGACCTCCCCAGTTAGCCAGGAGTGCTGATAAATGATTGAAAGTAGCTTGGTGAGCACTTTTGCCAGCTTCCCTCAGTACACCTAGGACACACATTGGGCTAGGTAATAACGTTATAAGACCCCCCAAAACAGGACCTGGGGGCATTTCATTCCAAAGTGGTGAAAAATGTTAAGAACGTGTATTAGCTAACCTTTCTAGTCAGACAACAAGAATGCTGCATGCTTTAATCAGATATCTATATGTGTTTAATAGTTTCTGGTTAGCTATTCAATATGGTTCAATATGGCCAGCAGGTTCTTCTGCATTTTATACAGAAATGCATATACTGAGTTGTGAGGCAAGGAAAGTTTTGCTGAGTTAAGGAATAGGCCAGACAAATGCAGAAAGTACCACCTGCACYGCAAAGGGACAAGGCAGTTTACGATTTACTGGATAGTGCTAAATCTACCTCCTGAATAAGACAGAGGTGAACAACCTAGACTGGAGCTCAGCTAGACTGGAGCTTTTGGAGGAGTTCAGGAAGGAGACTGGCTGTAAGAAACCAACGTGTTTCACAAACAGAGATACTCGTTTTGTGATAAACTCAAAGATGTATGGTATACAAAGAGTTACTGAAAGCATGTTAGGAAAATGTATACTGTAGTTTGGCTAAATTCAGGCAAAGAAAAACCTTGGGGTTTAATCAACTAGATGTAGCTTTCTTTTGCTCTTTCATCACTATCTTTTACAAATATCATATCCTCATTATCTATTTTTAATGTTGATGTTACATACTTCTGAAGTTTATGTGTTATCTTAATTTGGTTAGGGGTAATTTCAAAATAACAAGATAATTAACAGCAATACATTCCTTTTCTAAGGACACAGCTATCTATATAAACCAGACATTATGACACACATTTCCCTAAAATGTTCTTTATTGCAGGCTATCCAAAGGAAAATAGATATTGGCTGCCTTGAGCAGCCAATAGCACAAGACCAGCAGAAAAGTGATGACCAGTAGAGATCCTAGCTTACAGCAAAGCTGTGGGAACAGACCCATACCTCAAGTGTCCTCAGGGAGTGCGCATCAACTGTTCACAATAAAAGGCAAACTTGCCCCAGAGAACTTCAATGGGCAAGGCAAACTAAGAGCTGGAGAAAGCATGATAACATGTAATTTGAAATTTGTGCAAATTGGTGTAATTGGAAACTTTCAGCATTTGCCCAGATTTTGTAGATGTCAAGCTTTAGGTCTAGCCAGAATACAGACATGGAAGTTCCCACCAAGTTCACTGCAGTACACAGAGAAGTGGTGCAGCATCCACAAAGAGACCTGACTGCTCCAGGGCATGGTGAAGGTTAAATACCAAAGATGATGTCAAAAGTTATGGGACAGGGAAAATGACTTGCCTTTCTCACTGTGACAAAACCAAGAGAAAATAGAGATGGACATTTTGGTTTCGTGTTATCATCATTCACATTTTCTCAAACTTAATGGGCTGTGATACTATGATATCATTCACTCAAAGAGAAAAACAAAAAACATTTGGGACCATGTTTATAACAGAAGAAAAAGAACTGGTAAAAAAAAAATCTTCTCAATTACAAATACCCATTGTACATTCCTTATATTTACTCGCAGAAATACAATTACCTCAATTTTGGTTAAGAGATCCTGCAGTTCCCCAGATTCATTCATTAGCAAAATTTTCTCAGCACCCTATTAGTAAGAAGAAGAAGAAAAAGGTCAGCCAGTTTAGCATGAAAAAACAGAGATGATCAGAAGATGTGGTCTTGAAAATTTAAACAGGCTGAGGACAAATTTGACTCACATTAAGTATTTTATAATTAGGTCAAGCTTAGGAAAGTTTGAAGGAGAGGAGAATTTAATCACAGTTCTGATAGAAGTGCCTGTGGTTCACTACCAGGTGTTGTATCACATTGCCTTTTTGTAAAAGGTGACACAGCTTGGAAATTCTGATTGCGTTCACTTTATTTTATAGGGTATGCTTCCTGACAGAGTAAAAAATATGTCTAGTTGCCATGTCAAAAATTGCAATTATATAAATATACAACACATCAGAGAATGCAGCAAAATGAGAGGAAGAATTTGTATTTGAAATATTCTGGCAGCTGAGCATTGAATTAAGACATGATATACCTAATGTACAACACAAGGAGAAAAAGGGTAACGAAAATACTGTAACAACATTAAAGTCAGACACAACAATGAATAATAATAACTTAGTTTGAGTACATTAGGCCTCTGAGGGGTTCTACGATCTGAACCAAGGCAGTACAGAAATGGTTTTTCTTTTTTCCTTCTGAAACTAAATGCTAAGAGATTATTGCAGACAAAATGAAAGAGTCAAAGATGATGTAAAACTTTTTTCCCTTTTCTTCTAATTAGAGGGCCACATTTGAATGCCTACACTTCACTTATGTAACCAAATTCACTGAATACTAAATATTACCAAACACTTACAGGCACTTTTAGTCAGCAGATCACAAGAAACCGACAAAAGGTGAGGAAACTGAGGCACAGAAGGAGGTAACTGCACAGCCCTTACCTGCTGCTGAGGACAATTGGCCACATCTAGACCAGGAGGTGGGTTCATGCCATTGCGATGCCCCAGTATGCTACTCCCTGCATGCCCAGACTGTTAAATTTCACCTTTGGGTTTCCTTCCGCCGTGACCTGGGAGGTGCGGTGGGATGCTGGCATAGGGATGAGGTGTGGTGGGATGCTGGCACAGGGATGAGGTGTGGTGGGATGCTGGCACAGGGCTGAGACCGGCCATTACTTTGAGCTGCCCACGGTCAGCCACAGGGGCTCTCAGCCCCAGTTCCCCACCAGCACCACAGGTTACTATTACTGGGAGGTACAAGAAAGGCTGCTGGGGAGCACAGGGAACACATATGGACCAGTAATGTACATGCTAATGTCCAACCATTATTAGTGCCTCGCTGAGGATTGCAGAGATTACAAGTGTGTAGCCCAAAAGCCAACTAAGGGCCACCAAAACATTGCAAAGAGTTTTGTATGTCACCCTACTAAGGGTAGTTTCCCTGTGCAAAGTCTTTTTGCTCTGGCTTTGTATGAAAAAGCAGCACTTTTGRCTCTGTGTTTGATGATTTTAATTTCAGTTAAAAAGAAAATTATTAATATTTTAGTGGATGCGAGCGTCACTTTTGCAGTGAACGCTACTCTTACACTGCTACACTTTCAGAGAGATTTTTTTTTAAAAGAAGTATCTACAAGGTAATTAGTTGTGGTTAATTAGTCACAGCAGATGACAGGAGACTCAGATTAGCTAGCTTTGCTTSTGCTGACTCTTCTATTGAAATCTGTTACAGATCATGGGTACAGAGTGTACCAGCTTCGACACACACACTAGGGCTCTCTGTGTCCCCAGCAGAGCAGCTTTTAGCAGTCTGTCGGCCCCTTCCACGCTTGCCCTCTAATCTTTCTCTGCTTTCACACAGAATGGTCCGTAGGAGTGATTGGCACAACAAAGTGAGGGCTTGCCAAGGTGGCCCAGAGAGCATTAGCTCAGGGCCCGAATACACTACAGCGGCTTAAGACAAAGCTTGTGCTGCCCGTTGGACGCGGAGACATTAAGGATTTGCAGCTTTATTGATGTAATTGCAGCACTGCAAATTCCCTAAGCCAGACAAGCCCTGGTTTGCCGTCGTTTAGGAAAGGATCTCTTCTCTGCAGCAACAGTTGCCAAAAGCGTTCCTGTGACTTCTGCTCCGAGTTACAGTGATGCTGTATGATAACGCTGACTGGCTTTTGCAGCGGTATAATTAAACGTCTGACAGGTTTCCCGTTATACATTCATATTTTAAAGGATTTATATTTCAGATGACATTCAGTCAGCCAGCTGTGTTACTTTCAAAGTGGAAAGCCTCATTACCGTGGTTTTAAAATTAAAAACGAAACGTCCGAATGGCTATCAACGTTTTTAAGTGTTTCAGCGTGTCTTTTCTGATTAACGGCTGCCTCAGGTGAAATTTGAATAAAAGATACTTTGCAGAGGTTAACCTTCCCTTTGGATGTGTGAATCTTAACACACAGAGTCTGTAATTAATAGAGTAATTAAAGCAGCTGTTAAATAAGTACAATAGCTGCTTTCTGACCAGAAAGTGATGCTTTTCTTTTTCTTCCTAGATTGTACTCAGTCCACAATTACCCACAAAGGGATGTGAAACATTAAAGAGTCTGTCCGCCCTAAGACTCACATAAGGAGCACGACGGAAAGTAGCCATAACGTTTAGAGAAGCAGCAGGGAGAAGTGAGTTTTCAGTTTTGTTAACCAGTTACATTTCAAAGCACCAGCCTGTGAATCCTTTATCTACTAAGTTCAGTAGCTCTCTACCATGGGGACCCCAGGGGTTGMGGTCAGGTCTTTGCCCTTCTTTTGTCAAGGAAATGCCACAGAATTGGCTAAATCACTCAACAGGTTTTTGAGGCCATTTTTAGTCTTCAAAATATTTTCCCAATTTTCTCTTGAGAACATCCAGAAATTAGCATCATATTTCAGGTACAGTCCCACTAATTGCAGAACTAGGATAAATCCAAGGTCCATTAAACCTCCTACTGCCCCAGCTCTGTCCTGTCACTAAACCAGTCTGTTGCCCACTTATYATCTTGGATGTAGCCCATTGCCATTTTCACAATGTAATTCTTCATCAGGGGATACACATAGGTATATGGCTCTGYATCTGGCTGTACTAGAATACCTGCTGATTTTGGGAAGCCCCCCCTATTCCACACGCTTCCTTGTATACAGAGAAAAATTAGCACAGCACTGCAACATCTCTCCTGTGGACACATTTGCTGTGTAGATAAGTTGCCACCCTTATCTCCTTAAAAACAAACTTTTGCTAAGTTTACAGGAGAGGCCTAGTGCTAAGGCAGCAGAATGCAATCACGTGCCTTACCCTTGCTGGACCTACCATGTTTTTTCACTGTGGCTTAGCAAGGAGACAGACTGTATAYACCTCTGTCTTTGCCCAAAGCTCACACGCTCTTCAGCCTACAACACTACACCTCTCACAACCAGGTGCCCCTTGGCAGCAGACACGCATGGAGTATCATTAAATGCCTGGACATCTGCCAAGAAACTGAGAAAATTGACACTGCAAGTATAGTACCAGCACCAGAAATGTTGGATTTGATATGCAAAGAACTGAAAGATTGATATGCAAAGAGCTATCAGATTAATTAAACCCTGCTGTTCCTGAAATCTTAAACTGCAAAATGGAAGAAGCAAGTGGGAAAATGCTAGGTGACTCAATGCAATGATTACATCACAGTTTTTCTGCCACAGAGCCATTCACACCCACCCSATCAAGTGAACACCAGGAGAACGTGTTTAACAAAACATGGAGGCAATTGAGAGCTACTAATCATATATGGCCACTGGAAAGCAGCAAGAAGGGAACTGTTACTACTTGCATAACAAAAAATACRTTACACTGATATTTTCTAAAAGTCAATTACAAAAGTAACCTCATCATTCTTAGGAAATAGTCATAATCAATGAGTTGAATAAAATAATTTTACTGTAAATCTCATGCTATTGTGGATTCACTACAGCTGGGAAAACTAAATAGAAAACAGTTTCTTCAGGAAAAAAGAAATCTTAAATCCACATATTTGAAAAAGATTCAAGTAGGTTTATATGGCAGATGAATACTGAATTCAGTCACATATTTAAAGTGACAAATAAATGTATTTTAAAACTATTCTGCAGTGAACTAACATGTTTACTAAAGATGACTCTATTTGCCTTTTTTTGTGTGTATCCCTTTACATAACATAAACCCCTAACAGTCTTGGGTGTCTTTGTAGAAGAGTAAATTAATGCTCCATTTTTTATTTTGTATTTTTTTCTGTGTTGTTTTCTGGTTTTTGGAAGTCATTTTTTTATTCTGCTTTGGTGTCCCAGCAGATGGCATAATTCCATTTCAGATGGAGACAGCCTCAGGTGAAAAGGAGGGATTAGATCAGCTGGTAAAGAGCATGCTGCAGAAAAGAACCTGCAATTTCCCAACAGACTGATGTTTAGACAGTGCGTGTCAAGAAATACGATGATTTGATCCTGAAAAAATGAGAAGATCAAAAAACGTGCTGTACTGCAGCATGCAGGACTTTCCTTGACAGGGGCTAAATATGATTTTTCTATTGCTTCTGCCCAAGCCACTGTTTTGTTTTGTTCTCCCTGTGCAGGCAATGATAAATTCCACAGCRCTGTGAAGCTTCATCCACACAGCCTGCAGTGCTCTAACAACCTTGTCCCTGGTTCTGAACAGCTCAGATACCCTATACTCTATCAGTTCTGCTGATTTTGTTACATTTATCTCATTAAAAATAATCTTGTCCCCTTTCAAAACTGTTCATATTTTAATTAGGGTTTGGGTTTCTTCTCCTTATGACTCATTGAAAGGTGCCTGGCTCAATATAGATTCTCCTTTGTATTGCTACATGCAATCTTCTTCAAGGAGGGATTTGCCAGGAAATAAATATTCAAAATTTTAAAGAGAGAGACACAAAAAGAGAGGGAGAGAGAAAATATTGCATGATTGATTTACTGACACACCAGGCTTCCGGATTTCTGTGTTGTATTTGCATATCAGAAGATAATTGTCATAAAAGGCATTATAGAAAGGTCCACTGTTACCTACGAGACCAAATTCTGTAATTAGTTCTCAATCGCATTTTAATGAAACAGAAGCCCAGCACGGGTTCCAGCGAACTTACTGCCTTTGGAGTCACTGATGCATTGTCTTCTTAAGGTGCCACATCCACCAGGCATTGACATAGCTGTGGGGCAATTCCTTCGTTGCCAGACCTTCTCGATATGCAAAGTGGCCCCCCCCCTCCCCGCACCCCCTTATTTCTCTTCCTAAATGAATGAATGCCAACCTCTCTTATGAAGCCATATTAAACCAAAGAAATACTTGGTTTTCCCATTCTGGTTCATCTCAACTAAAGCACATTAGAGAGTGATGCTGTAGCAACAGATCCAAAGCAGCAGTGCTCCTTAGTATGATGATAATTAGTGGAGAGCAGTGGARGGCAGAAACCTGGTCTGTGAGCATGGGTGAGGGGCTCCCACACTGGCAGAGCAAAGGGCTGACACCATCCTGGCTGGCCGTGATGGTCCCCRTGAGCAGAGCAGGCATCTCCTGGACTGCTCCCTGCCCACAAAGCAGGTTCTCCACAAATAATATCGCTGTTATGTGGAATAACTTTAATCCTCTCCTGGAGCTAAAGTCTGCTCCATTTAACCACAGTGTGCCTTATCAATTTAATCAAACAAAGAAAAAGAAAAAAGAAAACACCTCCCAAGTCTGATTTTGTTCTGTTTTTTAGCAGATCAATGCTTTTTTTTCCCTTGTGTTAAATGATGACAGTGGAGTTGCTGTGCTGTAATAAATGTCTGTAGACCAGAACACCAAATTCTTTCTTCATTTTTTTACCTACAGGAGGTAAAACCTGCTGCGTACCTGTCAGCAGGTAGTTGGACAGCTAGATTTGTCTCTCCCACAAACAGCTGGCTTCCTAATTCACTTGCCTTCCTTTCTATACCTCTCCAAAATATCTCATACAATACTTAAATAGTTTTAATGAGATCATATTGCTTGTTACACTGTTGCTCCTCTATTAAAAGACAAGTTTCCCATGATCTTTAAAAAAAAAAAAAAGCAGCAGTGAATTAACGGGCTATCCATCATACCAAAATGACTGTAACCAGGCTTCACCTAGAGCTGAGCAAATAATTTATTCAACCCATTTCAGTATTTTAACTGAATTCTTCTGACAAATTAATCACACACATTTTCTTGGACTTGGTCATAACTCACTACTTTTATTTTTAACATGATAATTAGGTGAACGACTCTTAGTCTGAATCCTGTTGAATTTTAAGCTCTTTTTGAATGAAACACTTCCGTTCCTGGCTGGCTGGAGAACTCTCCAACTCAGGTTTTAGATAAAAGCATCCTCTACTAGGAAGTAAAAATCACTGTCTGCTAATATTCTGCACACAGGCAATTTTGCAGTTGCTGCAGTGGTCTGGTGAGCCCTGTGCCAGCAAATGCATTTGTTAGAGTGCTCGGGGAAGCCCGCCTCGAGCAGGGCACACCAAGAGCTAGGAAGGGGACAGGGAGAAAGGGAAGAAAGGGTATTCGAGTGTTTATACAGGCCCAATATCAATTAAGCCTGATTGTTGATTACATTTCATTTCACTACTTAAATCTTTTGTGAAAATGAAAGTGTTAAGCAATACAAACACAATAACCCTGCTGTGTGTAAATATAGTTTGCCTTCACAAATCACAGTCTCGCTGTTGGTGCTAATTGCTAGTTCTTTACTGCTTGAGACAAATACCTTCCTTGAGCTCTCAAGCTGTTTTCTTTGTGCCACTTTCCAGAAGCTTTTTTCTTTTAAACTCTGATTTTTTCAGTTTCTGAGAAATACATTTCAAAAGTACAGGCTGGCCTTAATGAAAAGTTGATTTCAAATATTAACAGGCTTTTAGACGCAGAGTACCAGAGTACAAATTTGGATAATAATTTTCCACTTGGAGTCTATGTCTTGCAACAGGGCAGACTTGGACTTTTTTCTTTCTCTTTTACTGATAGACTTTTCTAAAATTAGAATATTAACCAATTCTGTACTTAAGCCAACATTCAGTTGATTATAGATGCCTGATTGATACAGACTACATCATATAAAATTCAATGCATGTTTAAGGTCTGACACCCCAAGCTGTTAGTCTCATGTTCAACACAGATATTACTAAATAACAGGTTTATGCTATGTGTGTTCATCTTCCTGGGTCAATCATACATACAGGATCCCATGAGGAAAAAAAATCCATTTCTCTAGATTTTCATGGTTTCAACTACAAAGATATAAGCTATTTTTTAAGAAACATGGGATAGCTTAGATTACATTACTGCATCTTATTCTTCTCTTGATAGCCTCTCCCCAGTTATCTTTTGCATCTTCAGATCAAACCAATCAGTGTGGATCTGTGCAGCACATACCACAAAGGGATCTCTGTCTTTAATTGTTCACATCATTCCAGTGTTGCAAACAATTTTCTAAAAACCCTGCTTCTCATATATCAAGATTTTCATCTGTTCTTACAGACTGCAGAATAAAACATAGGCTCATGCTTTACTTACCCCAAGATAATGGCCATCAATAAACACAACAGGGAGTGAGGGAACTTCACAGACCCTCCTGCATCTTTCATCTAGTTCTTTTCCATAATCGCTGTTCAGAGCAATGTTTTTTTCTTCGAATTTAACTCTGTGATTTTGAAAGATCTTTCTAACCAGTTCACATCTTTCAAAAGTGGTTCTCACCACACGAAGACTGGTAGTATAAATTACTATGCGGCCAAACTCTAGCACTGTTGATACCTGGGAAAAAAAAAATAGTTCCCATTACATTAAATAAGGTGTTAATAGCTTCCAAGTATTGAGTAATTTCATTAAAAATACTATTTAAGCAAAAAAATTGCATCTTGAAAACACAATCCAACATTCTACTTTTTTCAAATGTAAAGATGGAAGGTGAGGAATTTAATTCTTGCAATCACCAACTTAGGGCAATTTAAGCTGTTTATCTAAGTAAGGTGCAACTTTGCTTTTTTTGGAAAGCTTTGGAGATGGTGAATCAAGCCCAACATTTTCAAGAAACTGATATATTTTAGATGCTGGTGGACTTCCAATGTGAATAAATCATCGCCCTTTTGCTGTTGTCCTGTACACAGAGTCACCCATCCTTCCCCAGGCAGTAAAATACAATGCTGTGGGTTAATCCTCTCTCATCTATTAAAGCACAAATTCTTCAAAGCTGCAATAGTAACGTGAATGTAGGACTCCCCTGACCCTGCCGTTTTTAGAGATGTTTGATTCTGTTATAAGAGTGACTCATGTTTCTTTGCACAAACACAGTCTGGTAGTACCCAGACTAAGTCTGATCTTGCTAGKTCAAGTGTTGTTGACAGCCTCCTTTAAGCAAGGACAAGAGCCTAAGCTAAACTCCCTCACGTCCATGAGCCAACACTAGCTTGGACTCTCCATGCTGAACTAGATTATGACGGCAGAGGTGACAGAAGTATCTATAATTTTCAGTGAGGATCCAGGTCAAATTACTCTCACAATCAAACAACAATAAAAAGTACATTTTGTGTGTATTCAGTGCCCGATTCAAAGACCCCTGCAGCGAGGGGAGGCAGTTCCCTTGGCTGTGATAAGTTTCATACCACAATTCAGATTTGACTTTTTACCCCACTTCTTCATATGTAAAAGTTTATGCTGCATCTTTCCTTTCTGGGATTAAAACTATTAGGGAGGGTAAATACTACAGGGATTACTTTGTCCAAGAGAGAGTGGTACATTTTCAAAAAGCCTGAGAATCATTGCTCTAAACAAAGATAATGTATTCAGATAAATATCTAAAATCCTAGCTTTTTAAAAGTTAGTAAGGCATTTCCAAGATTTTTGATTTATCCATTATATTCAGCAAATGTTATTTAATTATTTCAGCAGTATTCCAGAAGTAAAACCACAAGTTAGAAAATAATAAGCAAAGATACCTGTAACACACTGTGGCAATCTATGGGAAATGAACCCTGATGGGTGAATAGATAATTTTTGAACTATGTCATGTAATAACTGTAAAGACAAAGTTGTAAAATTGGGTAGATGCCATTACAGATTTTGCCCAATAACAAAGTCAAGATTTATCTTACTATGTAAATGCAAAAAAAGAGTCACTGTGAAAAGCATATTCTGCTTAGAAAGGTGTTTATAAGATTCGAAGTAGAGTGAAGACTTCTCAGGAAAAACACTTGGGTTCTACAGATCAGTTCTAGATCACTGGAAGTGTAATTGCAAACGTATGTAATTTATCGTTTTTCTATCTCCCATTCTGGGAAGGAAGTGTGTTGTGATAGATCAGTATTTACTTCTCTTTGAATGGATATCAGAAATTCAATTTTAGGAACAAATGTTATAAAAAGTGGGCTACTTTTCTCCAGCCTGTTTTCTAGGTTGAAAATCTGTTATACCGCTACTGCAGCATTTACTCTTCTCCAGCATATTGTTCACACATTCCAAGTGTGAGGATTAGCTCGTCCTCTAATTAAAAGACAAGTACTCTACATAAACACTGCCAAATATTTTAGTAACCATGCATGGGTTGCTGGAAGGAAGAGGAGTTCGTCCTTTCGAGAAGTAACCAAAAGGAGTTCTTAAAATATTCCTTCAAAAGATAATTTCACATACTCATTCTTTTCTCCTCTTTGGACTGAAAATACATTTTGAAATGGAAAACTATTCAACAGGATGGAAACTCTTGTTCCTTCATAGCTCTAATCTCTAATGCTGTTTGTTCCCAGACACCAGAGGCTGGCGGCATAGATTCAGACAGTCATTATCTAGTGAAGCATCAGGACTGTGGTGTCCCTACAGCATACAAATAAGCAGCTGAAGACAGGGAAAAATGGAAAGTTGTAAAGTGATCTGGAAAGATATCAAGTGAAAGGTGTGTACGCAGTCACTTTTACATTTATTCCTTTATTTTTTCTTAATGTGGCAATGAAGAAATACCCTTGTTTGCCCTTCAAAGAAGTATCAAGGTGAATAATTCTTTAGGGAAATTTTATTAAACACCTTGTTTTCGGTGATACAAACACACAGAACTTGTCCTTGGCAGGACTTTATCATACCACGGAAAATCCTCTCTTGAACTACACTGGTAATTAAAAATAGGACTCAAGACAGTTAGAGAGATTTACAAGGTTTTTCTTAATGAGAATCTATGCTAATTCCTATTTCGCTACCCAATTCAATGGCTACAGCCTGTAATATTTAGTGCCTAGAATATGCTCTTGAAGTAAATCAGCAGAATAATGTTTTAACACTGTGCTTTTGCTTCCTAGGTTGGAACTGTGGCAAAAACATAATAAATGACAAACAAGGTAAACAAATGAATAGAAAGACACTTCAGAAARTGAACTTTAACAATTTTGCATAGCAAACTTCAAATTAGAATCATCTCATATAACTCACAAATACACATAAAATTTCAGCTGAAGTTAAAGAGAAAGCAATTCTCTGGTTAATGGGCATTACTGGGGCTGTGGAAGTTGGACAGATGAACAAACCAAAAGATTTGGAGCAACTTACATTGACCACTTCCTTGCACTTCCTCTAAGTGGGATTCTCATTGAAACCTGAAGTTTATGGAAATCATTTGGCCTAAGGTGGCAACTTTTGTGTCAGATTCAGAAAACCCCATGCACATGGGCCAAGAGTGTGCTTCAAAGAAGGTGACGATATAGAAAGACTGCCAAGGAAGAGATTTAAGGTTTCAGAGGGAAATAAAGTTGCTTCAATAATGTTCCTCTATATCATTTACAGGTTTTAGTTTAACGGGACAGTGTTATCATCTCCCAAAGGGTCCAAAGGCACTATCTGTTTTACTGCATCAGCCTGAAGAGCTTGCATTTTGCTTGGGAGTTTCAAGTAGGCAGCACCAGCAGCAGCATGACTTGCATCATTTCATGGGACGGACACCACTTCCAGTGCCTTGGGAACAGCTGCCCCTTTTTTCTCAATCTAGAGAGAAAAAGCAACTGTTGTACCAGTTCAATCCTGTTCATGGTTGAACATGAGAAAACCAAAAGATTTTTCTTATTTTGCACCCGACTCAGTCTTTTCCCAGACTTCTTTACCAGGAGGATCAGGGCTTTCACAAATGAGGAGTTAGTTACACTTTGGTGTACAACTAGGGGAAACCTATCCTTCTGCCATCCCTCCAGCATCCATCTGACATGGTTGCAACTAAATGTAATCATTAACTGAGTAAGTCTTCTGCAAACAGCACGAGGGATGTCAGCCCATGAGACTAAATAGGTGAGCATAGGTTTCATCAATTGAAACCACAGAACAGAGGAASAAATTGTTGATGAAAAAGAGAAAGCTTAATAGAGCAAGCAGATAAGCAACAGTACAGAGGGATGCAGGGGACTGAAAAAGGGCTGAAAAGACAGAAATAACCAAAAACAGATAATAAACCAAGAATCAAAATGTCAGGATACTGACAAACAAAGAGTAGTACAAACTAAATGTAGAAAGAAAAACATGAAAAATATGACAAAAAAAGAGACAGTGTGAAGCAAAACAAAGTAAATGATAAAACAGAGCGAAGGTCACTGAAATATGACATCCTGAACCTTTTTAAAAAGAAATCCAGGTAGCCAGTGAAAGTGTACAACAACAAATATATTACAGAATATGTGAATCTCCAAGTTGTTTCAATATTTTGGGGTATTTTTTAAAAAAATTGTGTATTACTAGAGCTGCAGAAATATGAAATATTTGGGAATCATACACCTAAAACATGTGTTTGAGAATTTACCTTTTCTGTATAACAGCTGCCATGACAATAATAACAGACTTCTCAGTAGCTCTGAAAATATTGTATAACAGTCAGGTGTTTCCATGGTGCTTCTGAAAGGCTTAAATATGTACGCCATAAAACTCCCACAGACATCTCCGGGTTCAGACTTTCCCCACTGTACCTTATCCCTGACCGCTGGATGCAGTCACAACTGAAGTAGCAGCAAAAAGTCTGTGTTTCATTACTGGTCCCATAGCTACCCTGGCCCTGACCAGTCCTCCAAGTCTGAGCAGATATCACTCACACTCCTACTTGTGAGGAGAATTTATAAAATGAATTATTCAATAATAGTACTAGATTATTTCTTCAGCGTATTTGTCATTAATTGCTTCCCCAAGGCTATAGAGTTTCTTTAATACCTTTTATGACATTTTTATGTCTGCCTTGCTGACTTTGAGTGGCTCTTTATCTTTGGAACAAAACTCATAAGGTGGATTTTTTTGCAGCACAGCTAAGAGCAGAGGAAGTGGTCCAAGCCAATGCATTTCTGCTTGTGGTGAAAGGACCACTGGTGGACCTTTGGGCACAAAACAATTGTTCCTAAAACAGTGGTAACGTTTTCTTTTTGAAAACCTATGTATATAATCGTGTCTGCAAGCAAATGAACAGACAAGCCCAGCAGTAAGAGGAATATTCATGGTGTTAACCTCATTTTTATTGGGTTGCACATGAAAGCTTTGACAGCAACACTACAAAAGTAGTCATGAGATTTTTTTTTTTTAATCCTCTCTCTGGAAAGAGGGCATAAACATGTGTTTTAACCTCACTGGTGTGAAAAGAATAGCTATTTACATTCATATCCATCTATAATTATTTCAATGGTGGTGTCACCCACAAATTTACACTTGGTTCTTTTAAAGTACAAAGTAACAAACGCAAAAAAAAAMMCACCAAACACACTCTATACTTTGCATTATATGCATTATATGAGCAACTGTATTCTAGCAAAAGCAGAATATTTTTCTGCTAAGATTAATGGGCTGGTATAGTACTTTGGCAAAAGCTGAAATGTTAATGCCAACCTTTATCACATATGAGATTTTTAAAGGTTTTTACTATGTTTGGATATAACATTCAACTAATGTTATTCATGCGGCAGTGAATTGTTTCTGTGACCTAAATCAATGGCTGATATGCCCTTCTCTGTCTCAGAATATCATCTTTCAACATCTCAGAGTGTTCTACTGAAATATGCACCCCTTGGCTTTGTAATTAGATACTATCAGACTGGCAGAACTATCTGCTGTCCACTAAGTCAGCTGAGCCCGGAATCTAGGGCACATTACAAACCCTGCGCCACAGATGCTTCAGTGAGTAAATGAAGCATTCATGATCTAAAGAAAATGTTGAGCAAGACAAAATGAGCATATATATATATATATRTRTATGTATGTATGTATGTATGCATATATGTGCATACTTATATATTTTTATGTATGCTTGCATATCTAGAAGCTTTAAATTAAGCTGCTCATTTCATAATTGTTATTGCATAGCTTATAGCTTGAATTAGTATCAATAACTGAGTGGCAAGAAGAATTATGGTCTACCACTAATTTTCTCACCACAATTTATTTTGGACTTTTTGTTTTTATTTTCCACTCAGAAACAAAAGGGAAGAAAAGAGCTACAGCTTTCTTGTTGAAGACGTTCTGCAGAAAAAAAAMCATCAATTTAAACATTTCACTTCTGCAAGATTGAAAAGCTTTTACTAGCTTTGAGTTTTAAAAGGCTTTCAAAATGTATACTAAAAGTAATGAATACTTTCTGAAAGATTATTTTAAAGTAAAAAGCTATCACCAAAATGTTTCAGTTTTTTTCTACATGACACTTCATCAGAACATACATGTTTTCCAAAATGTATACCATTTAATGAAAAGCATAGTTTTCATCCTGTCACTGTTTAGATGAAAACGTGCAACATTCTTTGAATGAGATGGCTGGAGATTGAAGGTCTGTGTTCCARTGAAAACTACAATATTTACCATCATAACATAGTACAATGCTAATGGAGTTGTGAACCAGTCCTTTCTGTCTGTCATTATTGGTTGCCTGGTTCAAATTAAAGGTTTAATGGCATTTTTCAGGAAGAATTGATTCACTGGCCAGAAGACCTCTTCCAACAAACAGACTTCATCGACCAAAGTAAAATGTTTTTCTTCTGCGAGTAAGATCTATTTACGCATACAGGAGGGATTGCAAGCAGTCCCCAGCTGCGGTGTGTGCTCTCGGTACAAAATCACATTCCCTTCTACTTCACTGTTTGCAGTTCCAACCCTCCATGRGCTCTCACACAGCAAAGCACAGTGCACACTTTAAATTTAAGCACTCTCTTAAGTGYTTTATTACGTTAAGGCTGTAGTCCTGTTTGCATTGTCTTCAAGCACCTGGCACTGTATTAATATTTGGGAAAATTCAGAACTTGAACTTTATTAAATTCAGAAAACTGTGCATTTTAGTAGAGCTCAGTAGAATAAAGACAATTTCTGCAGTAGTGCAAGTCATATACTCAAGTCAAAGCATGTACTGACCTTCTCTTAAATACATCGCTTCGAAAACACTACACTTTTTCTTCTCCAGTTTTGGTAACTACAGGAACTGTAATTGTAGGACTTGGAGTCTGTGACCCTGTGTCGTTGGGACACTAAAATTATATCACCAGTTATCATCCTCATAACCATCAGCAAGCTGGGAAGGTCCATCGATACCAATTTACAAGTGAGGGCACTGAGAGCTGCACTCCTGAACAAGGTAGCCAGAGAGTCTGGGACACTCCCAAATATAGATACTAGCTTCGCTTTCCCAAAGAAAGTGATCGGGTCACTGTTTCTCTCAGCTTTTAAAATAGCACAAATACTTGTGTGCCTTTTGTCTGCCTGTATTCTGGCACTCGCCTACCCCACAAACAGCAGTCCTAGGAATAAATTTATTTCCAAAAGCTGTATAGGAGGGCAGGCTCTTCTGCCTGATCGAGTGTCCCAACACAGGGCATGAAACATCTCATTTTTTCCCATTTCAGTTTTAGCTCTGAGGAGCTGGTCACAGTTACAGAGAAGGGCTGTGATCCAGCAAGAACCTGAATTCTTTGATCTAACTCCTGGGCAACTGTCATCTCTCTTATCTACACACCCACCACATACTGATGATTGTAAAATAGCAGTTTTACCTCCTTAAGGCTGGTACCCTCAAAATTGCTCAACAACTGCAGCAAAAAATAGATATTATACCTAAGACATTGGTATAGTATATTTATATATGTCTGTAATTCATTTGTACTTTTCAGGCTGTATATCAATTTTGGGGATGTCAGTGAAAATAACAAAAGTAATAATAATATTGCATGTGATATTTATACTGTTCCTTTCATCATAAAATCAGTTYATTAAATAATAAAAAAAATCAAAAGGAGGGCTTCCCATCCTCTAACACCATGTATATGTGTGTTGTGACCCTTTCTGTCCCTCAAATAATACAGTATAACATCATACCTTTCTTTCTGCCACTGCAGGCTTTCCCACATGTCTTCTGGCACAGAACACTGTTCAGGGGATGTCAAAGTGTTTTCATTTCAAAGCAGAAAAAGTACTTACAATACCACAGCAAAGGAGTGCAGGGCATGACCCTGCCCCTCCCTGCTCTTTGTAACGCTTCAGCAATCGGCAGGTTCAGAAGGTACAAAGACTACAACTGCGCTCACCTCCCAATGTCCTTATTACCGTTCATCCAGCACACGCCCATACAACCAGGCTACAGCCTGCTCCCAGGTGACCYGCGCTCAGACAAGAGAACAGGTTATCTCCCTAGGGTTTATGGTCTCTGCTAGACCCTGACGCCTCTGCTTGTGTAGACTTTCCAAAGTCAAAGTGCCTGCTACAGGTGTGGCACTGACTCTGGGGAAAAAAGTGGCTCCTGTTCAACAAGGCACATGATGCTGTGGAAGTCAGCCAGGGCAACATTTATTACAGTGTTCAAATTAGTCAAAAGGAGATCCACATCTGTCCATGCCTAATTGGATTTTATTTATCAAGCACTGGAAGGTCTATCAGTATTTTCTTATTAGTTTATTTATGCTATTCTGCATATAATAGGAATAAATGAAACCTTTGAAAAAGCAAAAGATAACCCTGTGAGTAATTCTAACTTAGTCTGCAATTCTCCCAGGAAGAAAGAACACCGTGATATAATGCTTGTTTCTCTTTTGCATGCTCGCTCCTTATTTCTCTCTCTTGATACTTACCAATTCAACATCTCCAAGAAATTCTTCCCTGAGAAAAAGAGAGAGAGTCTCTGGGAAGACACTTGGCAATGTTACATATGTTTGTAAGAAAGAAGCATTTCTTCGTTGCGCAAGGACACTGCCCACAAAGACTGAAGGGGAAGAAGCAAGAGCTACTGAAAATAGGTTTGTCCTCAGCAGTTTATGTGAGGCTCTAGAAGTTGTTTGAAAAAGGAGTGTCCAACAATCTCCTTTCACATCGTGCAGTTCTTTGAACTATTCCTGTATTCAGCAGAAGAGACTTGAAGCCAGACAAGTTGTACCTAGAATGCCCTGTAACATCGCTGAAGTTACTTTTAGGTAATCTGGCATATGGGACGTAAGTTAAAACAGGTAATAGCTGAGTTGTTTACACTAGTTGAGTGTTTCTGTCTTCTGCACCTTACAGTCCTCATCAAATTAGTAGATCTCATCTTTTTCTTTCCAAAGGAAATATAGTGACTTATAAGAAATGGTAGGGTATTTTTGATCCCTGAAGTATCTTATGCTGCATAGTCAGCACAGTAATGTATTTTATAGCTCATGAAATGTAAGCATTTAGAGGATCAAACCACATCTCAGCAAAGTATTCTCTCTCATATTGKTTTTTTTGGACCAGCCAATTGCATCTATTCATGGAGAAGAATACAAGAAATTATTACAGCAAGGTGTAATARTGGCCAAAATATTGTCTTTTAAACAACAGGTATCGAGAAGTTGCCAAAATGTGGTTTCTCTTTTTTAATTTCTATGTAAAGCCTTCAAACATAATCTTGGTGTGTTGTGAAAAGCCTTTAAATGATACACTCCCAACAAATACTGTTTATATACGTATTAATGTAACTGCCTAAAATGTTGCTTATATGTGAAATATAATTACAGCGTTAATCGACAAAAGGATGTTACACGATTTTTAAAATGCAGTTAAAAAATCATTCTCAGTGATGGTCATAAGAACCAAATTGTGGATATCTCTTACTTAATTGACTTTACTTGATTGTTTTCCATTATTTAAAAACCCTTCATTGTTGCAGAGATCTCTGTGATTCAATTTGCTAGCATCCTCCTCCCTTCTCATCAGCCTTATAAAGACACCAAGAAAAATACAATGTTAGGAAGCACAAAGCAAGTGGCAATAAAATATTAGAGCCAGACAAATGGTCCCACAGGTAATCTTTTTACAGTTGGCCTGTATAGACTTCGGACTGCCAATAACTTTGAAACTTCCACTACCAGTACAAAGAAAATCTTTGTGACTCCACCCATATCAGAAAAATCTGACACATAATTCAGGACAGTGCAATTTTCTTAACAGCACTAGCCAGAGAAACTGATTTCCGAAAATTTTCATCAACCAGCACAATCACCATGCAAAAATAATATGCAATTATTTTTTAGGCCAGACAGATTCAGTTCTTTGCCATTTACAGCAGGAAACTCACAGTGCAATTTTAAGGCAGCAGCCAGGAACGTTATCTTAACCAAGTTTCAGAAAGCCACTGGACAATTTTCCCTTTCATTTGCAAAATGAATAGTTGAAATAGTTGAAACAGATAGCTAAAACCTGATATACTATCTTTCAGCCTTATTATGATCTCACCTACAAAATGTGTCTCCAGAGCCAAATGTTTCCTGGATTAAGTAGCACTCAAAACCAGGATTTGGGTGTTGTCCCATTGTTTTAGTTTCTTTGAGCATATCATTATAAGTCACAGAAAGCGTTATTCTAGGATGATTATTTTATATCAATTAGCGTGACTAATGATACAGATGCATTTGGAGTTTTAGCCAGTCAAAATCCAAGATTCAGCCCTGTAAAAGTAAATGTGATGGAGAGAATGCCCTGCCATTCACAAGACATTGACTAGATAAAGAGAATGAAACTGCAATATTTCCTAGAATACACTATGTAAAGGGAAATTATTTGTCACTAAGAAGGTTGACTGTAAATTCCATAGAGTGATTTTCAACATCTTCCACCATGATTTCTTGAGCACACATCAATGAAGATTCACCTGGATAAAGTTCCATGAGAGTTTCTCAGTGTATGCCTTTTATCAAATAGTGTTTGCTTGTTGGGTAAGCAAAGTGGCCTCAAACCACATGGAAAGTACACTTGCTTGTTCTGATATTGATCTTCATCTTCAGTGAGAGCTTGATTGCTTCTCAGCCTTCAGTGGCAGGGCCATAGCACAATCCAGTCCTGTTCTTTCGTCCGTTAATTCGATAACAGTAATGTCAGCTCTGAAATGAACTGATCAGGAAAGGGGAGAGTAAAGACAGTTAAAAATTGCTCTGATGCTGCTCATTAAACAGCCTGTTCACCTGTTACCCTCCTCTTCCCTTATCAATTCATTTCAGAGTAACAAGACTTCCTATACAAGAGGAAAGGTGCTGGGGATACTTTACTTATAAACACAGTATTTGCAAAATGGCTCTTGTGAGACAATGAACAATACTAACCTAGAAGACTTTTTCTTTCCAGCAAAACAAACTCAGTTTTCCAGTGGGGAAATGCTGCTGTTTCTCATAAGTAGTTTTCACTTTTCATAGCTGTTTTACAGAATATTTAATATGAACACGCTTAATACCTACCTTAACCTATACAGAATACATCACGCAAACTTCAGCTAGCACCTGTCCTAACAATGATTTTTCTTTGGCAATGGGTTATTCCATATTTCCGCTCTGTGCCTACTCTGTGTTGAAAGACTGATTGTAGTGTGCTGTAACCTGGCATCCAACCAGGGAAACAATTGTTTTCTAGAGGTGCAGTGTTAGTAGGAGAGTTATAAGCTGGTTTTACTAATGTTTGATTATCTGCTATGTTTGATAAATGGCTTTCAGCTGAACAATCGGAGTAGCGATAGAATCAATTTCTCTTTGTTTGATGTAATCGCTGGATCAGGAAATTGAAACCTATACTTCTGCAAAATTGTGTTACAGTGTTACAGGAGATATAAGCTCTCCGATTTGCTTCTTGGGTCTTTGTCTGCATAGAACAAATGCTAATTAGAAACGCTTATTAAATTTTAATACCAATTCTTAAGAAATAGGCTGTGCCAGTCAGATACAGATGAGGACCTAAGTTCAGGAAAATTCAATGGTAAAAACTGCAAAAATTTTGCAAAACTTCAAATTCCCTTGTGGTCAGGACTGAAGTTATGCTAGAGTTTGTTCTTCTGGCTAAAATAATGCTAGGAAGAAAATTCACCATAATTGGTTAAAATATAGGTATTTTTAAGTTGTAATCAAAAGAACGAGCAAAAGGATTATTCTTAATGTTGGTCACCAACAGGTGTTGTTGCAGTACAGTGTAAAAAACAACCTATGTCCTCCCATTCATCTGGCTTTGCCAAACCTTCTGAATTCAAGCTATAATTGAAAACTCATGGTTCTCCAGGCCTTTTGTCTTTCTTTTTACTTCAGATAACTGACCAGATAGCAGGCTAAGCTTCCCTTCCCCTCCAGAAATCCTGATTGCTCTTATCATAGAATCATAGAACCATAGAATCATTAAGGTTGGAAAGGACCTCTAAGATCATCAAGTCCAACCGTCGACCCAACACCACCATGCCCACTAAACCATGTCCCKAAGCACCACATCTACACATCTTTTAAATACCTCCAGGGATGGTGACTCCACCACTTCCCTGGGCAGCCTGTTCCAATGCTTAAAAACCCTTTCGGTGAAGAAATTTTTCCTCATGTCCAATCTAAACCTCCCCTGGAGCAACTTGAGGCCATTTCCTCTCATCCTATTGCTAGTTACTTCGGAGAAGAGACCAACACYCACCTCGCTACAGCCTCCTTTCAGGTAGTTGTAGAGAGCAATAAGGTCTCCCCTCAGCCTCCTCCAGGCTAAACAACCGCAGCTCCCTCAGCCGCTCCTCATAAGACCTGTTCTCCAGACCCTTCACCAGCCTCGTCGCCCTTCTCTGGACACGTTCCATCACCTCAATGTCCTTCTTGTAGTGAGGGGCCCAAAACTGAACACAGTATTTGAGGTGCGACCTCACCAGTGCTATGTACAGGGGCACAATTACCTCCCTACTCCTGCTGGCCACACTATTTCTGATACAGACCAGGATGCTGTTGGCCTTCTTGGCCACCTGGGCACACTGCCGGCTCATGTTCAGCCGGCTGTCAACCAGCAGCCCCAGGTCCTTTTCTGCCGGACATCATCCCTCTTCCAGGTCAGAGTCATCTCTCAGGACTTTAACACCCAGTTTTCCCCAGGCCTCCAGGAGAGATTTGTACTTCCGCTAACACTGCCAGCATGCGGAAGCCTTTCTTCTCCTGCCTCTTGCTTTCTGCTTTGTTCTCTCAAGATAGAGTACTTCACTGCTACACTTGACATTTCTGACAGCTATTGAGGGACTACACTTGACATTTCTGACAGCTATTGAGGGACTGATTTAAGTGCAGCCCTTACCTTTTCGTAAGATTTACGAAAAGTTAAAATTATAAGCCTGTGCTGCAGCAGGCTGCAAGAATGGCTGGGAGCTAGAGATTTCCATGGTGCCAGCTCAGAAGTAGCCAGTGCCTCCTTATTATGTTTCAGTAGGGCTGAGCATATAATGAATCAGCCAAAATGGGACAGAAGGACTCACACCACTAAGCAGATAGACCTCCCCAAATCAAACCTAGGAGCATTTGTGATAAATGCAGTTTCCAMGTTTCTGGACATGTCTTACTCACTGAAAGTGTCACACATATTTTATCCTTTCACATGAAGATCATCACTGTGCATTGCCATGGAACACATATAATGCCACCATTTCAGATGAACTTTGGCTTTCTGGTGCAAAATAGTGCCACAAGCTAAGCCAGGAAGAGACTGAGCCAAAACCTTCTGARCTTTGTATTGGTTGCAGTTTATGCCTGAAATGTGATGAATTCAAAGCATCKCTTGCCTCTCTTGTAGGTTTGTTGAGGAATTCTGTGAATCCAAGTGAAGACATTTACTTAATCATCTTAACAAACACTGAAAATACAGGGTACTTAAAATCATTGCAGAGCATCTCCCCAGCCATCACGCCAGCTTTTCAGGCTCCCAAACAACATTCCAAACACTGACAATCACGGCTCTTCCATTTCCCTCCAAGACGTCTCTGTGAATCCAGATAGCAGAAATCTTTCTCCAGCATCCCATGGATAAACTCAGTTTTTCTCCACAAGTGTTTGATTTATCTCCTGAATTTCCTCTACAGTATCAGTAGAGCATTTTATTCCTCTCCAGCCTATACCATATATTCACAGTCACAGACCTTCCATAACTACCACTTGATATTTTCTGCAAACTAGTTACTTTATCTCAGTATCTACAACCCAGACAGTCTCATTTGCCATGATCTTGGTTTCCACTAGTTCTTCTAGCTCTTGGTTAGCTTCACCTTTTCAAATACCTCTATAGAACAACTTGATAAGGATGCTACATAATTTCATCCTATCAACTTTAGTCAGAGAGGTTTCTCCAAAGACACTTCAGTTAGCTTTATCATCTCAGAGAAGAGAAGGACCTTTGCTTCCCCCACCAATAAACTCTTGTGTTTTACCCATTTACTCCCAGTATCCACTCAACATAGTTTTCTGTCTCACCTCCTGCACTGCTTGATGTAAGTTGAATTCCTTTAAAAATCATCAGATACAAAGTATTTACTAAAGTAATGAGGTATTTGACTATGTGTAAATAATTGCACTAAAATTCATACCCAGTCCAGAGAAAACATGGCAGCTATGAAGCATGGTGGCATATCAGTGGTCAAACTGAAACTTCCCACTTCTGCGAGAGGAATATTATTTCTAGCAGATATGGCTTGTGTTGTGACAGGCCTGAATACATTTGTAATGTCTACAAAAATGTACAACATTTTGTTGTTGCGTGAATCGTGTGACCATTTGGAGGTCTTTTAATTTAGGTCTACATTTTGGCCTGAACTTTCATTGCATATTAGACTCATTTTGGCTCCAGTAGCATGTCTGACCTATGCAAAACTAAGGGGGTATAGCTTTCAAATTATCCCAGTGAGGGTTTATGTTCGTGTTACATCAATGACAAAGGAAAGGAAAAGAGCTGAATTTCTACTTTGTCTGTTTGCAGCTGTTTACCTGGAGACAGTTTTCTGAAGACTGCTCACAGAACAGCAGCATGATAGTTTATGCAATGTGCCTTTGACATGAGAAAGATATAGGAATTTTAAAACATCTGGAAAATTAGGAAGTCAAACAAAATGTGAAAATAAAAATGGTAGATTCACAATTTATCATTCCTACCAATTTTCTGTGCCTACTAACAGATAGCATGAAATTAGAGAACAGGCAAATTGGAAGGTCACTGTTACTACTCCAAAGTACTCTGCAAACAGAAACAAATTAATGTAAAAGAGAAAAAAAAGTCTACTGCATGTCACCTAAAGAAATGCCGCCATCAGTAAATTAAAAATGTATGGCTTGAGCTGCATAGCATCTGCCTGCCTAAAGCTGCATCTGTAAATGGTGTGGAAGACCAGAGAACTGAAACAATGGATCACAGATGGGTCATGAAAAGAATGCTAATACTATTTATACAAATTTAAACAATGTTCAAGCCCTGGAAATCTGAGAATAAGCCTCTGTTCTTAGAAAAAGATTTGTCCTAGATTACACCATTTAATTTTCTTGCTTAACAGTTATGAGTTACTACTTGGTGATAAAAGTTATATGTAGGAGTATGGAAAATAATTATTATTCAACATTTGTTCAGTGTTTATTTCGCCTCTATCTCTTTATCACTAGCAAGAGAGAGAAACAGACTGAGTAAAATGAGAACTGGACTTCAATAAAATGGAACTTTTTCTCAAGTTTAAAAAACATTGTTCAATTTTTTCACTAGTTTTTCTGGGCCCTTCTCTTTTCTTGTTCTAGTCAAAACAAGAAGAAGGGCTAGAAAGAAAAGAAAACAGCATGTAGGTCAAGTTGAAAGAGTTCTGACTAGCACTTAGTGTTTGGTCACTTGCCCAAAAAGGACTTTTAAACATATTTAGACTTGCCTATATTTGGTTGTATGTATGAAATACTTGAATAAATGACTAGTTATTTTTCTTGCATAGTTATTTTTCTTACTGTCAGTTCACACTTTAAGGTACTTTRGGGCTTGCCTTTTAATAATATGAGTAGGATTTTTCAAATAAGTTTAATTGTCTTGAGCAGGAATGTTTTGTCCTGCTACTTACTCAGACTTTGGTGGTAATTGTACTATTTACTTGTGTACCATTTCCCATTATGTCACCCTAAATTATTAAAAAAAACCCACAATATATTTGTCTTAAACAGCACCCTTAGTTGTAGGGCTCAAGTCCTATTTTGTCTTGTCATAAGCAGCTTTTTCTTTTGCTTTTTATTTACCGCACCTTTCAAGATGTTTGAATCTTTAGTTGCCTATCTGGGGAAGATCATTGGGCAGCTTGTGTCCTATTTGAGAATATTCTGTAAGGATGGCTTTAGCCAGAAATGAACTAGAGCAGGACTTGCTGAGGGCTGGCAGATAAAGATGAAGGTGTTTGGTATCTCAAATCATCTGGAAAAGTTAGCAAACAGTGAGTCCTGGTTTGAGCAYGCTGGTCCCATCTGTCTGTAATCACTGCTGCTTCACTCAATAGAATATTTCATACTGAAAAGAACCAGAGTTATGTTGATCAGCAGCAAATGGCTGTCATGAAAATTACTATGTCTATTCTGGCTCATTTCTTTTTAACTTGGCAGCAGCTTTGGCAAATGCTGTTTACTGTTCTGTGGTAGTCAGGTGAAGTTTAAAAAAAAAAAAAAGGTTGCTATCCCTTCCCTCTTTCTCTTTTCTCCTCTCTTCCTCCACTCCCTTACTCATCCTTTCTAAAATATTCCCTGTGTATCCTTAAACTGCTAGAGAGACTGATAGATGCTAATAATAGCATAATCATACATACATACATGGATCTCTGACACAGTCATTTTACATTTAAACATAGCCAGGTGCAGTTTACTCATGCAGTGATCCCCTTTATAGTTCCCAAATGTCGATTACAGTTTAGTTAATTAAAAGGCATTAGTGGTCTATGAAAGTTAATTCTAGTCTGTTGAGCTTCTTACAAATGTGATTCATCATATTTCTGACTGGAGAATAAAATGGTTAGCTGGTGAGATCCTGCTCGCAATGTTACATGGCTCTTCCTTCTTCGCCAGGCTATGCTTTGTGTGGTGAATGGACCTGTTTTCCTAAGACTTACCTTCACTACACCAGAAAATCATAGGAAACAGCACAATAGTCCATAACTTCTTTCTTATTTGCACCAGTGCTCCAACTGGTGATTTTCCTAGTGTTTAAAGACAATCAGCAAGTAAAAACCGGTATTCGGGAAAGCGCTTATCAGTTAGACTTAGCTCAGATGACAATTTACTGCATTTTCATTGGCAGGTGTTTCAGCCTTTCATCATGGATTAATTACACCTAGGGTCAGTCTATCTTATATAATAGAACTACTTCCGCTCACTCAGAAAACAACTAAAGAAGGTAATAGCATAAATGAAATAAGGTGCCACTCTGAACTGCAATCAGTAGCAGAGAAAATTCAAAATTACTATCCATTCTTCACAACTTACCTTCCTAAGGAATAAAACCAGAGGARAAGTTAAATGAAGTCTGGCTTTGATTTGGGATACACCCTGGAGTTTTCATGTTTGGCAGATAATGAGCTTTCTGTCAAAAGTTATATTATCTGTATTCCCGTGAATGGAAGCTGGAATGAGATGCACTAAGATCCTGAAACTCCCAAGGAGTGTTGAACAAAACTGGGAAACCATCACCCTCCCAGTATGCTTAGTTTTCATTTCCAAACATGTGGTAAATGATGTACTTTTTTCTTTCCTGCTGCTCTATACAATTTAAATTCTACCTGAAAATGATACTCATCTGGGCTGAGATAAAAACGGGCTATTCTGTAAAAAGTTGAAGTTGTCATTTGTACTGCACAGCTAAGGAAAACTCCAACCATTTTTCAGGTGGACACAGGGCATTCTCTTGCATAGGGTCACAAAGAACTCTGCAACCAGTAATGAATTTTGCACAGGTCTTTGAATGAGGCAAAGAGCAAAGTTGAGCTATGCTTACTGCAACAAAGAGCTGATGAAGTGCTGATTCAGTCCCCAGTGAGAGAGAGCCTTATCACTCAATATATGGAAGTGATGAAAAGGAATCTCATGAAGTTATAGCAGTACTTTGTTCTGTACTAGCACTGAGTGATGAAGGACCTTGTTTCCCTGCTATATTACTTAACCTAATTGGAACTACACTCTCAGCAATCTCATTACTCAATAATACCTAGAACTTTGGTACCTTCGTCTTCAAACCCTGAGTAGTTAATTACTACTTATACACTCAGTCTCCATTTCTCTAAATTAAAGATCCATCTGCATTGCACACATACAGTGCTTCATTCCTTTTCTTATGCAATAGATTCCAAAACCAAAGGCAGACATCTTGAGATTTTTATGCAAACACAGAGGATGCAACTCCTAGACAGCATACACAAACCAGCTCTGCCCTAGAATGGTGTATACTGTGGCTGCTAGCCTTAGAATCATAGAATCATAGAATTGTTTAGATTGGAAAAGCCCCTTAAGATCATCGAGTCCAACCATTAACCTGACACTGCCAAGTTCACCATTAAACCATGTCCCTAAGCACMACATCTACACGTCTTTTAAATACCTCCAGGGATGGTGACTTCACCACTTCCCTGGGCAGCCTGTTCCAATGCTTGACAATCCTTTCGGTGAAGAAATTTTTCCTCATGTCCAATCTAAACCTCCCCTGGTGCAACTTGAGGCTGTTTCCTCTCATCCTATCGCTTGTTACTTGGGAGAAGAGACCGACACCCAACTCGCTGTAACATCCTTTCAGGTAGTTGAAGAGAGCGATAAGGTCTCCCCTCAGCCTCCTTTCCTCCAAGCTAAACAACCCCAGTTCCCTCAGCCACTCTCATAAGACTTATTCTTCAGACCCTTCACCAACTTCGTTGCCCTTCTCTGGACACGTTCCAGCACCCAAATGTCTTTCTTGTAGTGAGGGGCCCAAAACTGGACACAGTATTTGAGGTGCAGCATCACCAGTGCCACGTACGATCACCTCCCCACTCCTGCTGGCCACATTATTCCTGACACAGGCCTGGATGCTGTTGGCCTTCTTGGCCACCTGGGCACACTGCCGGCTCATGTTCAGCCGGCTGTTGACCAGCACCCCCAGGTCCTTTTCCACAGGGCAGCATTCCAGCCACTCTTCCCCAAGTCTATAGCATTGCCTGGGGTTGTTGTGATGGCCTCGGCCCATCAATCCAGCCTGTCCAGATCCCTCTGCAGAGCCTTCCTACCCTCAGGCAGGTCAACACTCCCACCCAACTTGGTGTCATCTGCAAACTTACTGAGGGTGCACTCGATCTCCTCGTCCAGATCATTGATAAAGGTATTAAACAGAACTGGTCCCAAAACTGAGCCCTGGGGAACACCGCTTGTGACCGGCCGCCAACTGGATTTAACTCCATTCACCACAATAGTTTAGGCCCGGCCATCCAGCCAGTTTTTTACCCAGAGAATAATACGCCCATCCAAGCCATGAGCAGCTAGTTTCTCCAGGAGGATGCTGTGGGAAACGGCGTCAAAGGCTTTACTAAATTCTAGGTGGACAACATCCACAGCCTTTCCCTCATCCACTAAGCAGGTCACCTTGTCATAGAAGGAGATCAGGTTAGTCAAGCAAGACCTGCCTTTCATAAACCCATGCTGACTGGGCCTGATCACCTGGTTTTCCTGTATGTGCCACATGATGGCACTCAAGGTGATCTGCTCCATAACCTTCCCCGGCACTGAGGTCAGACTGACAGGCCTGTAGTTCCCYGCATCCTCCTTCTGGCCCTTTTTGTGGGTGGGCATCACATTTGCTAACTTCCAGTCAACTGGAACCTCCCCAGTTAGCCAGGACTGCTGATAAATGATTGAAAGTGGCTTGGTGAGCACTTCCGCCAGCTCCCTCAGTACCCTTGGGTGGATCCCATCTGGCCCCATAGACTTGTGTGTGCCTAAGTGGTGCAGCAGGTCGCTAACCATTTCTCCTTGAATTATGGGGGCTTTATTTTGCTCCCCATCCCTGTCTTCCAGCTCAGGGCTGGGTACCCCAAGAACAACTGGTCTTACTACTAAAGACTGAGGCAAAGAAGGCATTAAGTACCTGAGCCTTTTCCTCATCCTTTGTCACTATTTTCCTCCCGCATTCAATAAAGGATGGAGATTCTCCTTAGCCCTCCTTTTGTTGCTAATGTATTTATAGAAACATTTTTTATTGTCTTTTATGGCAGTAGCCAGATTAAGTTCTAGTTGGGCTTTGGCCCTTCTAATTTTCTCCCTGCATAACCTCACAACTTCTTTGTAGTCCTCCTGAGTTGCCTGCCGCTTCTTCCAAAGGTCATAAACTCTCCTTTTTTTCATGAGTTCCAGCCAAAGCTCTCTGTTCATTCAGGCCAGTCTTCTTCCCTGACAGCTCTTCTTTTGGCACATGGGGAGGCCTGCTTCTGCGACTTTAAGATTTCCTTCCTGAAGAATGTCCAGCCTTCCTGGACTCCTTTGCCCTTCAGGACTGCCTCCCAGGGGACTCTCTCAACCACGCTCCTAAACAGGTCAAAGTCTGTCCTCCAGAAGTCCAAGGTAGCAGTTCTGCTGACCCCCCTCCTTACTTCTCCAGGAATCAAAAACACTATCATTCTGTGATCGCTATGCCCAAGATGGCCTCCAACCATCATGTTACCCACAAGTCCTTCTCTGTTTGAAAACAACAGGTCCAGCGGGGCACCTTCCCTAGTTGGCTTCCTCACCAGCTGCATCAGGAAGTTATCTTCCACAGACTCCGGGAATCTCCTGGACTGTTTCTTCTCTGCTGTATCGTATTTCCAGCAGACATCTGGTAAGTTGAAGTCCCCTTGATGTACAAAAGGGAACAGATGACTCATCCACCATTTCTGTGTGAGCAAAATAGAATACATCTCCAT
This sequence comes from Oceanodroma leucorhoa, assembly GCA_030449065.1. Classification (NCBI taxonomy): domain Eukaryota; kingdom Metazoa; phylum Chordata; class Aves; order Procellariiformes; genus Oceanodroma; species Oceanodroma leucorhoa. Next base: position 18,043,884 of record JASVER010000005.1, read on the forward strand.
GGAGCAGAGTTACAGGCCTTGTTGTTAAAAATATCTAAGGTGTAATCTTTTTCGTGTCTTTTTAACCAAATAGGCAAAATGTCTGAAAGTCAGAATGTAGCAGGTTGTATGCTTTATACCAACTCCTAAACCTATTAGTCAAAATAGCTGCCAAGTTAGTTATTCCATATATATCACACCTGCGGTTGGAGTAATTTTTTAGCAAGGTCAGTGTGAGCTGCTTTATGCTCTAGTCTGATTCAGGATTTGGCCCAGAGATGTATATTTTTTAAATAAAACAGAAATTGTTATTCTTATAATCATACTTTTCATATAATAATGTTCTTATAATAGGGCTAGAATCTATATCATGTCATAGAGTTAAACATGTTCTGGTCAAGAAATATGACTACAAATGCAGATGCTGAGATTATTAAATTGGCTATCTACTTTTCTTTCAGAGAAAAATTTCAGTGGCTCCTTTGCATAGATATCATTTAATCCCCTGCAGCAAGAAGAATCAATAACAACATTTATTCTAATATCATATCATGTCTTCAAACAACGCTGAAACCCCAAACTGATTACATTTCTGCCAGTTGCATAACCTTCTGCCAAAATGAGAATTGAGACAGGTCAGAAAGTTCACTAGACATCTCTCCTTTTTTTACAACTCTTGCCCTTATCTGTTGTGACTGCAAAAGAGAATTGCTACAGCAGCTGAGGATAAAACTACCTCGTTGAAGGAGCTAAACTGTTCAAGGCTGCTCTCCATCAGTGGCAGCAGAAACAAAGATAGTATTAGTCACATGTATCCAGCTGCAAATATTGACCTGTAAAAGTGCCCTTCCACCCCACAGTGTCTCACATAAGGGTCCACAAGAACATCATGCACCAGGCAGATAGGTTTGCAAAAGGCCTGACCACCCAGCAGATACAAAAACAATAGCTGCCATGGCAAAATTTTGCAGACAGATTTAAATGAACAGAATCTATTTCCTGAATAAGTCATTTAGAAACTGCTGTCTCTTTTAAATCTTCATGGCAGCTTAAGTTTGGACTAGGAGGGCCTGAGTAGGTGGTTATATTTTTGGATCATGGTGGGATTTGAAAGAACAGCTGGACTTACCCACTGAATGTTTGGGAATCTGATTGAAAGCATCAGCCAACACCTGGAAAGGGAAGTTCTCAAGATGCAGRTTAAGACCTGCAATAGGTGGAAGGAACTCCAGCAATAATGCTCAAAGGTCTCATTTTTCACTGTATCTATCAGTCTGTCTCTTATGATATTCTCCACTTGAACAGCAATGAAATGCTTCACAGTTGCCTGTGGGGCTGGGAGGGAGAGTCCTTTGCATTTAGATGTAGCAAACCAAGAGCAGGACATGAGCAGCTAGGCAGGAAAAGACCACATTTTCTTTAAAAAGCTGTAACTTCAGTTGCAGGTTTAGAAACTGACTGTTTTCTGTCTTACAGAAGTTGCATGGGGAAATAGATTTTTCTTGAATAATAGTGTGTGACTGCTGTCAATTCTTACTATTTTTAAAACTTGTTAGATAATTAGCAATCAGCAGTGTTCCAAACAAGGCTACCAGGAGTAAAGAAAAATTTCTTTGCCTTTGCATTGGCTGATTTGTCGATGCAGGATATAACATTGCATGTTGTTATAAACTTGTGCAAATATTGGCCAGTATGTTTTCCCATATTTCTTGGGAGTGGAGAAAGAACAAGTCTGCATGTGGTATTTCTGTGGTATAGAAGACATACTCCTCTGACATTATTGATGGATGGTGTCTCTAGATATAGTTCCAAAGCAAAATTGTACTGTTGTTAAAATGCTTTCCACAATTCATGCTAACAATGAATGATGGCTTTTCTGTCTTCTTTCTTGCCATGTGTGAAATGAGTCTCTACCTCACTGACTCCAGCTGCTCGCCTGTGACCATTTCTGTTGCTTTATATGATAGAGGCTGTAAAGAACTGTGCTGTGGCAGCCTCTCCACAATGTAACTACTGTATCAAGAAAAACCACAGGATTGCCTGCTTGGTTGGGAAGCTATATTTTTCCAACTCCTTTTCAAAATCAACAGACTGGGGATGCTGTCCTAATTAGTATTTATCTTACAAGTTTTGGAAAAATTCAGTGAAATTTTAGTTTCTTTGTGCTACCTGGTACTGGATGTTGCAGCAATGAGGGAGGTTTTCATGCATGAAAGTCATACCCTTTTCTCTCTGACTGCAAATTCCATTCTGAAGYGTATTTCGTTGCACTTAAGCTACAAACTTATGATGCTGCCAAACATTGCAGTCACAGGTTAAAACTCCAGCCAAAAAAAGCAGTATCTCTTTGACCATTATTTTCTTTCCAGCTGTTAATCATGTRCGTTGTGTTGGTGTAGTGTGTAATAAACTGTCAACACTAGTAGACAAATGTCAGGGCAGGCTGCTGACAGACCAGGGCAGCCTAGCAAGCGTTATCTGCAAATAAAGCATGACTTCATTTCTTCTCTCTTAGGGAAGGAAATAGTCCTCAATGACACCTATACACCAATTAAATTGGCAGCAGGTGACTCCTGAAATGTGGTTTTGGTCCACTGCTAAAATGCAGTTTTCTTGGGTCATTGTAACACAATGCCGGTATGGCACGTATACATTTATATTTGTCTAGCTTGTGTTTGCAAATACTAGTGAAAGTGTTTGCAAATCCTAGTTCAGAACTGAAACAGTTCTGAGATCTGTAAACTAAATGGAATTGTAATGTAATTAACTTGTTAGAAAGTATTTTTGTTAGTGCCTTCTACGGCATGAAATCAAAAGCATTAGTACATGCCTGAAGAATCATACCACTAAGGTAAAGATAATTCCTCACTCTTTTGAACTTTTTTTTTTTTTAATAAAGGAGCTGTGTTTCATCTTCATTATTACCATATTTTTGCAATTGCACGACTGCACAGCTGTGTAATCTGGTGACAAATTGGCCCAGCATAGCCAAATATTTGCTTCCATGTTTGTAAATGTAAGTAAAACATACCTCACCTAAGACACTCAGGTGCAATGAGGACCCTTAAATATTTGGTTGCAAAGAAGCAAGTTATTTGTACACAAAAATTATGGGTCAATGACCAAGAATGATGCTCGTAATTAAGCATATAGGACAGTTCATATTTGTAGGCAATTTATTTCAGCTTTATGTGTTCCACAAACTTTGTGTATGCTGTGTCAAAGGCATGCAGATATTCAGGGGAAAGAGGACACAGCAAATGAGCTAGTAGGCAGCCTGTTGTACCATGTCAGAGAAAGGGGAATAGCCCCAGYTTTTCTTTATGGTCCTAGTTTTAAGAATATTTCAAAAGATATTTTCTCAACTTTTTCATCTCTGTTGTAAGAGGCCAATTTAGAAAAGTAAGATTTCCTGCTGTTAGAATAAGTAGAAAAAAATTCTGCACTAGCATCCTAAGAGTTATTTTATAGGCCGTTTACATAACATTAATCTTTTTCAAGTCAGTTTGAAGAAAGATGAAGCATTTTCCACGTCAGTTCAAAGGTTGASCACCTTCTTCAGTAGTTCCAGAAAGGGACATTGTATAAGAATATCAGAGCAGTACATGGGCTCAGACCCAGAGTTCTTCTAGTATTCCAGGTCATCTACCAGACAGATAATTAAAAGTAAGAGGGTGGCAAGCATATATGATATTTCCTCCTAATACTCTCTCAGTTGATGACTATTTTCAGCTCAGAGAATTTCCTGAGGCCGATATGATTTAGGAATCCCACTTATTTAGTACAACGAGGAGGCATCTTTTTCCATTTGGCATTCACATTCATTGCCTGAGAACAGTACACTGTTTCTTTCTTTCAAAAAGAAAGCAAATGTATTTTTAGATTTAAAGAGAGAGCATGAAACAAGGTGGCAGAACATCGTTATCTGCATCTCTCATGTCTTGGCTACCTGGATTCAGTCCCCTCTAAACCTCTTGTCCCTAACAAGCAAGGCATAGGCTGTGAGCTTTTCTAGCTGTAGCAATGCCATCACTATAATGCTTAAGAGCAAGAAAGAAATGGAAGTCAAGCATGATGCTGAAGCATAGTATTTGGGATGGCAAGTTGAGAATCAGCAAGCCTGTCTGCCACTCCTGCTCTAGCAACTTATTCATGCTGTCTTGTGACTGTGTCTAATTCAAAGTACAACTCCCACCACTGCCTCCTGCAGACACGATTTGTAACAAAGCAGCATCTGCTCATGTACAGTTTGTGTAGGATCTGATTCACTAGGCATGCTCAGAGGACACCTACTGCATCAAGCCCTGCAGGTGAGACAGGCAAAGGAACGCCTATTTTGTGGTTCCCACAGGACGTGAGTAGGAGGTAACTGTCATGTCCTGTCAATACTGAGATGCTGAGGCACATGGCCAAGGCAGATCATTAGTCAAGTCTTCATCAATAAAAGGCTTTTGCTGCCTTTGAGACAAGGTGGCACCAAAGAGAGGTTTGGAGGATCACAGTTTTGGAGCTGGATGTCTAAGTCCTTCTTTAGAAGCCTATGGGTTTTTTGAATCTATACCTAAAGTCTTGATTCACTCTAGTACTACATATTTTGTATATACATAGTCACTGCAGTGTTACCATAGCTTCTTTGCTATGCCCTTTGTCATGCAAAGGATAAGGCCAGAGGGTGAGGCTTATTAATAAATCACTCTGCGAAAGTAGCCACATGGCGTAGACTTCACAGAGGGAACAATTTAATTCTGTTCTCCCTTACAGCCCAGGGCAGCAGTTCTGCTTTTTCCTACAGGCTGCAAAATCGCTTGGACCACAGGCACTTAGACCCTATCTGGGGTAAGCTTGAGACAACTCTATTCAGTATCAGTCAGTTGTTAGAAGTTGTTTTCTRTCAGCAGAAGAAAGAAGGTGTTAATGAAGTGCCAAATGATCTTTTCTTCACTGCTGCTTCCATCCTGCATCTGCCAGAGTTTGGTTATACTTGAGACTCCCGTGTGTTTCACAGACYCTTGCTAGGAAGTGTGTCCATTCAGTCTCCATCTCAGGGAAGGTTGGTGTGCACAGATTCAAAACCGCACCGCTCGTGCCACTAATGCCTGACCTCTACTGCAAAATGCGTAAAGGTTAGTTCTCAGCTCTCTTGCATTTTATGTAGTCATTGCCTATGCTAAACAGATAAAAATATTGCAGCTGGTGGGGAAATATTAATTCAGTGTCATAACAATTTTCACTCACCTGCAGATGTAGGTGTGGTTCAAGAAGCAGTCAAAGTACCTGCTTATTATATCTTCTGAAGCAGAAACATATGTTTCAGAACAGAACTGTTTATTGTCCCAGGGCTTGCCTCTGCTTAGCCACATACAGCACACCTGAGTCTCTCAAGAACAGTGTTCTCTATTTATGGACCCTTTACACAGATCAAGACACATCAGAGCAAGGATAATTTTGAGGTCATGCGGTGCTCTGGAAGGTTGGACAGATGTCCAGTACATGCTGGTCAGACTGCTAGCGTAAAAGTCAAACAAATTTTTTTTCTTCAATTATTGATTCAATCTTGAAGAAGTGATAAATGTAACCACAGTTTTGTTGCTAAGCTTCCCAATGCTGAGCGTATTGAAAAGTCAAGACATCCCTTACTACATTTTTAAGAAATGAGACAGCTAAGTCTTTTTTAACTCAAAGCTTGTATATCACTTTCAGGGGTTTAGTTTAAAGTCTATTTACTGATCATTTCAAGTCTATGTCAAACATGTATTTCAAGTCCAATAGCAGCAAACCCTAAAATAATAGACTAATAATAGACTTGTCTGAGGTCAGTGCTTTACAGCTGATTTATATGAGAACATGAGAGAACAATAAATACCAATATCCTAAGTACTGACTTTAACTGACCCCAGGCTCCAGTTAAAAGCTCACAGACCTGAATATCTTCCTTTTTAAACCAGTGTGGCTMTTCAGCCACCAGCTCTGGAAACTACCTGTTTCAACTGTGACTTAATCAGCTGAATGAACTGAATCACTGTCCCATGCACTGTGGTCACAGATCAAAGCACTTRGGAAGGTACAAAGGAAGTGGTGAAGGGACACTATGCCCATGYCAGTGGTGATCCAGTTGTCCTTCTAACATTGAATTTTCCATAACAAACAGAAACCTACTTTTCATAATCACTTGATCCTCTGTGTCATTATAATTTTTCCTATTATTCCGTGGATTTCAGTGCGACACTCTTCAATAATTAGTTTTCCAGACTTGCTAACACTAGGAACATACACTGGAACTTTATACCTCAGAGGAGGTACCTACAGCTCACTGGGATTTATCTCCATCCATAAAAGTGGCATTACTACAGCAAATGCTATGGCTTTAGGTTATCAGCAGGTTTCCCTAACATTGCTACTAGTAGGTACAAGCAATCCAGCATGTCTTTTCCTTTTGCAAGCTATGCCCATTTGGGAGTCGCGGGGCAGCATGTATGGATGAGAATATGAAGGGAAAGTTCAGGAGACCATTTACAATCTTAGTCCAGTCCTAGCAGAGGTCTTTGAGTTCAAAGAGTCCAATGGTGCTGAAGTGTCAGCACTGATAATTTGCCAAAGAAGAGAGGAGGACAACATCATGACTTCTCCAGTGAAAGTGCAGACCTCTCTCTCTCTCTCTTCTCCCCAGAGTTTTGGGGATTGTGGTGGTATATGCTCCAGGGGCTGGAGTGGTATACAATGTGCGACCCACCCTAAAACCTTTGCTGGTACTATTGCACCGAAACTTCCCTTAACAGCACTTTGCAGCATCTGCCTTCTTTGGGAGACAGTTGTTTTTGCTCCTGTCTTTCATTTTATTTTCTCTATGGTATTAGCTAGCCCTACTGGTTTGTAAGCTCTGCGTGTCCTGCTGTGCATTCACTTTTCCAGGTCACCTACAAGTAAAGAAAGATGAAAGTGAACCTAACCACCCCTTCTCTTAACAAACTTCCACCTGATTCTTAACTCTTTCCCACCTCTCTCTATAAACATTAACAAGCTAATTATTTATCAAGCTGAATATTGACTTGCACTTTGCAACCTTAAATGTTAGCTCTACCTGAGACACCGTGCTGGAAAATATTGTAAAGACCAAGTACATTATGTCTGACTCTTCACCCCTATCCCCTCTGATGCAATGTTCACAAAGGCATTAATCAGGTTTGTTAACCAGGCCTGTCCTTTCGTAATAGACGTCAGCAGGCCCTGCCTGAGAATGAGATCTGTAGCTAATTTAGCAGAAGGTGACCTTTCAGAGGAGGCTGGAAGGCCAGTGGAGTGTGTAAGTATGGAAATGGAGGAAAGGCCCCATGCTGAAACAGTGGAAATGAGGGGAGACCTGTGTAAATACTTTGGCTGAGCTCAATTACGTTGCATGTTGGGATGGAAACCTGGTCTGGCATGAAATGATCGTTGCACCAGTTAGTAATATACCAGACAACCCAAGGATTTTTGCTCTGTGTCACCTGGAAGCCATTATAGGGATGGCCTAGTCATAAAAATTGGTCATGAAGAGAATTATATTTATTTCAAGGAAACAAGAACCATTTCTGTACTATGTTCTATGGGAAAATATAGGAAATATTCATACCCATTTGCATTTTAACAGTATTCTAAGTTTTAGAAAACAAAAATTCTAGTAAAGTACTGAAATAAGACCACAATTACTTTGGATATGCAGAGAAGGGGCTTGTGCTTCTGGTGCAATTAGCAGGTCACGTTTCCAGCTGCGGAGCTGCCCACACCGTCGGTTTTAGCATTCCAGCAGGAGATAATTTCACTTATACAGAGGAGGTGCACAAATAGGGAGACTGGGATCTCCAGATCCTTTCTGTCATTCAGGCTTTTCAGCAGGGTAAGTAATGCTCCCGACTGYTTGACCCCTGCGTTGCCAGCCCTGTGGGAGGCCGCCCCTTGGCTCCCAGGCTAGGTGCAGGTGGAGGCTGGGTGGACACGCGGGACCACCCCTGCCCTCGATGACCACCAACTGGCCTCCCCCCTTCCCGCCAAGCAGGGGCTGGGGAGGTGTTGCCACAGCAACGCCCTCTCCCCCACCCGGGAGGTGGTTGCCATGTCAACGCTCTCCTTGTGGCATCCACCCCTGAGAGGGAAAGGCTGGAAGGGTTGCCATGGAAACCGTGCTCCACTGAAGCATCAATAAGGCTGGTCTCTTCCCGGCCTTTCTGCCCCTAAAATGTCCTGCCACGAAGCTGAGATAACCCCTGGACATGTCCTGCTCTGTCCCACCCCGTCCCCACGGCCGTGCCAGCCCCAGCGGCACACGGCTGCTCCCACCAGGTTTTCAGCAGCTTCACCAGCCGTGCAGGGCCGACCCGATGGGAGAACTTTTACTGTCACAGCGCTGCAGCGGCTCGCATCTGGGGACACAGACAGTCATCGGACAGACTAATGCGGGGGACCTAGTTTCTCTTCTCAAGGAATGGTGGAAATGGGAAGTCACTGGTTGTGCTGGTGATGGAAGTGCTTGGTGCATGGATGTGGGAAGATGTAGCAGGGGATGCACGTCTACTTGGCGGTAGATCTACATTCTCAGGCCAGGMTTGTATCATACAACAAGAACCAAAAACACCTTTTCATCTAGAAATACTTCTTGTATTACATCACTCTTTTCAAATTCCCAAAAACCCCAGAAGGTATGATTTTTTTTTTTCAGATGAGTCTGTTGTGGGAAGGAACTGTCTGAACCAATTCTGTAGAAAGGCTGTAATTAGAAAATGTAGAAAATGTGGAAAAAATATTCAAAAAACCCAAATATTCCATGGAACATTAAAATACATAGGAGTGCTTTTAGCACAGGTATTTGAACAGAAAACATCAAAGGTCTTGACTGCATGACTTAACAAAGCCCAGTTAATGAATCCCTGCTTACCCCTAGAATATCTGAGCAAAGTGATTTGTTTTAAAGGATCTCTCCTCTATTACAGGGAGCATGTGGGGATTTTGACATGGCAGAAAATCTAAAAAAAAATATTTTCAGGGTCACAGGACACTCACACGTACTCATTATTTGTCTTCTTGCATACACAGTTTAGTTAATAAGTGATACATTAAATGCTAAATAAGAAGTGTTTGCATTCAAGAATTTATCAGTGCTCAGGATTTAGGACTGTCGAGAGTTCATGTGCATACTCTGCGATTACAAATACTTGCTTTGACACTGACTCTGAGAAGTGTATCACCTACTGCTGAATCATCACAGGGGCAGAGACGGGCTCTCCTCAGGGATAAGGCAGAGATGGGCTCTCCTCAGGGATAAGGGACTTCAACTGCTGTTATACATCTGCTGTTGCTGTATGTAACTGCAGATGACTTCACATAATTAAGGGGGGAACTTACAAAAATGCCCAGATCAAGAGATTTTGAGTTGTATCTTCTAATAGAGGCATATTTCTATCTTATCATATCTTTGAATGAAGAACTCTTATTGTTCTCTAAGTGGTATTACCGTGCAATTAATTGTCTGGAACATACTTACAGAAAGCTAGAAATCACCCTCTAATCTCATCCTAAAGGTCATTACTTTCATTTGTAATTGGACTGATTTCGATCATATTTCACATTGGGATCAAACAATTCCAAATMAGTCTCAAAACCAACCTTTGTGCTTTGCTCTCCTCTGTGTTCACCGTGTGGCATAGAAAATTGGATCACAGTATGACATAAAAGATATGCAAACGATCATTCTTCTTCACTAGACTTCAAACTTTATCTCTGGGGAAACAGGAACTTGTTTGTGTAGAAAACTCAAATCATRATATTCTCTGTATTATTGAATATATGTCTTTGATCCAGTAGATGCTTAAGGTAAGAACACACAGTTATTCTGGACATCAGTCATCTAGACCTGCCTAAGCAGAAGTTCCTCATYGGCTTTCAAAACCTGCCTATTCTTTTGGCCTTTACAATGCCTGCAGCAGAGAGTTCTTAAATTTAATTTTGTGCTGCATGAAAAACTGTTTAGTTTGTTTCCACCTGATAATTTAATTTTTCCACTTTCTTCTGCTGTAAAATATTGTCAATACAAGATCCTTATCATCTTTTAAACCACTCATTATTTTACAGGTTTAAATTATTGACTTATGTGGTAGACTTGGCTACATATCTTTTTCTGAAGTTAGCAGACGGATATGCCTCCTCTCAAGTCTTCCCTTCTTCGGGCATGGAAATAGTACTGGTCCTAGCTGTAACTCTGCTAGGAATAAAAGAAACTTCATTGCAATCAAAGTACATATTGATTTCAGTCCATGAACCTTTCCTGAAGAACTTCCAGCCTAAAACTGGAGATAGAAATAGCAAGATGACAGGGCCACTAATTAARGTACATACGTCTTCAGACGGGTCCATTTATTTATGTGATTCAAATTTCTTAGCTTGGTGTCACTGATGCAGTGCAAGGAAGCTTTCAGGAGGGAATGAGGCTAAGTGAGGTTAAATGGTGTACTCCATGTAGTGAAACATGGAACAGTATCTGGAACCAAGTTTGGAGAAGAATCCAGACATGCCCCAGTTAACACTTCCTAACTCATAACTACTTAGAAAAAGTGAGTTTGTTACGAATCTTATCAGAGTAGGGACCTCAAGGACAAACTCTTCAGTGAGTGGCTTGAAAGAAAGCAAGCTATTTGAGTACTATGTGATGTAAACAACAAAAATGAACAGCTAATTCATCTTTGAAATATCCATCTTCCACAGGAATATCAATATTGACAAAAAGACTGTTAGAATTTAGGTACAACATAGAAGATAAATTCATATTCAGAAGCAAGAGAATGTTAATCTGTAGCCATTTCTAAACATACTATGAAACGACTTAGCTTCAAAGAAAGAACTTGTAGATGATTTCATTTCAATACACAACAGTCGTTACTAACATCAAATTCCCCATGCTTTAAAACCGCATAAATTATTTAAAACAATGCATTGAAGCCAATTACAGGTTAATTTAAGTGACCATCCAAATTGTGGATTATCACAACCTTCAGAAAGGGTTTAGTTGCATACCTGTTGCTCTTTGTTTGAATAGTAATGATTATAAGACTTGAATAGTGTATATAGATAAATTATATATATGAACTCAATTTTTTAGAACTTCTATCTTGATTTTTCTGAGGTCTGTATTTCTCTGCCTAAGGCATCAGTGTGGCATATACTGTTTCAAATACAGATATTCTGCTCCTTCTGCAAAATAAATGGAAAAGAGACATTAATAAAAGAGACCTCTGACTAAGATTTCATTCCTCTGAAATTTTCATATAGGAAAACTGTCATTGCTGCCATCCTGCATCTAATTTGATCCGCTTTGCAGATTAAACACAATGGAATTTGCAAGTATACATATTTACATGTAGATAACATCTTAAACTCATTAGTTCTAATATAATAGGAGTGGAAACATGACACATCCCTGTACAGTGGGTCTGTGCAGATCTCCAATAAAGTCCCAGTTAATTCCTCTGTTATATTTCTTTCCTGGTCCATACAGGGCAAGCACAACATACACATTTCTACTTAGCAAACKTTAGGTCAATTTTGATAGAAAAATTTCACAGTCAGTTTGGAGTGCGGAGCCAGTGTATACCAGAAAGAGTAAGCAAGAACAGCAAGTGGACAGCAATGGGAATGAGGCAGAATCGAATTCAGAGTCTGAGAAACCATAAATGAGAGAGGTTTGGACAAAGGGAAAGAATAGCATGGGGAGTTAAAAGGGACAGACACAGACTTACAGCCAGCAGAACCGCATCACCTACCTGAAATACTTTTGCCAAATTGTCAAAGAGGGCTTGACCAGCGCTGACTTTATGCTTGACTCCCCTGACTGTGCCATTTTTGCTGAGGATGTTGACTCGCTTTGTACCAAACCCCCTCTCTTTAGCGGCTCTAACTAAAATGAGCAAGTCATCCTGCTCGTTCTCGTTTTCATTGCACTCAGACCCTACGTGTCCATTCTGCTGCCCATCCACTTCACTCAGCCGGCTGGTTTGGTCGGTCTCTGAGCTACTGGCGTACTCGGAGTCCAGAGAGTCGGCAGCCTCCCCGTCAGCATACACCTCCTTCAGCACCCTCCCGCTGTGCGAGGACGCCACGCGGAACCGAACCTTCCTCGACAGCCTCTCGCTGTCCGCCTTCATCTCGCTTTTAAACATCGCATCTTCCATCGATACAAGCAGTTTGCATTGTTCCAGCGTGGTGCCCATTGCATTTGCCAGTTTGTCACACTTAACWACAATATCAGCGCTGTTTTCTGTTGACAGGGGTTCTCATATTAAGCTAAAGAGGGTTCCCAAGAAGCTACGCTGCTGTTCTGCAGTTAATAATGGATGCGTTTGTGCTATGGTTGCCTTTAAACTAAAACCCGTAAAACGATCTCATCAATTAAATATTAAAAAGCCATTGTGTGCTTTTTAGCATTAAGGAAGAAAGCAAGAAAGGGAGAAATTGTATTCATAGATTAAAATAAAAATTCAAACCCACACATGATAAACACAATAATAGAAATTATGCAAGCTTATATGAATGCAGTTTTTGTTTGCTGAGAAAGGCAAAAAGGAAGAGTTTTTTACAMGATCTGCAGAGCCAACATTTTTTATGTACATTACACCTTAGGTGAAAATTGTGAACTTCAGCACTGGAGTCAATGATGATGGGCACATTTCTTTCATTAAAACCCTTCCTTCCCCTACTAGTCAGACCTCATTGACCAAAGTTTGCATTTTATATAAACTTAYAGAGATTCGGCAGGGAGCTCTAACTTGTTGTTTCGTGATGCCGGCCTTTTCGCAGACTGGCAGAGCAGCTGAGAAGCAATTAGTCACAACTTGTTGCACAGAGTAATACAGTGTTATTAAATAAAACTGAGCCACAGCTAGCACCACACAGTAACCCCAGCCTCTGTTCTGTTTTGTCAATTATTCAAAGGACTGGGCCAAGGGAATCTGAACAAAGGAACAGGAGAAAGCTAATTAATTGGGGCAACAAGGATCAAACAAAGAAAAGTAGGGTAAGGTGGATTCAACCGCTGGGGAAGCAAATTCCCCTATCCCGACAAATTACAAGTAGAGGCTGGTGCGGTGTTAGGCACCCAGCTCTAGATGTAAAAATAACAAACCCACAATTGAGGTTTCTGGCTATGTCTACTCAATATCATGTAGTAGCACCTTAGACCCCCAAGCTGGTTCTGAGTTTGCATGATGATCCCTACTTACAGTGCTATTTCTGTATTTCCTCCATTTAAAGTAAAGTGCAAAGCATTCCTTAGAGCAGCATCGAGAACTCCATCCCCTTCTCACTGTCCTGGCAAACATTCCTTACACTCTCTCTACGGCCTCATTTTCTCTCTAGACTCATGAATACTGAATTGCTTCCTGAAGCCCGTGACTCCCCCGACAGGTGTAGACGTGAAATGAGTCCCTAGATGCTCAGCCAACCCAGAATGGTAACGCCTGCGATCACAAGCAGCTGTAGAGCTTCAAGCATCTAAGGAGGTTTTCTAGCCAAGATTTTGCAACTGCAGACTCAAATCTTTCAGCAATTAGGTGGTGGTTATTGTGACTTTCTTTTTAACAAGAGGCATGAAAATACTGCTCTTTAGCCCGTGTAAAATCACAGTTCTTGCGACTAAATTCTAAAATACAGCCACTTGCCCACAGGAACTTTGACAACAAATGCAGTTCATTATGACTAAAAACTGACTTAGAACTAAGAACATTCTGTAGCTGAATGAATATTTCAAAATATCTTTTATGGAATTATGTAAACAGGGCTGCAAGATACCTGGAGAAATYACTTAGCCTGTTGCCTATCCCAAAGTTAATTATATCATAGTATTTCCATGATTATCTGAGTGATCTCCTCTTAGAAACCTGCAGTAATGAAATTTGTTCACATTCTTTTTTTTAATTAAATAATAAAACCCAAGTTCTTTGCAATGTATTGCCACAGATTAAGAAATCTGGGCTTCTCTAACAGAAATATTTTGCACAACACTTTTATAATATTTTTACCTCTAAATATGCTATATATTCTTTAACATAGAAACCATTTTACTCCTATTGCAGGCAATGGGAAAGCTTGTATTGTCTGTAGTGCAAAGGATTTGATCCTACCTTAGTGATTTAAAAAGTTAACGTAGCGTTGAATAAATGCAGAATTAATCAGTACCACATTTTAAAAACACCCCACATACTGTTAGCGTCTTGTTCTCTGTTAGTAGGAAATTAGCTCATGGTTTGGTTTCATGGCAATTCCATTATTCACTGGGAAATATTTTTATGTCTGGTTATGAGAAATGAGAAACTGTATGCACAGTTTTCTCTGCAGAAAAATAGTTAAGCCCAGTGGAGAGTGTCCCTTGACAGAGGCATTTACATGCATAAGATTTCACCTTGATGTTCTAGCTGTGGACYTTCTATGAGCAAGCATGTGACTTTTGGGGTAAGTGCACACAGCCAGCAGGAAACAGATTACAGATCTAAACTGGTTGTATTCATGACATAAGACATTTGAGAGTTCAAAGACCTGAAATGCACATATTTGTACATCTGATGGGTGCATAGTCTCAACAAAGGCAGAAAGGATGGAACTTGACTAAGCATCTCTGTCCTTCCTGTAGAATAAATTTTGTAGTAAATGCTGACATTAACTCCACTTACCCAGTCTGATGCTGCACCCTGCCAGCTGTTACGTTTGTGTTTATCATTTTCTAACTTCTCTAGACAAACTTATTTTCATTCAAAGAGTTGTTTCATTTAATGAGCAGTATCCGTTAAAAACTAATGATGTGGCAGGGTTTTTCAGTAGTGAGATATTTCTTACCCGTAACTATGACTCTTCCTGAATCTTTTGGCTATTGTTTCTGCTTAGTTTGGTCCTAAGGTTCTGCCACTGATTAATTCAAGGCCAGGGGGTCCAGCAAGCATAAAGTCGAAGCACACAGAGAAAAAAGTTGTCACTAGAGAGATCTCTCCTGAATGGAGAAGCACTCTGTAAAAAACACCTGGAAAGAAAATATTGCATCCATTGCCTCTTCTCTGACTCTGACTCATCTCACAAGGAACTGGACCAACCCATTACCTTGATGTTGTGCTAAATAATATGGTTTCCAGTAAAATCCTCACATTTTATTATGCTCAAATTTATCACTAAGTTGAAAGGAACAAAGATGATAATGCTTTTGCTAGTTGTTGACTTCTGATGCTTCTTCTTGACACAGTCAAGATAACAGTACTGGATGAAGCCCCGCGGCCAGATGCTGTACAGTGCAGCCTGAAAGACAAACACCTGCTCTGAGATAGACATCTGAGAATCTTCCACACTCCATGCAAGAAGGTGCCTGCAGAAGGCAATTCATCACATCTTTCTTCCATGACAGAGAAAGTAGAGAAATTCTAACTAATAAGTGTAGTCTGAACCTTTTAAATGACTGAAATTAAGTCAGGTGAGCCAAATTCTTTAATACTTTTAAGATGAAAGCTTTGAACTAAGCTAGAGTAGCAATCACATTATGCCAAGTGAGACCTTTATAGCTGTATCAGGAAGGAAAAAAAAAGCAGAAGAGAATGGAAGGAAACTCTGGTCTCATTTGTAACCCTGACACAATTTCTTTAATATGTAGGTGAGATCTAGCTGACAGAGTTCATCATATATATATACATATATATATACACACCTCAATTTCAGCAGCTTATARAAGTAGAGAATCTGTCCTAGGCACTCCATTTCTGCAAGTTTGGAGCACTACCAGCTTCACCTCAGGAAAGGACCACAAATCAATAACATTAAACTGTAGCAAAATGCTTGAAAGAGTATCTAGCCATGTATATTAAGCACCAAAGATTGGTTGCATTCTACTGTCGCTGACTCACTCCCCCCACTCCCAGTGGGATGGGGGAGAGAATCAAAAAAAAGAAAAAGTAAAATTCATGGATTGAGATAAAGACAGTTTAATAGAACAGAAAAGGAAGGGGAAATAATAATAATAATAAATAGAATACACAAAATGAGTGATGCACAATGCAATTGCTCACCACCAGCCAACCGATGCCCAGCCCGTCGCCAGGCAGCAATCTCCCTCCCTGACCAACCCCCAGTTTATATACTGAGCATGATGTCATATGGTATGGAATACCCCATTGGCCAGTTGGGTCAGCTGTCCTGGCTGTGCCCCYTCCCAGCTTCTTGTGTACCTGGCAGAGCATGGGAAGCTGAGAAGTCCTTGACTAGTGTAAGCACTACTTAGCAACAACTAAAACATCAGTGTGTTATTCTTGTATTAAATCCAAAACACAGCACTATACCAGCTACTAGGAAGAAAATTAACTCAATCCCAGCTGAAACCAGGACAAGTGTGCTATTCGAAACTACTGTAAAAATGGACCTCATGACATTCCCATTGATCGGAGAATAAAAGGTATAAAGAACTGTTAGAATTGGTAGTATTAAAATAGCAGTGAAATGAAACCTAAATCATGAAAATGAGACTTTTGGAAGAAAACAGATGTCCAAAAAAGAAATAAATTTGGTTGAAATCAACAAATGCCTTCTTCATTTCTGAACATGTGATAATTTTAATAGAGCAGTTTACCCTATGACAAAGCATTATACTCTCTGTTTTGATGCATAGTGTAAGTGGGGCCATTTTGCCTTATGTATTTGCAGGTTACTAAGTATATATAGCAAATCTGTAGGCTGATTTGATACCATTCACACGGGTGTCATTCATCATTAGACAGATGGCATGAATTCACAGTGACATGTCTTGTGATACTAATTTTTCTTCACTCTACAAAGTCTGTTTGCAACCGCCTCTAGCTTTATTACACTGGTAGTAATCGGAAGCATATTCCTGTAATCTCTAATTGTTAATGCACAATTAGCAGAGCAATTACCAGGACCCAGATATTCAAGAACCTGAGGTTTCCCACMTGTTGTTGGGAAGCAAGTATTTTGGTTTTTAAAAGCACATGTGGAAAGTTGAGTTTGTTTATTCTGTTACAAGKAAGTGAAGTTTGTGAATAGCATGCTCTATGCTCTAGAGATTACAAAAGTAGATGATTCTAACAGTGAATGCTAAACGTGTTTCTAGCTGAGACAGATTTAGTGCATTTCTCTCTTGCTCAGAGAAGGAATATTCCCATTTGCTAAGCTGGCAAAACATCTGTCTACTTTGCTGCAGGTCCAGAATAATATTTTAACTGTAGCAAAGTTCAGGAGGACACACAGAGCATGTTCCAGTACCCATCAGGGAACTCCTGCATCTGGCAATTKTTTGTCAGGCATAGCAGCTGCTAAACGGAAATACTACAGATGAGAGCAGACCGAGCATGCTGTTGCTATTATAATGTCTAATTATTCACATGACAAATGCTTTACACTGCCATTTCATTTTATTTGTAGATTTCATTTAATTTCTGTTAAATAATGGTTAGACAGAATGGCAGGGTTTCTGTGTCTATACTTCTGTTTACATTAGTGAGTTGGGTATGTTCTTTCTTCAATTTATATAATGAAGGAGTTAAATGAATGAGGAAATGAACACGTATCTAGGCCATGCACGCAAGTGCACAAGGAGGTAAGAGAACATATGGAATCTTTCTGCTACCCTTTTTGCTGGGGGTAGCAGAAAGCCTCCATTTCCAAGCTCTTTAGGGAGAAATGCTCTACATTGTATCTGGAAAGGTAGACAATGACTATCTTTAACTTGAAATTCACAGCCATTTCAGCATAGTTCTTTCATTTCTGCTTTTTCCATGGTAGATTTCTGTAGGAACCAGGCTGCTGAGCTAAACACAGAAGCAGTGGATCATGAAGAGCTTCTGTCTTTATGAGGTAGTTCAGCTTCTGCTAAAAACTTATTTTGTTTATTTACTCTGAACAAAGTAAATGGTCAGTTCTTAAATGTGTTAAATATCTGAGTTATATGAGGCACAGACCACTTTTCCTTCTTCAGGACAGCCTGTCAAATACTTCTAGCCTACTGACTACAGTAGTAAGAACAGTGGCTGGAAATTTTGATCCATGTCATATGGCTGATAACAGGCATAATTGTTTATTTCRACTCTTACACAGCCAGTCTCATAATTCATTGTTTGTAGCTCTATTTTTTCTAGTCATGTAAGTGGTCATCATAGGATGTGTGTAACTGTTAGGTGTCACTCCAGAAGCGTTAGTCTGTAGTTGGCTGGTGGCCACAAATTTTGGAGTCTAGAATAGGACTGAATTTATATGCTGATCTTCATTAAGGTCTTTGGTATATTTTCTCCTGTGTTCTAGTTGAACAGGTAAAAATAGTGAGAGAAAAATATTTCCCTTATAGCTGCAATTTGTAGAGAAAAGAACAGCTGTGTTATGAAAAAAAATTGTTTTATAGATATGATGCATCAGGAAAAAAAAATCTCCAATTCAACAGAGAACAAAAAAGCATGTCATAACAGGTAATTGCTCAGCCAGACTGTTCCCTCGTCTAATGTACTGGCTAGATATTAAGCTAGACATTAAGTTCTGTCTACCCAAGTAGCACCATGGTGAATTGTGAACCTCCTAGTTTGTGGGGCCACATATGCAGTCCAGACATGTCCTACTCGGTGTAGGATTAAGAACAGAGTGTGCAACTCTCCTCCAAGCTGCCTCCCAAATGAGTACAACAAGCGAGTCCCAGGGAAGGAGGTCTGGATGCCAGAATCTAGCACAGAACACATCTGAGGGTCACTATCAAGTAAAGGGTTGCTAGGCTGTGGAGCAACCATAAAAACACATGATAAAAAAGTTGTTTTCTGTCTGATGATTCCACAATGGCTCTGCTTGAGCCCATCTCAGGTTGGTTTTACTGTCATTAATACTGGAAACTATAGGTAAGGCTTTGTTGCAAAAAAAAAGTCCACTAGAGATTAGAAGACATTAATGGTAGAGCAAAATATTTGTACACATTTCTTGTAAGTTCTGCTTAGGCTTTCTAAATGTGAAAATGTGCTTCCATCTTTTATGGTGTGGTTTAYAACACCTTTGTTTGAAATTTGGCCTAAAATCTGTCAGTCCTCCATAAAATGTCACATTCCAAATACTACCAAATCAGCTGAGATTTGGAAGAAGACCCTGCTACAGGAAGCACTGATTCACTTGGAAGAACATTCTCTCCTGTATCCATACTGCATTTATCATTGTTTCAATGACAAAGGAACCTTTTTTTCAAAACCAGGAACTTTTAAAAGATATTTATTCTTTGCTTGGAAAGAAAAATGATGCTCAGGCTCATGATAGTTTTTAAGGCTAATTTCCAGGGATTGCATATAGTCCCTCTTCATTGTGGTGAAAGAAAAAAAAATCAACATGAAAGCTTCAGAGAGTCATTTCCATTCTCAGAGCTCCATAGGAAACAGCCTCAGCAGCAGCAGAGACCTGAACCCTCTCCTGAGATTCCTCGGACAACTATTTCCCTTAACTCCCACTAGAGACACAGGCCATCTTTCTGTGTTGGGCCTGTTGTTGAAAAATGAAAATAACACAAGTATAGGGATTAAAAGGATCTGGCATTCAGTTACACTGGAATAAAATTGGTGGAAAGAACTAACACTCTAATGAAATTCAATTTAATACTGCTCTTCCTCATTTGTTAAGTACCTCAAGTACCCTTTCCAGGCTATCCGTGTTCACAGATAGCATCTCTGGGTAATATCAGCTAAATAGAGTGTAAAACAAATTCTATCAAACTGCTGTCATCTCTTGACTCCTAAATACATATATTGATATGTATACCAGATAAAAAATCCTTAGAGGCCTTTTGTAACATAGGCATGTTAGGCCTATGTGTTGCTTTCAATATTTTGGACAAATTCCAGCTAGATCATTGCATTCTGCACTGTTAAATTTTCCCTGTGCTTGTAGTTGGACGTTGTGGTCTTCCCCTTGCATTGCTATGTTCTGTTAAACAACTGCTGAGTCCTGCTGCTGAGCTGTCAACATTTCCTTAGTGAGAGACCTTATTTCAACACATCTCTTAAATGTTCCTTGGAGACAAGAAAGATTTAATTATATAGTTTTACTGAGACTCTTATAAAGAAATGA
Source organism: Oceanodroma leucorhoa (assembly GCA_030449065.1). Classification (NCBI taxonomy): domain Eukaryota; kingdom Metazoa; phylum Chordata; class Aves; order Procellariiformes; genus Oceanodroma; species Oceanodroma leucorhoa. The sequence goes on from JASVER010000005.1 coordinate 18,063,957, forward strand.
AAAGGATTTAAAAATACTGTGAGTAGGCTTATGTTTTTAAAATTTTATTGTTAGATTATGAAAATGTTTTTCAGGTCGGTTTACATCCAACCTGGGTTTTTGGATTGGTAGTATGTATTTTGGGACTTCAACTCTGAGGGAATCAATGCTAACAACATGTCAGTGGCCCTTTTTTGGTCAGATTTATTCTTCTGCAGGAGTACATACAAGTTACTGCTTGCAGATTGTATGGGAATTCTGCTGCTGAGCATGCAAATGTCTACCAAAACCCTATTATCTGACCTGGAGCACAGATCTTGCATGCCTCTCTCAAACTTTCCACTATGTAGTATTTTTGACATATATTTTTGAGCCAAAAATACGACTACTAGTGATTTAGAATTTTTTTTTGCATCACTGTCTTTCACAGGAGAAAATCATACTCAGTTTTCTTCCTATCATTTTTTTTTCCTTAGAAAACCACGTTGTTATTGTGATTGTAGACAGTAGATGCTTTAGAGATAATAACACATAATAATGCATCTTAGCTCTCACTTCACATGTGGGAATAAAAGTGATGACAATAAGATAAAGGACTTTCATTTAGTTCCATTATTACTAGCTAATGTTAGCGCTACTATTCTTTCTGTGGGTTTCTTTTATTCAAAATGTGATAAATCCTTATATGTTGTTTGTTCTCCATGTCTTCAGATCATTGCTGAGGAAAGACAGACTCCAAAATCTTGTGAAGTTGGGTTTTTTCCAATTGCTGTTCAGGTATGTAACAGCAGACAGACTCCTGTACAAGGAAGATGATCTGCATACACTGTGATTTCCCATATGGCCACTAGCTGACAGAAAAAAGTCATCCAGTGCCTGGATTGCTGTGCTATTTTTAATTTAAGATAGTGTGGATATCAGTTTTGGTGAAGGAAATATTTATGTATAATACATTTGTATTAAATCCTAGATGGAAAGGAAAGGATAGCATTTCGTACAGCCTTCAGGATAACAGAAACATATCAGCTTTGTCTTGTGTGCTCCTGAGGAGAGTTTAATAGCCATGATTTCCCAAAGGTAAATCTTTATGAGACCTGGAGGCAGAAGAGCCATCCATGGACATGGAAGAGATGAGACAGGTTTGACTTTTCCACAAGACAGTAACCCAGAACCGAGTCTAGATGTGAACAGAGAAAGACCAGGTGGAGGACAGGGGATTAGGGTATTGGTCTGTTTACTGGCTGAGCTAATTGCAAGAAGGATGAATCATTAAGTCATTTAGGCTCTGTGGATCTCAGCCACTGACTTGGGAATCACCTCACTCAGTTTGATTCAGACAAATCCTTACTATGAGCAGGGAAATAATGTCAGCAAACGCCTGTCTGGACTGACTGATGAAACCACACTGACGCTGGATGAAATCACTGCCTTATACCAACAGAAATTCAGAGCTTAGTCAGTGCAAATGGAGGCGCCTGGAGTGGTGATTCACCCCTTGGCGCAGGGATGTCAGGTCCTGTCGGAGCCGGTCTCGGGGTAAGGCTGGCACACAGCAGCCCTAGGCAGGCGCAGAGGGGGCTAGAGAGGTACCACCAACAGAGGAGAGAGGCCTTCCTTTTCTGTTTGCTAACAAAAAGACAGGTACTTTTTGATCTATAGAGGAAGGAAAAGCTAGGGAGGACAGATTATGCTTTCTTCTTTTAGCATTGATTGCTTCAAAATCATTGGGAACAAATGATGCAGTGCTGTCCAGATTTTTCCCCACACTTCAATGCACTGTTATCATAAATCTAGTTATTCACAAATCTAATTTGCAGTCACTTCTCTGGGCCACTCATTTGCTATTTAAAAAAGATATGCCAAACATTGTCCAAAAGGATATGCACATAGCATAGCACTGGGGAAAAAAGAAAAATAGGATGCCTTCTCCTTTAGCTGCCTTTAATCTCTTTAGAACCTGGAAACACTGACTCACCAGCCGAGTACCCAGCACTCTGATATTTGAACACTGTTTAATAGGTTGGTTTGTACATTATAATGAATCGTTTGTCTTCAGTCACATATTCTTTTGTTATTATTATTTCAGTCTTACTGCATTCCTTGGGAAACCAAAGGCACCGAAACAAGTATAGCCCCCATACACTATTCTAATCTTGTTTTCTTTTCATTCCAGCTTGGATTTTGAGCACTTAGACTAAGCTAATTCAATTTATAGGCTCATTAACCAGACGGCAAATGAAAGGGGAAGACAGTGTGTCTCCACAGGAGTCAGAACGGTCCCTGGTTTTTAAAACCTCAGCAGCTCCTGGTCTGCTTTCAGTCTGCTCTCATCAGTCTGCTTTCTCATACCTGYGATCCAAAATAGGATCCAAGAGGTAAAGAAAGTGGTAAAGAAACTGAAAAGAAAATTTTAATGCTTTTTCCTCCAGTAGCTATTAAATCACATGTGAAATTCTCTATAGGCTTCCTGGTCAAATCTTTACAAATAATCACTGACTTGCCAACAGGCTTTTATGCTAAATCACWTTTTTTTTTTCTGATCCATCTTAAAGCTGTTTCAAAACAAAAGAAATATTTCTCTCTCTCTCTGTATCTCTCTCTTTCTAGCTTTACCTGTTTGTCACAGCTGAGGGACAGTGACAGCATTCAACACTGTTTCCAGCAGGCACGTCTGAGGGCTGTGTCCTGAGCCTGCCTGTCAGAGCTTTTCAGTGCACCCAGCCCCATAATGTTATTACTGACCACATGTTTAGTTCCACCTTTCAGTTACAAGATTCTTCCCATGAATGCAAGATTCCTTAATTTATAAAATGATTTTCTGGTCAGAATACCTTTTGGAGGAGCTTTTTGTTTTGTATTGATTTGTTTTGGTTTGATTAGTTTTACTATAACTGTTCACTTACTATTTCTTATTTCTTTGTTCCCCGGAGCTGAGGAGACTGCTGAATTACATCACTTCCCAAAGGATGCAGCCTTCAGCTGAACACTCGTATATAAATGACTATTTCCTCTGTGGTGCGTATTCATCAGAGGCGAATTCAAATGCACACTCTCGTTTTATTAGATTCTTACATTTGAAATATATATTCACAAAGGCAAGATTTCAGACCAAATCTTTGGCAAGGTTCAGTGGCAGTCCTAACTCTAAGTAAGCTCAGCGGGAACTCAGACCTCCCCATCACCCCCCATCAAGGATGTTGAGCCCAAGATATTGACTGAGCTGCAGCATATTTAATTTAAAAGTTTACCCTTAGTCTCCAGTTAATAACACACACATGCACTCTCTTCTTTCAAACAAACCCCTTTCACAAGCAGTGGCCTTTATGCCCAGCAGCTAACTGCCTGGTGACTAAATGTCACCTCTTTGAATACAAAAGCTATTTCGTTGTCCAGAACTGTTTCTGGAACACTGAGCAGCATAATGATTCCTGGTAAAATAGGCACCTGGGATGTCTGATACTGCAGTGAATTTTCATAGACATGCACTGTCACTAGAATCCCATTTTATTGTGGTCTCCGAAGACTTGCATTTATTGGACTCAAAATCTCCCTTCTTCTGGCACTTCGATTCCAAGCCAAGTAATTTGTGAAGTTTCCCTCACAAATTTTTCTGCATCTTACATTTTGTGGGGCARAATCTCATTTTTCTGCAGCAGGCTTCGTTTACTTTCAGCAAAAACCCAGATGAAAGCTAAATCAGCTAGGCAGGTGAAGATTCCTTTTAAATAAGTGAAACATTTTGGCAGTTTAGCTCTAGCACAGATATCAGATTACTCAAGGATGTCCCAGCAAGTGACCCGAATGAATCTTAGTCACCAATGATATTCCCTAAATGTTCAAAAATCATGAGTCAGGTCCCCTAAAATCTTCAGACTGGGTAAATATTGTACAATTTTAAAATGTGCATATTTCTTTTCTCTTTGATCTTGATCCTGTTATTGCACTCCTTTGATATTTTCAGACCTTCCCCTGCAACGACATAGAAAGCAATCACATTTTTCATGGAAGCTGAGATCTTCATGCAATGCTTTTACTTCAGTAGTTATGCATTTACCCAGGACCATGTCCAGTCAGGTTTCGAGTATCTCCACATTTTTCACTCTTTTGCTAAAGATCACCAGTTATTGTGATACTCACAGCAAAATCGTAAGGATTGCCAAATCTAGTCTTTTAGGGTGGGGTGCAACATGGTGCATACAGCATCTTGCATCTTTCTTGAACATCCTCAGTACAGTCTGTCACGTAAGGTATAGGCTAGCAAAAGATTTAGTCATTAACTTACACATCAAAAGCTATTCTCTTCAGTGAGAAGAGACCTCAAAACCTGGTATCTGCTAATCCATCAGCCTATGCTACTGGCAGTTTTTACCAGGTCCCTATTACCGCAGTGTGCAAGCACCTAATCTTTTTGTAGAATATCTTCACAATGAGGTGCAAAAGCAATCATCAGTCATCCGCATCRCTTAACCTGGGAACAGGTGGGAAGCAAGTCGTCACCCCTTGCTGTGGGAGGACTTGTGATTTGGAGTGACCTCAGGCGTGAACTTCTTTACAGATGTTGGATACAGCACCATCCATAGTCCATATGGCCTTAATTGTCCTACCTGGCATTTTAGTGATAACATTTTGATATTTCATTACAGACCAGGTCAATACGGACCTTTCTCAGAGGGACACCCATATTGTCTGCTACAAGGGCCGATGAGACTTCTGAAGGTTGGTGTAAACACCATATGGACTCCAGCAGCTAATGGCAGAAGCACTCTGACCTTCAAAGTGACCATATATGTTATGCCATTACCCAGACCCTCAATAATACTTAAACACTTCATTCCTACTGGACAGACCTAAGTCTCATAACAGGAGCTGGAGTTTCTGAGCAGCTCAGAGACAGACTACACAGCAAGTGTGGTAACCTATGGCATTGACCTGAACTGGCCTGCTGTTAGCGCTCAAATGGCTGTCCCAGTCTTTCTTGATGAAAAAATTGAACTCTAGACCACCTGTCAAATTTTATTTTTGTTGTTTCAGTCTTTCTTTCCTTTAAAAATACCAGAAGCACACAGTAAGCCACAAGGTTAAAGCCACACTGAGACAAGAGAGGGTCAAGTGGTAAAGTGGGGTTTTTTTCTGCTCTCTCCCTCAGGCAGCTTGACAGTGCAGGGCAACAGAGAGTGCGGCAGAGAACCGAGTTATCATTCACCTGAGCAAACAGGATAAAGTTCATGTCAGGAACACTAACGGCAGGGTTTTTTGGCTTTGGAAACTCAGCTACAGCTTTAACACTGTATTTGCTTAGAGATAACATTAAAATATTGCTTTTTAAAAAAACATTAATTTGTCAAATTTGGAGCAAAAATGAAGAAATTCTCACAGAACGCCTTTCCATGTTTTCACAAGCTCTGTATTACCATTATTTGTCCATGTAATACAGATTAATTATTTTTCCAAGACACAAGGGTRTCATTTTTCATGTAAATGATGCCCACAGTTATACAGAGAATACTTTAAGCAAACACTGTAGCTGAAAAAAATAGAAACTTGTACACCTTTGGTTACATGTATTTCTGTTAGGACATTACTTATYACGTAATTGGTTCATATGTCTGAAAAATGTTCATTGTGGTATAAAAGTAGGCATATAGTGTGATGATATAGCTTAYAAGAATACCATGATTGTATTACTGAAAATACATCTGTACTGTAAAATTACTTCTTTATACTGACAAATACTTGATTGGAGCAAACATGAAGTTTAAATCCAAGTTTTGGTTGTCTGTGACTACAACTGGAGTAGACGTACACACATGCACACTCACTGGAATGAAATGCCTGAATGTGTCTTGTTATTTTCCTTTTTGGAATAAAAGGARAATTGTTTCCTCCATGTTGGTGCATAGTTGTAACCCTTATTTCATAAGGCTGCACTAGCCAGCATACATGAGATTGCTGATTTCAAGAGCTGGTAGGTTTCCTTAGTGCACAGTAATGGAATTTGGTGTCATCAGCTGGAGTCAGAAGAGTCTCACTTTACCTCAGAGTAAATTAAAAATGCTGGTGATCTTTCTTTTTTAAAACACATATTGATGTATTTCATATGTTTATCACAACTTCTTCAGCATATGTAGTTCAATTTGACAAAATATTTGTATGTACGTTAGTGCCCTTGTCTCAGTGTCATATCTGCTGTCCTTGCAGCTTCCTTTCTCTGTCCAAGCTTCTCCTAACTTGAAACATTTTCCTCTAATTTTCAGGCTCCATTAACTAGAAAATAAAGCAGAGTGAGAAAGATATTAATTTGTATAATAATTTCCTTTAGTTTCATACGTAATGATTTCATTAGGAGCAAATATTTTGTTATGACCAATCTTCTGAAAGCCTTTTAATCAAATTCAAAATTCATGGCAAAGAGTAGTCAGAGCAGAAATCTTTGCATATTAAGCAAAGCTTCCGCAGTCCTGGTTTTGATTTTCTTCATTGCTCTGATCCCCTGCTTGGTCTGCTTCCCCACCCCTCAGCCTCACCTGCCTTCTATATCTGACCTCCTTCTTGGAGGAGTTGAATCGCTACTCTACTTTTTACMGTAAAATAAAGTTATTATTTAGAATGTCTAGCTTGTAAACTCTCAGCAATATAAGTATTTGTGTTCAGTAACATCCTGGTTTATTAGCTATATACGAGAAACACATAGTTCCTCTGACTGGAATAAAATAGATTACAGCCAAGTCATTTCCCAACAAATTATCAAACTATGCAACCTGCTGTTTCATGATCAATAGATGGTGTAATGCAAGAAGTGATTTCATACCTCTCTGGCTCCTGTAATGAAATAATTTTATTATACCAGAATTATATGTATTATCCTCAAACTAACTGTACAGCTGAATGTGTTATCTTGGGAAACATACGTATTCCTAAAGTGAACTGACTGGTGCTTTAACAGTGCTTTCTTTTCCAACTTGTTGACCTGAGAAAGCAATCTGTGTAAGAAGCTAGTACTTTAAGAGAAGAAGGCTAGTATTTCATTTGATCAGGGCATTTCAATTATTATTTCCTTTGCTGGAATCAAGAGAGAACCAAAATTTATGCAGGAATAAGAAATTTAAAGTCTCTTCAAATGGTGCTTGAASTGAGGCAATGACTGCAATTCCCATTGATTAAACTAATTTTTGTTTAAATATTTAAACAATCTGACAATGCAGGCAGCCATTTTTGTACCTAGGGTCCAACACTGGACCAATAAGGGTTGATATTTACATCTTTGTTGGTTTAATTAAGCTCCTTTGGACATTGTTGCTGCATGAGTTTAACTCACACCCTCTAACCCACAGGCTTGAAATAATACTGATGTAAGAGACTACAATGATTAAGCATTTACTGGCTAAGCAATACACTACTAAGAACATAATTGCCTAATAATACAATTAAATAATAAGCATATCCCTACTACTGATTTAGTTATATCATTTTGCATAATTATTGCACACAATCATGAAGCAATTATCACCCAAGTAGTATGAAACACATGCAACTAATATTAGAGTTCCAGCTCTATCACCCTTTCCTCCCACCAACACCAATTTGGCTGCAAGTCCATCTGTCTTTACCGTACCCCACACTAAGTCTTTCAGACATAGACCTGATGGGAAGTTCAGTGGGTTGTTTAAGAGAGCTCCCTCCAGCACCCCAGAAGATGGGCCAGCATCCCAGTCCACAGGTCAGCTTCATTATTCTTTGTAGACATCTGTGCTCCTAGCATCAGAAGATTCACCCCCTCCTGTTTTCCTTACCTGATTTTATACCTTATTCCCAATTTACTATATTTCCAGAGCCACCTTTTTGCCATTCTTGCACCTCTTTTCCTCTGACCAAACTCTTCCTTATGGACCAGAGGTAGACCAGATCCCTTGCTTGAAGGCACATCTGGCTTCTCTTCACCTTTGAGTGTAGTTGACCTATTTTGTACTTGTAAGCCCTTAGACGGGGCAGAATTCTTCCTCTTGGTGCTACAAGTCACCAGCTTCCATCCTTCCCCTTCTCCAGAGGTTGCACTTACTTAAGACTAGGTGTGGACACTGCCTGCTTCTCTACTGCAGTTAGGGTCCAGGGCTATTCAAGCTGCTGCATCTCAGGGAAGATCCCACCTTCTCCAATGCTGCACAGCCTGCTCTTTTCCTTCTGTAATTCTTCCACTTGGTGGCACAGCTCCTGCAGGACAGAAGGCCATCTCTCCTGGCAGCAGAGAGAGGCCCCAGACACTCCTGCAGCCTGGGAGTTGTCAGACTGCATCTGCCATCTGAAGCTCAGTCTGTGCCAAAGCCTCTGCCCTAGCAGGGACAGCTGCCCAAACACCTCCTAGGGAAACTGCTCTATCATATRTCACCACCACAACTAAGCACCTAGCTCTTATATAGGCGTGTCCCAAGCACCAGCTAAAAGAGTGCTTGATCCTCCCTAACTGGTGGCAGCTGCAAGAAAGGCTTCAGTCACTCTGGGTCAAGGGTAACTGATCATGCTTGTTACAAGCTGCTACTGCKTCCTTGGGATCGCACCCTTGTGTCTCCCCTTACCTCGTCCTTACCTGGCAGTAGCATGCACCCTTAAGTTTCTCAGAGGTTTCCCAGGCATTCACCAATGATCCTGGACCTTGTCCCCAGAAGGTCCAGAAGCTCCCGAAGCAGCACCCAGAGACTGACACACAAATGGCTGCATCTGTGACTGCCTCTGTTAGCTGTGCTCATGAGAGTCCCCGTAACAGGAATTACTGAAACCCCACAGAGAAGCTAAAAAAACCTGGAGCCCCACCAGCTTGGACAAGCAAGCCCCATGAAGCTTTGTAGAAGTGAGAGATCAATTAGATAATCCCAAATACCTGGAAAAGCGTAAGCAAGCTCTGTATAGGCAAGCTCTGAATTTGGAGGGGAAACATTTGCTGTTCTGTTTTTTCCTGACTGTTTTCCTAGACCAACCACACTGCAAATTTGAACTTAAACTCTGAATGGGGAATATACTAAATTACAAGGCTGTTTCTTAGGGCAGTATGTTGGCAATCCTATGATACTGATAGCAGAAGTAGGGCACGAAAGGCTTTGCCCAAAGCCTGACCTACTTGTATTGACCTGATGCTGCAGGTTATCTGGTTGTGGACTGATACTCAGGACAGCCAGAATTTTTGGACTACGGCATGCATCTCTGTGACACACTATCCTAAAGACTTTCCTTTTGGCCTCATATTTTGTTGTATACCCTGATGGTAAAGTTATAGTTTGGTACTTACTACTTGTGCAGACCTGGAGCTCATCTATTAATTTGCCTCTCAGGCTGTATAATGGAAGATTTTGCAGACACCCAACTAACCTATTGACCACTGAAGGAGAAGAAAGAGAAAGCAGCCATGAAATCAGGCACAGATCTACAAGAAAACATTGTCTCTAAGACTGAGTGGCCTCAAACTTCACTGTCTTTAAGCTTTGCAACTTTTTTTAAACCCCAATGATTGCATTTACATTGCTATGTGGAGCATCCTATAGGTCAGGCTTAAAGTCTAAATAGATGTTCATCTACATTGCTGCACTGTAGGATGTCCCCATGATCTGCAAAGTGGTGAGTTTTTAGGCCAAAGGGAAATCTTAGATGTAGACAATGCTTATAGTGTCTCTTATAGCTTACTTGTCCTGTAGACAGGATCAGGCAYCTTTCTATCCAACATATAGCCATGACAGATGATACAAAAATTGCTGGTATAATGCAGATGAAGCATTTGCAGCCAAGATGTCCAGCAGCAGAGTTTCCTTACATGCTTGTTTGCAGTTCATTCATTAGGATCTTTGCACAGATGGGAGAAAATTAAACAATAAAGTCTGAAGAATGTAAATATGCTCAGGGCAAACAGAAACCTGTGGAGACCCATAAAGGGAAATCACTACATTCTCAGCCTCGATTTTATCAATGTTTTGTTTACTATACAAACGTAAGAGAGGCAGAGGTGATGGGGCATTTGCTCAGGAATTATTCAGCACCATGATGCATCTTGAGGTAATTAGTCTGCACCGTACTTCCTTTGGAAACCATAGCAATGCTACAATAACTTAATTGTGTTCTCTGATGATGGCATAATAAATAATAAGTGCCAGTGTTGTAATATATTAATTAATGCATTCTCAGCTGCCCAGCTGCTCTATACAAATGCACTGTCTATTATGGGTTTCTTGGTAAGAAGTATTTGCAAAACAGAAAAAGAAAAGGATTCAAAAAGAGCATAATTTTGCATGACATCAGTCCTGGATAAAACCATGAAGAAGCTTGTACATGATTTAATTGATTAAGAATTGCAGGAATCTAATTAATGTCAGTCAACATAGTTTTATGGGAAATGGATCAGTTTTGTCAAACAAATCTAATTGCATCCCTTAAGAGCATAAGTTTTGTTGATTTAAAATAACTAAGCAGATGTAATCCACACAGCTCTGTAAGGTATTTGATGTACTGCAACATGACAAAATATGACTACAAATCAGTATTACACAGTATCAATAAAGTAGATGTTAAAAAGATTAAGAAACAGATAACAAATCAGAGAGGGGGGAAGCCAAACCTTAAAATCACAGTTCAACTTGGCAAAACATAGTTTTTTACATCTAGAAACAATGAATACAAACTATACAGCCAAAATAAATGAAACAGAAAAGTAGTGAATCTGAAAAATATCTCTGAGTAATACTAGATTCAGAAATTCATCGAGATTGTTGGAAAAAGAATACAAGCTAGTGGATCCAGTATTGATAAACCCGGTGTTAGAGTATGATAATAAAGTTCAGGTGCATGCTTGCATGCAGTGCAGGCAAGAGTGAAACAAATGATTCAAGATTGGAGAAAATACTCTAGAGTAGAAAAATGTGGCCGTGCTGCAGCACTGGCCAAGATACCAGCCGGTGTTTGTCAAGCTAGCGATGGAAAGTCGTACAGCCGCCGCAGCGCAGTGCAAACAAGCCCAGCTGGGGCAAGGGTTATTTGCTCCCTGTGTCATCTCCTCCTCGATTGCTTCCAGAATCTGTGCTAGTACTTCAGCGTAAGGCTGCCCTACATCGTGAACTTGTGCCAGCTTGCTCAAAACTAGCCCAGGAATCTCTAACCAGGCACAGCATCATGTTATTTAGACATGACAATACTCTGCTGAGTTTGTGTCCAACTCCATTCAGACACCATGGAATATGAGAAACTGAAGCCAAATGCACATTAATGTCCTAAAATCAAGTTGGATACCTTTCAGGAACACCCAAGGGACTGGGCTCACTCCAGGAGTAGATGGAAGAAATGTAATGGCCTGTGATACAAAGAGGATGTTACAAGAAATGATCACAGCCCCAATCAGTGAAGATGGACCTATGATTTCCTAAAAATATACAGCCACTCCATTCCCAGTCTGTGATTACCACCATTACACTGTCACACTGTGGAAAAACAGCAGGGTGATCATCCAGTCCCAGAACAGCATAAAATTTGTAAATATTGTGTTTTCTTTAAGCCTGAATTTAATTAGTCAGACATATTTTAAAATCAGATATTTGTTAGTAAAATAGCCCCAGTAAAACCCGGATTCCTTAATAATGGCAAACTGAATTCTGAAATTTGTAGGGGAAAAAAGTGAAATTTATCCAACAGAACAGTATTTAATGAGAGTTAAATAAGAGTGCCATTGCCATGCATTAAGAATGCCAAGACAAATCTCTCCTTAGTGACAATCATATTCATTTTGTAAAACGCTGGCACAAACCATCATATTTATACTTCTCTTATCCTCTTCCCAGGCCTGTCAGCCATGTTAGTTTTGATGCCCCTTTTTTTCCTAACATAGACATGACTGTGTCGTTTTCCCAGCTCCCTAAGAAGGAATGCATGTTATGAAATCCAGTGTGAGTAAATACAGTTGTATTCAAAGTGGTGACTGAAATATTTTATAACCTTATTGTTACAATGCCTAGTGACATGCTAGCTTAGGCCTAAACTGTGCCTCGATCCCTCACAATAGACCTAGTATGCTTTTACGGCAGTATAAATGGTGAGTTATGAACATTTGTAGAACAAAGATATTGAAGATACTATCATATATGGTAAAGAAGAATATTTGTGGTTCAAAAATTTAATGGCAGGTTAAAATATATTGATATACCACAAAAAAAATTTAGTGAAATGTATACACAGGGCTTTCAGAAAGAGCAAATAATCACAAGACAATCAGGAATTATGCTTCTATCCATCATGATTCATATTTGACTCATATGACAAAAGAAATTAATTTGAGTCACAAGCATAAGTGCAAATACTTTTTCCTGTAGGAAGCTAAGAGTTGTTTTGACTTGTTATTAGTACCGTCCCAGATGACCATTCCCAAATATCTGGGGAAAACCAAAAATCCACGAGGCCTAATTCTGCTGAGCTCATCCCCGTTCAAGCTCACGGAAAGAAACAGGAAAGTGATGGAGCAGTTTCTTCCCTTTCTCTGGCAGCCGACCCTTCCTTTAGAGATATGTCTTAACATCTACTTACGTTGAATCTTGCCACAGTAGCGGCAAAGGCCTTTTGAAGCTTTCCAAGCCTCTCCTTTCCCGCGTCGGTGCAATACGCGCGGCCTGCCACACGAGGGTATGCATCCCAGCAAGTAAACACACCGAAGTGGCTACTCCATCATTTACACCTTCCCCTGACCAGAATGAACTGGATGGCACTACAAGCTTGGGGTATTTTCTGGGGGCAGCAATACCTCACTCCCACCAGCTCTGTGTCAGCAGGACACACAGCAACCTCACAGCAAGAACTCTTGGGTAAAAACAACTTTTCATCATTTACAAGATGACCACGATTATTTGACAGGCTCAGACAAAAATCTATAGCTTTACATCTACTTCTGGGAAAAGCAGATGATAGCACAATAATTTCATGCAAGCAAGTCAATAGAAATTTGTTAGATTGATTTCTGTATTTTCAAATACTGAAAAAGCTAAAAGGGCTACTATCACCTTCAGTTGAACCAGTTTCAGCCCAGAGCTGCGGACAGGCTTCCCTGTACACGCTATAGACCTGTGTAACTGAAGCAGAATTCGATAATGCATGTATTTTTTCCCAATTCCATTATATGAGCATACTTCTTTGTTCATTTTCAGATGTGCTGGGAGTTAAGCATAAAAATAACAGTAATTGTCTCTATGTAATGTGTGGATTGGGAGGAAAAGGGGGACTTTGAAACAATTTCAGTATTAATAATGGTGTGCTATTCTAAGCACTGCTGTTTAATAATACTAACTTCACATAAAGTTCAAAATTGTTTAAATGGTTTTTGTCAGATGTGCAATACTAACTGCACTAAGTATCTCATGTTCTTTGCAGAACGAGGGAAGGGGATTGCTCCATTTCCCTTCCTTTCCCCTTCTTTCCCAACCCTCTCCTTTTCTTCCTACTTCCCCACATTTCTGTGACTTGCGTTTTCATGTGAGAGGTAACTCTTACCTTCACAACCTCAACAGCACTAAGCTAATAGACAGCGACCTAGCGATCACCAGAGCAGTCAGCTGGGCCTTTGTCTTTACTGGACATTTATGGGTATGTGTTGAACAGTAAAAGTTTGTTCCAGATGAAACCCAGCCAACAATTCAGTGGATCAATTCAGTGGATCTCACCCCTGCTGATAAGCCTAAGCAAGATACTTCAGCAGCTTGACTTGACAGCCATCATCAATCACAATACAGAAAGTAGTTCAGATCATTTACTGCTTAGACAGGTTGAGATCTCCCTCCATGACTCTAGTTAATCTACAGCATCAGTTAGGTAAACTTAGCTTCATTTCCAAGAACAGATGGATAGATGCTGGTTGCCCTGACTCAGACACCTTTCCAGGCAGCTTAAAAATAGATCTAGGATATCTAAAAGTTCAGATCCAATTTTGTTGGGAAATCTCCCACCAAAGACACTGCTGCCCAAAGACCATCAAGATAAAATAAGGAGTTAGACCTTATGTTTCATGGCAGAAATTCACTTTTGTAAGAAGATGCCACATTCCCAGCCTGCTTTCATTTTCTGAGAGATAAAAAACACTGACTAACAAACTAATCCTGTTTGCTTCTTTCTCCTTTGACACATCAGATACCACAGCTAGCGGCATAGGGAAATGCTATCTAAAATATGCAAAAGAGGAATTCTGAAAGCTTTTTGTTGATCACAAAGTAAATATAAGTAACTGCAACTTTTAGACCATGAGCAAGAAAGCAATGACATATCAGTAGTTTCATTTCTAGTTGTAAACAGGTCATTTTCTCTCCAGTTTGGGTTTAAGCACACTAAAGTGAGAGCCCTCAAGCCTCATTTATACAGTCATTGCTAATTCAGTGTCCTCACAGTAATCGGAGAGTAAAGGCTTGAACATGTTATGTGAACAATATCTTTTTAATAAATTACGTAATTAAAACTAATGGCCTTGGACTTCCTACGATATATACAGCCACGTAGCTGTTACGACTTGGTTTTCTCTGTGCCATGCATTTCATTTGCTAATCACTGACCTCTCCTTGGGAGCTGCTGCCATGCTACGATGTAGTTGACAAAGACAAAGGCAGCACATGGCAGAGAAAATACTCCTTTCAAGGGAGCTTAACTTTGTCCTACCATGTTTCTGCCATTTCTTCTCATCTGAAATAGAAGGAAGTCAACCCTAAAATAAGTTGGTGCTCTTTAAAGTTAACTGGAAACTCTAAGGAACACCTCACAAAGGGAAGATGTTCAGGGATGATTAAGGCAGAGGTGTTCTAACAAAGACAATATCTCATCTAGATCTGCAAGGGAAGTGTGCAGTGCTGGGAATTTTCCTGGCTTTCACCCAGAGGACTCTCACGCTCCATGAGACAGCCGTGGCTCTCCAGGTCCTTCAGAGAACCTGCTACCCTTGCTCTCCTCCTCCTGCCTCCCACAAGTTAACATCTGCTAGCATTAGTTAATGCCAGTAAGCACTCTCTAGAGAAGCGCTAGCTTCTTGAAAGGTTTCAGCCCAGCACCTCAGCAGTCTGCAGAGGCCTTCCTGCAGACAGAACTGCCACTCACCTGCTCCCGTCCTCCTCAGATTTCAGTCCTGCATCGTGCTTGCTGAGGTCCTGCCACAGCCTCCCTAGGAACATACCTCATCTCTCACAGCCTACTTGGACAATGGCATGTCCTCCCGTGCTCCTATGGAGGGGTTGGTCTGGGCCAGGCACCGGGCTATGCAATCTGCTTAGATTAGAGATGGAGATTCTCATCTGACAGAGCAATGAGAAACTTCTGTCAGACCACTTTTCAGGGCTTCTTTCTAATCTTTGTTTTTGCTAGACTAAAATCACAGGCAATTTCCATAACCCCATTAAGCAAGGTATTTCAGAAAACACTGACAACCTACATTATATGATTATTGTAATAATGAGGTCTTTCATCAGGGAAGTCTATGAATAATTAATTCTAATTAAGTAGTTGATAGGCACAGTAAATCATTCAGCAGTGCTTGAGTCCTGCACATTACAGACTGTAATATTTTTTCTGTTAGCGTAAATGCTGAGCAAGAGAGTGTAATCAATGAAAACATTATTAAAGATTTGTGCCACTGCTAGGAAACAAATTGGAAAATTTCTCCTCTGCCTTTGTTTTCCTTATTTGCTCTTTCAATATTAGGTGGTAGTTGTCCTTGGCCAGCAACTCATTCTTACTGCAGCATTATTTGAAAAATAGGAGTGAAGCAGTAAGTACAACAGTAGGAAGAATAAGGAAAAGAAAAATAAAGATGGGCTATAGACAGAATGTCATTGGCTTTCTCTGTTAAGAAAAGTGATGAGGAAAATTTTTCTAGAAAGTGCTGAGCCAAAGATAATAGACACAGAAAGTTTATTTTGGAGAGCATTACATTCTGTGGACTGTCATCATACCTACTGCATATAATTCAAACTTTTATACTTATAAGGTGGCACGTTATGCCTAATTCTGGGATCAGATACCCCTGAGTTGTTCAGGTTCTATAAGTAAATTCTGCAAAAAATTATGCATATTTGAAAATTAATGGCAAAATCAGTGTAATAAATATGATTGTGATTACATATAGAATCATAATACAAGAAACTATAAATATTAACATAGAATTCCTGTTAACTCAAAGCCTGAATATATATATCCCCACTATCTATGTCAACTGGACAAAGTTCTCCTTAGACCCAAGTACTCACACCTTGTACAACAGAGGGAACCAGAGCACACAAAGAATTCTGGCAAAGAGATAACACATAGAGAAGCAGTGGCAGCACTACTGTTTCTTTGATAAATGCTGAGCCTTTAGACAGGCTGGCTTAAAAATTATGAGTAAAAATGCTGGTGGTTTTTGTCCTTGGCTTGTGAATTCTGGTGTTTTCATAGTCCCAATTTTACTTTCTTTCCCAGAAAGAGCATCATAATCTAACTTGATAAGGAAAGCTTTATTGAGAATCTCCAAGTATTCTGAGACTCCGTATAAAGCCATGAGAGGCAGCAACTTTTGCAGTAGCTTAGATGTTTAGAATTCAATTAAGGATCCAGGTCTTAATGTGCTTGGGATATGAGATAATAAAAGCAGGCTTCCACTGTTACATCCAATGTGACTAAAATGAAGGAAGTATAAGTCAGACTATACAATACACTTAGAGAAAAATCATAATTACAAAAGGCAATAGCAGCAAATGTAAAAAGTAATTTTAAAAAATGCATCAAGAACATTAGGGATGATTAAAAGAATTTAAACTGCCAAGTCCATGAAGAGAAAAACATGTAAAATCAATGACGATAAAGAAAAAAAAAATATGAAGGTAGTAATGCAACTACAGGAGAAGTATTTCCTCAGCAATTTTCTTATTTCTTATGAGTTTTAATTTTTTATGATAGCAATAACAAAAAATAAAGGAATTTTAATAGAGCCTACCAAGAAACCAGAACTTAAAAAATGGGAACACAAGTAAAATGAAAAAAAAAGCAAACCTGTAAACAAATGTCTCAGATTTTATGACAATGTTCCTCCAACAGGATATTTGCCTATTTAGTACTTTCACAGCACTGCAACACCCACTGCCACAGGAGACACTGAACATCCCATAGTTATGTTTTTTCACTACGGTGAATTGTGTGTATTGTCAGAAACATACCTTTTTATCTGGAGCAGAAAATAAAAACCTGGATAGAATGCAAGTGCCTACTTGCTCAGACCTACAAGCACAAGCATAATATTGGTCATTATGGGGAGTCCCACTGACTGCAAGAAAGCAAAGGACATTTGCATCTGTCTTAGAATCAACACTGAAAGTTGCCATTGATGTGGAAGAAAAAAGATTTATATGGCAGCTGGAATAAATGATAAATCATACAGCACACTTCTCTGGCATGAAATTGCAATAAACATTGTACCTTTCCTTCCCTTTCAGTGAGTATGTACTTTGCTATCTCAAGTTATACACCATCACAAACTTGGAGATAGTGTTCTTAATTTTCAAATGTGCTTACACAGCATTAAGGAGGCTATCAGTTATCTGCAATACCTGGGCATATCTCAAGGTGGAACTCTCTTGTTTTCCTTCATCTTGACAAAAAAAAATAGCAATAGAACATGTTTTTAATAATATGAATAAAAATTTCAAAGTCCATGTATTCATCAATAAGATTTTCTTAAACTGAAATACAATCTATTTCCCAAGAAGCAGAGTCAGTCCAGGGAAAATGGATAAAGCAGTGTTTTAATTATTTTCTCTGATTTACTTGATAAAAAGAGTTTTGACTGTTTTGAGGCCAAGTGGAATGATCCAGCAAAAAGAGATAACAAAGCTCTGAGCCAAATCCACAGCAGTCAATGGAAAGCATCTCACTGATTCAATGAATAATACAGTGTACTGAATATTACATTCAATATTCAATGAATATTGAATTCCATCATCTTCAATATAAGCCAGATTAATCCTAGTTTAGTTCTCCTGACATCAGTTTGGTGGCTAAAATGTATCGTTTTTCCCTTGAGAGATTCCATCGTCATTTTTTTTAAAATATCTCCATTAAGAGAAGGCAGAATAATGTCAATATGACAGAGTTGAAGAGGCTGCATGTGTCCTATTATGTTTCAGTCAGATCACACTCTTGTCACCTGGCCGTGAAGAGTCCCCCACAGATGAAAGCCAAGTGAGCTGCAGTCTACCTGGCAGTCTGTAAAGAGCCTTTCTCTCCTCAGCAGGTGTTTTATAAATGGTGTAAAAGGAACACAAAAATCCCATGCATATTCCAAAGTACACCAGGGCTTCCTGAGGTTCTGTTGAGTAGACCCACACAAAAGTACAAGTCTTATTGCTGAAGGAGGCACAGAGGAAGGTCTAGCAGACAAATGAATTAAAACTTCCACATATCTGCAGTTACCAAAATAAGGTGTTTAACGAATGAGCTAATGAAGATGGGATCTGCCATAACGCTAAGCAGCAAGCTAGCCGTGGCACAAAGTCTCCCTCTTGTTTTAACAGTAAGATGGACCCCTGCTTCTTGCAAGTAAACCTCATTACCATGGAATTTGTGAAGTATGTAATCATTTCTAATGTAGATCTTCCTGTTTGAGAATGTTAGTACGATAGCTGATGTTCCATTGGCAGCGCTGGCAGACTGCAGAGTGGAAACTGGTGTACAGAGGCCACCTCTGGTTTTATAAGCAATACTTTTACAGACTATAGGGTTATAATGTTTACCAGAATTTTTTACTATGTGTCCTTCAATATTTGTTCAGCTCTGTGAGTCCACAAATGACTGAGTATCTTTCCTGGGTTTAATTCATATTCTATATATTGAAACAGCCAATCTAAATGTTACTTTCAAGTTAAAAATGTGTTTCTAAGTTACAAATGCTAAACCCCAACCTCAGGCAAACAACAATTTGTAATTCCYGTCACCACTTTCACATTTTAAACCAGTCACATTTAATTAAAACTGCAGAAGTAGTCTATTTGTTGAAATCCTAGTACGGCCAATACACCAACACCGCTGTAAAAAATAAATAAATAAATGCTACTTTTACCTAACCAAGTTTTCAAGCACATGATGCATGATTGCTGTACTTTAATCTCTTAACTCCTCCAGAGATTAGAAGGATGTTTCAGGATTGTTGCAATCAGGAGAAAGTCAGTAGTAACACACATGAGAAAACAGTTCATTCCTTTTGCAATCAAATTTACACAGTAATAATACAGTAGGTCTTGAACACATAAGTTTGAAAATGAATGTATTTCAGATGCACTGAGAATACAGGCTCCATTATCTTTATTGTATAAGAGCAAAAGACACACTATAAAATGAATCCAGGTATTTTACAACATAAGTTTATAACTCACTCTTCTTTAAACTGGAGCACTATTATACCTCCCAAGTATTTCTATATTGAAAGAGTGGCTACTTCCTTGCAAAGGGAAATTGATTTAGCATTTTATAAAAGAGAAAAATTCCATTTTTTAGAAACTGCTTTTTTTAAATCGTATAAAGGGCTGTATCAAGTCAGAAGACCAAAAGTCTTCTAACCTGATATTCAGGCTCAAGAAATAACCAATAATGGAGGCCTAGGGATGTTCTTCTTTACTTTTGCAATTCCCAGAAAATCTCAAAAGAAATAGAAAAACATTATTTAAGGATTAAGAATTTATTTCATTGTATTCCTTTACTGTTATGATTAACTACATCAGTGCCTTACACAGAAATAGAGTTTTAAACCATAGTTACACAAGTTTTTGCAAATCATCCATTCTTTTACTGAGATTTTGTGTGGGTTAGTATAATTGCAAGTAAAAGTGTCTGACTAAACAGGCAGATAATCAATCACCTGAGCATGAAATTACACCCAAGTGTGAAATTGCACATGAAACCTGAAACTCTGGTACAAATATGCTCACATCTTTGCATGTCTTTGATGCAGATTTCAGATCTTCTTTCTGAAGAGTTAAAACATTATAAAACATGCAAGTTTTATACGATATGAAGAAATTATGCTAAATACTCCACATCGATTATGTTATCTAAAAACGCAAAATGTTTTGGAATACAATTAGTGTAAAGCAATCTGAGTTAGTCTCTTACTACATTACCTTCTTTCTCATTTATGAAAAAAAAAAAAAAACATCATAGAAGACCAAATATAGGGGGTGTATATGGAATACTTCTGCCTGACAGTACAAAGTGCCCTGCGACATTTAATCTCCTTTAAAACAGTTCACAGAAATTGCAGAAGTCTGTTTATGACACTTTTAACACAATGCAGATGCATGCTTCTCATATACATAATAGGTTTTCCGCATGTGTCTAACTTAAATCTATTTCTTCCATACCTCCAGCTAAAATTTCATTACAGACTGACACTTGACAATAAGGTAATACCCTAAGTTGCCTAACAGGACAGCAGACAATCTTAGTGTGTTTTCAGAAAAGTGACAAAAGCAAAATTTTCTTTTTTTTTCAAAATCAAAGTAGAGTTATAAGTAAAATCCTCTGAGTTCTTTGAAACTGATAAATTTGGCTTCTACTGAGAATAAGACGAGGACATGAGAAACATTAGCAGCCTGGAGCACCTGGCAATGATAGCATTAAGACATTCTGTACATCTCCCAGCTGAGTGTTTTTCCTGAGGTTGTTGAATTAGCCACTATAAAAATGAAAGTACAATAACAGTGGTTTGAACAAACTGAAGTTTTGTACCAAGGTCATTTGGTCATGGCCACACAGAAACAGTGATTGCTATACCATTTCTTGGTATATAATTCTAGGTTTGCAAAGTGCATAAACAGAAATGTAGTTACAAAAATTATTTGCACTGCAACCTTGAACAGAATCTGAACTCTGATTTGATTTCAAAGTTGTGGTCTCTGGAGTGTCTCACCTGCTTTCATTCTTGTAGTGAGACCTGGGAGACAGAAATCACTGCATATTTCTCCCCTACTTAGGGGAAAACAGTAGTATAAATAAGGTGAAGAGGTAAGTGATGTGTGCCTGTTCAGCCACAAAAAACTTGAAAGAAGCTGTTCACAGAGAAAGTGGATGTTCCACATAGAACCTCAAAGTGACAGACAGTTCTCTATCTGGAGTACTTACATGATCAAGAGCAAAATTATTTGATCTTGTTGTGCTGTTACTGTTTGGAGGATGTTCTGGAGTTGAATACTGAGTTCAAAAATAATCGTGGCAATGAACTTTCTTTCAAGCCTGTGATGTAAAGCTGGATGTACAAAACTTCTGCCTGCCACCAAATTAATGACAGTCTTTTATGATAATAATCAAAGAAGGCAAGGATGATTCAAAGTCCCAAATTTAGATAAAAGATGACTACTCATAATAATAACCCATCAGTTCTCTAACTACTGCTTTCCCCAGTGAGCACTACGAAGAGGGGTCTACAAGATTTTCTTCCGAGAAAACAATCTCCTAGTCATCCAACTTACTGCCTTTGCTGTTGCTCTTCCTTTAGGCATTAACCTACAAGAAGTTGTTTTCTAAAGATTAATGGAAGTTCTTAAGTTTAGAGTGGGACACATTACAACACTGCAGYAACAATATCCTCTTGCAACTAATATATAAATTTCATCTTTATTTGTATCAGGTAGTCCATGAAAGATTAATAGCGCTTTTAGGCTGGCTTTGTTTTCTTTGCCAACAGCTTTATTGCTTATTTTTCACTTGAGCACTGTGTTCAGCCTCCTATTTGAAGCTCAGGGGATAGTGCCATATTAAAGATCAACTCATTCAGAGACAATGACCTATTAAGGCACCAGAACTGGCCATAGGCTGTGTATATATTGCCCTTTGGCAGGATCATGCAACTTTCTGCCAGTTTCCCAGGCTCTTCTACCCAGCCCAGTTGCACCTTCACTGGAGAGGCCTCAGTTGTGTCCACACGACACTTTGGCAAGGAGGCACACAAGGTTTGCATACACTTGTTCACCTTGCCCTTCATGCCTTTCTGGCATGACAGACACCTGTTAAATCAGGGCTGAGGTCCTACCTGAAAAGAGGAAAGCCTATCCTTGGGTCCTCACTTGCCTCCTGGCTCTCAGGATCCTGGCTTTCAGGCTATTAAAGTCAAATCAGAAGTACGGGTCTCATGCAACACATGAAAATGAAACCACATGAACATGGTGGCTACCCTGGAATTTTGCTCACTAAGGTAAGTGTCCTGGAGCAGTGAGTAACACCAGCGATACTGCTTATAGCTTTGCTTTTAAAGCGTGGCTGTTCTGCTCATAGGTGTGCCAGGACATATATTCCATGAAGGCACCTTATTTGTCATAAGCATGCACATACACAAGAAAAGAGAGACTACTTTAAAGCATGCAGTGCGAGCAACTTAGAGATGGATGAGGACATGCCTTAGGACAAGGCAGGCTTGTAAGGTCGCATCATCCAACACTTGCAATACTAGTAAAGATGCTTTAATATCTCTCATATGAAACCTGAAAATGGCATCGATTTGGTGCCAATCTTCTAAAGACTATGCAAGGACCAAAGGTCCATCAGCCCTAATTGAGTAAGCTCATTCCTCCTTCAAGCTTAAAAGCCACAGTAGATCATTTCACAGACCAAGGTAGGTGGTCTGAAAATGACAGCTTCTTTCTTATTTTGGACAGTGATTTGGACCTTAATGTTTTCTGGAGAATAAGAGAATAACTTACTAAATGTACCACAGGACACGCCCTTTAAATACAGCCTTAAACTCAGATCTGCTGTTGCCCTCAATAACCTGTCACCACTTCATCAGTTCTTTTGTTCTCTGTTAAACAAATGTCAAGCTGATGCTTTAACTAAATGATCCACTCCACTAGATCTCTTTCCAGTTCCAGTTTTCACTTTACATTCATTCCACAGGGCATCTCTCAGCATTAGTCAGTTACTTTTCCTTCAGTGAATTACCTATCGCACTGAAGGCTACTGCTCTCCCCCTCATTTTATTAAAAAAATAAAATGTCACCACCATAAAATATCAACCTTGCTCCAGGCCAAATAAGCATTACGCATGTCTCTAGCCCTACTTGAAGCATTTCCCCCTTCTTAGAGCACTTTGCTAACTACCTTGCTTCAGTGGCTTCCTGACCGTCTCCTTGCAGCTCAGCATGGGGTCATCTAATGTCACCTTATATTGGATCTCAAGGCTGGTTTTGCTATTATCACTTGCCCTTCTTCACTGTCTACAAAAGTGGGGGGAGAAAACTGTACAAATGTATCATCTATTGCATGGGATATATGGGCCATAAAAGAGCTGCAGGAAAGGAAATGATAATTAAAAAAACAAAAAACAAACAGTTGGATATTCTACAAGAATGTGGTTTGTGTCTTGAAGTGAAAAATGCAGCAGGTTTCTGTCATATGTATTTTAGCTGCTCATCTTGATATCTTTACCTAGTAGGAGATTGCTTTAGAGTGAGAATTATAGCCGTTTTCCAGGTGATTTCATCTCCTGTTACAACATTGTTTTGGTTGTTTCAGAAGCAATGAGTCTTCTCCGTCTTGCCACGTATTCAGATCCTTATCTCCTCTTTCCTCACCACTGT
Source organism: Oceanodroma leucorhoa (assembly GCA_030449065.1). Lineage (NCBI taxonomy): Eukaryota > Metazoa > Chordata > Aves > Procellariiformes > Oceanodroma > Oceanodroma leucorhoa. The sequence goes on from JASVER010000005.1 coordinate 18,087,518, forward strand.
GGCTTTTTCCAACCATCTTTAACTGTGTCATTTTATGATAATCATTCTTTAGTTTCTTAGACTCCCACGTTAGCAGATAGCATCTCAGGCCAAGGAGAGAGAAACTGCCCAATAGAAAAGACTGGTCAAGGGTGAAATGGGTCCAGGAAAGAGAAGAGGATCAGTGTGTGAAGATTCAACTAAGACTACAAAAATTATGAGTGGAATAAGGCAAATTAAGGACAAAAAGGCCCAGATGAAGGAAAAAAGAAAAAAGTAAAGAGGAAAAAACCAATCAAACAAAAAAAACCTACCCCAACACTGAAGTTAAAACAGATTATGAGTCAACTTAAAACCCCAAAAGCTCACACACATATGCTAACATGACTCTTCTGGGAACAGCACAGAAGTTGTGCGAGAAAAATACTTTACAGTATGGCAGCAGGTCAGTGGCAAAACCGTGATGACAATTTGCACATGGGGTAACAACAAGTCCCAGAAAATCAAGTGAGATAATCCCTGTTTATTTAGAGAAAGAAAGCTTGCGATTCACTGTATGAAATTTGGAAGCGACGGGTCAGAGCTCGACTTTAAATCGTATATTTAGAAGCACTATGCCAACAAATGCAAAAGCAGACCTGAGGAAAGAAGACAGAGAATGAATTATACATAAGCATTTCTGCAACATTACAAGCATTTAAAAGATAGGAATGAATATGCAAGTAACTTCCTTCTGTGTTGCAAGGTCTGCTTAATAGCCTGGTGTAACTGAAACCCTACCTATTGCACCTCACTGTCCCCAGGGCACACGCAGAGCCCGGAGACTAGCTCTTCAGAGGAGACATGCTGCACCACGTAAGAGAAAATGCAAGTATGAGAGTGCTGGGAAGGATCTCTACAACACTCCCTCATCTCTCTTCCCTATAGCCAGTATCCTGGCAGTGTATTCCTGAAATCTTCACAAGGCAGGACTCTGGAACATACATAAATACACACATTTACATATATACACCAGGAACATACGTATATTTACATATATTGTAAACTATTGCCATTACTGAACAAAACCATGGAGCACATGGCTACCCAGGTAGCAGAGATCTTGATGAAATTGAAGTCAGTGCAAGGTCTGTGCAAAGAGCTCCTTACAGTACAGAGATGGAAGAGGAAGATTCTATGTAAGATTCTATGATTCTAAGAAGGAACTATGCGTATACAGATAAGTATGTCATTTCAGGTATTTAGGTTTGGAGTTAGAGTTTGCAACTTTAACATTTTCCCACTTCAAAAAAAACCCTTTTGTTTGCTTCTGTGCTCTTACCTAACACGTACCTAAGATGTTTTACTTTAATGCATCTTTCAGAAATGGCCGGGCTATGTGTACTGGGCAAAGTGTCTGCCTTCTAGAAATGAGAACAGAAAATATGGGAGCTGCAATCACAGATATTTTTAAAAGAATACATGCTCTGCAGGTACATGGGCATTCACCAAGAAATGCAGTGTTTTTACTGGAATCTCTCCCCTTTCATGTGAACATAACCTATTGACAGTAACAGCCATGTTGTATTACATATAGCTACAATATAAAGGACAGACAAGATCAATATCTCCTGTGAAAATGATGAATATTTTTGGTTAGACTTTAATCTGTGCCATCTAAATTCATGACTCACTTCTTCTTATGTGTAGCTGAGATTTAAGGAACTACATTTAAATCAAAGACAGTGAAATTACAATATTTTGACAAAGCAAAATGGTTAGTGTTCCAAGTTTTCTACTTCAATAGTACCACAGATTTTTAATATGTTAAAATTAGCCACCAAGTATTATTAGAAATTATTCATTGGTTTTAATGGCCTGGTCTTGTCCCCATTAAACAAAAAGAGAGAAAATTAAACAGAAATTTACATCAAATAGGCAACTCTTTAAAACCCTTACTGTATGTTTAATTTCCACTAAACTTCTCCTCTAAAATTTCAGCCTGATGATGATGAATACTGGCCTGGAATGAGCCCTCCCCAGTAGATCTCCTGGCCACGCTTACACCTCCATAGCACTGTATCCCTCTCTTTCCCACCCTACCTCAGAACTGGCCAGCATTTAGCAATTCCACACCAAATATGAACTATATCTTAGGTGTTTATTCCTATGATTGTCTGGATATAGGCAAATCTACCCTACCATTTCTCTCTTCTAATGCTGTCTCCAACCCAGAATCATGGTCCCAGCACCCATATAAACCCAGATAATAGACACACATGGTCACGGCTTCTTCCCAGTATCTAAAAAACTAGAGACAGTCCACTCCCAAGTAGGATTGCAGGTAGCTGGTTTCCCAGATGGTTTCCTCCCAGGATAGACAGAAGTGGGGGTGACAGAGACAGGTCAGCAAAGCATCTCTTCTGTGAGCAGGCTGAGCCCTGTGGAAGACAAGGTTTTGGAGACCTCACATTTTCCATGGCAGACAGAGGCATGCAACCTCCTTGCTGCATGCTACTCTATGGATCCCAAGAGGCCATAGCGTCTGTGAAAAAAGACTTCAGTGATAGCTGATGTGATCAGTAAACACCACTCCAGCAAATATATTCACTGTTTAAAAAAAAAAAAAAAAAAAAAAAAAAAAACACACACAAAAAAAACCCTAAAAAACATTAGCTTGCACCTCCATCAGTTGACAGTAGATGGATGGATTGCATGGCAGTTTCTGCATGAAGTCCAGGAAGGTTATTTTTTCTCACCTAATACAGCTTTGCCAAAGACCTCCAGTAATGAAATACAAAGGTGTTGTCTCTGGTTTTGACCCCACTCTCTACTGTTTGCTCAAAGATGATTGAAAATTGATAAACTGGTAATGCAGGAATTGCAGAGCCAGGAGGGTACAGACACTGGTCCAGCAGAAAAGGGAACTGACTGAGCAGGACTGGCACTAGTGGCAGAGAGATTAGATGAATCTAGAGTGAGAAATAATTCTTTCTCAGCAGCCAGCCTGCAACAGCAGTTTCTAGTTGATGAGCCCAGGGAAAGAGCTGGATCATTAGCAGTTGCAAGAGCTATTTGTCAGGACCATTTGGTCTGATCCTGAACCTTCCCTTACTCTTGCCATTTACAGTGAAAGCTAAACGACAGGAGAACCTAGCTAACTCAGGGGGAGGTAGGGCATGAGTGACCTCTCCGGCTGGTCCCTCAGCTCTCAGGCTCCCGGGAAGTGCAGAGCATGAGGTTGGAAATTCCTCCTGGGCAGGTGAGTGAGCAGGATTCAGCTGAGCATCCAGCCAGTAGTCTTGGGCTTGGGCACCCAAGGAAGGTCCTCAAGGCATATTCCTAAGCTCTCCTGGGAGGGGCTGGAGTTAATAGAGGTTGTCACATGTGTCTTTCCTGATTATTGTACAGGGAAAAAGGAGGCCCCATCGTTCAGTTTGTATTTTCCTGCCCTGACAGAAATAAGCCATTTCTTAAATATGATTTCATCAAGGCACCATCAGCTTGGATGGTGGGCTCAGCTGTGTCCTGTTGTGGGACCATGGGCTGGAACCGGCTGTGTCCATCACGGKGCAGCCCCCAGTCTCTCCTCAGAGGACACCCTGCAGCCCACCCGCTACCAGCTCCTTTCCACCAACACCCAATACACCTGGGCTTGACCAGCTTAGGGAATGGCACTATGCACAGTCAGAGCTGCCTCACATGGCAAGTATTTGTCAAAATTATGTTCTCTGTAGGACTTCAACAAACTCAACGCTTACAGCATGGAAAAGGCATGGATTAATTAATTTTCAGCTTTTCCAAAATATCTGACTGTTCATGGAGTATGTGGTAAGACATAATGCCTACTTAATACTCTAAGGAAAAAGGTGTTTTGCTTCCACAGCTGGTCTASGTATGGATATTGAGAAGAGCAGAGGCAGAGTCTTACGAAACAAATTAAGAGATCCCCCCAGCACAGCATAAAAGAAGTCTACATGGTAGATCGTAGAAGTGAGATTAACAGCATGTAATGGGATCTCCAGAGGGATGTCTGCATCTAAGGACATACCTGTAGCATTGTCTTCACTGAATATAGTGAGATGTCTTTCAGATCTCTTTCTTGTACCTTCAGTGTCTGCCTGGAGACATCACTTGTAGCGGTTTTTCTGGTGCCTTCAAATAACCCACCCAAGTTTCTCTCAGGCAGGCAGAGAAGCCCTTGTCATTGTGACCACAGAGGCTGATATGCAAAACATCTCAAGTTAAAATCGTACTGTAAAGCATTACTTCATAGTCTAGACTTTCCACTTCTGCAGCAATTCAAGAGGTTACGTAAGTTATATAAAGCTCTTCATTATAAGATAAGCCTCACCAGAGTTTCATAATAAAGCATAATAGCATGTACTGATGTGTGAAAAAAAAGCATTTAGTTTCCATAGCAATAGGAAAAGTGGGAATAGTTTTCAAGGCCTTTGCTTGCTTGCTTTTATTGTTACTGCTGGTTGTAAAATATCTGAAGAAGGAACAGCTAAGGTGCTTCTACTCTAGGAGTAGATACAAGAATCCATCATTCAAATTACATCATCCATCAAGGTTAGTCTCCAGGAGTCTGGGTTGGTGTGGCTTGAAAAATTACTTTAAGCAGTTCATGGGTGGGAAGGGACACATACAGCAAGAACAGCAAGGCAAATGCCACTCTTCCTCCAACCAGCAGTACTGGTAAACAGAAACAATAACATTAGATTTCCAGCTAAATATTGTCTCCGTATTGAAATGTTCTCAGGACTCATTCTATCCTACAGTTCAATTACACAGAGCCTCCTACAGTCAAGGTTAAAAAAATTCCTCCTTGAAGTTTAACTGAGTCTGTTTCAGCTAAGCCTGTTCGGTGTTAGCTGAAAGTGGTTTGGGACTTTTCACCCCCTTTGTACAGGTGTGCAAGGTAGAGTCATCAGAGGCCAGGCATCCCAGAAAAGGTGAAGAGACGCAGCTGCAAAGGAGCATCTCCTACAGTCTCCACCAGGCAGTGAAGCCTTGCTCTTATTCTCCCATTAGGATTCCAGCCTTTGCATGAAATTTGTAAGTTCCTGAGGCTTCTGTTGCCACCTGGCCTCTCTGAGAGCTGTTTTTGGGACAGCCAGCCTTATGTCACTGGAAAAGGATGCTGGACTCCCAGATCATCTCTAGATAGTCCCAATCATTTTGCAGGATGTTCTTATGAACATGCAGCCCACTGGATGAACAGAGATGAGTCTGTGGAGGAGGTGGTAGAAAACAAGCCCAGCTATATTTTTTAGTCTTGTTGCTGTTGTTGCTGTTGTTGTTATTGTTTTTAATTGCATGTGGATTTTGTGATGGAACTGGCTTCCATCTCTCTCCACCACTCTCAAACACGGAAGGGTAAAAAGCACTCACTCTTGGAGCAATGCACTACTTAGTGGTCTACTATTACTAGCAGTAGCAGTACACGTTGTCTACTTAGTCTGACATAGCAAGGACTCAAATGGCTGGGGGTGGGACAAGATGGCAGCTCTGTTTCAGTCTCAAATCAGCAAACAAATATCATTTTCCTAACTGTGAGTACTCTGGGGGAGGGAAAGGGGTGTTCTGGGATAAAGCTCCCCTCTAACAAGGGAGAAAGGCTGAGCTGGTAGGATGGAGTAGATTACAAATTGTATTTGTTTGACTAGAAGGTGGGAGAGGCTATTTGCCACTTGGTCTGTAGAGAAGGCCACTTTTACTTAATGCTTGGCCATGACAAGGTGTGATTAAACTCTGAAAGACTTGTATAAGACATTCGGAAGAATTTTTATTTCAGTAAATACAATACAGTTTTCCTCTTGGTTTGAGCTAAAAGGATAATTATTTTTTCCTATTAGGTATTGATGCAGCTGTAATTTTAAGTGCATTGTGGTACATCAGTATCTTCTAAGTATAAGCTAGTGCAGATCACGAGTATGAGTTTTTTCTTGTCTTCCTGAGAATTGCCTGTCTTTCTCTGCTTTCTCCCTTTTTCATTTAAGCATTTTACATTGCTCCTTTGGCTGTCTTTAAAATGGCACACAATTACTTATGGTCTGAGACCCAGCAGAATACTTAATCACTTACTAATGTATGAGTGTTACATATTTACTAGAGGGTAATATAAAATCCAAAAATGTCACCTGGCTAATTGTTTAATAATATTCATGCATTCATTATGCTACATTCTGCCACGGATGCTGATAAAATGGAAAACATCTGAACAGCTGTAGGCAACTTACGGAGAAAGACTCAAATCCTCCTTGTTCAAGTTCTCCTTTCCTCTGAGCTTGCCCCAATGAACACAGTGTGCACAGGAAGGCTGGATATATGCGGCAGTAGACAGAGCTGGTAATACCACCTATTGTCAGTCGCCTGACGGTTTCCATTGAAAGATCCTATTTTGGTTGTTTATATCTTTGCCTAACTATTTGGAATAAAATTTTCTATGCCAGGTTCTCTGCCTCGAGCTGAGTTTTATTGGAAGCATTGCAGGGAAAAAATACTCTGCTGTGTCAGAGAGCAGAGCTGATGGAGGAGGGGAAGGCACTGCTTTTTCCACATTACCGGAACAATTCAATTAACTAAACAGGAATCTGCTTGCCATTGTTTCTCCCAGTCATTGCGAGGTGCTGCAGCGATGAAGTGGCTGGATATGTGTGACACTGGAAAAAAACAGCTGGATGCTGAAAGTTGCAGTGGAGGAGCGGTGCTTAAGCAAAGCAAGGTTCAGATCTCCATTTTGGTTTCAGGGACACTACACCCAGCTAGAAAAAAAGGCTCATTCTAACCATTTTGAAAGAAATTGGTGTCTGAAAGTAGAGAAGGGACAGAGAGGGCAAAAGGGAAGAGAGGAGCACGGCCTTGGGCTCGCACCAGACAGCACCCTCCATTTCAGACCCTGATGGAGCCACATATCACCAGATTCCCCATCCTTCCACTGCTAGCAGAAGCTCATCTTGTTCTCATCATATGGCTGCTCTGCGAACAGAGTGACAAGCTGTTATCTCACCAGTGATAGAGTCAAGAGATTTGTGTATTGAATCTAAAATGTTCAATACTGTCGATTGACCCTGCCATGTTATAGTCAATGTGTTTCTTCTATGGCAGCATTGGTTTCCTCAGTTCTTGGAGTGGTTAATCTAGGAAATATGCAGGAAAAAACATACATATAAGTTGCAAAGTCAGTGACATCAAAGTTATAGAAAACGAGATTAAAAACTGACTCTGTATTTCCCACCACATCTCACATAGGACTGCTCCATTTCATTTCTTGCAGCATTTAGCTGCCAAATTCTGCTTACGTGCTTCGAGAAACATGAACCGATGGTCTAGAATGGGCAGAAGGGCTGAGGGGAAAAGCCTGAGCAATCCTCCTAGTGTTAAGGCATCCTCAGTCCCTCTGGCTCTCCTCCCTCTCAAAAGTAAGGGGAGAATTTGTTTGGCATCTATGATTTAAAACCAAACAGTTGGTAACCTTACTTTTAAATGTATGTGTATATATCATTTACTATTCCTCTTAATTTTAAACCTCCGTTTTAAGTTCTTTCAATAGAAAACAGATTGCTTTGGACAGATTTTTTTATTTCCTACCTTCATATTTTATCAGTGCAGCAGGCAGCGAAGTGCTAGAGTCCTCTCTTCCTCCCCATCTCGCATGGAGGATGTATTTACAAATCACGTTTTACTGGAGGCTTCCAGACTCCAAACACCTGTAAGCAACGTAATGAATCACGAGCACAGACATAATGCTGCATACACAGGAAGCAACTGAAATCACTAAAGAAAGTAACAGAAAATAAACATGTTCTGTGGTGGGGTTGGAAGCAATGGAGAGGCAGAAAATGCTCATTTCCAAACCCGTTCATTCTGAGGTATTTCAGGTGTCACGAGGAGAACAGCCAGCAATGCTACCTTCCACATGCRATGTCTTTCATCAAATAAAAGATGCCACGCAGATACTAACCGATTCATCAGGCGTCAGGCTCAATGTGCTCTTCCTCAGCTCTCAAGGAAATGATCTTAGCAGTCACATTGGCTAGGAAGAAAAATAAAAGGCTTATTTTTAGTGGCGTCCATTTGAATTATAGTCAAATTTCCTGCAATTCACAGGCCAGCGTCCAACCCTCGGGCCTTGCGCAGGTGGGGACTCGGCGTGTCTCCGAGGCGGCACATTAGCCGGGCAAGAGGAAGGAGCCATCTGGCCCCCCCGCAGCAGGGCGCTGGGAGAGCAGCCTCGGGAGAAGGAGCTGCCCCTGCTGCAGCTACCAAGGAGGAGGACTGGGGGAGGGGGAAAAGCACTCTCTGAGCATGGACTAGCCAGCTAGCTCCTATCCAAATGCTTGCTGTTCCCTTTCACTAGATAGATGATCAGACTCAGAGTCAAAAGCATTTGGCTCGGATATTTTTCTTCCATAACCCGCCCCAAAGAGCAGATTTCATGATAGCCTGAAGAGATGAATTCTAACAAATCAAACAGGAAAGTCCATTTAGGGAGTATTAGTATCAGCTGTGTACGTACCTTTGCATCAGACCCACCTCTTCAGGACCTGCTCTATGCACTCCTTCAGCTCCTTGCGTGCAGCCAGATTTGCACTATTGAAATGCACTGTCATTTGCTCAATGTAGTCCGTGGGGTGACTCATATCTAGTGTGCTTATCAAAGACTTAACGACAATATGAATACATTAATAGGACAGAGATTTCAGGGCATATCAACAATTACCTGGAGCACTGTACAAGTCTTGACAGAAATGATGTTCATACACATGAAACAGATTGAGAGCTAAAAATCAGTTAATGGTAAAATGGAAAAACACAAAGGAATACCACAAATAAAACCCATCTCTGCTGTGGGCATATTTCTCTTTAGTGAAGAGAAGATCATTTCCAGAAGCTGCAGGAGGAAACAATTGTGAGAGTCTGCCAGACAATCTGTGACACAAAAGCCTGGAGTGGAATGATAACCAGAGAGAAAAGCACTTTATTCCCTTTACGTGATGTATTTGTTTTCCCATCAGAAACCACAGAGCCATGATAAGCTGCTGCTAGGATTCTGCAGTTCTTTCCTTATGATGGATAGTTAATGAATGGAACATAGCTATTTTAAATACTTCTGCCTTACTTTATTATTTGGGGGTGAAGCTCAGCCATCCCTGTTCCCAGTCAAGGAAGGACTCTTTTTGACTACACAGATAGCGTTTCTTGGGTGCAAGACAGCACATGGCATACACAGGTCTTGCCATAAACTAGTGTAGGAAGTCAAGCAATTCTGGCAACTAAGAAAGGGCTTCCCAGAGCTCACTGCTATTCTGGGACTGCAGTTGTTTTGCAGTTTTGTAGGAAGATCTCTTCCTCCACTGCAATTTCCAGCAGATCCCCTGCAAACAGCTCAGTTGCTTTAGCCATGGGTGAGAGAGAGGTTTCACTTTTGAATAGCAATATCTGACCTAAAAACCTCTTGGAAAGTAATGGAGAAGTGAATTGGGAAAGGTATTTTTTGTAGAAAGCAGTATAATGTTTCTTTCTTTGCATGATGTGCACAAGTGTTTTCCAGATGCCAAAAACCCACAGGGAAAGACGATCCTCTCTGAAGCAATACACAGCAGGAGCTAGGTACCGCTCTGGTGTGTGTCACTGTGTGCTTAGAAATGGAGAAGCGGTTTACCATGCAGTGCAACACATAAAGCTCTCATTTGAATTAGCCATGTAAATGACAAATATGTTTAGCGGTCCAAATGAACCTGCTGAAATTTAAGTGAGCAGAATGTAATTAATGACTTAGGTCCACAATGAAACTACTTATGTTAATCTTTCAAAAACAGTAATTAAATTTTTTCCTAAGCACAGTCAGTACACTGATTAGCAGGCAAAGTCAAAAGATCATTTTCTTCGTGAACTTCCTTACAACAGAGATTTCCAAGCTGCAGAGAGCTGGTTAGTCAGGTATTCATTCCTTTTCATTTTAGCTGTTAAGCGTAAGGGGATACAGCAGAGGAAAAGAGAGAAGGAAATTAAATAAGCATGTGTGTGCGGAAGTACACAGAGTAATTTTTTTTTTTTAAGTTTTAAAAAAAACACATGCTATTACACCTAATTATATCTTGTGGTTATCAAGGGGATGTTCTCAGTTGCAAATGGGACTGGAAATAGAAGAGGTTGTGCAGTCTCTTTGAATGCGGTCCACGGTCTAAAAATTCAAAACTTCTTTCTATATAATGTGATAAATAATCTTTGTCAGTACTGAATTAGTGATATCCATATTATTATGTGGCCTACACCATAGATTTTCTTTGAAAGTCAGTGACCGAATTTTTTCTGAGCAGCTACTGAAGATGAATAACATAATGAATCACAGCATTTTGTTTTCCTCTTCCCCTCTTTTTTTGGTATATATTAAAAAAAAAAAAAGTTTAGAGAGGAAATAAAAGCTCATTCAACATTCACCCCACCTCCAAAGCAGTGCACACCACATAAAGGCTCTGTTTGCCACTTTTGCTAACATTTGTGTAACATTACAACTTAATGCCCTCATCCCTGCCACTGTTTGGTGTAAGGCCTTTACTGAATACATCACAGTACTCTTGTATTTTGTCCATCAGGAAGTTCACAACCCCAAGTGCTTAGGGATGCTGGTTTTGCAGAATTCCCAGTGTGCCCTTTTGCTTCCGAGCTGTGCCAGGATGCTCGTGCCTGAGGTTGAAGCCCACTTCTTTAGGATGCAGTCTGAGGAGAAGTTCTGCTCCTCACAACATGTTGAAAGTAAACTGCTCCCAATCACATGTAGAGTTTGTTTGAAAGTCTGAATCAGAAAAAAACGAAGTTTATGACTAGCTTCTTAAAAGACAGGTGTAACTGAAAGTGAAGAGGTAAAGCTTTCTCTAAGCTATCTTGCAGTGCATGTTTCTGACCACCTACAGAGCAAAAGGAGCCTGCCCTGGACAGCCTCTACTTTAAACAAGTATAGCTAGGAATTGCAAAAGCTGAATTGTTGAGAAGCAAAATCAGTTCACAGTAATTCTGTTATTTAGTCTGTTGCAAACTAACAGAATGTTTGACCGAGATCAGATTTCCAGAGTATACAGCAAACGTGGACATGTGCTGACTCTTTAGAAAGTCTTGGAAATGTTTAAATCTCATAGTAGTTCTTGATTCCTTCTGTTGACGTATTAAACATAGGAAAAAAGAAAAAGCATGATGATTTAAAGTCATCAGCCTTCTGTCATTGATTAATTTCTTTAGACATCTAAAGGAGTTTATATGCTGCAGCTAAAAMAATTCCCAGATCCTGGTCTTATTGTGGATCCCTGCAAGCACAGGTTGCCTCAGTGCGATTAGAATAGAGGTRTGGCAATAACCCGATGCAAAAGCTGCATTCTAACTTATAAACTAAACAGCTGAGCACACTCAGGATATAGCTATGTTTAAAGGTCTAAAATCGTTGTTTGACAGCCTGGGATGACCTTTAGTCTGAAACCAGAGAATTAACCTGAAAATAAAGATCTTATCAAACTGGAGTGGTGGATATTATTGCACATTACCTTAGCAGGTGGCACGTTCCTTCACAGTGACACTTACTGCCTGGTACAATTTCTTTGCACTTACTACTCAGGGCTCTCTGTTTTCCTCTGGTAAAACCTAGCTGCAGTTTTGTGCTGCCAAACACAAAAGAAAAATATCTATCTTAAATAGCTGAAATAGGTAAGTAGTCTAAAGTTAAGGAAAGCATGCCACCTCTTTTGTTCAGGTGTTCCTGCCAGGTTGTATGAAGGGCTGCACTCTACATCTGGGTCAGGTTAATGGTAGTGCTTTTCCCTGCCCTTTGGCTGGATCAAACCCTCTCCCTACAACACACCCACAGCCGTAGCGCTGCAATCATAAATTCTCCTCCCACGGAAATAACAGGAGGAGAAACATAAGGGCACCCTAAATCTTAACTTTACTGTCACCTTGTTAACACACAGCGAGCAAGGTAAAATAAGTTGAGTTTTTAACAGTAGTTGCTCTGGAAAAGTACTCCCATATTTACATGAAATGGTGCAGGACCACCAGCAATACCCTAAGAAAGAAAAAATTATATCTGAGTAATTAAATGCAGTGTAGTATGGCTATGACTTTTCTATAACACAAGTTTTTCCAGTCCTTGCAGTGATATAAGGCTGCTAGATTCTGTCCCTCTTGTCAGCCTCCGGCACTACCTATTCTGGGAAGCTTTGTTTCATATTTGATCTTTTCTCCAGAAATCATGTCTACAGGTGTGGACTTCATAATACTTACAAGGAAAATAAGTACAAGAAAATGAACAATATTAGGCCTGAAGTTGCATGCTGATTGCGGATAGTGAGAAAAGAGGTAGCTGGAATATCATAGACAGTAACACAAGGTTGACCACAGACTCATATTAGTCTGTGCCTTTCTGCAGAGTGGAGTACAGTCCCTGTGTCATGTCGGCCGGGGAGCTGGCAGATGAAAAAACCACTAAGGGGCATTATTATCTCTCCCACCATCCTGTCTTTAATGACCATGCATTCAACCCAGTAATCTGTGGTGGTGCATGATGCGAGATGGCACAGAATTGCTTCAAGTAATGTGGGTAATACCTGACATAGAGGGAATAGCTTAGATCAGTATTTAAAATTTAATTTCCTAGACATTTCAAATTATTCCTTGCTTAGCACTAATCTAATATTTAAATACAAGTCTCTTTGGGAAAGGGGAGACAGAGGAAATGTGAGTGTGATGCCAAGAAAGAATGACTGGGTGGTTAGAATGAAACAGCTAATCTAGAAAGTTAAAGCAATATAGAAGACTGAACTTCTAGCAGCTGTGTTTATTCACTAAAATGGAAAAACTACACAGATGACTCTACTGTCTTGAAAGTTAACTGTTGAATTGAATGTAATAGACCTTATTGCTGGCTCAGAAGATAGGGTGGTATGACTATGAACCCAACCTGTATAATCCTCAATTTCTTAGTGGCTGAGAGCTCCTAGCACATCAAGGTCTCTGCTCTCATCAGAGCCTGTAGCAAAAACAGAAGGCAAGCAGCAAGGGAAAAGGCTCTTCCAAAAAATCGTTAGGGGCACAAAACCAAAAATTCTTCCAGTTTTTCTAATTATCATTGTTACAGAAATGTATTATCCCCTCAAGAACCAGTTGAAGCAGATTCACCGTTTTTCAGATGTAAGGAACAACTTAAATCAACTAGAACTACTAAAATTGTTCTGAATGAAAAAAAGAAGAAATCCCTAAACATGCTGCTGAATGTGGGATACTGAAGAGAAAAGACTTAAAGGAAGTGAGAGAATGAGAGTACAGCAAAAAAGTTTAAACTCGTTTTCCCCCTATTCCCTGTGCAGGACCCATCAGAGAAACAGACTGCAGTGAGCAGAGCCATGGGTTGGTCCCCAGAGCTTGTAACATTAGTAGTAGTCACTCCATCGGGAAGGTGGATACAAAGGCTCAAATGTCATTTTCTATGTGGACAGTCACACCTGTGCTGGTTTAAACCAAGAGAACAAACTCATTCAAATTATCTCTGCAGTGGAGACATGTCTAGTGTTGCATTCAACACACAGAGCCTGGGGGAAGTTTGGACACCAAAGCCAAATTCCACCACTCCCCCAGAAAACAAAATAAGCCCCAAAGAATGAACAAGGCTCAACACTTCTGTAATCAAGTACTGTAATCAAGTAATCTGCTGCTGTGACATTGCTGGCAGTTGAGAGAAATGTTTCTCTTCTAATCCGGGATGAGCCTGTGCAATGCACAATGTCTGCTTCTGCTTTCTTCCTGCTCTACTGGGCATCAGCAATACCGACAAAACACCTTCTGTATCATACATGCTTAGCATTTGTCTGTGAAAGCAGTGCTTTGTAGCAGGACCTTTCCTAACGCAAAAAAACAAAAACAAAAACCAGCATAAAATCAACCCACATTTTCAAGGGTGGCATTAAAATGTAACTGCAATTCTTTGTCATATTGTCAAGTTTGCTGTATTTTTAGAAGCTAGGCAGCCAAAAATAGAAGATTAAGTCTAATATTACTCTCCTCTCATGACATATAAGCAATTACAAAACCAGTTTAATCAGACTTTTAAAACTTATCTAAAAACATTTTTTCTTTTCTTATTTTACACTGCCAATTGTCCAATTAAACTATAAATTGGAATATGTACAATAGAATTTAAATTATATCTTATTCCCTTTCAAAATTCAAGACAGTGAAATAATCATCTGCTAGACACTTTAAAGAACAGGAGTGCAAAAGAATTTATTTTTTAAAAAGGGAGTGGGGGAGAAAATCTCAGATTTCATTTTTACCATCTCTATYCATAATTGTTTATGTTAGATACTCAAAGGTTTTGAAATGCTAAGATAAGAGCAAGAGGGGGAAATTGGGGCTGGAGGGTGGAGAAGGCAAGGAGAAACAGCAGGTGTTTCAAACTGGAACTGCTGAGGGCAGAGTTTGGTCAGTTAATCTTGACGCAATCAGATTCCCAGTCCTTTCTGGACATTGCTTTTCTAAGGTCATTTAGCAACTGGTTTAAAAAAAAGGCTTAAAGTACAACTGAATTTCAGTATTAAGGCTACTACCATCATGTTTGAGAGACAGACACATGTTATCTGAGCCTCTCAGAGCAACGCAGGCAAAGCCAGGAGATAAGGCAAAATCACTACTCTTGAAGTTCAGGGGGATCCTGAATTTCTAGACTGAGGCTTTCATTTTTCACTTACCGTTGTCTCTTAATTTCTTTTTTTTCTTTCTCATTTGGTATAGTGTGTAACTATATTTCAAGAAAGAAGAAACTGATGAAAAATAAGATATTTTTTCAGAGCAAAGAAAAGTTCCCATATAAAATGGCTCTGGGAAATGAGAAAAAAAAAAAAGATACAACAGTATATAAACTTTAAGTGTGTCCTCCAAAAAGGAAGCAGAATCAATAGCCCAAGCAAAACAACTGACTCATTTGACCAGCTTTTCTCCTGTGTTCTAGGACATTCAGATGTGAAGGGGTAAAAAAAACCCTGCTTTTTCTTAAAAAAAGAAGATAGGAGTTCTCATTGTGTTGGAACACGTGGCCTGGAGTGACAAAGGGAGAAACCAATGTATCTTTTACTATTAAGTGAGAAGTAAATGTCTTAAGCTTTCTTTTGTAAATTAGAAGAAAGTAATCTGGATGAATTATTACCCCTGCCAGCAGAAATAATTTGAGAAGTATTCCATAAGGTGAGTTAATTAAACTTAAGCACCAAAAAACAGCAGATAAAAAGAGAAAACACAGATAAATAAAAATTTGGCAAGGTTAGAAAATGCATGATCAACATCTTGTTAAAAATGTTTAATATAGGGCATGCATCCAATATCGCTCAGGGATGGGAGGAAAAGACAAAGAAAGGTAACTGAAGCAATGCATTTCTGTAAAAAGCACACATTCAGCAAGATGTTGGTGTTCTGGTGGGGAAAAAATAATCAAGTAGTGAAAAGCCTAAGAATATTGCAGTCCTTCTATAGAAAATAAAGTTTGACCCCAGTTTCCTAAATTATAAGGTTAGTGAAGCTGGATTCTATGCAGTCTTGCACTCTTGCATTCTTAAAGTAGTTTTGTTGATGTGTCACCTAACTGGTAACTCAGACTTTTTCCAGCCAGGTCCAACACTGATCGCCAGCATGTTTCACAGTGGAAAGTTGCTAGACTAAACAAAATAAAACATTAGGCAAATATTAGGACTTTTACGGTTACTTTTTCTTTTTCTTTCTAGTCTCTCACTTTGTGAAAACAACAAACACAGACAAGAAAAGTAATTAGGATGAAAATAACTCCATTGCCAAATAAACTTAATGGTGTCATAAAATCAAAGTATGCAAGGAAGATTCAGGTCAAGTGGCATTATAATGATGTAAAACCCAGGAGGAGAATTCAAGGCCTACTTGTAAACACGAGGGGAAAAACTATTGCTGTATTAAAGCATCCATCATTCCTTTCCTCTTCTCCACAGAAATAAGAATTTCCAGAGAATAACATATAATTACAGCATCACAGCTGTATATACCGCTCAGAGAATGGTTACTTTGTAATTCTTACAAAAGAGACCTCTGATAAACAGTACTTTATTTGAAGCTGCATTTCTTTTTGTCTTTTGCCTCTAATGATTAACATACCTGGGACCTGGGCAGCCAAAATCACCTGAAAATATTTCCTTCCTTGTTTTCATAAAGAAATATAGGTGTATATCTAGTGTGTGTCCCCACACTATGCATGCACATATGCATACACACAAAAGCCATTTTATACCCTATTTTGAGGACTCAGACTTTTTTCTCCTACTGAGACAGAAAAAGCTTTCAGGAAGGTGTGAGTCTGGAAATAGGGCTGGAGAGGCCTGGCAGGGCAGGGACTGGTCTGGTGTACGCGAAGCCTGCACGGGGGGTGGCAGCTAAACTGCCCGTGCAGGTGCCCCACGCACAAGGACTGTGGAGAAACTGTGTTAATCTTCTGTGAATACAATAGTCATCTCTGATCACTAAAACTGATTCTTGCACATACCCTATTTTTTCACTTATTTTAATTTATTTTCAGGTGGATTGTCAGTTGGATACTGAATACTCTTATATGGTTAAATCTGTGGCAGAATTATCAAGCGCTGTCCTGATATACATGCTCTCCCATATATTTTCAGAATAATCAGGTGCATTCACATTGCGATGCCATCAGAAAAATATTTTTGACAGGGACTCTTCCAGCCAACTCACCTTGCTGTCCCAGAGACAGGTTCTGTGTCAGGTCAAACAATCCTCGCATCTTTTTACAAGAGGACGATGACAGATTAAGCACACACTGAGAACGAGAGATGTTTCTACAAAGAGGCCAGCTTTCTTCCTAGAAGGCAAGTGCTTAGGAAAGCTACTGGGCTTTTTGTCAGCATGGTAGCTCTCGATCCTAGCAAGCAGCTGACAAATACGTTTGCTCGACCCGCTGCGGCTGCCCACGGGCAGCGTGATTGCAATGCTGAGTGAAACGGAGGAGCTCCCAACGCAGTGGAGTTGCCCTTTGGCCACTCAGCTAGCTGTCTGCTGCAGGGATAAAGGACTGCAAAAGGAAAAACTGCATCAGGTAAAGGGCATGTCCCATTTCAATGTGTAATATAAGCTCTTCGGTGTATCCCTTTTGCTCCCACTGTAATCAAGGCACAATTTTAGTAAGAAAGGCAATAACCAGAGCAATGACATCTTCACTTTAACTATATAAATAGTGGCTTTGAACCAATATACTAAGTATTTCATGGTGAAATAAGAACCAAAACGGGTCATCTATAAAATACATGGGCTGTTTTAAAAGGAATGCCAAATGCATTGAGCTTTGAGCACTGCAGCTCTGAGACAAAGCACAAGGTAGCAGTAACCTGTGCCATAAAGCACTGCATGGTACTCCAGCAAGCACTTTAAAATCAGCCAAACTTTCTTCACCCAAATGGATAATGAAGATTCTTTCAGTACTTCGACAGACTGCTCATCATATGTATTGATTTTTATCAGTTCATAAACACATATCAGTTTGAACTTTACATCACTGTCGACATAAGACCTAGATTAAAAATAAAGTTTAAAACCTAATGAAAGTGTTCCAAGGCATTAAAAGAGTCCAGATAAGCTGTGTTTATTTAGTGGCTGACAGATACTGTTAATATCGGAGACAGAACGTCTACAATAGATTTTTAAAACATCAAACATTTTTTTAATTGATTCATTTCAGAAAACTTGACAAGTAGAAACACAGATGGGGGTGGTTCTTGTAAACTCAGTGATAAGAAGCAAAATACAGGAACTAAAACAATAATATTTAGCATTCTGGAAAAGCAAATTTGAAGCCTGTCAAACATCGAACTAAATTAATAAATACCATAGAATGTGCTCCTATAGCATGCAACATTTATCTCCCCAGACAGGATTAACTGAATAATTCATAAGTGCTGTGGCATGGGGAATGAATGAGTTTCCTATACTAATTCTTGGAAAAGTGATTACCAGCATCTCATGGGGTTCCCAGTACTCCCCTTTACACTATGAATGAATGTCCTACAATTTCATAAATGACCACTCACGATTGCTTTTTTCCTTCTGTGCCATCATTATGTATGGAACATAATAAGATGATTGCTGCCAGCTAAGATTTTTTTCTTTTTCTCTTGCAGTTTATATTATTTTAAAAAATGGTGCAGCATTACAATCGGCCATTTGTGTTCCATAGAAACAGAGGATTTTCATGCACAGGACTAAAATCAAACTCTCGTTTTACAGAAAAAAGCATGCTAAAGTTGTTGTTTGGGTCAGAGATTGTAAGGATAAGCTTACGACCGCTTCTTTTACTCTCACCTACGTGTACAAAGGCAGGGACTTCAACTGATAATGTGAGTTTTATTACCTGTCAAATGCAGTTTATAACAGGTGCTTTTTCAATGCCAGCATTCTCATCCCCAGAATGATTTAATCACAAAGCCAAGTAAAGGTAACACTTCTGTGCAACCAACGAGAATCCAAGCAGTGTATGTGTCTCCTTGGTTTTATCTTGACTCTTCATGCATCAAAAAAAGGGATCCAGCTTTCGCAGCCTCTGTCTCAGCCTTGTGCAAGCAGACATTTCTTGAAGCAGTGGAGCTTTGCAGTGACCGACACAGCTGATACACTGGTACCATGCAGTGCATGTGCACGACTCCTCAGCTTCCCCTTTGGACTGGGACGGTGTCTGTCTTTGCTTTCCATGGGTGGCCTGTGAGCATACTGCCTCAATACATTTGGYACCCTAACATGGCAATTCTAGCAGAGGCTACAGTTTTCTTTCCAGGTGGCAACAGGCAGTTCGCATTAAGAAGAGGAAGGCAGTAAGAGCGAAAGTGATGGGAGCAAAGCTACTGGCCACACTCACGGAGAGAACTGAGAGCAAGGGAGGGAGCCCGCAGGAACTTGAGCAGGTTTCTGTTCTCCTCTGCTCCTTCCCTATGGGAGAAGGGAACCAGTTTCTTTTCATCACCACATCTTCTTTGGGAAACGAAAGGCAGAGACCATGTGCTGAATGCTGAGTCTTTGCTTTGATTTGCAAGCCCATTGCTGTTCGTGTTTGATCACTGCATGCTGAGTAATGATTCAACATTGCCAGTCATTAGAGTCAACTCATCTCCACAACTAAAACGGTTCTCCAGAAATATACAGGAAATGCTTAGTACGACTGTAAAATAATACATAATTTTATAAATTGTTATTTTTAAACTTGTTTTAGTTAGTTTTCTATATTTGCCCCTTTAGTAGAGAAGAATGAAAAGTGAGCAATACTACTCATTTATTCTAAACTAAGAATTTCATAAATGTTACAAAAAGCTATTATCAGTTACATTTTACTGGTAAAGAGATAATTGTGGAAATCACTGCAGGAAATGAGAGGCATTATCTGGAACTAAATTCATGTCTGCTTCCTAGCTTAGTGAAGAATACAAGTAAATACAAAGGGGAYGCTGTCAGTGGGACGCATGCTGCTCTTCCATAACGGAGGGTGCAGTGCCTTGACTTTTCTCCCCTATTCCCAGAAAAGCATCCAGTTTAGCAAGAAAATCATTTTCTTTCCTGTTTTTCTGGCGTTTATCTTTGGGAAACTATAGTTTCCCCTTCAATCAGCTCTGCGTAGAGTTCCATTTGGTTCAAGACCACTGGGTTCTCTGCACACTGCAGCTGTGCCTGGTATTGCTGAAATATAAATAGATTACCATCTCAGTGGGGTTTAAAGCCATAGCTAAGCTTATTAAAATTGAGACATTGCACAAACCGCATTCAGTTCTATTAATTCTGATCTTTACATTCAGTAACACTGAATTCAATTTATTCCAGAGCACTGCAGGGAAAAGTGACAAAGTGATCTCTCCGGCCCTAAGTTTACAGCAAGTATTTCTCTGAGTAGGAATAGCCTCCTTTTCAGCAGGCTAATGTTTGAGAATTAAAAGAATGTATAAACCAATATTTTTTTGGCTTAAAGGAAGCTAATCTTTATATCCTAGGATGCATCAAATCAGCTTGGTAAGAAATACGAAATGAAAACTGTCATTGCTGAAGCTGATGGAGCTTTTGCAGCTGATATAAGATGAACTAGTTAAACTTCACCCATGGTGAATACTGTTCCATATTTCAAAATCTGAATAATCTACTTTAATTTCCAAACATTTGATGTACAGTAAGTGATTTCACTTGGTAACCTACATTTTATGATCCTTTTCTCTCAGATAAACATTAGATTAGTCTCAGTGTCTAAATAGATGTTGGTCCCTCTAGAGAAGTAAAAGAGAAATGGAAATGGAACACTTAGAGAAAATGCTTTTTTCATTTCCCCTTCAATTTCCCTTTTCTGTGATAATCAAGCTTTTTGACTTCCCTGAAGTCTTATCAACCTTCCACTATATTTGCAGATATCTGTTACAGATTTATTTATATTTAGCATTTTTCTTTGGCCAGCAGAATAGGCTATGATGCTGGATTAGTGCTTTATTCATAGTAGGATTTCAGATGAGTCACAGATATATCTCTGCAGCAGCTGTTGCAGACGTTGTAATGCCATTAGGCTCTGACTCAGAGAGATGTTGCACTGGCGTATTGTGGCTATAGTCTTAGTGATCTCTACAACACAGAAGCCGTTCATTGTAGACGATGGGAAAGTATCAATGAAATTTTGATGCAGAGCATATCCTGAAGGCATAATGCACACAATATGCACTTCACAAGTTTTGTGACCTTTTCATAACTTACATGGAAAAACACTGCAGAAGATGAGGAAATTCTACTTGCAGAAGTTTGTAACTGCTTCCTGGCAAAAAAAGATTCACTTCCTACCTCATGGTAAAAAACCCAACATTTCTCAGCTCATGATAAAAAAAAAAAACCGCCACACTTCCTTGCTCATAGTAAAAAACAAAACAAAGCAAAAAGAAAAAGAAACACTTCCTTGCTGATGATTAAAAAAAATCCCACTTCTTTGCTCATGGTAAAAAGCCTCTGCAGGTCCACTGAGGCCCATTAATGTCCATGAGAACTTTTAGATGTCCTGCTGAAAAACTACACATTCATACTACAGAAGAAAATAGGTCCCATGTGATACTAGAAATTTGGTCAGGAGTTTAGCTGGATGTCTGCAGAGGATCAGAAAGCATCTTACATATTCCCAACACTATTATAAAAGCTACAATTTCTGAGTTCTGGGGAAGAGTTATCATAAGCATAGACACAGATAATGCTCGGCATTTTCAGCTTCAATGCCAAGAACTCTGCCAAGCTTCCACCCTTGAGTGATGCCATCTGCACAGAAACATTAAGCCTATCTTTACCTCTAAGGTCTCATATGTTAAACTGACACACTCAGCTAAATTCAGATTTAGAGCAGATGATAACCTGCTACACCTGGGAATAGGTACATAAAGTACAGCCGCTTGTCCTAAGTGCTCAGTAAGTAAGAGCTGTGATCATCTTGTTTCTGCCAAGTCATCCAGTCAGATAGCAGGCATTACTTTGGACTAATGGAAGATATATACATGGCTCCTTGCACACCTTTCTAACACTCCACTTGCCAGTCAACGCTGATTTCATTCCACTGCCTTTATCCGAGTATATCTGGAATCAATCTGGCCTATTAAGATATAAACAAAGTAACAGAGGACATGCATACAGAGATTTAACAGACTAATCGTGTAACAAGTTACGTTTCTGAAAAACAGAAATAGAGCAGTACGTAATTGTTATAGTGTGAAAATACATAAATAAAAAGGGAAGAGAGGAGAATGAGCTAAGTAATTTGTTACACTGTTGATTACCCAGACTGATAGATATTTTTTGGCATGTCAAACATCTCAGAAATAAAACATGAATTCTCACCTCCCTAACACAGAAGAATGGGCATCTGTCATGTTACATTCACTTGATCTATATTAGAACCTCTCAAAGCTTTTCAGAGATTCTTACCATGCTGCATGTTTTCATTTTGCAATGAACCTAGGACAAAGACATTATTTTGTTTAAAGGTCATGCAAAGCATTAGCTGAGTACACTCTTTAAGAAAACTATTTCATAAATGCACATGGTTAGAACATTTCATAAGGGCTCAGTGTTGCAAGGTTTTGAGTACACAAGCAATGACCTTATTCCCCAGATTTGTCTGTATTTATCACCTACGTAAAAGAGAATATGCGTTGTAAATGCTTACGAATACATCCACATGACAGATCAGTCTATCAAAGAGATAGACAGATGAAAATAATGTTGTTCTATAATGGTAAATATTACCTCTGGGCAACTAGGTGTACGCTAGATCCAGTGTGTGCAAACAAATGGGTACTGTTAAACTGTAAGTGGGATGTTTTAGTTCCTTACATCAGCTGTTCAAAAGCTCCTGAAACAAAATACATCAGAGTCTTCTTTTTTAAATGTGTTACGGCTGCCTTTCTATCTAGGTAGTCTTATAGCTCTCTTCACTATGATACTGCAGAGCTAAATAAATGCTGAAGACAGACTTTACATTTTAGAAAGTAAAATACCATGTCATGTACATCCAACCTAGGCTATACATAACTACATTCTTCATTTAGTAATAACATTCTTTTAAATATTACATGAGAATGCCCTTCTGCCCTTTATCTTTTTTCAATTGCCCCACGCTACCTTGCTCTAGAGAGGACAGAAAGAAAATGGATAATGCAATAGGTTAGATCATTGCAGAATAATACTGATTTATATCATAACATTATTTGGGACTGTGCTTTTTAGTCAGAAGAATGGTTTTGGTTTGTATTTTATTGACTAGATAGTAACATGATGGTTTTAAAACTACTGAAAAAAATCTGGGCGGTATCCTTGCACTCCTAAGGTCAACAGCAAAAACAACAGTCATGTTCAGTGTATCTACGATCTCTTTCTGAGTTTTCCTTTTTACTGAAGGATGTGGAAGATGTCAAAAGAAAGTTTTCACAAAAGCAGTATGAAAACAAAACTTATTTGGGAACTCAGGAAAAGTGGTTTGTGATCAAAATCTAAACAGGGCGGTGTTTCATGCCTGCGTTAAAGCCTGTAAGGTTCAATGGTCAGCCCAAGTGCTGTGACTCCTAACTTGTGACAAACTGGCTCTGTAAACTTTACAGTGAAACTTCCTACATTTTTAAAAGCATTCTAGAACCAAAGATAAAAAAATCCATCATACAGGTTATTTTTCCTTTTAATTAAAACTACCAGATTTAAATCTAAACCGTCTGATATCTTTGTTGTCAAAGTTATTCCTTTACAGATGGACTAACATCCTCCTGGAATCACCTGCTGAAGCTTGCAGTAAACTCCATGAGTATCCTGACAGTCACGAGTTTCAAACCTTACCTGTTGCCCGAGCTGTTAGACATTTAGTTATTATCCAAACAGTCCAAGAGTTGAGACTCTTAACCAAGGACTAGGACAAGCACCCACCTTGGTGTCAAACACCAGATGTTTGTCCATAAGTCTGTAGAAAGCATGAGCTTCTTGATGTTCTAGAAGAGGTGTACTTCGGTAGCTAAAGATACTTTATCCATTGTTTTAACTCCCAGGCCAGACTTCTCTTCCCTTGTTTTGTACAATGTTCACTTTCTTCTGTCTTCCCTACCCACAGCTACCTCCTGACTCCAGTCCTCAATGCTGCAAACACACTTCATCCTCCTTGGCACACAATTGTCTCCAGAAGTGACACTGAAAAGCACAGGAAACTTAACTTTTTTCTTGGTTGAATGTTAATCTGTTAATGGCCTTCCTGATACTGGGGAAGACACTGGGAAGAGCTATTACAGAAGGGAATCCTGCTCTCTTCCTGTAGTCCTGGGACAGCATATATCCAGCAAACTGTGCAACCTTCAGAGATTTGTCTGTCAAATGCTGACTGCGCTGAGAATCTGCAGGCTCAGGTTTTCAGTCATGATTTGCCCAGTTTCAGTTGACTTTATTTTCAATTTCTTCTGAGCAATGTCATAAAGCATTCCTCTGACGATCAGGTAGATCACCTCCATCTCTGCAAAGGCACCGCAGTTTCTCAACTAAGTGATGAGTTAATATTTAACATAGGAGTTTTCTCTGTCTTATAAGGCTTTCTGATATTTGGGTGCAGTGAAATCAGGGAGAGACGAGAAGGCATAGAGATCTCTTTCCAAGCTCAAATCTGCCACACTGCAGGATAACACGCAGTGCACGTTGTACTGTCCTACTACTACAAAGAGAGTGACACCTGCTTGCTCTCTTCAAAACATGGAGCTGACTCATGTACCTTATTGCTTTTTTTAACAGAATCTATTCTGCTTTGGGTGGATTTCAGATTGATGATGCATTTTTGGTTTATGATTTCCTTCTCTTTGCTAACATTTGAATATTCCTGCTACTGTAGACCCTCGTAGTAGCTATATTGATAGATATTTAAATCTCTTATAATGCTTTTTGTAACTGACTGCCTGGAAAACTGAAATAAGTTATTTTGACAGAGCTTTCCCTATTCTCCCTCCTTGTTCTCCCAGAAACATGTATCTAATTGGATATGAGTATTTTAACAATGCTATCAGAAAAGTATCTGCAGCTGTTTTAAATTTAAACTTCAGGGGCCTCGTTCACCATCCAGTCATTCCATGTTTACAGTGTCATAACATCTTTAAAATTGAAAGTGTTAAAACCATAATAAAATGGAGGAAAGCAGCAGCGAATTGTACTATTGCTATCAATGTAAAGCCATATAACTTAAATTTGCACCAATTTCTTAAAGTGAAAGTAATCACTGAACAGTAGGATTAAATGGTCATGCTGTATAACTAAGACCTGTGTACGCCACTTGTCATTACCGTTTTAGCATTTTCTTACATAGTTTGCCCTCACAGAAGAAACTAATCTAATATAAACATCTGCATTTTGTTTCTCTTCTGTGGTTTTAATCTAGTATGTGCATAAGCGTGTGATTAGCCAGAAAGAGGCCATCTGGTTGGCCGYGCTCTTCCTGATCCATTTTCTTTATGTGCCAACACTGCTTGCTCCTGTGCCATTTTCCCTATGTGACAAACCTGCTCACCACAATACTATACTGAAACTACCAGCACGACTGTTTCGGTTTCTGTCTGCTGAGCAGTGAGTTCTTGTGTGTTTGTCGCAGCTTCACAAACATCAAGGGATGCCTGCAGAACGCTATGATAGTCTTGAACTCACTGTGAATGCCAAGTAGCCTGGCAGGAGATCAAACCTTTGCCTTGTTTTCTGGCAGAGTTTTTTATTTCAGGCATGAAGTTTTTCCTCCTCATATTTTCTACAGCTGTGAGTGACTGTCAAGAGAGTCACACACAGACCTGGACTTTCACGTTCTCGTTTAGCTGTCTGCTTCTGTATGACTTTGCTCTTCCTGTTTATCCCCTTGTAGCATACAAGGTCCTATGGGTACAGCAGCTGGGTACTGGCAATCCTGTAAGAAACTGTCTCTACTGTGGACCTATATCCACTACTTAAGACCATGGAAGCCCAAGATGACGGTCACTTCAGTCCAGTCTTGCATGGTATTGAACACCTCCTGTAAAAAGCTAAGCACTGTTGTTAGCACTATTACTGAGGCCAGGACCCCACTGTAGTGGGGCTGGCACTACTCAAATGAATATCAAGAGAGAAACTTTCCTGCAAACAGCTCAAATCGCAAAGAAATGGAATTAAAGCAGCCAGGAAATGCTTATCCAAGGTCACACAACAGGTCCCTTGGCACACTCAGGAAGAGAATGTAGGTATCTCACTTTTTCACACTCCTGTAAAGGTAATAGTACAAATAAATACACAATCCCCAAACACGCATCTCTTGCTATGTCATAAAGTTACCCTAAAACCCGTTCAAAAGATAAAAGAAAGCTTCCAAAGTTGACAATTTGGAAGTCATGTGTGACAACTCCTATAGAAGTATATACAATCAAGACAGTAGAGGTCCCCAAGGATCTCTTCTCACATAGCCTGTCTCTCTGTCTATATCCACCTCATCATTCTTATGTGCAAATCGAGTTATGGGAAAGCCTATTTTGGGAAAAGATAAACAATAACTTCCTTTCCCTCCACATGTAAAAAAAAAGATATGACGCCCACCTTCTTATCAGAAAAGCATAATGAGGTGGATTTGAAGAAGTACTGATACATTCACTTTTGTTGACCAGAAGGAATGTTCCTGGTGGCACATTTAACAGTTATATCTGTAATGTCTTTCCAAGGCCAAGCTACAAAGCAGACCAAGAACTGACCATAACTACATTGCACCATTGTGGACATCTGCAGGTTGGCTGCTTCCAACTACCACACTTCCTTTTAGCACGTGGGATCATGTCTTTTCAGGAACTAGCATACCTGATGTGGGCCGTTTGGTGCTGCCACAAGGTGTTACAGGATGCACACCAGAGAACTTGTCCTTGCAGATTTCCATTGCAATCAACCGTGAGTTTGGGTCTATGCTATGGAATTACGTATCCCTAAGTCTATTTCCTCCAGTGCCCTGAATGTGAAGCTAAGAGCGTATAAAGGAAGTTTGAGTAAAGGACATTTAGGCTCAGGTGTAGAGCTGGGTCTACAAAGAAAAGGATATTCAGATGTAGCCTCTATTTGTTACACTCTGGACCTGCTTTGTTTCTGTTTTTCTGGGGGTTTTTGCTTTCCTATGCTTTGTTTATGCACTCAGGCACTGCTACAGCAGCTGAGTGAGAAACTAAGAGGAATGCCTTCATGGGTTTCTATAAATCAGCCTAGAGGTTGAATTATCTGACGTGTTTTGTGGTATGTTCTATATGTCTAAATATCCAATTCAGGTGTTTGAGGTTTCTTTTATTAACATGCCTTGCCTCAGGGAAGGAGAAGTTTTGTCTTTCATAATCATAAAGGATACACACAATATAAATTTACACTGGCTTGTACAGATCAAACACATTCTATAATGAAAACTTCACAGCCTGTTTCCACAGGTGATCTATCTTTAAGCCAGAGGGATGGAGTGCGGAACAGTTAAGCACAAAGCATCATTACATAAACAACAGCAAGTAGAAGACAAATAATTTTTCATATCTTGCAGTGAGATTGATAAGTACATGTGAACATTGGATAGGCTTTGCTGGCTTACAGAGTATAGGCTAGTTGATGCATTTGATGTCACATTGGGGCAAACAAAAGATTTGTTGGTTTCTGTTAAACCACACAGAGAACTGTCAGGAATTTCACTGGGAGTACTTGAAATAACAGCAAAGAAAAGTCAAATAATTTAAATAAACTTGCTTTGGAAATATATTTATCTGAGTAGATTAAACAAACCTAACATAAGAGATTTCAAAGTTTAGAAAATAACAATGAGTTAACATATAATTTCATAAATAAAAAACATCTTGTCACCATTTTAATGGCTTCAGGTAGAATTTCAAAGCTCTTCGTCTGATCTGTTTATAGAACAGATAGCAGAAGCTTATGCTTAGACATACGCACAATAGATTTAAAAATCAGTACACAAAGCAAGTGTTATCCTTTCAGAGGGTCAAAGAAGGTAAAGAAAGCAAGAATGTGCTTTTGCTCCTTTGAGCACAGCACTGATTTCATCGTCAGTAATACCATACATAGTCTCCTAGCTGATAGGCAAGTTATAGACTCATCTGAGCTAAAATGGTTGCTTCCCTGCACCTTTTTAAATTTTAGATGTAGCTATTTATAAAATTTCATTAGAAACATCCCATGCTATGGCAGTATTTTATATATTATGCTACAAAGGTATTGGTTAAAATATTATAAGAGTTCGAGATTAATTGCACAGCCTTCAGTTGCTGCAATATCTTACAAAGCAGAAGAAGATGTATGCCAGAAATCTTTTCCAGACAACTCTGGAAAAGAAGCAGCAGTTACAGTATTAATTTTCCCTTCCACTATTGTATGAAACCTGGCCACCTGTTTTCTGGCAGTATATCAGACAGGAAAATTGCACCACTTCATATAGATTAATAGCATTACAGGAAAAATCTACATTAATTTTTTATATATGTCAAGTTTGTGAAACCTTCAAGCCTGCAGACCTCGTTTTCCCTGTTTATACATGCATTCATTTTAAAGAGAGTATTTCTTACTCTGGAAGGCTACTACAGTGGATAGTTGGTATATTGTAAATAATGGAAATTTCTATCTTTAAAGTTCTAATAAAACAAGTGTTTATACCATTTGCAAGAACAGATTTCAGTTGGGTTAAGTAGTCTATACCACTGAAGGCTGYTAGAGATGAACTGGTGAGATAAGACTGCCTCATCATAGCTCAGTCTAATCCATAAAAATATGAAGTAGTATATGTGATATTTTTGACATACAAATAGACTTGTAATCAAGGCCTTTCACAATGTACTTTTACTAGCTCAACATTTCAGATGTCATTGCAAGGCTTTTACTCCAGCTGAAATAACTTGTTTTTCTCTGCGAATATGCAATTTTTCTGTGTATATTTAAGAAAATGAGCCTTCTGTCCTCTTTTGTGCCAAAAGGTAGCGTCTGCTAATAAACTAATGCTAATAAATTTCTATCAGAGCTTCACTATACTCTGGTAGCTATAATTGCTACCAGAGCTTCAACATATTTCAAAATACACATTGAAAACAAAAAGGAAGCTTAGTGTAGAGTGTCGTCTAATCTTCAAAGCATAATATAGGCATACTGTTTAATTTACACCTTTGCTGGAAAGCTGACTGGCTTGCTTCTATTTTACAGCCCTGTCATGCACATTCCAAACAAGTGATGATCCAGAAACAAATACTGGATTCCTTAAATATAGAGCATACTCTCAAGTGTGTAAACTGAGCATACTCTCAGCTTAAAAAGGTGCAGAAGCCTTTTCCGACCTGTTTCTATCAAAACAAGAGTGGTGGTGTGTGGAGATGGAAACTGCGTGAGTGACACAGTCTATATTTGCCATAGAAGAGGTGAAGGGATGGAGCTCATATACTTGTTTTCCAAAGAAATACAAGGGCCCGTTGGTTGTGCAACAGGTCTTGTGGGAGGAAGGGAGAAAGGCTACTGGGCTTCTCCCGGAATAATACTGCAAGTGGGTGGAGACTGTTACGAAATGTAGCGGTTCAGTTTCCTACATTTGGATGACATCTGGATGAAATGCGTGTTGTGTAATTAAATGGTTAAATGTGTTTAGCTTAGCATTGAGGCTTTGTTGAATAAAAACTGGAAAGCTGGAGAATGTCTTAAGTGATTGTAAGGTTTAATGGTGCCCTATTCCTTATTTTTTTCAAATATTATTAGTACTATAAAATCAAAAAAGGCTTTTTCTTAAAAAAATTGGGATATTAAGCATTCACAATAACTCAAAGTACACAAAATTATACCAAGGATAAAGCTACTAATTTTGTTGCTGTGCTATTTTGTGATGTGGATAGTGGCCTTGTTCGTAAAATAACTATTCACAAACGTGAATGAGCACTTGGCAGCATTGTTTTAGTATCTTCTGTACTCAAGTGGGTAAATTTCCAGCTGCCCAAAGGTATCAGTGATAAGCGCCACTTGCCAGGGATTTTACAGCCAAAAAAAAATGTTTAGACATAAAATGGGATTTAAAAGTGGATTTAAGTCACAATCCTATTTGTCACCAGCATTGCAGTGATTTGAGGGGAAATGCATGTTGACTGGCATGTATATAAATTCATAGTGAGTTTCACAGTCTGGTTGAAGCCTTTTAACAATAGTGTAGCTGCTATGAATTGCAAAAAAACCCACATACAAGATCCTTTTTCACGAAAGGGCCCTATTTATCCTGGGAGGGTTATATGTATGTTGAGTGTCCTAAATGACTGCTTCAGTCAGGCTTCAATGGAATCTCAATAGAAAACTAAAAGCTGCTTCTTACAGAAAGTAACTTGCATCAGCCAAGCCTCTGCCCACGGCTGACTATGACCTACAGTGAGTATTCCTTAAAACTGGATGAGCAGTGCATGTTCTCTCCAGGCATTTTGTTTTTCCAGTAAAAAAGCATGACCAGAGATCTTTCTGCAACCTTTGTTTCTGGTTCAGAAAAAAAAAAAAAAAAAAAAAAAACCACAAAAAACCACAAACACAAACAGCCCACACAGATTGCTGCATAGGATGATGCAGGAGAGCATTCTCTTTTGAAGAGGAGTCTCCAGCAGGTTTTCTGGCCCATGGCTTGAAACAAAAAAAGCTGCATTTATTTCCCAACGAAGTCTTCTGTGAAGCAAAGTATTCCTCGTCTTCTTTCCTGGTATCTGAGCTCGGCATTTAAGAAAAACAAATTCTTGGCTCACTTTTCTCCATGCATGAAGTGCTGCTTGATCCTATTTACACAGATTAAATTTCTACAATTTTATCAAACGAAAGACTGACTTTGTTGTTGTTAAGAAAACTACATATATTTTATTTTCTCATAGCATGTATGTATGTTCTGTAACCAAATCAGCAGCAATCCCACGTCTGTAATGACTGTATTATGTACTTTCTGGAGGACGCAATGTTGGCCTTTAGCAGACATGTCAGCCTCAAATCCTCTCTAGATTCGTGGGACAATAGTAGCTTTATTCTATTTCATAACTTCCATCGTCCTCTAGGCAGTCAGTATGCTTTATGCCTGACTGAAATGGATGCAAAACATAATTATGACAAGAAAACCTACAGCTCCAAATCCTATCACCTTTCCTATTTTCTTCTCCATCCTGTTTTTACTGAGATGTAGGGACAATGATGCCAGAGACACATTTCTCAGCCTGTTGCAGTCACCCAAGTGTCACGTTAACAGTCTAGAGGTAAAATTGCCGCTGCTACTTCAGCCTGAGGTATCTGCAGCTGGGACCTCCTTTCCACCAGCCCACACAGGAGGAGAGCTTGGATTCACACTGACTCAGGGCTGTCAAACTGCGGCACTCTGATTTATGAGAGATTAAAAATAAAAAGCTGGGCGAGAGTTTGAAAGCTGTCTGTCAAACAGAGAGCGGCACCGAGCCTCCCTCCGCCTGATCGGGGGCTTTAGAGCGACGTTTCAAATTCCCTCTCCGGATGAACGCCTCCCGCCCCCCCACCGCGCCCTTCGCTTCATTTACACCTCGCTAAGCGGCGTGAGAGACCAAAGGACGGAAGGAGTCCCCTCTGCAGACAAGCAAGGCTGGGCAGCCCAGCAGGCTCCCCCGCCCGGCCTACTGCCCGCCGCCCCCCTGACCGCCTCTGCCCAGGCCGCCGGGCCGCACCGGCCGCGCGGCTCCGACAAGCCTGCGCCGCCCCAGGGTCGCCGCCCTCAACAGCCCACCTCGCCCCGCCCGGCCCCCCACCGCTTCCCGCCGCGCCGAGGCTGAGCTCCGCCGCCCCGGACACGGGCCCCCGGCTGCCCCGAAGGAGGACACCGGCCGGCCTTCCCCGGRGCTCCCCCCGCCCGCCCCTACTGCCGGGCAGCGGCCCAGGGCTCGGCGCGTTCCATTCCCCTCGCGTCACGGGGGGGGGTGGGGGCAGGGGCACATCGGAAACCCTTTGCTCCCTCCAGAAGCGGGGCCGAAACCGCTCGCACTGCCGGTGCCCGGTTAGCCGCAGCGGCCCGGCAAGCCTGAGCCCGCTGACGGGAGAGACGGCGGCGCGACGCTGCGGGACGCGGAGGCGGGGGGGGAGGCGGAGTTGGTAGGTTCCGGAGGGGGCAGGCGAGCGCCGAGCGCTGGCGCCCCGGCTGTCAGTTAGAAGCGGCGGCGCGAGGGGTGGGAGGCGCAGCCGGGGCGCGCTCCTGCTGCCTCGGGCTGCCGGAGGAGCCGCCGCTGCCGGGACCCGCCGCCCTCGCCCCGGGCCTCGCTGCGGCGCGGGGCGCGCTCCGGCGTGCGGCAGGTGCAGGGGGCGCGGGCAGAGGCGGCCGCGTCACCGCTCCCCGCCCATCGGCGATGCCGGCGGTGCAGAAAACGGTGTCCGAGATCCGCTCCCGCGCAGAGGGTAAGTGCCGCCCGGCACCCGCCTCTCCCCGGCCGCAGGGAGGGACGGGCGAGCCCGGCCGGCGCTCCGCGACACTCTGGCGGAGTCGCGGCGGGGTCTGCGCCGCCTGGCCGGGAGGGGGCGGCGGGGAGACGAGGCGGCGGGAGCCGGTGTCACGCCGGCCGCTGCAATGCCGCCCGCCGCGCCGCTCCTCACCGCCGCCTCCGGTCGCGCCGTGCCCGCCGCCCGCTTCCCGACCGCGGAGGGGAGGTGAGGGAGGATGGCTTCGCATCGTCCGTTCTCCCCCCGCCGCGCACCTGAGCGCGGGTCGGCCCCCCCCCGCATCGCCCAGGCTGCGGCGGCGGGCGCTTGCAGCGGCCGGGCATCGACCCCAGCGCTGGGGCGTGAGCGGCGGTGGCGGCGGTGGTGGGCTGCGGGCGGTCTCGTATCTATGGCTGTCCATTGTGTGCCGGGAGCGGTGAGCCCCCGGGCAGCGGCTTGCGCGCCAGCGGTGGCAGCGTTTCAGGGCGAGCGGTTGTTTCCTTTTGCCGGGTGTGTCTGGCGGCGCGGCCCGCCGGCCCCGAGCGGCGGGGGCAGGGGCAGCGGTGGCTCACGCCTGGGGTATTCGCCCGAGGAGTAAGTCGGCATACCTTTCATACGTAGTGTGTAAGTGTACACTGATCGTCAGAAATAAACGTTTCTGATGCAGGGAACGTGCCTGAAAGCTTCAGACCCTGCTGATGTTTCATGCCTAACTAAGGGTTAGGATTGCTCGCCTTCAGGTAGGAGCATGTCAAGAGCTGCCTTGTAAAAAGAATCACTTCAGTGAAATTATCTTAATATAATACTTATTGCATGCAAAAGTAAGATTTGAAATCACCGATACCAAAGCAGTGGCATATTGGGGCAGCTTATGATTTTCAGTTGCTGTAGGTAATGATAGCAATGTCACTGTAATGACGCAGGTATGCAGGTTTTAGCCCTTTGTCCGGAAGTTTTCGCACTTAAAACCATTACATCAGGTTGATTATTTTTTGGCTTTGTTTGGCTATATAGGGCGGTAGAAACTTTCTCCTTGTATCTATCTTCCTTTGTCCAAACAAAGGATTTTTTTTTTTTTTTTTTGCACTAGGAAGAGCATGAAGAAAGATAGATTGGAAGTAGGCTGTTATCTTGATGTTCTTTTCTGTTTCTCCCATGTTACACGCCTTCCTCCCCCAAAAGTAGGTTTGTAGGAGGCCTGGCTCTGCCTCTACCTATGAAATGTTAGCTGGCCAAGAAATAGACGAATGCATCTTTCTAAGAAAAAAGGAAGAAGGTGCATCCTTCCAGGGACACTTTTGAAATGTGTTTACAACCAGAGCAGCTGTGCTGCTATACCCACAGTGATTAGTAGATGCATATAATGGTACTAGTTAAATGTCAAAATTTTCAGTGCCTAATTTCAGTTCTTTTCTAGTCATTCTCTTCCAGACAGTTGGATTTCACTGCACACTTAGCACAAATAAATTGGGAAAATTGATGCTCTCTTTAAAATGATCTAATTACAGGAATCTTAACGGTTATTAAATGAACAAATGTGGTGTTCCCTAAAGGTAAATGTCTATCTAAGATGTGCAGATGCAGTAAAAGGAAAAAAAAAAAAAAAAAAAAAGAGTCTAGCTTCTTTGAATAGTGTTCAGGGTTGGATGACTGTAAGACAGTTGAATACAGGGTTTAAGAGGCTTCTCAAAAATACTTTCTTTAGGGCTGAAAATAGGTATGAAACTTCTTTTAAGAAACTTAACTTTCGGAAAATGACATGATAGTTTTTCATCATAGCAGTGGAGTTATTGACTCATGCTATACTATATATTACTCAAAGAAAAATTACTTATATGTTTATAATTATGTATTACTCAAAAATAATTTTAAAACTGTTACTGTTTTTTTACTTTTATATTAACGTGATGCTTACTAGTTAATTTTATTTATATTCAGGTCAGTTTGTTTATGCTCAGTTCATTCACAATGAAACCAATGTCAATGAGTCCCTTACTTCCTTTTTGAGATTAATGGCTTCCAAGTCTATTTAGTCCACACATTTGGGCTGTGTGGCTGGTGTTTCTAAACAGTTCTTTTTAAGTAAATGTTACTATTTTCTGAAAAAGAGAGCTCCAGAGTTCTGCAATGTGGGTCTCATCCCTAGCATTTGACAGTGACATAAAGGAACTGTAAAACCCTAGCTCTGGCCATCATAGGAGGCTCTTAGATAAGCACTGTGCAAAGTGATGATAAGGCTGCCTTCAGAGACCTCTACCAAAGTCTTGCCTACAGGGCAGACTAGGACGTTCTTGTTACTGGCAGTGTTCTTTGGAAGTCTCTGGTAATACTGTAATCACAAACAGCAGCTTCTGTAAGTGCTGGTATGGCATGGACCRTTCCTTAGAGTAGCCTAAGACTTGTGGGGATCTGATAGACAAGCTTAATATTACTTCCCTTATTCTAGAATTTTTGTATTGTATCTTTGGGGTTAAAACCTCATTTTTCTCTCCTGTCACTGTAGCAACTAATTTCTGCTTCAGAGACCTTTTCCATGGATCATGAGCTACCTTGTCAGGCTGGACTGTCTTGACATCATCTCAGAACTAAGCTCTTTCTGACATTAAGAGAGAGTAATACTATTATTAGAGAAAATCAACTGTTGTGCTCAGATGAAATAAACTAAGCCAGAACTGTCAGAATGATGCACACATATTATTTCCAAGAATTGGTCGACAGTTGCACAGAAGAATTGACATGTCTGTGAGAATTTAATGTCTGTAAGACAATGTTACCTGCATAAAGAATTTGGTTGTAAAGGAACTACTATTTTTGTGGCATTCTTCCAAACCTCTGCAGGTTCTTGTGCTCTTCATGGCTGATGAAAGATAACCAGGCACGCTTACAACTTTTTTTTAATAGATTTTTGTGCTTATTATCCCTGTTGCAAAGAACACCACATGCAGTTCA
The DNA here is from genome assembly GCA_030449065.1 of Oceanodroma leucorhoa. NCBI lineage: Eukaryota > Metazoa > Chordata > Aves > Procellariiformes > Oceanodroma > Oceanodroma leucorhoa. The sequence goes on from JASVER010000005.1 coordinate 18,122,426, forward strand.
CCATAAGCCTAGGAAACGCTGCAGTTCTAAAGTGGCATGTGTATCAATAAAGTCCCACTCAAGGCATGGAAGATCTGGCCCTCCTAAATTAATTCCGGAAATCGCTACATGTGTTTTCACCACCAGTAACCTTAATTCAGAATTGTACCTGGGTTTTAGACATTTGATGCTGTGGAAGTAGCATCAGTGTCATGTATTCTGCAGTTGCAAAACACATGGGGAATCTTTGAGTAGTGTAGCCTACATCTAGCTTTATTAAATACAGTAATTAGCTATGGTTATTTTAGCTATATATAGCTGCACAGTTAATATATGCATCTATTAAATAATATGAAATGGAATCATTGAAAACATTTTATTTCTTTTGAGAGGCTCTGGGAGAGTGGAATTGTGGTTGGCAGTTCTTATTAGGGTTTTCTGAAGGTTGAAGCATTAAGTCTTTTCCTCTGTGTATTGGTGGAGTTCAGTGAACTATATTACGTCGTCAAGAAAGGGTAGAAATTTGAGCTGCCATGGGGCAGTAGGTAATAACTAGTTCTTCATATTAGTGGAGGTAGATGCCTGTATGAAAACTAGATGAAGCTGAACTTGTGCAAGATGAGATGACTTTCATATGAAGAGGGAGTGTGTTTGGAAATTCTGTAGTAGTCATCAGATTGTCTTCAGCAGACCATCTGTTTTTGTAATGTCTAATATATCCTTAGGTGTTTCTACTCATGGACTATAGGACTATATAGCGTTTTACCAGATGTAGTGCTCATTGTAGTCACTTGTGTCTGTTTTTTTTTCTGCCAAGTCTGTTTTGCAGACTGTTGAGATCCCAGTGCTTCGTAACAGGAGAAATCTTGGTCTAGTTCTAGCTCAGGCTTGGCCATCTCTGTGGTACCAGCAGGTTCAAGCAGGTCATTGCAATTCCCTTCTGTGCTCTGACTGCTCAGAAGGACAGACTGACGGGCCAGGTTCTCAGCGCCTGTTCTGTCATCGAAGGTCTATCAYGGCATTATGACAAATAACTCTGAAGGCACCTTCTTTTTCATAATTATACCCTCTTTGAACTGTGCTGCGTTCTTCTGGAATGTGAGCTAGCAGACTTACTCATGTAAGACGTTCTTGGCTACAGCACCAGTTTTCAAAGCTTTTGAATGCTGTACTTTGAGAATAAAAAAGTTTTTAATTATTAAGGGAAGTGAATTAAAATACTTCTGGTGATTTGAGTGAGGGTTTTCTTTCCCTCCCTTTTTTTCCATGTTACAGTCTATCTGTATTTACCTTTGTCCATTTCTTGTAATGAAAATGAGACTGATTTAAGGAATGAAAGCTGAAACTGTTAAACTATCCTACCTAAGGCAAAATTTRGATATATGGAAAATATTTGGACAGTGTTTACTCTTTAGAATTTATTGTTATTGTTTTACTAATTTAGAAACTTTATTATCAAAACTGGTTTAGGAAGAGTCCCTGTAAATATTATGTGTTGGAACAGAGTTGCTTCTTCCAAATTTATTCTTGGAAGCAAAACATGATCTTCAGTGGGTTATTGTGTTGGAGAAAGCTCAAGTTGGTTGTTTGGGGGCTTTTTTTGTTTGTTTGTTTTATTGGTTATTTATTTATTTGGGCTTTGTTGTTGTTGAAGGTGTTATTTTTCCTGGCAAAACTGAAAACATGTATTCTATGCAAAATACACATTTTGCTATGAATTTTTTTTTCAGGTACAGCTTGTACCCTGGGAAGTAACTAGCTAGTCTCCATATTTTCAGAATTCACAACAATTCTGTTTCCAGTTCCTTCTTGCTTTTTCCCCACTCTTGCATATAATTTACTTCCATTCTTTAGTTTTGAACAGATTGAAGGAAATCCTGGACCAAAACCTCAGTTATTTGTTGAGTGACTTTGAATGAAATTTGTGGTGTTTTGTGTTTATCCGTCAATAATTTCCAGATTCTGTGTGCAAATAACTTTTGGAGTGCAGAACAAAATACCATGTACAGTCATTCTAGTTTATGCAACGGCTTTGTAAATGAACTTTTTGATTAGGGTAATAGTTGCATTCCTTTGATGTTGAAGCACATTTTTAATTGGTTTTGGCCCTGTAGTGACATAAAATAATAAAATAATCAAAATACATTATCAGGAAGTGTGATATTAAGAGGAAATTACTTTTGAAACTTGCCATTTCTGCATAATAAATTGTCAGAATTGTATGATGTGTTGGCATTTCCTACTCTTTTTAAAGCGCTGACTTACAACTTTTTTCAAGTCAGATGCTTTTCTGTCATTGGGGGCATGTAAGAATGTATGTCATAGAATCTGTTTGATAATTCAGCTGTGGTTAAATATCAGCTCAACTCTGGTTAAATATCATCAGTTTTGCAAGCTACAGCAGAGGAAGAAAAGTCTTGGAATATATTTGTTCTTCTTTCTGAATAGCAGGTCTTACTAGTACAGCATCACAGTTCCTGTTGGAAATGTGATAATTGCTGTTTTGCCAAAGATAAGACTTCAAATTTATTACGAAGAGGTACTTCAGAATTTGCTGTGACCTTARATTGTTGTGGCCTGTGGGCCAAAAAGAGTGATGCTACTTTTAATTTTAAGCCCTGGAACAATGCTTTTCTGATAGCTTAGGGGGATGAACAACCAGGAAGAGAGTTAGGTGAGTATCAGTTTAATACCTGTAACACAGCAATAACTACACTTTTTTWAAAAAAAAAAGAGATTAGATTGAATCCTTCATCTTGAGTGCTTTTATTCTTCACACTGATTTTTCATAATCGGAATTTTGTAACGGCTGATGCATTGCTATTGTCTGTGCATATGTTGTGGGGTTTTTATCCTCCCTGTCTGGATTCTGTACTTCAGGTTTTTATAATTTTTGCTTTTTCAACTTTCTGAATGTTTGGGTCAACGCTTTTCCGTTGTCTTGGAACCTTCTATTGGATTACAGAAGGGCAACCAACTCTTTAATTCTTGCTGTGTTAAACACATCCTTTTCAAACACAACCTTATCAAAAACTCAGCTACTTTCACCAAGAGATGATCTGGTGAAATTTCCCTTCCATTCTTAACGATGGGTGTGCTTTATTTGTTCTTGTAGACAGTATTTTTATGACAGGCCGGCTTCTACTTATTTGATTAATAGGCTGAGTCCATACGAATTGGTTTGATGCCAATGGATCCTCACTTCTAGAGGAAGAAATATAGCACTTAGTAGCTTTTTTGCAAAGTGGTGAGCTTTTATGTAGACCTGCTGCACTGAAACATGAGGTTAGTCAGCAGTTAAGCTCTAGCTTATAGTTTGGGCTTTTAAAATTTCGTAGAAAGGTAGCTCTTAAAAATTGGGGGGTGATGTAATGCAGTTAGGCTCAGGTTTGAGAGTGTAGTTTGATAGATGTCCTGCTTCATATTTGAAAGTGACTAGTTGAAATGATACGCGTCTTAGACGTGATTTCCTGTAAGGTGCCAGATTGCATCAGGGATTGTAATAATGGGACAAATCTGCAGCCTTTATTTCTGTCCTCTTGACTGTAGATTGGTAGGCATTTCAAATGAACGTATGAGCTACCATAACTTTAACGTCCTTCCTTGTTGAAAAGCTTATCCCTTTTTAATTTTAATTCCTGGCATTACTTTGGGCCGTTTGAGTACCAACCAGTTGTTGTCAAATTCTTCACTCTCCTTATGTAAATAAAATATAGTGAAGATTTCCTTGCAGGTCATATTTGAAAAAAATGGCTATAATTAAATAAAGCTTTTGATGATTTAATCTGTTTATGCTAGATGAGCGTAGGCGAGACATGGCATAAATTGGAAATGCTTTATGATAGTTTTCTGAAGATGCGGAATACAAACCAACCCTGGGAATGCGATAGATATAATTTTTAGTTGCAATTCCAGTGAATGCATCACGTGGGAAAACTCCCCATCGTGCTAAAGTTGGTACCTATGAATGTGCTACGGTCCTGTATCTGACAAATTAGTGGAAAATTTCACTTACAAAACGTAATATATTGACTTTAAAAACAAAACAAAACTGTTGTAGGGTAGGCCTGTCGGGCATGCAGGCCAGGGTGGTATAGTGCTCCTGAAGACCGTTGGCATGCTGAGAGCCCAGGAGTGGTGCCTGAGCTTTGGCTTGCCTTGCAGCTATGCGGCAGAGAGTTCTCTTTGACCTCGGGCTGTTCTGAAAATCAGCAGCTACCTGGCAAGAGGAGTATGGACAATTTCTGACCAGGCATTAGGCATTAACAAACAGGTAATACATAGTGTTTAATGCCTGCTAACATTTGCTTTAACTCTATCACTGTCAGTATTCAAGGCTTATACTGGCATAAGTTTTCAAATGAATGCATTAAAATTAAAGTAGTACATTCCACAAATGTGCAAACTCTTATTTTCTGAACTTAGTCAGGCTAGGTTGGTACTTTTGACACAATAGTTTCCAACTTTTCCACCCAAGTGCTCTCACAGGAGCTGTATTTTGTGTTTGCTCCTTCATCAAACAACTGGAAAGTAAATGTCCTATACCCAGAATGAAGGTGCGCTCGCCATGTGATGGATGGCTCAGTCAGGTATAAACGTGACTGGATGCGCACCTGCAGCTTGACTGAAAACCTAGTCGTCTTAAAGATGTACCTATATCCAGTCGTGTTATAGGGATATATGTTTATGGAGTTGTGTACTGGAGGTTGTGCATAGCCAGCTATATGATGGTTGTCACCCCAAGGAGAGGTAATGACAAGAATAGGAAATGGCATGCTTAGTCTGCCATGTGCGCCCGTGTGGTTCCTTGAGTCGAGGAGTATTGTATGGACGCTTGTTCACATGGGCCCAGCCTGTTAGGCTGGCTGCCCTTTGTCTGAAGGGTCTTCTTGAAATACATACTGAAGTTTGAATAGAAGTGTGTTGGATGTGTGCCTTTCATTGGGGGAGTTGGAATGAAAGAAACAGAGAAATTGCAGTGGATGAATGTAGTAGTGGGGATTTCCTGCGTAGTAATGGAATCTGTGAATTCTGAATGGCAAATGGCATGAAATTACAAGTTTTTGCTGAGTCTTTGCACAGTGTGTGGAGACTTGACCTTGCGAGGTAGTGTCTGAAATATACAAATATTCTGGATATAATGTGTAAGAGGCTATGTAGCGGGCCTGGAGAATGGACTTGGATTTTGTATAACCTGTTTGTAAGGATTTATAGAACATGCTAGAAATAAGCTTTAAGTTTTCATGTACAGCCTTAATTGTCCGTGACATGCATATACATTCTAATGTATTCAGTTGCCTTCTAGCATAGTTTTTTTTCTATGTATCTTTCTCATTTGGCATACAAAATGAACAGTGCTTATTTAACAAGAAGCTATATACACACAGATTATTGTTATAATATTAAAACTTTTCCGTGATTGATTTATGCCATACCTGTGTTTACTCCAGCCTGAACAGACTGCTTAGGCCTGTTGGTCATCAATGTAATGGCTGAGTGGTTGACAAAACGTTAGTGAAAAGAGAGAAGACTAGATTGGTATCCCCTTTTACAGATGAAAGTCGTGATTCAGGTTGGTACAAGATTCCTCATAGTTTATAAAAGAATATACACAAAGGTCAGCTTTCACTGACTAGTGGAGGCAGGTCGATAAATCTAATAATACCATTTCAAGTTAAGCACAGACAAAATGAAGAATATATGGATGTCACTTCTTTGGGAATAATCTGGCTGATGTCATGCAGAAAATTTGTAGCAGGTGGAAGAATGGTGTCCCATTAACCAACAAATGCTTAGTGGCCTTGGCTTCCAAGGATCACGTCCTTCCAGCTCAAGATTGGTCCATCACAATGAGCAAGAAATCAAGCGAAGGTGGCAGTAAGACTGAATGGATTAGGAAGGAGCTCCTGACAAAACTCAAGTGTAAAAAGGGAGCACACAAGAGGTGAAAGCAGGGACAGGTGGCTGGAGAGGAGTATAGAGGGATGGCGTTAGCTAGCAAAGCCAAAGCCCACCTGGGCTTTAATCCGGTGAGGGCCTTGTAGAAGCCTTTCTTGTTCTCCTTCAGATGTAACAGCAGGAAGAAGATGACTATGGGAAATGTGGGCCTGCCTGCTGAATGAGGCAGGGAACCTGGAGACAGAGGATGCAGAAGAGGATGCAGTACGTCTCTTCTATGCACAAGTCCTTTCTCTTTGGTCTCTACTGAAAAGATCAGTCTTCAGGAACCACAGGTTCCTGGTACCAGTTAGAAAGTCTGAAGCAAGAAAGACTTACCTCRGTGGAGGAGGACCAGGTTAGGGAACACTTAAACAAACTGGGAATACACGAGTCCATGAGACCTGTTCAGATGCATTCCTGAGTGCAGAGGGAGCTGGCAGGTCTCACTGTTACCTTTGCAAGGTCATGATGGTCGGGGTGGGGAGAGGTCCTGAGGACTGGAAGAATATAATCGATCTCACTGTAGGGTAGCTTACATTAGTTTTCTGTGTTTGCTTAGTTTTAGTTGTGACAATTTTCTATGAGTATTTCTCAGAGTAGGTGGTTTGTGCAAATGAATTAGTCGTTTTGATTTAAGATAGCTGTACTGGACACATGCTTTTTGTATTTAATTTCATTGTTTGGACATCCTCTTGGTGAACTGTTTTTTTACCACTGAGATTAATGGTTAAATTTTCACAAAGTTTTTATAAGAAATGTACCTGTTTGTGTGTTCTTTTGCAAAGTTTAAATTGTTAAACTACTACAGGGGGGTGTGTGTGACACTAGTTTAAAAGGGGAAAGTGTGTTATGTGTATATGTGTGTATTGGGCAGATGTGCAGGAAAATAGATGAAGTAGTATGGAATGAATTGTATAAAGGTTATAGTAAATGTCCCTTTAAGTATTTGACTTTCCTTTAAATTTAGCAATGACCAATGTTAAATTTTACCTGCAAAACTGGAAACTGTTGAATGATCTGTATACAATATAGAGATTTTCTGAGTTTTTAATGCTTATTTATCAGATAACTGTATTTTTCATTACATGTTGCCCAGAATTACTGGTATTACTGGTATATTCTTGAACTTCTTGCCTTTTTCTTATGTTAGTGTTAATATATTTCTCCTGGTGTCTTCCTTTTTAAATATTTGTTTACCTTACTACTGGAAGTAATTTTTTGAGGTTGGGGGTTTTCCCCTTTTTTGGGGGGGGAGGGGATGCTCACTTCTGGGTTCAAATGCATCAGCAGACAATAGTTCATTTCATACTGCCATGAAGCAGCACAAGCTATTTAAGTGTACTTGTGAATTCAGTAGATTTTATAGTTATTCATTATAGCTTTACAAAGCATCTTGACTATATACTTTTTTGGTTTTTAAATGATCATTACTTGTGAGAAATGCAAATTCACAATAGATGGGGGGTTTTTTTGTCATAAAGTGCCTTGAATCTTGTGTATGTGTGTATATAAAGCTATTTATATGGAAAACTATACTGTGTTTTTACAGGCTATGAGAAGACAGATGATGTTTCAGAGAAAACTTCTCTAGCTGATCAAGAGGAACTGAGAACTATATTCATCAATCAGCCCCAGCTAACCAAATTCTGCAATAATCATGTCAGGTACTAACTAGTGTTTTTTTAATACATATTTAATTTCAGAACATTGCATGTTGCATAGCAAAAATGAAGAAAACATTTTGTTTATTCCACTTCTGCAGTTTCCTCTTACCACTAGTTACAGTCTCAGACTCTGGAGGGGGGAATGAAGTGAAATGAGGAGAGCAGCAGAGCTGTCTCAATTACAAACCTGACCTTCTGCGTTTTAAATACAGGGTGGGGAAGGTACAGATGCTTTACAGCTGTACCATCAGCATGTCCCTAGAGGATGGATTTGTTCTTCAGCTTTCAGTTCAGTTGAAGTTCAGTACATCTTTGAACGTATTTCTGGTAGCTGGATGCCAATGTAGATGTACTTCACTTGAGCATGGCATTGTTTGTGCTTTGGAAACTCTTTTTCAGTCAGCCAGCTACAAAGATGCTGTGGTTGCTTATGAAACTAGTTTTGAATTTCAAGTTCAGGCTTTAGGGCTCTGCTGATGGTTTATGTTGTGGTTTTTTGTTTGTTTTTGTTGAATTTTAAGTAATACACTGAATACTCATAAGTAATGTACGTTTAGATCTGATAACATCCTCAGTTCTGTTGTTAAAATTCAAAGTAAATGAATGGCAAAGATACCCCTGTCACAAGTAGGTGTGTTTTCTGAAGGTTCCTTTGATAATATGCAGAAATTTTATAGACATTGAGAATAATGTGGTGAGGTTTCTCCATGGCCTTGAGAAACTTTTAAGGCTTTTTGTTTGTGTATGCAACTTGCCTTTTCTGTCTTTTGCTTTGTTTCTTGACAGTATTGAGCTTTTTTTGCAGGATACATTCATTGCCCCTTTAAATTGACTTTCACACAAAGTCGAAGTAAATATTACTAACTTTAAAAGGGTTTAAAATATTGTTACAAGTCTTTTGCTTGCAAGTTTTTGGCATGATTATTTTCACTGTTACTGTTTTAGGACCTTAGATGGTAGCAGTCTATCCTTAAACAAATGAAAGGCTGACAAAGAGCTGGGAGCTCAAACATTTTGTAATGATGGCTTAGAGATTATTACGCTGGGATAAGATGTATTCTGTTCTTCCAGTCTAGCAAAACTACACTTAATGTCCAATATTTATCAGTTTAAAATAAAAAAGTGAACTTCCCATTCAGTGGAGGGTATAGGGTTTTATCTTCTAATACATTTTCATTATTTTAATTATTTCTGAAATGCACCATTTCAAATGAGTTGATCCTCTTGTTAGGTTTTTTGCATTGAATCGTGCAGACTCGTACCCAGTGCAGAAGCTCCACAGCTCCTCAGTCCTGACTTAGCACCCTCCCCATTACGCTTGTTATACCCCAAGAACGTTGTCTGAGCTGGAGCCGTTGCGCAGTTACCGGCCCGGCGTGCGCCGCGGCTGGCGGGGCGGGGCACTCCTCTGGGCCCGAGAGCTGCAGGCCTGGGGCCTGCCCCACCGGCTCCCTCGGCGGTGGTGCAACCGCCTGACTGCTGCCTTCTCTTTATGTTTTTTTCCTCTCCTCGTTGCCTGTAGCCGAGTGGCAGCCGGGCTCGGCTGCTTCCCACCGAGCAGGCAGAGGTGACCAGGGCGCTTCTTGCCTCAGCGTGGAAGCTCGCGGCAGTTTCCGTGGGCAGCGGGCACGTCCCCGGGCGAGCCAGCTCCCTGCCGCCTGCAGGGCTGCCGCGGGAGAAGTCTTTCAGTTTCTCTTTTAGCYAAAACAAATCTGTTCGCTAGCACAGAAGTCACAAAAGGTTCTGTTTTATTTGAAAGCTTGTATAACTGAGAGGGAAGGAATACATTTGAAGATTTTTTTGTGCTGTAATAATAGTGCATGTTTTTGTCTCTTTCTCTCAGCACTGCAAAGTACAATATAATCACATTCCTGCCAAGGTTCCTTTATTCCCAGTTCAGAAGAGCTGCTAATGCATTTTTTCTTTTTATTGCATTACTTCAGGTAAGATCAACAGTAAGATCCTAATGTTTCAAACTTGTTGAGAGAGCATTTATACTATAGACAGTGTTTTGCAGAGATACTGAGGTTGGTGTACCGTACTTTCTGAGCTTGCTAACCTCTCAGAATAGCTGTATTGTGTAGATGTATCTTTTATAAATGATTGGGGTTTTTTGTGGGTTTTTTACTTCTTGCAGATAATACAATACACACAAAGATTTTTCTGTAAAACAGGTTAAGTATAGCTGAAATGCTGTCAGGTGAAAAAGAAAGTTGTGACTGGAAAATCCCATTTAAAAATGTCTGGCATGCACAGAAAAATGTTACCCATCATTGGCATTTCTCATAGTGGAGGGTACTGCCTAAAAACCTGGACTTTATGAACTTTAATCCTGTAGTCTGTTTTGAGGGGCAGGAATTGCAGCCAAAGAGAAGTGATTATTTATTCTTAGAGTGAAGCTGATAAGTATTGAAGTTGAACCTAGATGGGAGTCCAGTACTGTAGCAGCTATTTCCCATATCCCAGCTCATTAACTGTGCTGGCTAGGAAGAAAGCACACAGTCTTTTCTATACCACCACTGTAGCTTCATGCAGTATGTTTGTAAGGGGCTATCCCTGACCCAGCTTACTGAGAAGTATGTAACGTTTTGCAGATATATCAGAATATCTTAATTTTTCAGTAGTTCAAGTTGGTAAAGCAGATTGTGGTTTTTTGTATACTATTCTATGAATGCAATAGCTGATGATGAATGAAAATTGAACTGTGGGCAGGTGCAGTGATAATTACCATTGTCTAGTTCTGTATTCTTAATCATCTTTGATAAAAACACATTTTCCACGTAATTTCTAGTGCATGTTTTRGAATGTGTTGATTTGTCTGTTGTGGAGATTGTTTGGTATGTCAATTCCTAACACAAAAATTGCTAAAATAGTGGCACATACACTACCACGTGTACTTTTTCCTCCCTCACTTCAGGTGTTTCAGCACGTGAAAGTTGATTCCTCTGTACTTAYTCAGGTTTCTTTGCTTCTACTATAAGGGCTTGGAGCAGTTTCTTAGGATACATCTGCACAGGTAGCTTACACTGTTTTCTAGCAGAAAAAAGAAATCTGAAGTTCAGGGCTTCATTAGGTTGTCTGCTTGCAAACCTGTGGCTTCTAAATAAACAGCCTTTTGACCCCATCTGGCATCTCGCGCTAATCCAGTGGTCCAGCAGCGTTCCTTGTGGTACCACTGTGTGCGTCAAGCTAGACACAGAATGTGGGGTTTCAGAAACTGTTTGAGGTTTGGCATGACTAGGTGAGAGGCTGGCAGGTAGGGGTTTAGAATGGTTAGGAAGTGGAGCRGTTAGGACTCACAAGCCCACCATCTCGTATCAGGCTATCAGTGAGACCACAGTGGCAGGAGTAAGAAATATGGGGTAATGGAACCAGGGTGCAGGCTGGTGCCTGTTTTGCTTTCATATTTTGCCTGGAAAATAATGTGTAATTGGAATGCGGGAGTTTGGGCATACATGTAGGGAGGAATGAAAGGGTAGGAATAGCTGGAGAAGTGATAGATCTCTTTCCATTGCAGCCAACACATAGGCACTTGCCCAACAGTAACTTTTTCTGCCTGGTTTCCATTTAATTGCTTGAAAAATGTGGTCCAGAGTAACATGAAAAATAGATCTATATTGGTCTTACTCCAAGAAACATAGCATATTACATATAACGTCCTGTTTTCTTTCAGAAGCACAATGTGGTGGTAGCAAAAAGACATGTATATGATTCATAAATAACATTGGCTGTTTTTCAAAACATTTTATGATAAATTGAGGATGTCTTCTAACCAAATTGAGGCACCGCTTATTGGTGTACTCTTTTCTTGCAAAGATGTCATTGTGGTCATGTGGGCTGCATTGCCTATTATAAGTCTGTTAAGGCAGCAATCCTCTCACCTATCAATGTTGCCATTAAGAACTCTAGCCAATATAAAGATAATTATGGATAACCATCCATGTATATCACATAAGTAGCTGCATCTTCTCAGCATTTGCTTTACATCCACATTTGCTTGCACCATCTGTGCCCATATCTGCTTAACAAAAATGGGTTTCTTACAATAGTCTGGCAGAAAGCAGCTATTTGAAATTTATCAATTAATAACTAGTATGATACAAAATACCTCTTAGAGATTAAAACTGTAAGGAAGTAAAACCACCTTGGACATGTGTCCACTCTAACACAAATCTATACTGAAAAAATTAATTGTATTTTATAAATATGTATTTTAATTTAATTTGAAACACAGAAAAGGAAGGTGAATATTCTGCAGACACTAAAACCTCTGAAAGTAACTCCACTGAATTCTATGCTATTTAAAATGCAAATGTTGCTTTATTGTATCAGCTTTTTTTTAATTGAAGACAATAACCCTCTCTTGGAAATAATCAGCACCATGTCTAAAAAGTAAATCCAGTTGCTTTGTCTGTATTTGCACAGAAAGTACTGCTTCTTGTATTAAAAATGTTTTCAACCAGCAATGCAAACAATTTTTTTCTCTCTTTTTAATAGCAAATACCAGATGTATCACCAACAGGCCGTTACACAACATTGGTCCCTCTCTTATTTATTTTAGCTGTAGCTGCAGTGAAGGAGATAATAGAGGATATTGTAAGTATTTAATAGCAATATTTTGTAAATAGCTTTCAGATTTTTCATGGAGTATTTAACAAAATTTTTGTAATATAATTCTGTGTTGACCCATTCTTGCCTTCTGGATGCTTTTGAAAACTTCTAAACCTACTTACTTCAGAAGATGAAATCTTTAGAATATGGTGTTATGATTTGAAAGTGTGTTTACTATATATATAAGTGACAATAACATGGTAAAACAGTGACTGTTATGTTTATTATATAGATTGTTTCTAGTCAAACAGTTCTCATTAATGAAGTACAAGCATATTTTAAAGTGTGAACTGGAACCAAAGACTCCACAGAACCTAGTCACGTCCAGAATATTGCCAATTTTCTCAAAGAGGGCTCTGCTAAAAGAAGATTGGAAGCTACTGAACTAATCTCTGGTGAAATCTATTTTAAAACCAAATAACCTTTAAATATTTATTTGGTTCAAAAAACTTTTTTTTTCCTGCATGAGCAGGAGCAGAGTCCTTTACTCTCACTAATTATACCTGTGAGCTGGATTTAAGTTCAATCTGTGAATGAGATACTAGACTGACATTTTATAGGAAAATTGTGAGAACCTCTGGCTTTACTCACAATGAAGAGGGTAGGATTAGAAAAAATCTTTCCAGGATCCTTTTTATTTTTACATCTTTTTTTGAGGTGCCTTTAAAAAATAGATAAGCCCTCAGGAACTCAGTGTTGAGGATCTAAGAGGCTGCACAGTCTCAAGCATCTTCACTTGTCCACCATACCTGAAACTGGATGGATTTTTGTTTCACGACCAAATAATTCCTGGACCTTCCTAAAAAGTGTCTTCTAACTTGCTACTGGAATTATAATGTGACACTTTTAGTATGTTTAGAATAGTAATCTATTTGGTTTGATACATTTTAGATGAATGAGTACAGGTCACTAATGTGCCATAAAGTTTTAAAAAGGGATTTTCCCCAGTTGTCAAATCTAGGTCCAAATCCAGGGCCATGCATCTGTTGTATCTCTTTATTTCTAAAGTCACGTGCATAAAATCCTTGGTTTCACTGCTGTGACTTTGCACAGTTTTGTAGACAGAAAGGGGAATAGGCCTTTTTCAGTTTTTCCTGTTACTCCAGCCCAGTGCAATTTACTGTTAGTCTTTCATGTCTTGGTGCTAAGTGTGATCTGCTGACACCTGATGGCGAGGAACGCACACAGAATGCTTGTCCTTGTTAGGCAGGTGTTTGTGGTAGTGGTTGTTTCGCTTTCGTCTTGCATTGAATGAAAACTTTAAAAGAGCTGGGATGTTGTCATGGCTTAGAAGTGTCCATTCGGACTTCTGTTTTGTGGGTAGGGAAAGAAATTTCAGGCTCTGTTTCACTTCACACAAAAAATGTTGGGGTTTTCTGAATATTTTCCTGCCTGCTCTTCACTGAAAGCGTATGGTAAAACCTGTCTCTCTACTTTGCGTAACATAGTTGAGTCTTTTAGTTGATGTCTTTTGTATCTGAGGAATTAGTCTTGATGATTTACCAGATCACTCTAGATGCTAAGAATTTCTTCATCTGCTCTTGTTCTGTTTTAGTTTTGCAGATATGTTATGTGGAGGACAAGAAGTTAGATATATAATAATATGGCAGAGTGCCTTGTCCACTAGAGGAGTAGTGTTCCTGTTTGGTTTTTTACATTGTGGGYTGTTCTCTTGATTTTTGGAAAGGGTTGCAGGTAATACAGTCTTTTCCTGCACGCAAATAGTAGGCTTCCTGGGAGCATCAGATTTATTGTGTATGAGCAGAATTGCAATGTATGTGCAGAAACACGATAAAGAGGAAGAGGGTCGAGCTGCAAAGAAGCTCTGAAATGAAGGGTGGCTGGTCACATGGTGCTTTTCCTGCTGTTACAGTCAACTCAATCTTCTCCTCAGTTACCTCTGTGAATGGATGATAGGCAAGATACATTGTCCTGCCGGGTTGTATGAAGCTCCTGAGCCACAGAGTTGAGTGGTCCTGCAAGAGACAATGATGGTTCTGTTAAATGTCTTTGCTCTATTTTGCATTTCTAGTATCTGCTGCCCAATAGTCAGTTCCTCCTTAAATGTCTCTGTTGCTTTCTCTTTACATAAACAAAATCCCTTTTAAAAAAGCCATAAAATCAATTCATGTTCTTTCAGATATTTTTAACCATTCTGCTGTTAATGCTTACAGACTTACACCATCTGTCAGTGTCTAGGCAAATATAAAACTGAGGCTGCTGCTACTGTACAAAGTGTCCTTTTTGAAATTATCTCATCCACTTGCTTTTCTTTTCTGTCATTTGTTTCTACCATTTGCTCTTTGCAACTTGAAGTGTACAGTTTGGCGTGGGGGGGAAGACAGGGAACAGGTTTAGTGTTTTTTGCATATATCAGCTAAAACAATAAGGTTCTCATTACCAAATACTACAGAGAAACCTAAAGGCAATTCAAATACTATTTTTCTTTCTACTAAGTTTACATTGTCTCAGCATGTAGTTAATTCCTGCTGTACTTAGATGAAACTGAATGAGATGAAGGAGCTGATTGGGAGAMTCTAGGTGCTAATTTAAAGGTTCTGTGTATGTGTGTATATATATCTATATATATCTGATGGTAACTACATTAATTTCTCAGTTGCACAGCTGAGTTTCACACACTATATCCAAATAAAACAATTTGCTGTGTTTTTGTAGTCAAACAGGTATGAAACTTAATGTTGCCTACTACTTATATCATGCAGGAATATTTGTCTGACTCTGACAGCTCTACCTTTTTTCCTGGGAAAGCTGACCACTTGCTGCGTAGTAAAATATTCAGTGTGTTTTCCCTTAACCCTTAATTTTCATTATGTCTTAGTTTCTTTACACAGTGAGGTATCTAAGATCTCCAGGAATGGTTATCTTCATTTAATATTAAAGCAAGATTAATTGGCTTTTGGATGGGAACCTTATATATCGATATCAATAAATATACTTATCAAAATAATACTTTTAGCTCAAGAACCAAATGTTTCCTTTTCTGGAGCGAAATCCCAAGAAGCAAAAGATGTTAGCAGAAGACATTATTCATGAACAGCATGTGTTTTCCATATATGCTTCAGAAGTGCTAGCAAAATTTGTGACATGCAGTGCTAGATGATCAGCTGTTTGCAATGATTTTCACCTATCTTAGCTCAGAAAGCAACTGACATTAAACTGTTACTTTTCAAGCTGGAGAAGACTCTCCCTGTGGGCAAATAAACACCTGCTTTGGTCAAGTTATTATGCCTTCCCATTGATTAAAGGTTACTTATCTGTAAAATCATTCATCTTTTTGAAAGGAGAATCTRCTGATAATCTGTGAAAATCTAGTAAAAAATAATGCCTTAACTTAGTCTTTGCAAAGTGATAAGGTGGCTTTTTAAGAGCTGCTAGCTCAGAGTCATACCAGCTTTTTATCAGAAATAAATCTTTTAAGTAGCTTGATTTATTTTTTCTTTCAATTTACAAGATTGCTTTTGATTTTCTTTGCATTTCAAAGGCATGAATTTTGTAGCTCTATTCAAAAAGCTTACTTAAACCGGTTAGTTCTATTTAAATTAATTTTCCAAATCATGTTCCTGCTCAGGAAGAACTGAACTTGTAACTCTTAAATACTGTGTTTAAACTAGTAGTCTCCTAAACTTTTTGTACCTAAGATGAGTTTGATTATACCTTGAAAATGCTGGCRATAAGTAGCTGCAT
The DNA here is from genome assembly GCA_030449065.1 of Oceanodroma leucorhoa. NCBI lineage: Eukaryota > Metazoa > Chordata > Aves > Procellariiformes > Oceanodroma > Oceanodroma leucorhoa. The sequence goes on from JASVER010000005.1 coordinate 18,138,325, forward strand.
CAAAAGATTTCTGCCAAAAGGTTTCTCACAGCTATATTAAAACTGAGGGACATCATCGCCTGTTTAGGGTGGAGGGTGGATGTTTTGTTGATTTTTGTTTGTCTGTGTGTCTTCATTACTGTTGCTGAAGTCTGCAGGCACTTATGTGGAAGTGAAGTCATATATTTACACAGTCACTGCTTGACTTCAGATCTGTATGAGACACTTGTATGAAGAATGGTTCCATGATCTTTGCTCTGGTAGAATCATCTCCCAGTTCCAGGATGGGGCAAAGTTATGGTACACAAATACACAGCTTCCTTATATAAGGAACTTGTTTAGATAGAGATGGCCCGCATGAGAGGACATTTTAGTACAACACAATGGAACTGGGTGTGACTTTCCTGATGATCATAACTATGCAAGTATCCATAGTCCTGTTTAAAATGTTTTTAAAATCGGTTTATTGAATTGATGAGTGGGAGGGGGTAATACATGTGGTTTTTTTATCTTAAGTGTGAAAGCTTTATCATGTCAACAGAAGTCTTTAACCACTGTGCATTTTTAATTTAGAAAAGGCATAAAGCTGATAATGCGGTGAACAAGAAGCAAACCCAAGGTATGAAATTTTTTAAAGCCTATTAATTGTGAGTTGGGGGGTGTTTTTTTTAATTTTTTGCAAATGCTGCTAATGTAATCTGAACTGTTGAAAGGTAATTGAGTGGGAAATTGCTTGTGCAGATTACTTCAGAATTTGGAATCTAAACAGTTGAAATAACAATTTTCAGTCACATTAGTCCCACAAAATGGAATATGTTCTAGGGTAAGTTTGTGAGATTCCTAAGAAACTTTAACATTTACTCATTTAACACAGGTGATGTAGCTGTTAAAAGATCATAAGCACCACTATATTTAGTGGGCCTAGATTATGATGAAAAGTCTATGCATTTTGAAGTACACAAATCATAATTTTTTCCACCCAGCAAATCTTGGATAATTCAGTTTTGGAAAACTCTGCAATTGGAAGGAAAAATCATAAAATGGAGCTATCTTTATGCTGCTTCAAAACTGTGGATAAAGATGAATGGAGTTTTTTGTTTTTGTTTGGTTTTTTAATATGAAATCAATGTGACAGTTTGATTAGAGATAATGAGCTATTTAGCCAGTGTACCCAAACCAAAACTTTGGAATGTGTTTTGGTTTTTTTGAAGATTTTAATAAAAGAAGAAGTATTAAATCGGAGAATTATTTTAGCTCGGAAAGTGAGGGAGCTATTATGCTAATCAGCTATTAGCTAATATGTCTTAAGTCTACTTGTCAGGTAGGAAGTCCAAGTTTAAGTTCCTGCTTTGCTGCTCTTTAAGTTTTCATGTTTCCTGTTCTAAGGTAGGCCTCTCTTGATACAACTGGTCCTGTTTTTATATACAGGAGGAGGAATGACTGTCATGTGAATTTGATTGCAGAAAGTATGAAAATATACCACAAAGAGGAGAATCTTACATGGAATCTTTTTTAAATAAATAACAAATGTAAACTTAAKTTTTTTTAGGGAGGGATGTAGTCATTGACTAAAGATAATCAGAATTGTTTAGCACGGCTAACCACTGGAACTGTCTCTAATTTAAAAATGTATATTTCAAAGCCTACCTAAATTGTACATAAATTTTACAGTAAACTTTAAGATTTATGGGGGACAGAAGGGGGAAGATAACTTACGAAACTACTGAGCACATAGCTCAATAGGAGGTATGGAGAGATTAGGACAGGGAGGCAAATCTATTGACTGAAAGCACTGAGAATAGAAATCTCCAGAGAACAGGCCCGGAGAAATAGATAACTTCTTATCTATACATAAAAAAAACCAAAGGAAAGCTTAATGTAGAGATCCAAAATTCTTTCATCAAGCATTCGTAGCTTTTGAGATTGCAACCAACAATTTTAGGTGGCAGTGAATCTTGAAGTGCCTTTTCAATTTTTTTTTTGTCCAGAGTGTACAAAGTTTTAAACTAATAAAAGACTTGATTTACTGTCTTTCCTGCCTCCTCTCCTTGGTTACCTCTCATTAGAGTCTTTGGTAACTGTGCCTAAAATTCCTGAATGCTCCATGCATGCAAAAGAGAATCTTGGAAGTTGAAAGTGTAATACACTTGAGGATACATCAAATATTGCTAGCACTGAGAAACAAGTTTCTTAAGCTAATGCAGGATTCCCATAAGTACAACACCAATTCTAGTGTACTGTCAAAGCTATATTTAAATGTATTGTATAGAGTCTATTGTCAAAGCAATAATTAAAAAGTTAATCAGTATGGTACTCTCTTACTTTGTTTTCATGTATTCAGCAGTTCTGTAACCCTGAAAAGTAGCGATGTGCATAGTACATTATATATCCAGCTCCACCTTTGGTTGTCTTTTAAACATACAAAATTGTTAATGAAATGACATGTGCATGTATAGATTCTGTATATGGGTTTCCCTTCATCTGTCTGTTCCTTAAAGACCATCTGTATCTCAGTTAACATAAAGTAATTAACTTTCTAAATTCCCATTATTATAAATCAAAATCCTGTGCAAAAGTTTTTCTTTATTAGGCTGCATTAAGGATGATTTTTATTACCTCAGGCTGCATACATATACAGGAGGACACTGTCAGACACTGACATAATGAAATGTGCATTTATGCTGTGTGATGAAGTAGTCTTCTGTAGGGCAGATGGAGCATGCTTTTGAAAGTTAGTTGTTAGAAACAGCTGAAGAATGGGAGATACAAATGTGAAAGCCAGGCTGCAGAAGACTTTATGGCACAAGTTCTCTAACCATTATATAAAAGGAGCATAGCAACACCACTTCTTTTTTTGTTCTTATAAGAAAATGGATTTGACTGAATGTCAGTGTATGTTAATTGTGCTTAAAAGCTTATTGGATCAAGCTAGGGTTAGAGTACTCTTGAGATTTCAGGTGTCTCAGCGTGTTTTCATGAGTCTGTGAGCTGATTTTAACCAGCTAAACCAGCAGGAAACAAATCCAGAAAGAAAAGCTGACAGTTTCCTTCCATTTAGTGGGTTAAACGGGCTCATCAGAGAGTCCACCAAACACCAGAGGCAGCATGCATTAAGCAGTGAGGGCATGCACCTTTGCATGGGGCAAGGGCAGAACAGGACCTTCCCTTTGCAGTGGCAAGGCTATGTTAGGTCAGCTTGGCTGCATGTGAAACAGCCTTAGGATGTATTTCAGCAGTGCAAGTGCTTCTGCAGCCAGCACTTCTTAAGAAGCCCCTGGCCACCTCTGGCAGCTTATTTACATTTCAGACCTGCAGAACTCCACTGGCAGTTATTCTGCTATAGCTGTTTGTGAAACTTAGTCATCTGGATTGCTGCAAGGTATATTTTTAATCCTCATCAGTTCTTTTACCTGGTTGATACCATGGCCCCACAAACAGTATTGCTGACGCAAGGGGATAGAAGTAGGTAGTTGGTGGCACAATTATCAAATGTCTTGAGTTCCTTAGGACAGTATTACCACCAGTCCTCACTCTGGATTTGTAGTTTTCCCAGTGAAGGGAAAGGATTTGTCAAAATAGATTTTATGTAACGATCAACTGATTGGTGAGGCAGTCATTAAAATATCTTGCTTACTGTCTGAAAGGGAGACTGCTCCATTTACCATTGCCCTRAGCACATCAGCACTAATAAACTGGGGAGAAGGAAGGGTGAGAGGATTTATCTCTTCTTAAAGAATTATTCAGCAGGTTAGAAAACRACTCGCAGAAATCATTGAGCTATACAAAAAGACGGGTCAGTCTGGACAGAACCTCAAGAAAGACTTAAATGTAAAGGCCATACATGTTCCCTGATTTTGATCCACTTTTTTGAAATTAGCACATGCTTGCATAAGAATTGGGTCCTGATCAGGTACTTAGATAAACATCCTGACAGTTTGAAAGCTGGGAGACACACTGAAAAGAGAACAATCTCTTGGAGCTATCTGAGTATTGATACAATGCAATACGTTTTCATTTCATTTCCTTTTTGCACATCGGTCTTCAATGGCTTTGTAAGTGGTGCTAATAAAAAAAAAAAAAAGTCACCTTTATTATTCTCTGAAAACACAGTCTTGGCAATTAACTGGCAAACAAGGCATGCATTTTGTATCATAGTAGCAATACTTAAAATTAGAGTAGTGGAGCGTGCTTGCAATATTAATTGCTGCTGCCAGGGAAAATCTATACTAAATCTTATGCTAAATGGCATGGGTTGATTTTGGGGATTTCCAACATATTTACGAAGGAGATGACTGCAATGATCCTGAAGTTCTCTAACATGCCAATAACAGTAGGAACAGCTGAATCCTAAGAAGCCTACTGGTGACTTCTTATGAATCATTTTTGTATGAACCTCATCAATATTTGAACTGAGAAAAAAAATCTTGAATTGACACCACCCCCACCCATGACTTTTTGACTTTGGAACTTTTTATTCCAATTACTAATTTATTTTAGAAAACACCACATTATCATACAATCTATATCAGATTTAATTGATTCTCAAACCCTGTAAAATGTTCTGATTGATTTTGTAATAAGATTTTATGGTACCAAAACTGTTATACAGAATATGTGCTGTATAATTGAAGTGCTTGACCTGAATTTATAGAAACAAGGAATGCTGTAAAATGTTGTGTAAATGAGCTGTGTCTGTATGACTTTTCATAAAGAATCTAACACATACCTGTATACTGCAGTTAGATTGTACAACTGGAAAACTTTCTTTCTTTTTTTCTTTTTTTTTTCAGTACTACGAAATGGTGCATGGGAGATTGTCCACTGGGAAAAGGTGTGTGTTTATGTTGGTGACTTTTAGAGCATAACACAGATTTAATGTTTGCTTTATTTCTGTAAATAATTGTCATTGGTAAGAATTAACTGGTATGATGGGAAATGTATAATCTTTTGTATTTTATTTTTTGTTTGTTAATACTTGTCTCTTAAAATGTACTTTTAAGTTAAGTCAGTTTTGATGGCATGAGTCAGGCAAAACCGCCGTTAAATGGTAGGCTTTAAGTTCAGTGAAAAATAATAACTTGAATAGTATGATTGCCTTGGGAGTATTCGGATATGGCAAAATCATACAGTTCCTTAGTATTATTTGGTGTGCCAAGGCAGAAACTTCTTTCTGGAAACTGGTTACTTTGTGTATTTGCTGAACTTCTTTGGCTTAAACCATGAGAACTTTAAAGACTGTTACGCAGTAGTTAGGAAGGGACTGTTAAAGGTAACTTTCAAAGACTAAATGTTATGCTGTCTAGTCCCTTAGTTTTATTGGTTTCCATACCTGAAAGCTTGAACAAAATTTGACCCACAGTAATTCGGAGGCCAGGTTCAGATTAAATTGGTTTATACCTTTGGAGAGGCAAGGTTAAGGTATATAGCGTGATGCAACAGAACCTGTGATCTTAGGGGAGATTAATTTCTTCTTTCACTTCAGTCTTCCAATAAAATATTTTACAATAACTAGCAGAAGTAAAGAACTGCATAGAGAAGGTCAGGATTAGGCCTATTAAAGAATAGAATTCCAAAGAATTCCAGTGACCTTTGAGTACCTAATACCTACAGGCTCCTCTAAGTGAGTTTCTAACAGTCTTTCTAGCAAATTCAGCAGGTAAATATTTACTGTGCTTAAAACAAAGGGATAACATATTTTGTTTGAGACCATTAACCAATTCCCAGTTTTCTTTCAGGTAGATGTTGGAGATATAGTTATAATAAAAGGCAAAGAGTATATACCTGCTGACACTGTACTGCTCTCATCAAGGTAGAGATGCCCACTGATGCTTAGAGTGTAGAGGCTGGTTTCTCTACCCTGCATTTATTTATTTATTTGTGATTGCTCCAAGGAAATAAGGAATAAACAAAAATGCTGCTGTTCTGAAGTGTAGTCTTTTGTTCATTTGGGCATGTGTCATTTCAGACAGTGTTTCTTTGAACTGTGACAATTACAGTTTTAAAATTACACTGGCATTCAATTTACCCCTAAGAAAAACTTAATATGTTATTTTGTTGTTGGATATAATACAAAAAAGGCTGATTCTCTGTCTAAAAATTGGACCTCAAGTACCATATGTAACCAGGATGGCTTTTTGATACATACCTAACAAATTGCTTCCTACAAACAAATTTAAATGGATGTATTACAGGGAACAGAAATGTTTTTTAATGAACATAGTCGCCAGTTTGATAGTCGAATCAGGAAAAAAAAAATACCATGAGATGTGAACCATCAAATTATCACTGTCTTTGAGCTGAACATTCCCTTTATTCTCGAATATATATATTATGAATAATTTCAGCACTGGAAGCAAGACTTAATTTATAGCATGTAATRCTGTGACTCTCTTTACATGGACAATCAGAGGTTGTTTATCATCATTTCCTTGGACAGTTTTATTTAAGAAATCCACATCTCATGTGGAAGATGCACATTTTTCAGTATCTATTTGATCAGGTCAATAGACAACATATTCTAAGAATTTTTTTAAATGAAGATTGTTTAAATATGATCAACTGTATTTGATTTGCATTGTAAAATGCAATTTCCATATTTTTTTCTGGCACAAGCGGAGGCATTATTGTAATGTGCGTCATTATGGATTAGGTATAAACCCTCTATGATCCCACTGAAGTTCATGAATCCACTCATACATACAATTAATAAGGTTAGGATCTTACGCATTTCTGTGACAGACTGTGGGGTAGACTAGTACATTGTTTATTCCATCTTCCATTATATCTCAAAATCAAGTGTAGCTGTTTCTGAAACACTTCTAATACATTATTATCAAGTGTAAAGTAGTTGCCAGATAATTTTCCCCACAGTCTGTCTTCAGTGCTAATGTTTGTCATAACTTCAGATGTTTTTGTATTGAGTATCCTCTATAAACCTTTTACTTCTGCACTTGGAGAAGCATTTATAAATTTTTTTGGTGCTTCTCCACCAAGATCTTCATAGGCAATATACCATGCAGCAAAAATAGTTGTTCTATTGGCCTGATAATAGCTTCTGTCATGCTAACCCTAATGTTTTGCAAGCGAAACGGATTACATCCTCTCAGAGCAGCTTCTTTATAATCTTCCTGAGTAAGCTCCTAAATTTGAGTCTTTGCCTTCACTGTTTTGCCGTTCTGGACTTGGAGGACCCTTGCATCGCAGTGTTCTCCAGTCGTAGTTTACACACAGAAAAGTACCAACTGCCTGCAAAGCCTTCTTTCTGAGCCTTGTCCCCCCTAAATGAATCCTACATCATGTATTGATAAACTGAAATAATAGTCAGCTGCTACTGGACTTGTCAGGACTGTTACCTCTTTGTTTAACCTCACTTTACTGCCCGTGTCAGAACACACTGTCCCAACTATGACCATTACTCACCTTGAATTTTCCTGTCAGGTTTTCTTCTAGGATCCAGTTTGCAAAGGGGACTCCTTGAATCGTGATTGCTTTTCTGGGCCCAGTTCAGGCATTTCTTACAGCTAAAACTTCCTTCCTAGTTATATTACTAGGGTCCTGTTGCAGCCCCTCCTTCCAGGAGAGAACCCTGTACTACATTACCTCTAATTCTGCCTGCATACCAGCACATGCTCTCCTTCTCCACCTCTCATCTCCACGTGGCCATGCGTTCTCCAGGAAGACAGTCTCATCAGTTTTGCTTTCCAGATGTTTATTGATGCCCAGTTACATTTTAGGTTTCAATAGCAATCTGAGCCTGTGGGCCTGGTTTTAATTCAAACAAATAATATTTGGTTCTTTTTACCAGCAATAGCAGTTTCTGGAGAATAAGAGGATCTTAATTATTGTAGGAAACGATAATCTCTTACAGTGGAAGGACACAAACCTCTGAGATTTAATTCCATTTGGTTCTTGCTAGTTCAGTGTAAATTGAAATTTACAAAGCTGAAACATAACAAAATCATTTTCAGCATGTCTACGTAGAAAGGTTCTTGTCACCTGACTTTTCAGAAAAGTTAGTGGAAAATCTTTTGTTGGGCTTTTTTTTTTTAATTAATGTATGCAGTGGCTAGAAACTTCGTCAGTTGAGAAATAAGCATAACAGCTTTTTATTTTTACTCTACAACATCAGTGTGTTCTGCAGCTTAAAATTGGTGCCTTACAGTAAAACAATCCACTTAAGTAAAAATGAAAATATTCTACCTCTTTCTTTCTGACCTGGTTAAAATAGATTTTGAAAAAATTGTCATCAGACATTTTAATTAACTTGTATTGTTTGTATAATAATTTCAAACTCTGTCTTTTTGTCTTTGTCCATTTGTTTGGGTTTGTTTTTTTTTTTTTCCCCTGTCACTTATTTTTCTGTTCTAATCATTTTCAAACTGGGATGTGTAGGTGGCAGTAGGGGAAGTAGTGAAAGTGACCAATGGGGAACACCTCCCAGCTGATCTCATCAGTCTGTCATCAAGGTTAGAATAAACTAGTTGCACAGGATGTGTGTACGTGGGTCCTCATATACCAAATATGAAGAACACTGCCGTGTGGATAATCTTTGCTTTGCTGTTCATTTTTCTTCGCCAAAACCCACAGATTTATAAAATTACAAAGGGTTCGGTTGATAAAAGTACAGATCATTAAAGTGTAAATACATAATAACACTCCAAGAAATCAAAATTTGTTTCAGTCCTCTTTGTTTTTACACTATCCCCATGAAATTTTATCGGATAAGTTGTCATTGAATAAACACACAGTAAAACACCAGGATAAATATATGTTTAATTCCTTAGAGCAAATTAAGAACATCATACATGTTTATACCAACCCACTATTTTCAGCAAAGAATACCATTTAATGTTGCTAGGACTGGTAGAGGACCCTCTGCACAAACTTGGATGTTGTACAATCTCTGCTGCATGCAGTGGCAAAAGCAGCGCTGTTCTTGTGTATTGTGACAAAATGCATGTTTCTTAGACACAGCAGCTTTATGCTATTGTCTGCACTGTTACCGCACTGTTTTTCCCTAACAAATCAATGGGCCTGCCTTGATCTTAACTGTAACTTGTTTACTTTGGAGGTCACTGCTATCTGCTACAGTAATTACAATTAAGCATGTGTCTCACTTGAAACGTCTTTGCTGCCTTAGTCCGTTTGAAAAGTGCTTCACAAAAATATTGTTTGTTTYTTACTATTAACTAATAAAATGCTAGAATTGTAATAATGTTTTATACAGGTGGTTCCATCCAAACGATCTAAACAGAAGTTATTTACATTTTTAGAAAAGTTTGCCAAGAAGAAAATGCTAGCCTGAAAGGAATTTTATAATTATCTATCACATTTTAATGCTTTTGCTTTACAAAAATGTTAGAATAACCTACAGAACTTTATTCTGCAAGCATTTTAAAACTAAGTCGATTATCAGTAGCCACTGCTGCATTAAGAAAGCAGATTTAAAAAAACACTTGATGCTTGAATTTCATGCTAGAAGGAAGGAAAATATTAGAAGCTTTAAATTGGTCTAGAGAGTAAGCATTTGTTCTTTTAAGTTGTAAGGGATTTTTATGACTCCTCTGGTCCTTTACAGGACTACTAAACTTCCTTCTATAGTAGATATAAGTAGTAGGTGTTCTGTCCTCATGTCCAGAAAATGGGAGCTGAGTGGAGTAGTTCAGAAATCCTGACCGGTTAGACCTGTTCTTGTTTACTATCTACTTGCAGAAAAATAATGTTATCCTTTCTAGTTAACACTTCTATAATGGTTGTAATATGTTTTAAAACCTAAAAGTATTTGACAAAATACGTCTGTTACGCGTCAAAAAAATGTATTGAAAAGTGAAACGCAGTAAGCCTTTTATCAGGATGTGTCAAATAGATGAACTATTCAAGTTATAATGTTCTGAATAAACGTAAAACTTTTAATTTATAAAAAAGCATTTTAAATTGCATAGGGGACAGATTTCAAAAACTGTATTATGTTATCCATAATTTAGACTTTTTTTGTAAGAGAACCCTTTACAAGAAAACTAGCATGTCTAAACTTTCATGTCTAAACTACTGCTGCCTATAGTAGTAGGCACTACAAATGCACTGCATTTGTGCCTGTATCTTAATCTCATGTAAAAACATAGAAAACTTACTATGTACAGCATTTTTAGCAGTGTTTCATCTAAGAAGGTAGGTTTTGGCAAACTTTCCTGAAAATGTAAAGTACTGTTGGTTTTACACATTTGGCTGTAAATTATTCTAGTTCTGAAGATTTGATAAGAAAAAAACAAAGATTGCATAAATAGCTATTAAAAGACTACAGAAAGTTCGTAGACATTATAATTTAAAATTAAGGATTTCTTTTTCTTAATAGTGAACCGCAAGCTATGTGCTACATCGAAACATCTAACTTAGATGGTGAGACAAACTTAAAAATTCGACAGGTAGGAATTTCATTTTTGAGAATATTGCTAATATTCTTTTAATCTATTACTGCTTATAAAAACAATATGACATTATGACATTAATGGCCATTTTAGAAGACTGAAATTTTAACGGTTTGAATAAAAAGCTGTGGGTTATTGACATCATAAAAGTTTTTGTTCAATTAATTAAGCAGAAGGAACAAATGGTTACCCCTAAGCCATGCCTTGCACTTTGGTTTAGGGTTTTTCTTCAGGGAAAATAGGTGGAAAAATTTGTAGTTTGGATATTGGTTTTACTTTTAGAGGATAGATGAGGGAGAAGCCCTGCGGAAAGAAGCTGATAGTGCCAGCGTTGTCCTTGCGGGGCAGATAGGGAACAGCAATTTTTGACTGAGTGTGCCGTCTTTATGCAGGGACATTCTTGCTGAGATATACAATTGGTTATGACCCTGTCTTCGTCGTGATGTTTTAAGGTACCAAGGTGACTTTTTCACTGTCTGTAGCATGCAGCAGTGTGACAGCAAAGTGTAGCAGTCCCACTTTGTTCCCATAGGGATACTGATTTTCTGGTTTTGCACTATCAGATTTATAACACATAGATTTATATATTGGAAAGTGATTTTTAATGTCATGACAAGCTAATTTTGTTTACAGGGTTTGCCTCTAACATCAGACATAAAGGACATAGAAAGCCTGATGAGACTTTCAGGCAGAATTGAATGTGAGAGCCCAAACCGACACCTCTATGACTTTGTTGGAAACATCAGGCTGGATGGGCACGGGTATGTAAATCCAAGGAGGGTCATCTCAGTAGATTCAATCTAACAGTAGAGAGCTATATGTTGTTAAACTACTCAAGTTAAAATATGAATAGTAAAGTCTTTATTCTGTTAAGACTAGAGAGGTAAAAATCTTTTCTGGTGTATTCTTTATTAGACTTATTCTTTAAAAAAACTTGAGGGGTAAAACTGTACTGTTAATGTCTACAACTTGAGTTTTTATACTAGTTGACCTTCATAAAGCAATAGCTATTAATAATAGAAGGGACTGCTAATCAAATTGTAATAGTTCTGGAATATGTACCTAGTAACTCACTACTTAAGCATCTCATTCCTTGCCTATTAAGTTTCTATTATAGAAGCTGAATAGAAGTAGTTTCTTGTCTGTTTTTTTTTTTTTTTTATTATTGCTTTATTTTGTTTGTCTAAGTCTGGAGTGGAACTGAGTCCATCACTATGTACCTCAAATTTGTGTAATTTGGTAGCTGAAAGATGTTTAATACCTTAGCTTACTGAAAGTATGTTTCTGTAAAAATAGACAGCCTCAGTGCAATTACAACATACATGCTTGTAAAACTGCTTCAAAAATTCTTATAATACTTAAGTGCTTACCAAATATTGATATTTGGACTTTTCTATGGGTTCGAACCAAATGTGATGTATTAGGAGTATAAAGTTCATTATAAAGTTCATTACTAGATCCATAATTGTTGAGTCCTTCATTCCCAAAGATTTACAGGATTTCTTTTTCATGAGGTAGGCAATTATTTCTCCATATACAATATTATTCATGTTTGTGGTTTTAGACTGATATATGTAGTACTAACTAATTATTAAATACCTTTTTTTTTTTATATTCCATTTTTTATTTACTGATTTCTTACAGATGCATTCCGGGAGTTTTCAGTCGCAAGAGTGTGGATCTATTATAATTCCACTGTACTTGTCGTTAAGAAGAGAAAAACATTTACCTGTAATTCTTCTCTGAAGGTAATAGTTATAATAGATCCACACATTCATCCTTCCTCCCTGGCTAGAGGGAAAAACATACTTTTCTTTTTAATCTAATTATTTAATTTTAAAATTTGATTTAAAAAAGAAACATTGAAAGTGCTGATGGCTATTATGCCTCAAGAATGTGTAGGAGCACGCCATCTGCTGGTCAAGCAATTTGTCATTTGAGAAATTCAGTTTTGGAATATTTTGAATATAGTTCCTGTGCAGTAGGATAGTTCCAAAAGTGTGGTTCTAATATAATATTTACCTTCAGTGAAAAAGAATTGCAGGTAAGTAACTCTTTTTGGATCCTGACCTTTTCCAACCTGAAAAATCAGGGATGAGTTCTCTTTCTGCCCATATTAGAGGTAGCACAGATTCATCTAACTGGTATTTATTTATCCAGATCTTTAAGACCTTCCTACCAGATTACGTAGATCCAGCAGTTGTGATTTCCACTTTATCCACTACCATCTTAACATTTTTGCAAAAGCAATAGAGGCTGCTGAAAATGTATCTCCCTCTTCTTTCTTCTTTCCCTTTAGATAACTGATTGGAGTGCCACAAATTTGTATCTTGTTGACCGTTTCAGTCTTTTCTTTTTCCCTTCATGGGAGAGCGACTCAAAAAACCAAAGGTTCTCTTTTTTTCTTTTGGATACTCAGCATTCAAGGAGGGAGAACTCCACTACAGTTATTTTGCCTCTTGGCTAAACCTGTGGACTAAAAGAGCCCAAAAGTTTTCATGGTATCCTCAGCTTTTGAGTGAGTTAACTCTTACCTCCAAAGTATGCAGCTCTTTGTTATGTTCATGAATATCAGAAGCATGTCACTTGGTTTTAGTCAATGAAGACAATTAGGTAGAGAAAGGAGAAAAGTTCTTTAGACTGGATAAATTTGAAATTATGATTAGATAATGGCTCAGAGAAAAAGTGTAAGCAAATTAAAAACAAGGGTGGATATTGGTTATCCAGACCTAAAGTAAATGTTTTCCTGAAGACATTCTTAAGAAAAATTTGGGTAGAAGTGAAGTATGCTTGTTAAGAAAAACATTTTGGTATGTATGCTTTCAAATGTGTTTTAGAAATTACTAGATCTTAATATACCCTTGACAGCCCTGGCAGGAAAGTATGCTGAAAGGATATCTCCCTGTTGAGAATATCCCTTACTGAATACAACCGAAATATGTTGCTGAGGAGTCGTTAGTTATGTAGCATACAAGAAGAATCAGATGAGCTGGAGCAGTTTTGAGAAGGCTGAGGCCAGGAAATAAAGACTTGAGAGCTCTGTCAAGTCACTGCACCATCACCTCATTAGAGAGTGGGGAAAGATCACAATTTTGAGGATCAGTAGCATGACATTGGGCAGATCTGGGCTTTCTATGCCCCTGGTTGTTTTGCTGTCTGTTTTCATCTCCTTGGTCTGTGCACCAGTTCTGCTGGAGACAACTCCCACTGGCTGCAATCCCATTCTGTTCTGATTGTCTTCCCAATAACAAACCCTTGAGGATAAATTCCTGTCCCAAGTTGGAGAAGGGAGAGAGCCATTTGAGAGCCAGTGTCATGATGGAAAAAAGAATCAATGGATCGTGCAACAGAAAGGACTTTACTGCATATTCTTCACAGTTTTTAAGAAGGGAAGACAAAGAGGAAGATCAGGAAGTGGCAGGAAGAATCTTAGAACTCACCTGTCTCTTCAAGAACTACAGGAATTAAGAGTAGAATGTTTTGACTTCTGCCTTCCTAGACTCTCTTGTATTAGTAGAAGGGACAGAAAGTCTTTTGGCATTCCAGAGAAGGCATTCCAGTTTATCGGGGGGGGG
>JASVER010000005.1:18152307-18434807 GCA_030449065.1 Oceanodroma leucorhoa
ATATAACCAGAGAAAGTTATTTTTTCTTTCATCTTCTGTGACATTCATGTTAGTGTTAATAGACTAAAAATATCTAACTCTTCTTGGAATGACATGTAATCCATTCCTTAACTGAAATGTCTACATGTTGTGCTGATGGATGGTCCAGAAGTCTTAGAATGATTCTGATCAAGGAATGCAAATAAATACAAGTGCAGAAGCAATCTTTGATGGCAACAGGAGTCTGTCGTAATGATTCTTGTGTAATTCCAACCCTAGCAGCTCCTTTCATACTTGAAAGGACATTTATTCTCTTAATTTTGCCATATGAACACATCTCAAATACAAGAGCAGCACAGTTCAGATTTAAAAAGCAAGTAACTCTCAGTATGTTTTATATTTCAGTTTTCTTTTCTGATTCCTTCTTTTAATGAAGTGCCTGCACCTGGAAATTATTTTCCATGGCAGTATCATTCAGCATTTCAGTTGCTGAAACATACTTAGTGGTGGGGAAAATGATTCCTTAAACAGTCAGTATGCTCCATGCTAGTTTCCTAGAAAGTAAGTGGACTGAGTTGTAGTCGGGTGGTGTTTGTTAGTTGTTTGGTTTTTATGGAAAAGCACTCAAATGTTTTTTTAGATTAATTTTTTTTTCTAGTTTCTGCAAGAACTGATTCCAAAAACCTGTCTCAATTTCAGACAATTAAATGTTTCCAATGTCTTTGGAGGTTTTGGTGCTCATTTACTCAGTGCAGTTCTAAAAGAATAACACAAGTATATTTACCTGGTTTTGCAATTTAAAGAAGGTGCAGGAAATATTGTTGTGAATTTTAAATAGTTAATCACGTTCATAAAGGATATTTATTTCGCTGGAAGAGTGGATTAAGTTGAGAGTTCAGAAAATTTTCATTTGAAATTTGCTTTGGAAAATCAATTTTGTAAGAGTAGTTAAGTTTCCGCATACACTTAGGAAAACACTTCATAATCATAAATCACGGGAAAATTATAGAATCATAGAATCATTAAGGTTGGAAAGGACCTCTAAGATCATCAAGTCCAACTGTCGACCCAACACCACCATGCCCACTAAACCATGTCCCTAAGCACCACATCTACACGTCTTTTAAATACCTCCAGTGATGGTGACTTCACCACTTCCCTGGGCAGCCTGTTCCAGTGCTTGATAACCCTTTCGGTGAAGACATTTTTCCTCATGTCCAATCTAAACCTCCCCTGGCGCAACTTGAGGCCATTTCCTCTCATCCTATCACTTGTTACTTGGGAGAAGAGACCAACACCCACCTCGCCACAGCCTCCTTTCAGGTAGTTGTAGAGAGCRATAAGGTCTCCCCTCAGCCTCCTCTTCTCCAGGCTAAACAACCCTAGCTCCCTCAGCCCCTCCTCATTAAGACCTGTGCTCCAGACCCTTCACCAGCCTTGTTGCCCTTCTCTGGACACGCTCCATCACCTCAGTGTCCTTCTTGTAGTGAGGGGCCCAAAACTGAACACAGTATTTGAGGTGCGGCCTCACCAGTGCCGAGTACAGGGGCACAATCACCTCCCTCCGCCTACTGGCCACACTATTTCTGATACAGGCCAGGATGCTGTTGGCCTTCTTGGCCACCTGGGCACACTGCCGGCTCATGTTCAGCCGGCYGTCGACCAGCACCCCCAGGTCCTTTCCCGCCGGGCAGCTTTCTAGCCACTCTTCCCCAAGCCTGTAGCGTTGCCTGGGGTTGTTGTGACCCAAGTGTAGGACCCAGCACTTGGCCTTGTTGAACCTCATACAATTGGCCTCGGCCCATCAATCCAGCCTGTCCAGATCCCTCAGCAGAGCCTTCCTACCCTCAGGCAGATCAAATTAGCCTTCGTTTCATTATGCTTGCATAGTAGTACTGTATCTTTAGTGTCCATAGTCAAAATTAAGTGGTAAGTAATATTTCCGCAAACTTAAATTTTTGGACTTGCTTTTAACTGTCAAGTTTTCTCTCTGTCAACACTCCCAAAAAGTTAACTATGAAAATTAGGTTTCTAGCATATTTACAGTAATCGTCTAAATTTTGAGAAATTTGTTTTAACAACTGCTGGTTATGTTTATTCATTGACATTGATTGTTTTAATGCTAAAACATAAAACTCCTTCCTTCTAGTACTGTTCCATTGGGATCTGATCAGATTCTTCTACGAGGAGCTCAGTTGAGAAATACTCAGTGGGTTCATGGGATAGTTGTCTACACGGGACATGACACAAAACTTATGCAGGTTTGTCACTTGGATTTTCTCTAAATTATCTGTTTTGCTACCTTATGCCATTACACAGCACAGAAAATCCTTTCAGAAAACATGGCTAGATTCAATATAGTAGTTAAAATGTCAGTAATAGAGCATCTTTCTTGTGAAGTAAAACCAATAAAAATAAAGCAATTTCTTGTTATTTTTAGTCACTTAGCCACATAATAGTTTTTCCACTAGTAAGCATATTTGTTGATTCTATTTTGTAACTTGTGTTTTGAAAACTATTTTATTAGCAAGTTGGATCATTATAGTTTGCCTGTTCATCTTTTTTTATTTTTGACTGCTCCTAAAACTGTCCTCTTGTGGAGCTTTCTTTCAAGTACAAAGGTAAGCATTCTTGTCAGAAGACGAAGTGGGACTTTATTTGCAAAATGAGGAGGGAAGTGAACCATTCTCAGACTATGAAATTACTTTTCCAAGTGCTGTTTGAAATATGAAAATTGAGATGCTTTTATTGAGAAGAAAGAATGCTTTCACATTGGTCATGCATGTCTCTTATTTATTGCTTTTCTGATTTGTAAAACAGTGATTTGAAAAAGTTTGATTGTTTATATTAGCAGCTGTCTTCTATAGCACTGATAAGATGTATGCATATTAGTTTCTAATGTTTGCTGTTTCGAGTGTTCTGTGTGATTATTTAAACTGCTTGTGACACAAATCTAAAGCTCTAATTCCTGGATTTATAAGCTGCCTTTTTTTTTTTTCTTTTGAGTGAAACAGTTATGCCATTTGTGATGATGATGTATTTGGGAGAATATTTAGGAAAGGATGCAGTAACATGTAATTTGAAAAGCAAGGACTGTGTGTACCTCTTCTAATATTTAATAGCTGCTGTTGTTTTTTGTCTTTTGCAGAATTCAACAAGTCCACCTCTTAAAATGTCAAATGTGGAACGAATTACAAATATTCAGATTTTGATTCTGTTCTGCATACTTATTGCCATGTCTTTGATCTGCTCTATTGGTTCAGCTATATGGAATCGAAGGCATACTGGAAGAGACTGGTATCTTGATCTAAATTGTAAGATGTAAAATAATATATTAATATTTTAGTGTTCAGTTGTCTTTCATATTTGGAAAGGAGGATGATTACCATCCTTTACACAGTGTGGTTTTTATCGGTCTTTCTTTATTGGTTTTGACTAAAGTCATTAGGCTAGGTATATCACAGCAAGTATAAAATTTACCTTACTGTGCCATCTGAGCTCTTGCTAAATTCAGGAAGGGGAGCTTTGTTGTTTGCCTCTACATCTTTCAGCCTCTACATCTCTGCAGCTCAGCAAGGTCTGTATCAGCATTCCACTGGCATAAACAGTCAGCTTCCTAGAAATCAGACTAAAGCCATTTTCAGTTATTACAGATGATTACATTTAAAGCTGCAGTGACTTTTCTGAATATTTAAACTCCCTCATCCCAGGAAATAGTGCTGTGGCTTTATAATTTTTACTATACAGGGATCTAACTAATTATTGCCTGCCAACATCAGATCTCGGCAGTCTGCTCCTATAGAAGATAAAACAGGCACAAAAGATCTCATCTAATATATTATACTGGGCAGCTGTACTCACAGTGGATGCAAGGCAATGTGATGTTATGTGGGCCTTCATGGCAACATGGTAACATATTGACATAATTTGACCCACAGTGGGGGAACTAGATTTAAAGGAAGTTTTTATAAATATACTTTGTGGTCAATTACTCATGTTTTCAGAATTTCTTATGTTGGGCCTAGGGCCTTCTTTACTTAGGCAGTAGAACCAGAACTAGGCTTTCTGCTCCTGAAACAACAGTGTCCTGAATACAAAGCTGCTGAATGTAGTCATCAAAGTAGGCATTATGGGGTGGGTTGGTCAGTTTTAAAAGAAAAATCTTAGAATTCTGATTTGGAGGCACTCTCCTAAAGTTTCTGTTGAACAAAACAGTTGTTTGCATTTATGATGAACTTCTGTTTATTGAGAACCTTGCTTCTTTTTGGTGCTGAGGAAGAAACTTTTACTTTTTTTTTTTTTTTTAAAAAAGAAACTTAACTTTTGTATTTCCATCGTGAAGTGGAAAAAAGTGAAACCATTAATGGAATATTGACAATTTCCAGTAATATAAAAGGATGGCATTAGATGTGCTTCCTCAATGGAATATTGACAATTTCCAGTAATATAAAAGGGTGGCATTAGATGTGCTTCCTCATTTGTTATTTTTCATCTGATTCTTCTTCTCAGTACTTTTTTTTTTTTTTTTCCTTTTCTTTTCTGGGAAATGTAAAAGTTTTCAGAATCTGGTCGTTAGCACAGTAGTGAAGCAGTTCAGAAGCTTTTGGTTTTATTCCTGAAAAAAGAAACATGAAATAGTGGCCATTGATATGTTGTGTGTTCTTCAAGTGAAGTTTATTTGTCAGTTTATTTTCTGATATATGCCACACGATTAAATGAAATTGCGTTGGGTTTTGTAAGGTATGCCCTTTAAGGCTGCATTTAAGTTATAGTTGTCCTTGTACCAGGTACTTTTAATATGCAAGAAGCAATTTATTTCCCTTTCCCTTTAGTTATTTAATTTTTATGTGGTAGTGAAACAGATTCCCAGCTGTGCTTCATCTTTCTGAATGCTGTATTTAGTTAGAACAATCTGTTGCCTGGGGATGATTAAAAAAGAGTGGTAATGTTAACAGTAAATACCTGAATATTATTTTGCTTACAGGTAGCCATAGGTATCAAACTTCATTTAATCTCAGTGGTCATTATTGAGAATATCAATGTCATAGTGGACGCTAGCTGTCTGGTCTTCTAGACTTGTACTTCATTTGATGCTGCAATTGGTATTAATGAAAGTATCCAAAACCTGCTCTCTTGGATCTTGGAGTAATAACCAGATCCACATTCCATAGGCAGTGGAAACCTGTCTGAGGCTGTTTTTACTTTGAGAGATCTTTGAATACACACAGGCAGGCTACATCCTTTACCTTTTTGCTGTACTGGAGAGCAGACTGCTATTTCCCATTCGCATCTCTGAGGTGCTACTACTGGAGTTATCTAAAACTTTAAAAGGAAGAAGTGGTATAAAACTGCTTGTTATTTACGTTAATATTCACATTTCCAGTTCTTTTAGAACTTTCATTAAACTCTCTAGTTTCATCTCTTCTTTTCATGTGGTGTGAATTTACCTTTTTCATAGTATTTTGCTGGGTTGGGGGGTGGAATAGGAAGGTGTGACGGTGGATAGAGAAAAAATTCATTCCACTACACATTTCCCCCTTTAAAAATATAAAACTCTAAAATTTAGAGTTTAGAATTTGGTTGCTATATATAGATATTATCAGATTATGATTTTAAAATGTAGCAAAAGAGGGAATGGCTGGTAAATTTGCTTTTCAGAAATTGGAGAAGATGGCAAAGATCTCTAAACTTGAACTCCACTTTTATAATAGAGATCCTTAACTCTTATGAAGGTCATATTTATAGGCAAGTGATATTGTAATAAATTCTCAAGTTTCTTGTTAGACACAGAACATTTTAAAAATCAGCAGTTAATGCAATACTCTGAATACACTGTATATACATACTTTTAAATATGGTTTTAAATGTTTTTTTATGTGCTTTGTTTTTTGGCAGATGGTGGAGCAAGCAACTTTGGATTGAATTTCTTGACTTTTATCATTCTCTTCAATAATCTTATTCCAATCAGTTTGTTGGTTACACTTGAAGTTGTTAAATTTATCCAGGCATATTTCATAAATTGGGTAAATATTATTTTTACAATATGCATTGACTTCTAAAATCAAGTGGTTTACAAGTAAGTGAAATGATTGATTGCTTGTCTATGTATACATTTTTCAGACTTTTTCTTAATGTAAATATTTAAGTATGCTGTTTATTTATTATTACTGGAATCTGAGAAGGTAATAATAAATGGTTTTATTTAGTGCTTTTATACCTGCACCAAATTGCTTTTTGGAACATGTTTTTATGTGCTTTGTACTTTCTCATTATTAATATTCAGGTATCAGTTTCATCCAGAATGATCAGAAGAAAGTGTTTTGCAGTCCAGTGGAGTTTTGTTCAGTTTCATTTCTTCTTCCTAAGCGTAGCCCATGTTTTGGGGTGGGGTTTTTTTTGGTATTTTGCTGGTTTTACCACCACCACCATAGTTTAATGGKTTTTTTGGTACAAAGCCAGTGTCTGTTAGTATTATCTCTTACAAAATATATAAAGATCATTTTGGCATCTTTTAAATTTTTTTCTTAATGAATTAATGGGGGAAAAGAAGGTTTTACTCTATTTGGGGTTGGGGATGAGGTATTCTCCTTAAAACCATGTAAGTGCTTTTAATAGCATGCCTTCAATTTTTCCATTTTTTCCAAATGTAAATTAATCATACCATTCTGAACTCTTTAATCTGATTCCTTGATCACATGTCAGAAATAGATTTGTGTCTGTGAGATATGATGTCATGCAGATACAGATAAAAGTGTATGTGGAGTAGCAGGTAAAGTATATCCTTTATTTTAGAAATTAAATCTTTTTGTGAGTAGTCAGCTGGTTTTGATTTCTTCATTTCTTTTGTGCTATAGAACAAATTGTTGACAAATAAGAGAATGCAATGACATTCTTCCTTTATGTTTATTCTAAAATAAATATTCAACAAAGACTCACCCATTTTGAATGTGTAGGTTGGCAACTGTTTATACAACAAATCAAAAAGACTGTTTTAACTTGTTTCATGTCATGAGGGATTAGTTGTCCAGAGTCCCAGATTAAGATAAATTAAATAAATTTATTTTCTTAAACATTATCTTTGTGTGTGTGCATATCGTGTTGGTATAGAGAAATTGGTCATCTGCAATCTGTTTTACTACATTGCCATACTTCACAATATTTTAATCTTCTACTGTATTTAAAAATAAACTCTGATTAATTCTTTTAGCAAGTAAAAAAAAAAAAAAAATTGATTGTGTCTGTGGTTTCCCATGTTGAAGTAATCATAAGTAGATAACTTGTATTCATGTTTGGTCTGCTCTTCTACAATTACAGTTTCTATTTATGTACTGGATTTTTTTGTAATAAGTTACAGAAGACAAATTTTTAAATGTATGTACTTTTTTTTTTTTTTACCTGTAGGACATAGACATGCACTATGAACCTACGGACACTGCTGCGATGGCTCGTACTTCCAATCTCAATGAAGAACTTGGACAGGTAGAAAAAAATTACTGGTTCTAACTCTGAAATTATTCACATGGTTTTACAATCCAAATTATTAAAATAATTTGAGGATTTATTTCAAAAAACTTACATTCTTGCCTTAGTCTTTTTTTACTTACTTCTATTTTCTTAATTTTGTTAGATATTTTTAAAAACATTTTGCAATATGTGGGAATTAAATTTTTGAAACCCGTATTAAATGAACAAACACTGCTTTATGTATGAATGTGTATGTGGTAATCACAGAAGGTTGAAGTGTATCATTAAAGTTACAAAATCAGAGGCATTCTGAGCATTAAGGCTGGCTGTGGCACAAAAATTTAGCCTCTGTACATACACGATGATAGTGTGCATCTTTAGTATGTCATTTTTTTTTCACATGCTCGGCCTTACTCAGAAAAGACAGTGGTTATGCTCTAGGACTGAATCATGGTTGTATACATTCCCTCTTTTTTTGCCACTGAAGATTAGAAGCGGTGAATGGAATGGGCTCATGGCTGAATTAAGCCCTGGAAATTTGGGCTTAATTCTTCATTTTGCTTTAGAGTTCTCTTTTAATACTATAAAATCAGTTAGGCTTTTCACAAGAGATCACTCGTTCTGTTCTTCATTTTATGGAAGCGTGACTTTGTAGAAAGTGTGTCTAGGGCACAGGGCATACTTCCAAAAGCACTACATGTTGTATTTGACATCTCAGCCAATTGTATTTGCAGTTTTGCTTTAAAAATATGCTAAATGATATGCTTTCTGTTACACTGACTGGTGATGGTAAACTGATTCTGTGGAAAAAATATTATGTTCTCATTTAATTGAACTGTATTATCTGCACAAGTATACATATTCTTGCATTTCCTAACCTAGAATTTTTCATAACTAATTCTTTGGTTTATTGCATGGGAATGTAAAAGTTGTTTTTAGCTTTTCAAGAACAATAAATAATAACATAATTTTAGCCATGTAGCAAACAAGTCTTGGGGACTAATACTTAAGAGATCTGCCTTCTGGGAAAACAGTAGTTGCAGGTTGACATGTTCTAACATTGGTCTACATAGAGGAGGACAGGGCCTTTGCCTACTGGGTTTGAGAAGTATGTGCAGATAGCAGAAAATTTGATTCTCTTCCTGGCCTTAAAGGGGAGTACAGTCTCCTCTAGTGGAGAAGAAACTGTGTTGAATCTTAGCTTTACTTCTGTCTCATTTTACACAATCTGTTTTTTCTCTCTCTGCAGTTAGCTTACTAGTCACATTCCCAGACACATTCCCTCGTTTTGACTTAGATAGTTCTTGTCTTCATTTCTTACGTTCCTCAACAAAGTCTCCTTCACCACCAAGATCTAGCCGGAGTTCTTGGGATCTCCATTTTCACTTTTTTGACAGATTCTTAATTTGAGCAGATTTTTGTAGGGAGACCAAAGGAGACTCTGCTGACAAAAAGAGCACGTGTCTTCTCTGAAGTACGGGGGCTGCACATAATGAAGAGATTTCCCCCAGGAGATATTCAGGTTTTAAGAAAGGCAAAACTTTGGTGTTGGGAAAAAAGGTTTTTTTCTTAGCTGCAATTCCTGCTTTCCCATTCTGCCCACACAAAAAAATACAGTTTGAGGCATAAACCTGGCATGGAAAATTTCTTCTAACTGCTGATTTGGCTAAGTCATAATCCCTCAGAAACAGAATCTTTAACTAGGAGATGCTGAGTAAATTTTACTAGTACCTAGCCTTATTACCTCCATCGATAATGCAGTTAATTCCTAATTAAGAATACTGTGATTTTTTTTTTTTATGAGAAATAAATTTTAATGAATTAAAATTGAAGTTTACCTTTGACTAATAGAGCCTTTGTTTCATCACAGATCACTTCATTTCTTCATGTATTAACTTCTTTCTGAAGATTAGGTTTGAACTAAATTTAAATATATCATAGATAGATACATGTATTTCAGCTTCAATTTTTAAAATACTTTAACTAGTAGTTTCCGGAGAGGAAGGGTTTATGATGTTAGGGAAATAGGAGACCTGGAGTAGGCAGAAAGGAACGTATTTCTTCTATTCCTGCAACTTGGCATTTCTGAACTGTTGATTTTTTACTAATGTTTTGGCTTTAAGAAGATATTTCTGTGTCAAAAAGAGGAGTTTAGAAATGCATATAGATACTTCTATTTTACTGTATTGCTTTCTGTCAGAAATGGAATATTTTACTAGCAAAGCCATTGGTCTTCACTGATTTCTTGCATTTCAACAATACGTAGAGTGAGGAATAGTTAAGTATATCACCATGCACTGAAGCAAGCTTAAGCTTCCCGACATCTCAGTTGATTGCCATGTTCGGAAATGGGTATCAAGACTGTGCATCTGCCATGTTTATGTACTGCATTTTTTTTTTTTTCTATAAACTATGAGGATTGCAGAACTGGTAAAAATATTTACTATGTTGATAGTCATTAATTGTACTAGATATGTAAATAACTGCTGAATGTTAATGTATAATGAATTTTATCATTCATTTAGGTCAAATACATATTTTCTGACAAAACGGGTACCCTGACATGCAATGTCATGCAGTTTAAGAAGTGTACCGTAGCAGGAGTTGCTTATGGGTAGGCATTTTTATATACTTTTCTTTATCTGTGTGCCTTTCTTTTCCTCTGCCTGTGCTTATGTATCCATGCATTAATACTACAGTTAAAATAAACTTACACCTGGCAATATATACAACTAGGAGTCAGTTTGTTTGCGACTATGAAATGTTACTTATARGAGATGTTATCACTTCAGTCATGACATTTCTTTTTGCAAAGAGGAACAAAAATAAAGTTTCTATATCAAAGGCTTATTACTGTAATGCGACTTCAGTATGCATKTTTTTTCTATCGCTCAGTCTGTTTAATGTTGTTACTAAAAAAAGTCTTCCCTCATACTTGTAAAAACTTGTGTCATTGTCCACGCTTCATATTTTATGTAGGCACATGCTCTTGCAGTAAATAATATGCAGGATGAACAAGAATTTGAATTACACTACTGTAGCATGAACTACTGTAACATGAACTGCAGTACTGTAACCACCATCCAAGTGGCTTTTATGAATACTGTTATAGCAGCATAACTCTAAATATCAATGTTGCTATTAAGAAATCTCTCCAAATAAATGCAAACAAAGCATTTTACTATTTCTTTGTCAGCAGTTGCAGGCAACTCCTTCAACAGAGTATGTAAAAGCCTCAAACTTCTAAGACTGTTTACTTGGGGGGAAAAAAAAAAATCATTAGAGCAATAAATAGAGCAGAAACACCTACACTGTAAATGCCAGTGTGCCTTACCAGTATGTGAGATGCTGGATCTGGGCTGATCTCGGAGCATTCAGTAGCAGATAATTAGACACCTCTAGAACTGGGCAGGGACCAGGCAGAGGTTATGAAATTAAATGTTGGGCTTGTGCTAAAGGTGATGATTTGGCTTTTGTGGCTTTATCATTTGAATGCCTTTGAAAATGCTAATTTTCGGGAGTCTAATCTAGGCATTCTGTTTTCAAAAAACTTAGATCCTTAATGCATTAACCATGCTGATGATCTTTTTAATTAACAGTTGTAATAAAATACAGTTCTAACCCTGATATTTCAAATATGTATATAAATTTCTGTGTGTATAGATAGGGCTCAATTTCAACCACATGAGCTAATTTTATGACTTCAGAGAAACTGCTCTGAGCTATTTTCAAATTCTTTGTATAGCGGTTTTTTTAAGATAAAAAAAATCCGTTAATGGTAATGGCACTTAAAATCAGTATTTGATATTCAGTTCCTTATATATCTTCATCTCAAGTTGGTGTAGCACAAATTCTAAAATTTCTCCTTTATGAAACCTAGGTGTGAATGTATTTTTTAGAAAAAATTACCTGATTTTTCTTGCTGTACTTTCCAGCTTCCATTCACCCCATTTTGAAAAGACATAGACCRGTTTTCTGATTAGCATCACTGTTTAGAAAGCAGAGTTTCTCTTCACAGTGAATAGCCATTACAACATCTCTCATAGCTACTCGGAGAACAGAGTCACTCTGTCCTTCTGTATTGATGCAAATAAGAACAACACAGAAAAGAGTAAAAGTGACTGTTCCCTCTCCCATGCCTCTTCTTTCTAAGTGTATTATAAATTGTGATATATTTAAACCTGTGTCATCACAGGGCAGAGTCCTTCGTGTGCTATGGCTAGCTTTATTCATGAGCATTTTGTGAACTCAGCCAGACAAGATGCATTAGCGTGGCTTCAGATAATTTAAAAACTACTTTTTGTTTAGTGAGAAACTGTAACAATGTATATATACTGAAATATAAAGCAAGATTTGTAAAGAGGGCAAATGCCTTTATATCTGATAGTATAAGTTAGTAAGTAGACAAGCTTTCAATTGAAAAAAATGATCTTTTATAGTTTATGAAGCCTCAAGAGAAACATCATACTTTTGCAGTATTTTATTGTTACCTAGGTACCAGCAAAATACTTGGTTGAAATACCTTTAAAACTTTTATTTAGTAATTTAATTTCATTAACTAGCTTCTTTTTTTATACATGATCAAATTTTTTAGCCTTTGTGATTCTTTTTCCTCTCCCTGTTTCTGTTCTTCCCTTACTTCCTTGTGCAGCCATTGCCCTGAGCCTGAGGATTATAGTGTTCCTTCAGATGATTGGTAAGCTTAAAAATCATTTAGCATGTGGTGTTTGTTGAAGATTCAAGCTTAAAACCAGTGAGTGAGATTTTTAGAAACAGAGCTAAATGTGAGGTATTTTATTCAAAAGTTATTTTAGTTTCAAATTGATACAGACCGACAGTCTTACACAAATTTATGCCATCAGAATTCTATGGCATTAGGTTGTGTATTCTGGAATAGAATTGCTAGTAGTGTCACTGAGGTATAGTACAGTTATTCTACTGACARTCCTGTACAATTCAGAATTGCTTATTGGAGGAAAGTTTTGTAATTTATTAAGGTAGTTGGTATTATGGTAGCTTTGATCGCACTTTTCTACTGTTACTTAGTAATAGCTTAGTAATAATCTCTAATACATTTGGGAAAAGTCCATATTTGAGAGTGGAAAATAYGTAATATGTTGTTATTAATATTTTACTTCCTACAGATAGTTTTAGAATATTAATACTACCTGATTCTTAACAGAAACTGAAATTAAAGCATCCAAATACACTTGGGGCCAACATTAATCTCTTAATGGGGACCCCAGGAAAGACTAAGTCCTGGCTTCCTTTCTGCTGCCATCTGCGTGATGCCTTGTACTACTTCATCATTCTTTCTTAAACTAAATATTTGCAATAGCTTTCAAAATAAGCTCAGATAGATCAGGGAAAAATGTCACTTACAATCTTTCAGTTATCATTATCATATTTGTTGAAAGTCACAGCAAGGCATGTCACACAAAAATGTAATATGTTGTCTCCTTATGTTTGAAAAGTTTGAAGGAAAAAATTTGCTTTGCTAGATTAGAACTAATAATTCTTTATTTAGATTAAAAAAGAAAAATTCCCCCCACATACACRTAAAAAGTGGCACATATGCACACCCCAAAATCTTACCTGACCTGAATATCCTCATTTGATGTAGCAGCAAGGTGTTTCTTACAAAGATGTGCAAGTGTGCTTAACTGTGCACAAGTGAGTGGTTTCATAAAAATAATGCAATGCTTACATGAAATTAAGCATGCTTCCTTATAAGATATTTATGAAATARGACTGGTTTTGACTAATACACATCAAAATCTTTATAAGCACATCTGAAATGGATAAACTGATGCCTGAACAGTAGTTCAAAAGGCAAAAAAACAGTACTTCCCTTTTATAAGTGATTAACATCTTGTAAATACTTATGAAATAAGATACTTAAGAAATTTTTTTTGTTTGTAAATCTACTGTAATTAATAGAATCTGTTTATGACAGTAACATTTCTAGCCCTAAAATGACTAATGATGTACTGAATTCCAGATCTTTTAAATATTTTTTTTTTGTAGTAGAAATAATTGTTTTCCAATTGGACACAATATATACCTGCAAATATTTTCCCTTTTTTGTAGCACTGAGAATCTGGAAAATATCTTGAAGTCTTTCTGTCAGGAAGCTTTAAGCAAACAAGGCTTAAACCTTAGACTCTAAACAAATTTAATGTATCTGAAGTTGTTAACATTTGGCACTTCAAGATCCATCTGCTTTGCATTTAAAAAAAAAGTCTTGGTGAATGAGGATGCTTTGAATTTCTCACTTTCATAATAGGGTTTTAGAAAAAGTAGTCCTTGAGTAGTTATATAGAGCAGCTACTTCATGATAGTGCAGGACTAGAACAGCTCACTTTTGGTTTTCATAAAGAATCTTCATACTGCCGTTGATGTATGTGGCTTATCCTTCAACTTAAATTACTGAATGTATTCACTCTCTTGTAAGATTATGTGATTCAAGGCAAAATCCAAAATAAATAAAAATATACTCTCCTCTAACTGGGTTCACTTTTCAGCACTGTTTTGTTTTACTGAGAGTCAAACTCAACTACATTGTCTTAATACTCAATAGTCAGCTGCAGTAACAAGTCTTCCTAGAAGTATCTACTTTTTTTGAACTCTCAGCTTCAGCTGGAAGACTTGCACAATTTGAGAGATGTTAGTGTATGACTTCATTTCTCCAGAACCATCTCCACCTTGCATCTCTTCAGTCCCTTCCTACTTCACCGTTGTTGCTGTGTTGTCTTTATACATCAGTTTACTAGTTCCTTTTTGGGCATGAGTAATAGAAAACAAACCCTCTCCATGCAGACTTCCCTGATGTCTGAACTCAGTTTGCCTACGCCTTTGAGATACTGGACTTTCTTTTCTGCAAACATTTGCAAACCTATTGCAAAGCTGCTAATTTCTCAAAGAAATGTGGTATCTTGAGGCACATCTTGTTCTGAGTCCCTCCAATAATCTTGTTCTATGGAGATCAGAAGGCAAGAAGCCACAGTCTTACATTGTGGGTTTATTTTTATTTCATCCTGTGTTACCTGAAGTCAGCCTAAAAACTTCCCTGGATTTGAGTGTATTTATATGAATCAAGGTTTATTAAAATTAGATAAACTTCGGAGATGCAAAACAAGTACCTCTTCACTTCATTTTCTCATAACATGCGATTGCAGCCTTTATTGTAACAGCTACAAAATTTGTGTTTGACCTTAGCACGGTAGTGTGGATGATTTGTATATGAATTGTTAAGAATATGCTAATGATGATCTTCTTTTGTACTTAATTATTTCTAGGCAGGGCTCACAAAATGGAGAAGAAAAAACATTTAGTGACTCATCATTACTGGAGAATCTTCAAAGCAATCATGTAAGTTATATAGAAACAATTACCATTGTTTTGTGAAATCAAACCACTGCTTTTGGTAAGTCAAAAGATTATGTCTTTTGAAGGAAAATAAATTACGTATTTACACAAAATCAGCATGCCGTCATGAATACTTTTATAATTGTTTGTTGTTGATACATGTTAATTAGATCCACCTGGAAATAACATCTAGTGTTAACTTCTGGAGAGCCTTTTTTTTTTTTTTTTCATGGTGTGATTCAAATGTTATGAGCCTGAAATATAATAGTCTTACGTTCTTCATTCTGTGGGTGTTTTAACGTTAATCATTCTGTCCATAGGAAGTCATGACATCCATCAAAGCTTTCAGGATCAGTCAAGTTAACTTACTATCCTGACATGACTTAGTATTTCTGTGCCCAGGCTTAGACAAGAGTCAGGAATTAACCATATACATAGGTTTTGTGTACATGCTTCCATGAGGTTAGATCATCTGTTCAGATGATGAAATGAAATAGGCAAACTAGAGGCTGGTATTTGCCCCAAAGAGACACGACATTTCACAGAAATTTAATAGCTTAGTTCATGATATGACTAAGAAACTGTACCATCATTACCATTTTCTGTTTGTACAAGAGATGTTTTTGCCTAGTCATAACCAAGAACACTTACCTTACATAGTGTAACCACTTTTTCTATGTTTGAAGAGTGTAAATAAATTACTCTTTTATTTCCTTAAATTTTGTCTTCCTGGGAGGGTAATTGCAGGATAACTGGCAGACAGTGAAGCATTTTGTCTTTACAAATGGAGCAGTCTTAAATGCTAGACACCAGAGTACAGCTCTAAAGTATATTTAAAGTAGAGGGGGCTCCTGTACTTAGCTGCACAGGCCAGTGTCAGTGCTAGTGACGTAGACTTGGAAGAGGCATCATCCTGTTTCTGCTGTTGTCTAGAGAATCCTCGGTGCACAGCTGATTTGCATCTTGCAAGTTTTCTGGTAGATCTATAGTATTAAGTGTTTATCTGTGTGTATGTATATATATATGTGTGTATACGTATATAAAAGCTATAAAAATGCACTTGTGTACATCTTAAAGTAAAAATTCAGGCACAAATTCAAAGAGAGGTTTCACCACTGTGTGTTAAATGTCTTCTGAAGTGCTTTGGAAAAGAATCTGTAATTCAGATTTTTGATAAATCTTAGAGGACCTGGGGACCCTCAGCAAAGAGGACAAGAACCTAGTCCCATTAGTGTTTCTGCACTGTGGAATTAAGTTAGGTTTTCAGAGATTATTGTATTTTATAGAATAATTGTAATGTTATCTTGATTGTTGACATTCTTAGGCTGAAATACTACAAATATGCTACAAAAAAACTCAGTTGAGGTGGCAGCTGCTTTGAGCTTATTTAGTGGGGATGCTGGGGTTTCTTTTGACCAATCATTTAGGAATCGGTTCATTCATTTTGCATATTTTAGCTGTATTAGTCAAAAACAATCAACTATTTTGCTTATGTGCACTTTTCCCCTCTCTTGGCTAAATCATTTTAAATTCTTTCAGCTTTGTAGACTCTGAAGTGCTTGAGACATTCATCTAAATGTCTTCCTTTAAAAGCTGTCTGCCTGACCTTGCAGCATTTTTCACATGAGTTTGGGGTTTGGTTGATACATCTTTCTAAAGGTTCTTAAAAAGTGTTGTCACATACAGTATTAGACAAAAGTAATGTAAAAAGGAATATTTCTAGTAAAAAAGATAACATCCAAAGAGACTTTAGTGAATAATAAAAATAAAATCATTTTAAATTAAAATTCTTTGAATACAGCATTCATAGAATCATTTAGGTTGGAAACGACCTTTAAGATTATCGAGTCCAACCATAAACCTAACACTGCCAAGTCCCACTAAAGCATGTCCCTAAGTGCCACATCTACATGTCTTTTAAATACCTCCAGGGATGGTGACTCAACRGTGACTCAACCACTTCCCTGGGCAGCCTGTTTCAATGCCTGACCACCCTTTCAGTGAAGAAATTTTTCCTAATATCCAATCTAAACCTCCCCTGACGCAACTTGAGGCCATTTCTTCTAGTCCTATTCACACTTACCTTCCCTATAAAATATAATTTGAATTATTCTGTGTTTCTGGTTATCTGCTTTTGACTGCTATGAAAGCAAATGCTACTAAATTCTATCTATATAACCGGTATTGAAGTACAGCAGCAAGAAGTTATTCTGCATGCTGAAATTAGTGTACAGATAATGTCTGTTTTGTTTTGTTGTTGATAGTTTAAAGAGAGGAAAAATCTTTCATTAACTTTTTCTTGACTATTGTTTGTCCATATCTATTACTACATTTCAGTTAGTTATTGCTTAAATGATTAATCACTTTCTGACATCTTTTTTTTCAGCCAACTGCACCTATAATATGTGAGTTTTTGACAATGATGGCAGTGTGTCATACAGCAGTTCCAGAAAGAGAAGGTGATAAAATTATATATCAAGCAGCGTCTCCAGGTGAGAATCAAATAATTGAGTGAACATATGAGTATTCTATCAACTCAACAAGCAAACTTTGTTCAAAGTTTATTGGTTTTTTGAGTTATCTTCTGAAATTAAAAAAGAAAACATCCCTCAAAAAAAGAATTGATGTCAGCTAAAATCAGTCTTGTCAAAAAGGATTTAGACTTTTCTAATTTGCTTTAGAAAATACATATGGATGTCCTGTGGATTATGTAAGGGCGATTATGTAAGGTGATTAACCATACAGCATTCCTAAGGTGTTGTCAGATTGCTGTGGAAGTCTGAAGGAACTGCTCAAATGCAAATAGAAATCAAACCAGGAGACAAATTAATGTCCTTGTTTGTGAACCTATTCTGTACTTGGTAGCCGTGGTATTGGTTTAGAACAAAGACTGTGTTTGTAATCAAAAATGAACAAGAAATGTTTTTACCAGGATAAAAGTGTTGTGGTAAGTTCTACTATAGAGTGATAAAAGATTATAGTGCAAAATGATAAAGCAAGGCAAAAATGATTAAAATATACTCAGCTCTGCTGAGCTAATATATTATGACAAGCTATGATGGGAGAAATTACATGAAGCGCAGCGTCTCCAACCTTCCTCTGCCCTGTCTGCCCCAGCTCCTAGGTGGCCATCTCTCTGGAAATTCTGTCCTTCAACAACTAGAAAACAAGGGCAGAGGTAGGGCCATAAATAAAGCTAACTGGGCCATGGTGGTGTTTTATTGGGCATGGTGAGCAAATTCAGTTCTGACATCTTGAGGTATTTGGAGAGAACTGATGCCTATGGGAGTCTGGGTCGCTGCCTGAAATGTTTCCTGAATGTAGGCATTGAAGTTATCTATTATTTACAGGAATGACTTATCACTCTCTTCTTCTAAAACAGAACTCACACAAAAAGGAAAATACCTTGTCCAGTGCCCTACTGTGTAAGGCACTTGCCTAGCAATTAGGAGTTTTTTTCTCTAAGCWACGTTTAGTCAACATCCAAACTTCTAACTGCCTGAAAGTAGGCTTACGGGGAGAAGGAAGGCAGGAAGTCTTGTCTCTTGATGAGGCGGTGTCATTGTGTCTGCTGGAACATATAATTCATTAGTTTACAACTTAAAACTTTGAAGAGGATGTTCTTGCTACTGAGCTGAGAGGTGTGTTTCTTTGGGGGTTTATTTCCTCTGAATTGTAAATTGATTTCATCACAGTTTTAACAGGAGAAACAAAGAGTTCTTTCCAGCACCACATCTAATCTTAAAAATCTATAAAGGGAAAAGGAAGTCAAAAGTAGAAAAACTTGAACTGTGTCCAGTAAATCATGGGGTATACTAACAGTTTTCTGGTAGATCTGTAAAATAACTGACTTGTTGCAGATGAAGGAGCATTGGTCAGAGCAGCTAGGCATCTTCGTTTTGTATTCACTGGAAGGACACCTGACTCAGTAATCATAGAGTCTGTAAGTACATTGGAGTAACATTGTAATTTGCTGTGTTTACTATTGTCATAGTAAATAATTTTTGAATAACTGCATCATGGTATGTATCTATTGAGAGATGTTTGTTTCTTTTTGGCTCTTTTCCTTGAGGTTTTTTGCATTAATTCTCAGCTTTTTGTTTGTTTGTTTTATTCTTCAGCTGGGACAGGAAGAGAGATATGAACTGCTAAATGTCCTGGAATTTACAAGGTAAACAGCATATCGTGCTCTTAGTGTCTTTTTGTGAAAATACTTCTATTAATTTCTCTTATGGATAAAAATGTTTGCATTTTTTATGTTTGTACAGGCAAAGTACGCAAGTTATGTGGCTTTTATCTCTACAGTATGTCATCATACTATAGGCAAAGCCGCACACGTGATTAAGATCACACTCCTGATTTTATTGTAAAACATTTTCAGGGGCATATATTTTTTCCATTGTCTCCTTCTTGGCTAATATTTTTTACTTTTGCTTTTGCGCAAAGATTCAAAAAAACCTTGATTCAAAACTTTAAAAAATTATGTGAAAAGACAGCACAGGAAAGTATTTGAACTTTTAAATAAAGCACCATGTGCTTTATCAGAAAAATACTTCGGGGCAGGGGGAAATTTCAAGTAAGTGTTATACATAACTTGTATTTGCCTYGACTGATTGAATGAAATTCTGCATTTGACCTTAAATATACTTGCTTATGACTTGCTTAAATACTTTAGACTGAAACCCGTTCCCTTCTGAGCAGCATCACTACAGCATTGGCCAGTTAGTTTTCTTCGAAACTGAGTTTATCACATACTTTGCTTTCAGTAAAAATTTTCTGTCAAAGCTGTTGCAATTATAAAGGTACCCATAAGAAATCTGGATGCAGTTTCGCTTATTATGTAAATTTGTTTAAATTGTATCCATGTATGCAGTTTGTGTTCTAAGTATTCATGTAGGCCCATTGCTTACTTTGGCACAGGGTGGGGAAGAGATTTGTATGTAGAGGAAACTCTTTTTTTCTTGGAATGATTACTTGTAATTTTGCCTGCGGAAAGCGATCGTTGTTTTCCTTCCTGTCCTATTAAGT
This sequence comes from Oceanodroma leucorhoa, assembly GCA_030449065.1. Taxonomy (NCBI): domain Eukaryota; kingdom Metazoa; phylum Chordata; class Aves; order Procellariiformes; genus Oceanodroma; species Oceanodroma leucorhoa. The sequence continues at coordinate 18,172,147 of JASVER010000005.1, forward strand.
TTCCCTTGAGCTTAGCTAAAGAAGCAAAAAGATCAACAAACAAAAATCCAAGGCAATACTGGAGATATGAGCTGAAGATGTATAGGTTGGGTGAAATGAGAGTAGTAGTTGCCTGTAGTTTTAATAATAGCAATAATAATGTGAAAAATAAAGATTACCACAGTGAAAAAAATAATGCAACAGGAATTTTTATAGTTTTGAATGTCTTTTAATGACTGTTTGCAATTAATGTTGGGTTTATATATTGTAGAGGACATACTTGAAATTTTTCAGATTTATGCCATGGTTTCATTTTTCTGTAGGCACTTTTTTCACTTTCTGTTCTGGAAAGTTAGCAAGTATGTAGCACAAGGTGCGTTGTTGTTAGTCTGACATCTGTGAAAGTTTATACTGCATTCACGGAGTAGCAGTGAAAGATTCCTACTTTGTTTCTGGTTTTGATCTTTGTCTCGATTTCATAGATCTATTTAAACTTCTGTGTCAGTCTAAAATTGTAATTTAAACAGTGATACTTTATGGAGAAAGGAGAATTGCTTTTGAATCTTAACCTTTGGAGGATTAAGTTTTTTGGTGGATTCCAATCACCCAACTTTATTAAGCATTCAGTTTTTATATCTGGTTTTGTTCTTATTCTGTAATATTTGGCTTTGCTTGGAACTGACTTTTTGGAAGCACTAGAGGTCACCCTTGTTCCACAGCAAGAGAAATTTTGGCTCCAAAACATAACACCATCTGTATGGGTAGGAGCATGTACCTTCAGAGAAGTAATCTGTAGCAATTAAACTATTGAGTTAAGAGTTTCCAGGTGTTCTAAGTTTTTCCCAGAAAAAGTGCAAACAAATTCCTTGCCACCTTCCAGTACAAGCCGGATAACTCTTCTGCAAGTAGAGTGCAACAGTGCCAACATTTGATAGGATAGTCTTTCGGAGAAGTGTGTTACAGAAGTAAAACTTGTAGGAATGCTTGGTAGAGTTGTCTTTTATGGTATTCTCTTTTTACAGTGATCATAGCTGTGCCCATGAAAAGAGAAGTAGACTTTATACAATATGTTAATTATACTTTGTTCATAGCAAGGAAGTAGCTCTCAGTCTAACTGGCAGGTGAGCATACTGAAAGCTACTAATAATCCTTAAACAGCTGACAGTTATTTCTAAAATGCAGTGCTAATCTCTGTGGAGCAAATAGTGTCTTGATAACTTGTGCTGAGTTTAGGCTGCCTCCAGTAGATACTCTGCTCAGATGCCACAACTGCTGTGGTACCTTAAGCTCAAGGAAGTGAAGAGTTGTTCAGACCCTCTGCTGTTCAGGGCTCCCCATAATGTCAGGGGAGGAATTGTGCGGTGTTGTGCTCATTCTTGTATTCTGTTACCTGGAAYTGGAACAAATAGAAAAACTGCAGCTGTCTCTTGGGAGCCAAAACCAACTCCTAGGGTATGTATCTATGGGGCAGAGGGAAGCAAGGCACTATGTTAGTTAAGGATCCAGAAGCGAAGAATGTCTTATGCTTATTTTCATCCCTGTGCCGAGTATGTGCACTGTCTTTTCACCTGGGCCAGTTGCAAAGATGAGCGTGATTTTGAGCGTGTTATGCCTTGTTCAGTAAACATAAGCGACATCCACTATCAGTGCACAAATTGCACATCAGTCCTTGCATCAATGTGTCATTACTAGCAGTGCCACTGAATGAGGTTTTGACTTGTATCTGCTTGTTTTGTTAGAGGAATGAATTGAATTTTTAGCACCAGAATTCATTTCATGGGCAGGTCTTGAGTATAGATGTAGTAATAATATCGCAATATCTGGAATATGTACCATCTATTGATTTAATGACTGATTTTCATCTGCGTCCCTGGGGCATATCCCCACAGTCTAGCAGAAACAGTCTGATAGTTAGAGTAAAGCTTCTTGTCTAAAAACTAAGTATTTTTTATTTAGAATGACAGTGTATTTACCTGAAATAGCAATAGCTTGACTAGACCCCTGTCTGATCAGTTTTATGAATAATCCGTGTTGCCCTGACTGTTSTACTTGGCAGACAGAAGGCCGCCTCCTAGAGCGTTTGAGACCTTATCTCCTCTCCATCATTCAAGGGGGTCCAGAATATACTGATCCTGTTTTGTGACTGAAGACTGATAACTTCTAAATGTAGAAAAAGAATGAGTGGCTGACAGAGGAGGTACCAAAACCTCTGTAGCAGTGTTTGTTTTCTGTGGTTGTGTGCTTACACTCTGAAGAAATTTTCATCTTAAACCTGAGACAGATTTTAAAGTAACAGGGGGCCCATCAAGAGCTACTTCTGCATTCCCAGATTGTGGAAGTGGCAAATCTTGTGACTGAGGGGAAGTATTTCTGTCCCCTTAAGATGCTTCTGTCCATCTGTAATCCCATGGCAACTCCATGGGAATTACCAGCTATTCTGCCTCCCTGTCACGACCCAAAGCGTTACCTGGCCTGCGGGTGTATAGAGATCACGACAGTGGGTTTGCAGGATTCCATAACACAGAAGGACATGGAGGCTTTATTTTCTAAATTTCTTTATTACAGATTACTACAAATTACTATTAGTACAGCAAGTATACTCATGAGTAATAAAGAAAGTACATTTATATTTTAATAGTAGCAGCAAGTATATATTTCCATATGTTACAAGTTGCTACTAAGTTATCGCTAGTGAAGAAATACACTTAGAATTAGTTATTTATATGTGCGTACACACACACATATCTATATATTGAAAATAATACGGGTACAGAGCTCGCCAAACCACTCCCAGGAGTGGGGTCTCAAAGTGGATGATGGACAAAGTCTCACTTCGAAGAGTGAGAGTCTGGAATCAGCCAGGTGTTCCTGGTGATGGTCCAATAACTTGTCTAGGAGATCTCAGAGGAAAATTCATGCAGGGAGAGTTCTCAGAGAGAGAGTTTCCATTTTGAGTAAAAGCGAATCATTTTTTATATGGTGGAGACGTAAGGGGGTGTAGGACACTACCACGTGGAGCAGTCAATGCAAACCTGGAGCAAATCAGGTGCTGCAGATTACTGTTTTTCAGCTGGGACAGCCAATAGATGGTGTTTTCTATTCTCTCAGACCAATTTTTATTCTTCCAGACTTTTTTCCTATTCTTTCAGCTAGAACAACCAATAGCAGTTGCCAATTCCTACTTTCTCAGGATGTGTTCTCCTGTTTTCCAGACTTTTTCACCTTTCCAGACAATAAGTTGCAGTTACAGTTCCTTATTTTGCACTTACTAATGGTTTCTAGGTACCCGGCTGTACTTCAGAGATGCCAGCTGCGCTTCTCAAGGGTGTTTCTGGTTCCCAGGCCTCGTTCCCAGGCTAGCAGTTCCCAGACAGGCAGGCATTTTCTGTCAGTATTTCGGCAGACATCTTCTGTTCRGTATTTTTCCCCTTATAACCAGGTCACCTTTATGGCTGCTCACATGACTCCTATGCTGAAGAAAACAAAATAAAAAAAAAAACGGTCTTGCGCTGACWGTTATTTGTAGAAGTGCAATTTGGTGGTTTTCTGTATTTCACCAAGAAAAGGAAATAAAACTGTCACTGCAATGAAAAGGCTCATAAAAAGTTAGAAGTCCTTGACAGTAAGTCCTGCTCATTAGCTTTATTGCAGTTTTACTAAGAAAATGTGTGTCAGTCAAGATTCAATATCTGTCTTCATAGCTAAAGTTTCAGAATGCTATAGGAAAACATTGGTTATTCTCTGATACATCTTCAGCAGATTGATTGGCAGCTGTATGCGTAACTTCAGGATCGGAATTTTCTGGTATTGCAAGACAGGTACAAAACTGCGGAGTTTTTACCTGTCAAGGACATATATATCAAATTATTGTTTATACAAACCCTAAATTACTTTAATTCCTCCACAATTCCTTAACTGAACATTCAGGCAAGTGTAATGAATTTAAGTAGCAGGAGGCTAGATAATCTTTCCAGGAATCAAAATGGATCTGAGACTTGCTTTTATTTTAGGCAACTTAAGCGCATTTTGGATGATCTGAATTTCTCCACTGTTGTCTAAGTAGATCCCAACTGGACACTGTCTAGGGGTTTTTGGAGTTCTGCTTATCTGAGGTTTTTTGGATTAGAAATGAGATGGAGAAAGAGTTGCAGCAGTTAATGCCTTTTTATGCTCTCTTGTGCAATATTCACAGTAGAAATGTAATTTAATATTGCTGTTCAGATGTCTGTACTTGAAGTGCACACACAGGTGGAACAGGAAAATATTTTCTTGAAGATACTATTCAGTCAGTTACTTCCAGTAATTATAAAATTCTTTCCTCCACCTATCTCCATACATTCCACTTACAGGGTGTTTTTCCATGGCAGTCTGAACTTCAGGAACCATTCATACTATAATGCTATTTGATGGTCTACAAATGGAATCCAGTTCCAAGAGGAATTGAAATTGTAAAAGGACCGTTTACTTCCATTTCTTTTGTGTATTTTACTGTGAACTGTTGTATGAGAAGTATGTTTTGTTCCCTGAATAGTTTCAGTGGATTTATTTAAAAAGTTGAAGTTTGAAAGAATTAGGGTGTAAATACACATTTTGACTGGACTTGAATCTAAAGTATGCTTGTTGGAGGACCTCAAAGGGAAGACAGAAAGCAGTGTGACAGTCTTCTCCATGCTTTCCTCCAATTCCTGCCTTAGTCATGAGGACAAAAAGAAAAAAATACTTAGATCTCATTAACGACTGAGAGCCAGAGCGTAGTTAAAATGAGGCGAGCCCCTTTCCAATTCTTAACATACTTAAAACTTTTTGTGAGGAGTGATACTCAGGGATGACAGTAATAGGATTGCAGCACAGTACAGTGTACAAGAGACTGTTTGGCTGGGAAGGAAGAAAAAGCTGAAATGATCTGTGATGCAGTACCTCTTTATGATATTGGTCACAAGTGCTTTGTGCTTTAAGATGCTTTTTTGTGATTAGTAGATAGTATTCAGATGAAGGTCAAGATTCTCAAATTTGTTTTTACGGGAAAAAGGCCTACAGAAGTGTGCACAGAAAACCAGCATTCACTCTAATTATTAGACAGTAAAACTGTTTTTCCATCCCAGTCACCTGAGAACATAATACAGATTAGATAGCCCTTACTTTTTTTTCCTTTGTCTTATGTAAGATATATATTGATATTCTTAGGTAAAATGTTGGTAAATATTTATATTTACAAACCACCTTATATAGGGCATTTATTTCTCTTTCAGCACTAGGAAGAGAATGTCAGTGATAGTTCGCACACCATCGGGAAAATTAAGACTCTACTGTAAAGGAGCTGTGAGTTTTATTCTGTTTACACTGTATCAAAGAACATGTGCTACCAATACAAGTACGAAAGCAAAAGGTTGTTGTAATTGCAGAGAAAACATTGAAAATGTGGGGGAAGGAATGTTGATGGCTTTTTCAATTTACATCATTTTACTATGTAGCTGTTTAATGTGATGAACTAGTTAATGTCTTCTTTTACTAACTGCCTATGAAGGTATGACAGACCTGTTCATCCTATTCTTTGTACTGGACTAATATCTTTATGCTTCCTATTAATTGCTTCCTTCTGTACTCCAAGAAAATGGATGAATGTATGGTTTAATCTATTAGTTACTTGCTGGAGTAGCTGAGCATGAATCACTAGGTAGAAATAATAATTAGCATAAGTGACTAGATGGGAATTTTAACCACTGATGTTATACCAGAAGTAAATTTTCCTGAAAACAGGATCTATGGGAACATATCTTAATCATAATGTATCTGGGAATGGCAGAGTTGCTCATTAGTTCTTGTTCTGTATCTTAAGTCAAGTTAGAGGGGGAGGGGGATGCAAATCCAGTTCCTGAATGGTTTAAAAAAAATGAAGTTGATTGAATATAAATGTCCATTCTGTATCTTCTCAAGTGGAGAGAAGAAGCTGTTGTTAATATTCTGTATATCAAGCTGGCTACAAAAACCTGAGAATGGCAGTTATGAAACACTACTTTCACCTTGTGGGCTTAATATTAAAAAGGAAGACAGCATTCTAGGAGATCAAAAGAATTCACGTGGCAAGACAAAGAAAGAGGTGGCACTTTTCAAAATGAAGGGGAGTAACAGCAAAAAATGTAGGAGAGAGAAACTGCATCATAGCAGAATTTGTAAATTTAGAGAATCTGAGGATTTGGAATGTCCTTTATTCCTTCCTCTGAAATAAAATTACTTCTATTCATTTTTGCTGCTGAAATAAATTAATACAGTGCTGCATATTTTTCTGCCATTTTCCTACATTATTTGTATTGTCTGCACAAAGAACCTCATTTTTCTGTTAAATTGTTCTGAGTTCATTTTATTTGTTTTGTAGGATACTGTAATTTATGACCGTCTTGCTGAAAGTTCAAAATACAAAGAAATCACCTTAAAACATCTAGAGCAGTTTGCTACAGAAGGTGGGTGATGTTATGGTGTTATTCAATATAAAACTAAATATTAAATTCAGTTACTGCTCAGCTTTTCAGTTTTGCAATTTTATGTTGCTGTAATGTTTTATTCATGTTAAGTTTGAAAATTATGTTTTAGTAATGCCTCCCAAATAAAGATCTTCCTCTCCCTGAGAAGTTTCAGTAATAAGTTCACGCTTAACAAAAACAAACAAACAAACAAACAAAACACACAACAAAAGCCACCCACACAGTACACAGCTGAGTCTTTCAAACAAAATACATTTTTCCAGAGAGCAAAAACATTGCATGTTGCTTGTTTCTGTGAAGATCTCATTTCCCATGATGACTTTCATATTGCACACACAATGAATGCTGTAGGGATGGCACACAGGAAGAAGTAGCCAAAGTGAAGATGCTGGGAAATGACTAGCGTAGTGCTTTTAAGGTAGCTTTATGCTATATTATTTCTGTCACCAGTCACAATAGGGGGAATTGTCAACGCTAGCTTTCCATATGGTGTGTTTTGGTATCTCTGMTGTTTTAACAATCACTCTTACAAAGCAGTGGATTCCACAGTATAGACGTGAGCAGGAAAGGAGACTGTAGAAAGGTTTCTGCTTTCATGTAAGTTCTTCTAGCATGGTTCCTAGATCTTCCGTGCCATGCCCGCTTTCTGGTATCTTAGTAAAGGATTATAGAGTTGTACTGTGAAGTATCATAGTGGTTTAATTTACTGATGAGTTGGGAAGAGAGCAATTGGAAGCAGAATTATATTAGTTATGGGAATCTGAACTGCAATTTTTTTACCTCTTCATTTTTTTAATACACTGTTACTAGAACAGTAGAATTATCTTTAATGTGTCTTAAGAAATAAGCTTACACTGGAAAGCAAACTTTATTAAAATATTTTCCTTCTAAAATACAACCTTTTGATGACTGATGTCTGACCAAATCTTCTTGTATCAGGAAAGATCTTTTTTCTGTCTGTTATATATATGACTTCCCTAATTTTTCTCTTTTGGTTTATAATGGAATTAAGCGTTTTGATTAGTGTTGTAGTCAGTACCTTCAGTCTCTTGATTCTGTCAGTGACAGCAGAAGCAAGCCAGCGATCTATTCTTTTGTTAGTTTTCCATATCAAGATCTCTGCAGGAAACATTTGGTTAGCCTTAAATAATCTTAGAGTATCAAAATTATAATAAATTGTACAATAAAGTTAAAAGCACAACTAAAACCAAACAAATTCGATGGTACAACATGAAGCCTCAGATACACCCTTTGAGTTCGTGAATCTAGTTGTATGAGCTGATTGGCCAGTTTGGGGTTTTATAAAGGCCTAACCAGGATCAGTGAAGGAAGAGTTACTTAGATGTGAAGTTAGTTTGGGTCATAAGGCTATATGTTTGGTTACAGAAAAGGTAAAAATAGATCAATATCTGCTATCCTGTGTGAACTGATATGAAAATTTCAATCCAATTCTTACTTAGTGTTCTTATAAAATCAGTGGTACAACTGATTGTATCATTTTTTCTTTAGCAGTCAGCTTGGACTGAGTGAATCAACATAAAAAGTGAAAAATTCCATCCATCTTTAAAACTACTGTACATACGTATTAGTGTTAAGAAGTTTGTTGGAAAGGAGGGTACAAAATGTACCTGAACAGATGAAAAGATCTACTGTTCAGGAGAGTGAATTGCTAACCTTTCAAAAAAAAAAAAAAAAAAAATTAAAAAAAAAAAAAAAAAAAAAAAAAAAAAAAAAAAAAAACCCCAAACTTAAGTACGTCTCTCTCTGGAATCGATTAAAGAAATTTGTATTTATTTTTACATCAGATTTAAATTGCAGCCGATGACGTTGCAAAGTTTCTCATGTGTATCCTTTCATGTGGCAGTACAGTATGTCCTTGGCATTTGCTGCCTGCTCTTGGTGTGTTGTTCAAAAATGAAGTGGTTAGCATGGCTGGCATTTATATTTAAGCATTTATTAAGCTTGAGTGTTAATGCCTGCTTGGATAAATAGAGAAAGTGTGTAATTTTCCTGTGTTGTTGTTCCAGTCTGTTAAGAAGCAGACTTAATGATATTTTGTTTTCTACAGATAATTTTTTAAATTAAAAATACAAGAAATAATTAGGCTCTGACTTAAAAAGAAAATGCAAATGCCTTGAAAAACTTGTTTGCTGATATTCCTGATTTCTTCGTTCTATCATCTGCATAAAATACTTCGGAAGAATTGTGGAAATAGCATTACTATTAGTCAGTCATAAATTCCTTTCTCCCCCCTCACCTCATATTTATTTCTTTGGACCTTGCTAGCATATCCTTATTACACTGGGGGGGAGGACACAAGAACAAAAAACAACCAGTTATTTCTTAGCCTTAAGTTAATTCTTTAGGTCTAGATGGTGGGAAGCTGTGTTCCTAAGGCTGTTCACTTGTCGAGATAGTTTTAGAAAACACATAGTTTTCATCCTGAAGGTATTAAATTACTGTCTTACCTCTAAGACACATATGTATTATTTCATGCCCGGCCTCTTGATCATTTCAAAATTGCTGCTGGTGCTGAGCTGTAGACAACAGAAACCTGTGAACAAATAAAGATTGCATTTAGCTATCCCTGGTTATGGTGCTCCTAGAGGAGAGGCCAAAGGCATTAACTACGTTGGTCCTGCCTGTCCCCCTCCTAAATCTGCCTGCCTGCAAATTTTGGCTTCATAAGACATCATTTGGCTAGAGCAACGCTCTCCTCACTATGTAGAGAGTTATGCTAATTTCATGCTCTAGAAATCTAAGAATCTCATAATATATGAAAGTGAACTGTTAGGACATTCAAACATGGCTACTTAAATTGAATGTAAATGTGTGTTGTCAAAAAATAGATGTTTCTTGTAATCTTGCAGTCTCAAATTCTCACTGTAGTACTCAGTTCAAGTTTCTGCTGAAGGAAAAAAAGCTGTTAAGTATAACCAGCTCAAAGATTGTTAAGTAAAATCCCCAGATGTTGCCTGTACACAAAGATTTTATTTTAAGAATTTGGAAAGCTGAAAGAATCTGTGAGATGGCAAAAATAAATCTGAGCGGATTCAAAGTCGGCTTCTAGGTGGTAAATTTCAAACTTCAGCTGAGAATTTCCTAAGGATATTGAGGAGGGGTGAAGAAAGAAGGTAGTTGTAACATTATGCTGATATATTTTAACTTTATTGCTTTCCAGCATAGCAACATTTAAGTTTATAAAATTTTTGTTCAGAAATATAATTCAATCTTACAGTTTTAATGTTCCTAAAAATCTAATGTATATACCTGATCAGCAAGTGTAATTTGGGTTTGCTTCATGTTTTGTTTACAGTTTAAGATAAGTTGAATCTTGTATAAAATTTCATTATTTTTTTCCGCAAAGTACATCACCTGTATTACATTCAGCTACCTTGCAAGAGTTACTCTGTTGAATAAATTGCTATTTATATCATTTTTACTTTATATATATTAAAAAAAGTTCTTCAAGACATGTAGCAGTAAGTTGAAAATCAGCATAAGCATACATAAAATATAGAGTTAATTCAGCTTTTAGCAGTTACTCATTGCAGGCATATCAAGGAAGGGACTAACAAATACTGAATCATACTTACTATCTGCTTTCTTTTTAGGTTTAAGAACTCTGTGTTTTGCTGTGGCTGAGATTTCAGAAAGTGATTATCAAGAGTGGTTAGATGTCTATCACCGTGCTTCTACAGCTTTACAGAACAGAGCACTCAAACTTGAGGAGAGCTATGAACTAATTGAAAAAGTACGTGTAGCTTTCTGGGTGTTTTTGTGTTTTTTTTCTTTGGGGGGCAGGGAGGTGGGTGGGGCGAGGAGAGTGGTTTTCTGATTAATGGCCTTGCTTTCTATACCATGAAGTCTGAATCATTATTGAGAAATAATGCTTAGACAGAAAAAAATCTAGCAATATACTGACAGCTGTGTCATGTAGTCCGTGCAGTTTAGATGATCAAAATGAAGGAAAGATTAATTTGACGAAGCTTTTGCAGCAAGTAGGTACCTTGCCAGAAAGTATTGATTTTGTGTTAAACTACTGGAAAGCTTTTTTTCAGGGTTGCTCTATTGTATAAAAAAGAGTAATAACCGACAAACAACATCTGCTTCATTGTATAATGATCTTAGAACCATAGAGTAGTTGAGATTGGAAGGGACTTCTGGAGGTCATCAAGACACAAATCCCTGGTCAAAGCAGGGCTAATTTTGCTTGCCCAGCACTTTGATGAAGTTTTGACTATCTGCAAGGAGGGAGTTTTCCCAGCTGCAGTAGGCAATTTTTGTGTTTTAGTGCTCAACTATTCTTTTTCCCCTTTTTCTGAAGTAAAATTTCTGTTGCTGCAGAATGTGACTATTGCCTCTTGCCCTTTCACCATGCACCTCTTAGAGGAACATGGCTTCTCTGCAAGCCCTCTTCAGTTAGCAGAAGGCAGCTGTGGATTCCCTCCCTTAGGCTTATTTTTTTCCCGTGTTAAACTTGTCCTGTTTCCTCAGCTACTCTTAACACAGTGTGCTCCAAGCCCCAGGCTGTTTTTGTGTCCCTCCGCTGGACTTGCTCCACTTTGTCAACTTCTCTTGTACTGAAGGCCCAGAAAGGGAGGTAATACCCAGATGCAGCCTCACAAAGAGCAGAGCCGTAATCACTTCCCTTGAGTTTCTGGCAATGCTGCTGCTGGAGTAGCCAAGCATACGATTAGACTTCACTGCCTCAACAAAAAAGGCTCCCGTGGCTCTTAAATGTATAAGCAAAAGGAGTTCATGAGACCAATATTGCTTGAAATTTTTATAATTGACTTTGGGATGGGGTTTGGTTTAGGGGTGTTGTTTTTTTTTCATTCCCTTGAAAAGGATAAGAGAGATTACATTGATGAAACTGTTTAAAATTCAGAGCCTCAAAAACCTGCAGTGTTTAATTCATGAAAAAGAAGAGTGAGGATATATAGCTTCAGTCACTTGTGGGACTTCAGTTTACACAGACAAGCAGTTTATCCAGACATGCACAAGACAGTCTTAAAACTATATAATTCTGTTAACGCTGTGGCAACCCTGCTACCATTACAAATTTTTGTATTAGCTGCACACGTACTTTCTCAGCGTGTCGTATGCAGGCCATGCTGCAGCCAGGATTGCACACGATTAGGTTTATAATGGTGTCATTAACAGGGTTTTAGCTAGTTTTAAAGGTACAGAAATATGAAGTATAAAAATGGCTGTATTCACAAAAATCATATAGATTTGCTGCATGGGAAGTTAAAACCAAACATAATCAAAACTATAGTTTTAAGATTAAGATGAATTGACAGGTGTTTGGGTTTTTTTTACAAGGTAAAGAGAAATTATTACAAGTGAGAGAAGATATAATAATAGCACTCCTTAAGTCTTCAAATCAGAGAGGTGCCCCTCAGGAAAAGGTAGCTGTTGCTGAACAAGCTCCTGAGCTTGTGAATAATGGGGTGAAGTTTGAGTGGTCATGCTGTGCAGTTTGTCAAGCCACACAGATATTTAACTTAAAGCTCATAGGAATAAACTGGAAGATCTTTATTAGTTGATACCAAATCTGATTAATGAATTTAGAGACCCTTAATCTTGTCGCAAATATGGAAAGTTAAACAAAAGAAACAGAAAGATTAAAACTGAACTTAATCCAAAAAAACTGCATGTGCTGAATATTTTACGTTCACAGAATCTTCAGCTGCTTGGAGCAACAGCAATTGAAGATAAACTACAAGACAAAGTGCCTGAAACCATAGAGACACTTATGAAAGCAGACATAAAAATTTGGATACTTACTGGGGACAAACAGGAGACTGCCATTAACATCGGTATTATATTTGCATTTATTTGATGGCCTTGTGACAGATTTAGAAATGATAGAAGTTGCTAGAGTAAAATTGCTTTCAGAACAGAATGGTATCTTGTAAAAAACAATAATATTATATGGCATTCCAGAATTTAAATGTTATCTTATTTTTCAGTCACTGGTAGGGGGAGAGTGGGGAATAGTGGATTCTTCCTCCGTTAAAACAGTAACAGCAAGAAAAATTTATGTTATCGTAGAGAGGAGGAAAAAAAATAGGCATTTGTGGTTTTTTGTAGTATCTAAAATGAATTAAAAAGAATACATTGTTTGGATTTTGACAGTGAGGGGGAATAATATTAAGAAAATGTAAGTATTCTTATTTTCCCTTCTGTATTTTTCCTTCTCTCCGAGAAAGCTGGTAGGGACCATAATGTTAACTAAAGCAAAACAATGTAGATTGTGCAATAAAGTACTATAAACTTTACCATCAGTCAGAGGTTTCCTTTTATTCTTTCCTTTTATTATAAAGGAGGAAAAAAAAGAATCATGAATTAACTAATTTCAACAGCGATAAATCTGTATGTTTAAGTAGTAATACATGAAAGCTGCGTTTAAGATTTAATATTCTTTGCATGTGAACATATCAGCACTTCTGCAGTAGCCTAGATATGTGCCCAAAATAAAGCATTATTTTGGTCATATGGATCCTTTTTATTACTATTACTATTTTTAATCTTAAAGAACTTCTTGTGTGCACATGATAAATTGATCTAAGGTTATTTTCATTAGTACCTTCAAGTTTGAGACAATACACGTAATACCAGTATTTTCACTTTATTAAGAATGGTGAGAGATATATATTTGTCTAGGCAGCCTGCATCATTAGCATACAGCATACATTCTGTTTAAAGCATCAAAGAATAAAAGAAAAGAATAGGAACATGTATCTATGCAAATTTTGGATGAAATGCAAGTGGCATTCCAAAAAATTGCAAGGCTAAGGGAGATCTGTTTGCTGTTTTCTGTAGCTCCCTGAAAAGATGTTTCTTGTCCTTCTGCTGAGCACCTCTGTGAATAAGACACAACAGTTGCAAGTTGCAGCAAGGAAAATTCTGACTGTTCTGACTTAGTACCTGTATGTTTAATTTTTATAGAATGCAGTGTAATTTTTTTACCATTGATTTCAGCTGGGGGATTTTTATTTTTAATTCTGACTGTAGTTCTCTTACAGGAAAAGAATGCTTTGTTATAATGGATTGTGTGGAACAAACTTTTGAAAACAAAAATGTTTTTAACAGGTCACTCCTGTAAACTTTTGAGAAAGAACATGGGACTAATTGTTATAAATGAAGGCTCCCTTGATGTAAGTAAAATCTGCAAAGTTTTCAGTTAATGAAACATTATTTTCTGCTTAAAATATCCAGACATCATGGTGGAGGTGKCCTGAAAAATAACTTGGAGCATCTATTTATCTGGACAAACAAAGAAAATTCTGCTAAAACCACGGTTTGGTGGGGTTTTTTGTTTCTGTTTGTTTGTTTTGGGGGGCTGCATTTGTTTGTTTCTATAATCTTCTCAAGTTAATTTCAGTATTGCATACTTGGAAGACCATATGGTCTTTGTGACAAAATATTACCGAATAACTAGAAACTTAGTCTACAGCTTCCAAAACCACAGTGTAGCTACCACACAAATGAAATTCAGAATGATGAGCAAACAAATTCTATGTAGTGATACGACTCCATCCATGAAGGCACAAAGCCAGGAGCTTCACATGCTTCTAGTAGCACCTAGCAGTGCCCAAACTAATCCTAAGTTCCTTTCTAATGCTGTTTCTTACAGAATACTTAGTATCTGCCAAAGATTTATTGTTATTGTGTGGTTAAACAGCTGAAATTGTAATCAGATGTTGAAGTACAAGTAGGAGTTAAAACTACCAACTTGCAAGTATACAGTGTTTTGTAGAGAAGAGATTCTTTAGATAAGGTCGGAATGCAGTATTAAGTGAAAAATCCTGTGAGGGGAAAGAACTTAAATCCTTTTATCACCCTCTAAGGGAGCCTTAAATGAACTTAGAAAAGTGGAAGAATTTCTTCAGTGGGAAAACTCACTGTCCAGAAGGCTTCAGGAGGAAACCCTGAAATTAAGTTTACCTTACCTCTATGTTGTGGTCAGGTCGCTCAAGATAGGACTTAGGGAGAGAAAGGGAGAGAAAGTGAAAAGAAAGTGTGAGAATCAGCAAGAGTCCTTAACTGAAGGATTCCATGGTAGCATGTAAGAGTAGGCTACAGCATGAATTAAAATACTTACTACTTACTTTAAATAAGTACTTGCTTAAATGTTTTGACCCATTTAGAATAACAGATTTTCAACGTTAGTATGAATTTAATCATGATGACTATATTTCAGATATAAATTGTTCTAAGCAACATATTTTTGCTGATAAAATTTAAAATAAAATCCCAAACACAGGACGGGAAGAAGCTGTTGATTAATGTCTGGAACCAGAGTCTGTTGATACAGTAAGCAACTTTAGACACAAGTAGCCTGTGATATTAATGAAGAGAGGCAATTTTCTTTTCTTAGTTTACTTCATTGGATAGCTTTTGAAAGATTGTGATCGTTGTTTGTCAAAAAAACAGGGAAGGTTTTTGGTTCAAGCCCTTAACTTTACTTTTGATTTTTTCACTCCTCAACCAATCTGAGTAAAAATTAACCAATGCAAGTGAGAACTTCTGTCCTATATTTAGGATATTTACACAGACTGCTGGATTTCAGAACTACTGCAATACTAATAGATTTGAAGTGCAAAATGTTGACTACTTAGTATACTTTTTCTATGTAATGAAACAAAGTGAGGTAGTTTTATTTAACTACTGAAAGGAGTCCAATAAAAACTCATTAAACAAGCATTGCACACTAACCACTTCTGGTGTGACAATTAAAAAGTTGAATAAATATATATTAAGCAACATATTTTAAAAATAAATGTATATGAATATAGTTTAAGAGTAAAAGATAGGGAGTACAGCGCAGTTATCATATCAGATACTATTTCAAACTGAAGTGTCTAGATTGTGTAGGGATTGAGAGATCCTTTCCCTACATGCACAAAGTACGGTCAGAGTACGTGGTGATGCAGGTATCGTATGGCAGCTGAAATTGCATATGCAAACTGGTCTCTTGCAAATCTGTCTGTGGTGATAACATAAATTGTGGTTTTTCAGGAGCAGATAAATGTAGTAATAAGATAGTTTGAGGGCAAGAGGCAGTTCAAAAAATAATAATAAACTAGCTCTATGCCAATATTTGAATAAGAGACTCCATTAAAAGTTTTCTGCCTCGTTTGATGGTGCATGTTTCACTGTTTGATTAATGTATACCTTATGTCTTACCTTTTGCTTGCTGGTGTGGTTGGAATCAGATGTCAGTCTCCATTTCTAGTGTGACTGGTTGAGTCAAAAACGGCCTTGAAAATTCTGATGGAGGAGTGGAGCGGGTCTCGGGGAATGGAGAGAGGGATGGACTGCTGTGATTGCAGAACCTTGAGTTAGTGCAGCTGCAAGGGTGGATGCAATTCCTCTTTCCTTTCTCCATACCAACAACAGCTGTCAAGAAGCCATAATACTTAGTTGGAATGTTCTCTGTTAAGGAATAGGGCTGAAACTTTGGCTTTTGAGCAGCATAGGTCTACCTCTCATACGGGACTCTGTCCCTTACCTTGCAAGGGAACTGTGCTCCCATGAGGGCTGCAGGACAACCCAGTTCCCTCAGCACAGGAGGAACTGAGCAGCCATGAAACCCTGAAGAAAAAAATCCCCAGTGTAGTGGGACCTGTGTATTTAGGATCTTTGAGAAGAGTTGCTCTGTGGCAGTCCTCTCCTCCTTGGCTCTGCAAAGTGTGGGTATAGCCTCTTGGCTATAAAAAGATGCTGATACATTCATAGGAGTTAGGAAGGTTGGCTTCTCTTGGTGTGCATACTCTTCACAGTACTGAAAAAAGAGTGGTGGTAAGTGGATGCTTCTTGCCCTTGCTGTTAAAATAATAGTACAGTATCTGTTGCATACCAGTGGCGGCTTCTAAAAAGGAGCTAGCTCAACTCTAATCCTTTTAGGGACAGGCAGAGTCCCCTGTCCCTAAGATATGTAAAACAGATTTAACAAAACAAATACCTCAATTTGGTCATTATTATGACCTTAGCATGAAGACAGAGGAAGTTAGAGTAAAAAAAAAAAAAAGTATTTGTTTAGACTATATCCCAGCTCTGCTGAAATAAGAGATCCTCTTCTGTATGAACCAGTACCCTTATTTATGGAATTAAAAGAAAAATACCCCAAACCCCACTCCCCAGTTAGCATTGCCTGATAGAGAACTGGAAAGACTTCCAGGAAGCATTTAGATATCTCTGTTTTTTGCAACATTATTTGTTTTGAGGCTCCATTCCCATGAACATCTGCTCAGCTTCACAAACAAAATGTGGTTTTGCTAGTAAGTTCTTATAGTTGTATAAAAGAATACTGGATTTTATTCTGCCATCATATTAACCTAATGGACTGTTAAATTTCAGCATAGTACTGTTAATCATAGACAGAAATCATAATATAGCTTTATTCTTTGAACTGTGAACTTAATAATACTTAAAATGAAACTAGAAAATAGTTTGATAACCATTCAATTTCACTGAGAAATATTTAATGGAAATGGTGTAGAAGTGAATAAGGGATGTTTTGATACTGCTTTTAATTTAAGGCATTGGATTTCAGCATAGAACTACATGTAAGCCCACAAAGGAATTTTAAATATGACAGTTTTAGAGTTCGGGTAAGTGTTTTGTATTGTCTTGGGGGGTTTTTTGTTTGTTTTTAATATGTAGCATGCGTGGAGCTACCTGATGGCATGTCTGTTTGTGATAAAAAATTAAGGTCAATTTAAACAGAAGAGTTTATACTGCATGTATGAGAAGAAACAATAGATGAGAGGAATATGAAATTTCAGGCTCTTATATTGCTTAAATTTAGTCAGGAGCTAAATAGTCCATGGAGATGAGAAAAAATGATACTTTCTTTACGTTGCAATATTTCTTAATTCAGAGAAGACACTCTGGAACATAGTTACAGAAGTTATTGTCATTTTAAAGACTTTGTAACATATAATTTTAAACAGTGGCACCTCGTTTCCCTTGCAGTTTCTATGGGGGGAGAGTCAGGAAACCTGAAGTGCAGAATTCCCCAACCTAATCTCCTTTTAGATAAACCAATGAATCTTTAGAAGGCCAGTGGAAGCAAAGTAGGCAAAAACCATGGATAGCGGTGTGTGGAACTGCGAGGAGTAAGTTGGGTGGGAAAGGCAAAGTAATATCTTTAATTTCATTTCAGAGGGTTTTGAGATTTGTAATTACTTCTCGGTGTTTTATTTTTAGGTGGTTACACCACATTTTATTTACGTATGCCTGACATCACTGAAGTAGCACAATTATTTGGTTGTTAAACTTGTAGAAAAAGATAGGAACATTGTTGTCAGAGGATGTTACTGGTTTCCAAATTCAATATTTTATAAGCAGAAGTTTTGTTTTCATCTTCCTTTCTCCTCTAAAACAATTCTTACTTCTGGGCTGTGAAGCAGGAAACAACAGAAGAGTATGTTGTAGCTCTATGAAGGCCATTCAAAAAGAAAGAAATGCAACAGGCAATTTTTTTCTTCTTCATGACACTCTATGGTAGAGCTGTACTGTAACTAACTAGATATTGGTGACCTCCCCAAAGCAGGCTATGAAGTCCTGCTGCATAAATACAGATTAATGTTTTGTCCACTGAATGTAATTTGAAGTTCTCAGCACTGGATCACGGAATACTGACTTGTGTAAGTGTGATTCAAACTGTCCGTAGCAACTGAAAGATACGAAATATGATACCTTATATAACATGTAGTTGATCTGGGCTTATCTTAAAATATAAATTTAATATGTTAGAATTATCAGTTGTAATGCATGTTCTTACATTATGAATTATCTCTTTTACTTTTTCCCTAATTACTTAGGACCATTTTATATAATTGTGAACAGAAATTGTTTCTTCTTGTATCTATATATATATATGTGAATTTTCTTTTGCATAGGTATATAGAAAACTTATTTAATAATATCTTTTTGCAAACATTTATGCAACTATTGTTGCCATTCAAAGAGCATTAGAAGTTCCACCATAACTTCTACACATATTTTTTTTTGGCAGAGTGCAAGAGCAATCCTATACACCATTTCTACTGTAGTTTCTAATAGTACAGCTGTTGCAAATACTTTTTTCATTTTATACTGTCTGTTTGATAGCATAATCAAAAGGTAATTTCCTCAAAAAACAAAATGCCAGTGTTTCTGATCACATTGAAAAAAAAAAAAAATTTGGACCTAAGAATAGTAGGAATTAAAAATAATGGACACAATTTTTTGTGCAACAGGGGACAAGAGAGACGCTTAGCCATCATTGCAGTACTCTTGGTGATGCTTTAAGGAAGGAAAATGATTTTGCTCTCATCATTGATGGTAAATCTCTGAAGTATGCTTTGACATTTGGAGTGAGACAATATTTCCTGGATTTAGCTTTGTCATGTAAAGCTGTTATTTGTTGCAGGTAAGGTTTACATTATTCTTTCTCTACAGTATTTTTATTGACATATAAAAATTAAGAAACATCTTTTATTTCAGAGAAAATACACATATCCATGTTGTCCAACCATGAAATATTATWAAAAAAAAAAAAAGCTTTCAGTAGCTGAAGTTATGAAATACAGTCATTCAAGCAAAATATTTCTGTAGAGCAGTCTGCAACAGAGTGTACCTGTCAGACAAAGTCATTCAGATTGCATATACCCAGAAAAATAATTTGTTATCCATCAAGGGTAGTCTCAGCAAGATAAAGACACTGATCTTAACCTTAAATTGATACTACACTTAACTGCAGGTTTTAGCACATCTGGATGCTTTTGTAGAGCTTCCTCCGCAGGCAAGATTTTATATCTCTGGTTTTCTGTAAGCTGTGGATTACACTGTGTAAGAAGTGCACAAAAATGTTGAAGGTACTACTCTAGGTGATTTTTATTTCCTGAAGCTGATGGAAACACCTTTTTATTATTATTCCTGTTTGTTTTGGGGTTCTTTTATACAATCAGACCTTTCATCCTTTCCTGTAAACATCAGCTGTTAGACCTGTAAGCTTACCATAACAAGGGTAACCAGATCAGAGACAATGAAATATCTGCTTTCTTTAAATATACACAATATGAAAGCAATTTGGCTTGCTTTTTAATATTTCCAGATTATATTAAGGAAGGAATACATAGGACTGTGTAAGTGATAGCTTATATGTTTTGGGACCTTCTTGCATTTTTATGGCATTAAACACAAAAACTGCAAACGTCTCCTAAGCAGTACATCATCTTTTCTATATCTGAGTGATTGAACGAAAAAGAAAGTYGGGTGCTTGGTAGCTGGATAAACAAGAACTGCTCCTGTCAATGTTTAAAGAAATTGGTTTGGGCCAAGTGATTAATCTGTCAAAAAGCAGAAGCAAGGACTTTACAAGACTATTGGCAACACAGGTAGGATATCTGTATTAGAAATGCAATCAAACATTCCAGAACTGTGGAAATTACTGTTATTTTCATCAGTGTCTGAGATAACTATGACAAGGATAGCCAGTTAATGTTCTCGGAGTATTTTTCACTATTTTGACCTTTGTAATGGCATGGAAAAAGCTGTTTCCTATATTAAAACAGGAAAAGTTAACTCAGAAACAAGGTATTTAAGCTCTTCTAGAGTCCCTATAGCTTGCTGTTTCTCAATATACAAGTGTCACAAATTCAAGTTCTCACAATTAATGTAGTACTGAAACTTTTAGGATTGTCAGTGTATTCAAGTTACATCTAATTCCATATTTAAATAGGATGCTATGTGTGATAATAATTGCTTTAGAAAAAGAATCTATGAAAAAGGAGGTCAGCCTGGATTTTGTACAAGAACAAAATAATTCTTAGAATTCAGCGTCACTTCTTACCAAATTCAAATCTTCTTTCAATAAATTATATAAGCTTACTGCCTACTACTTCATTATCGCCTATCCTATTATCTACCTGAAGGTAGAGGCATGGTCTGTACAAATGTGAAAACTGTTGTAAATACACCTTAATAGATTGTCTGCTTATGATTGATAAGATAAATAAATGGAAGGTTCTTGTGTTCAGGTGGAGAGTTTAATAATGTTCCATTAAGATAAAGTAGATTCATCTGAAAAATCAGTGTTCAAAATGGAGGTTTTTTTCTGCCTTGCAAAAGGACAGGGAAAAGCAAATGAGATTATAGTATCCAAATAAACACCTGGTTTGTAGTCTTTCCATCCTTTCTGTCAAGCGGTATGTTATGCCACCAAGTGATTTTTTTTTTTTTAAATTTTTTTTTTTACGGTTTAGCTTTGTAGCCATGCTCCAGCATGAAACACTCTTTGAAAAGAGTGAATTTCAAACTAAGGTCTTCCTGTCTTTTAAACTGATGTCATAGTTGAACCCCAGCCGGCAACTAAGCCCCACACAGCCACTCGCTCACTCCYCTCCAGTGGGATGGGGGAGGGAATCAGAAGAGTAGAAGTGAGAAAACCCGTGGGTTGCAATAAAGACAGTTTTTAATAGGTAAAGCAAAAACCATGCACGCAAGCAAAGCAAAGCAAGGAATTCGTTCGCTACTTCCCATCAGCAGGCAGGTGTTCAGCCATCTCCAGGAAAGCAGGGCTCCATCACACGTGTAACAGTTACCTGGGAAGACAAACACCATCACTCTGAACGTCCCTCCCTTCCTCCTTCTTCCCCCAGCTTTTATTGCTGAGCATGACATCATATGGTATGGGATATCCCTTTGGTCAGTTGGGGTCAGCTGTCCCAGCTGTGTCCCCGCCCAACTTCTTATGCACCCCAAGCCTACTCGCTGGTGGGGCGGTGTGAGAAGCAGAAAAGGCCTTGACTCTGTGTAAGCACTACTCAGCAATAATGAAAACATCCCTGTGCTATCAACACTGTGTTCAGCACAAATCCGAAACATAGCCCCATACTAGCTTCTATGAAGAAAAATAACTCTATCCCAGCCAAAACGAGCACAACTGAGATCTTACACTGATACACAGTTTATACTGTGTATAAACATTTTTCTAATGGCAGTAGTCTTTGACAGGCAAGTTGGAGCTTTGTGCTTGTTCTACCAGTGCCTGTTTTGCTCAGTATAGTAAGTAACAAGGAGGAGATGCATGTAGAACTGCTCTTTCAAAACTATGTTGCTGCTTCTTCTCTTTCCTTGATTTGAAAATACATTTTATGCCATTTTAAGAGGCAATATTGCTGTTTCTGTTGAACTATAGAACCACTGAAGGATATTCTGTACATATAGCTGTCTTTTAGTGGTAGCAATTTTGTGATGAAACAACAAAAAGTGCAAAATGAAAGTTTCTGTTCTAGTAGCATTCTCTCTGCCACTTCTACATTTCCGTAATATACTTAGGTCAGCTGGTTTCAATACATGTCTAGGTATATGCCCTGACATATTTTGTGGTTGTTTAAAATTGACTGCAGGCTTAAAACTAAAATATTTGCGTGTAACATTCACTGTTTTAGTATGTGCTTTTTTAGTATCACATGCTTTGCAAAAGTCAAAATTCTGTCAAAACATTTATTTCAGTTAATGCTCCATCTTTAGTAACAAAAATTTCATTTCCTTGTTTGTGAGCTTGCAAATAAAAAGTTTTAAAATGGTAATTTTTAATTAAGGTAAATTACTTAATATATATTGTCCTGACTAAATGAAAATGTAGGCCTTTTCTCTGTCCATATAAGGGCAGTAAACATTTTAAGCACTCCTTGGTTTTAACAGTACAAATTACATCCCTTTCTGTGAAGTTTTCAGACTGTATTCACTTGTTCAGAAGCATTTATTACCGGTGGATTCTTCCTAAGATTAGCTATAACACAGATGAAGCTGACAAATATTCAGGAGATATTCAACTTCAAAAGTCTGTAGATGTTATTAATTCCAAGCAGTTGTTTGGCTTAAAGACTTTGATGAACTGAATTCCAACTCTATATTGGCTTCAGAGTAATGTGTGCAAGAAGTGTGTTAAATGGATTATTCTGTAGTAAAAATTTAACAGCTAAGAATGAACAAAGTTTTTTTTTTTATTGGTTTCACCATGAACTTGATGCACCAGGCAATGAGAGTGAGTGCCATCTTCCAACTGCCCCTATAACATTGTCTGAAAGAGAAATAAGCCATTGTTCACTGTTTTTGTTAAAAAGATGAAAAAGAAGTTCTCAGGTCAAGAAACTTCTATAGAAGCTGGCTGTAGCATGTCTTGATACAATACTCATCAGCAGAGTTCAAATAAAACATGTAACAAATGCTTTTTGATATATTTGGACCATAGAATTTTTCTGAAGGGTTGTTGCCCAGAAGCTTTCATGCCAAGTTCACCACAAAGCTGTACTCATCCCAAGTACCTTTTTCAAAAGTCTAATAGCATGTGTTGCGCAGGCTGCTGAATAAAGTAATTGGATAGCTACCTTCAATCCGAAGGCTGTATTATTTTTTCGCTCCTTTATTTTTTGCTTTTGAAAAATCACACAATTAAATTTTATGCAACCTTTTTCTCTGATTTATTGCACTTAAAGCTTAAGAAATTTTACTTAATTGGCACAGAGTAGRATTGAGGGGTGTTTTTCAGCTGATGGAACATCACACAAAGGTGGACCATGAGAAGGTGTCCTCTGGAAAATGGAGAGGAGAACCAGAAGAGCTGCAAGGATGTTACTGGAACCCAGTGGTAGTTAGAGTATTGTACGTTAGCAAAGATGAGTGTAGATACTATGTACCCAGTTCCCTTTCACAACACTGTCTCAGTGTTAAGCATGATGGTCTAGGAAAGAGAGGCAACCACTGCTAGTGTACCCCTATGCTGGCAACTCAGTAATCTGTCTAATGTTGAGGTTTAATCTAGTTGTTGTATTTTTTTTTTTCTTCCTATAACTTTATAGGGTAGGTAAAGTGAAAAATATTGACATTTGCTAGAGAAAAATGGAAATTTTTTTCTTTTTTCAAAATGCGCTATGGACCTTACGCTATTCCTTCATATTTCTTCTGTGGCACTGAAATTGAATCAAGTATCAGTCTGTTCTATAGTAAAAAGAGTACCTTGGTGATATGGACTGAAGTCATAAACTGATACTGTTGAAAGTATGGTGGATAGTGAAGTTGTGTGATTATGATGCATACATAAGATCTCATTCTACAAAAGACAAGGGGGAATTGTAGTTGAAACAAATAATGTAACAAATATGCTTCAAATGTAATATTAATGAATTTATAGAAGAGATGGTGTGCTTTAATTTCAGAAGTTGTGTATCTGGGTATAAAATATATGCAGGATGACAGATCATCTCTCAATTATTTGTTTTTAATCATTTCTGTTTAAGATTTGATCTTCTAAAACAGTTCTCTAATATGCTTTGTAAGTTGACTTCCTCTACCAGGAGTAGTTTGGGGTCCTCTTTCAGCTTTTAAGTAGTCTGAGTTTCAGAAATGTTGTTTAAGTTTTAACTAGTAAGAATTGTGATTGTTACTGTAATTTATTGGTTTAGACAAAACTTAATTCTTCATGGATGTTATATGAATAAATGTGTGTTTCAGGACGTAAAAAGCATGTCTAGAAAACCTTGTTTTTCTCCTACAATTTTAAGCTATGTTTCAGAATAATCATGGTCAACCTTAGATGGCTAAAAACTTAAATAGCCTTTATTTTGTTGGGAAAGGCCTTTTCTTTCATAGGAAATTAATGTTGGTTTGGTGAAATTTGCATTTCTAAAGGACATATTCATCAAAATTTCTCAAAGACTGTTTCTACTTTTGCCCATATTAGTTAGCTTTTCTCAAATCTTTGTAACTTGAATTTGTTAATAAAGGAAATGGATAATATCAGCAGTGTGATGTCAGAGATTTGGTTTTTTTCTGAACTTTTTCACCACTCTGCTGCATTTACTTTTTCAGTGAACACCATGAAATCAGTCACCAGCCTCAGCTGTCAATTCTAAGAAAAAATATGGTTTCCTTTTTTAAGGAAACCACCTTTTAACCACCTTTGTCTGGCATGTGAACATCGGATTTTGTTATGCTATCTCTCTGGTTTTTCGTTTGTTTTTTAAAAAAAAGGTTGTTTTCTAATTGCATTCTTATTCAGGCAGAATGGAAGGTAGCTGGCATGGCCATTAGCTTCAGCAGTCATGTAATTGCTTGTTGGTTGTGGGTTTGGTAGCTATGATAGAGTTTACAGATAGCTAGAAAAAGTGATGACCGTTAGTATCTGTGTGCTTAATAGAAAGAATATAATTGGTGCTTCAGTGTTCTTTAACTGTAAAAACTTCTATTATTGCCCTCATGAGCACTGGTTTCGTGATCTTAAAAATCAGACAACATAAATAGGACAGTATTTTTTTGCCACATTCACTTACCAGATTTGATAGAATTCTTTGAGCTATAATTCTTCAAACTAGAAAGGACTTGCCTATCAGGAATCTGATTAATAATATAACAGTATAATTTTCTCAAATATCATGAGGCCTTCCAGTATTCACGTATTTAGGAGAATGGTGCCTTTGGGACCTTCAGCTTGCAGGATCTTTTGTGAGGAACTTCAGGACTGCACAGATGCCATAACACAGCTGAATTTTTGGTGTCTGGTGATAGCATTTCTTTTTGCTAATGAGCTTGTGAGTGCTGTACAGCAGTCTTGGTTCAGGTGAGAACTCTACTCATGAACTACAGAGGCCATGTTACTTGGTAGTATCCCAGTGAGCAGCAATATACAGAACATGTTCAGGAAGGAACATTATTTAGAAGTAATTGCTTTTTTGTGCTTTTTCTTTGCAATTTTGTTCCCCAAAACTTGTATTCTTAATTTCTTGTATATTTCTGTTTTTATTTTATTTTTTGACCTGGAAGAGTTAAGTCAGGTTATGAACATCCCTATATAATCCTTAACCCTGAAATTTTGTCATTGCGGGGGGAATCTTTCACAGCCCAAATTGCAAAGTTGCAGAAGCTTATGGTACCAGAGGGGTTATTGCCATGACTGTGCAKATAGAAGACTTGTAGGAAATGAATTATAAATACACATTTTTCCCCAGGTTTCAGGGTCAGTATATATCCGGTGGCAGGTTCTGCTTCTTATCCATGTCTAGTTCTTGCATGGAGGCATCTAGAATGAGTTCATCTGGAAAGCTGGAAAGATAGATGAGGAAAGGACAGTTTTTCACCAGCTGCACATCCCCAGCTCCACAGCAGGAGTCATGCTTTGGTACCAGAATTGCTCTCTTTGTAGGAAGTACTGAACAGTGGGGGGGGCGGGGGGGTTGGAGACAGACTCGCAGAGCTTTTTGCATTTCTTCTTGTTTCTGTTTGTACCATGAAACAAGAAGGGCAGGGACTGATCCTTGGCTCTGGTGCAAGGAAGCACAAGAGTGGATTGCCACACTGCTTAGGGTTTCCTCCTTCCCTTCCCCACCCTGTGAAACACACCAGTCCTAGCACATCATTTCTGTGTATTATTTTCAGTTATGATGTCTCAAATACTACAAGAACTGAATTCAGCAGACAGAATAGATCTTTTACAACATGAAATGGAAGGTACATGTGTGACACATACAATGGTAGATGGAGCCAAAACTGATATAGTTTCATCAGTAGAGCTTTTGAGAGTCATCCCTGGCTGTCCCCTTAACTGTGGACAGGCGTTTTCTTAATGACAGATAATTGGAGCAGTCCTGAAAAGAACAAGGGAGAAGTTACCAGCAGATAAACAAAATGGAGGATCAAGAGTCAATGTTCAAAGTTGCTTCCTCTAATTTAGCAGTGTAGGCTATGTTAACATAGTGGTAGTCCACTCTGTTTGTTCCTGTTTGCTTCGACATCAGTGTGTTAAATATCTCATTGTTTGTTTATAAAATACGTATTTAAACAGAGAGGAAAATAAAAAGCATAACAACAAAGTATGCCAAAATCTGCAATTGTTGTAAGTTAATACTGGTAGTGGCAGTGTTTGGGGTTTCTTCCATTACTTTTAGGGCYCCATTGCTGTTTCACCTGTGTCTCTCCAGTCCTATTAACATCTTGATTCAACAAATCCAAGGTTTCTATGAATTTTGCTGGGAATGTGCTTTTAGCATATAGCCTAAAGGGCAATAACAAGACCATGTCGCTGACCAGGATGTTGGTTAGATGGCCTGTTTTTATTAACTTTTCACAGAATACAAAGTATCTTTTGAAAGTACATTCATTTGAAAGTCCTGTATTAAACCTTTTTCTTTCTGTTACCTCTTAGGGTATCACCACTTCAAAAATCTGAAGTTGTAGAAATGGTTAAAAAACAAGTTAAGGTAGTAACTCTAGCGATTGGTGATGGAGCAAATGATGTTAGTATGATACAAACAGCACATGTTGGTGTTGGTATTAGTGGGAATGAAGGTCTACAGGCTGCTAATTCTTCAGACTACTCAATTGCTCAGGTAAGTCAATACACCATAAAATACTACAATAAAGTAGTTTAATATCAGATTAATATTGGTGTATGCATGTTCTGATTGTATGTTTGTTCGTTTTTCATTTTTTGCAGTTCAAGTATCTGAAGAACTTGTTGTTGGTGCATGGAGCCTGGAATTATAACAGAGTAGCTAAATGCATCTTGTATTGTTTCTACAAGAATATAGTCCTTTATATTATCGAGGTAATTTTACAGTACAGTAAATGTTACTTCTTGAAAGTAAAAACTTTACTATTTTGAGCTTTTGATTATTATATATGCTTTTAAAGAAGCATTTAAACTGTCAATAAACACTTACTAGTACTGAATCTTGCTTTTTAATAAACTGATTAATATTAGAGTGATTTTTTTTAATTTAAAAGACCCAATTGTCTTAAAAATGCATACTAAATATTAGTACTGAGTGTTTGTGTTGCATAATACTGCTAGCTTATTAAAATTCTGTATCTATAACATCATTACAGTATTTAAGGAATACAGTTACAAGTAGCCTTAACTTTACCAAGAGATGTATGTGCTTAAGCTCTTTGAGCTCGTGTCAGTAACTGGTTCGCAATCTGAAGCCCTTTTTCAAGGAGACTGTTGAACTGCAGGACTGTTGCTGTTCAGAACAGTACTTAAGTGTTTTACATATATGTTTAGTTACATTATTGCATACCTTTACTTGTTGATGGGGTAACCATGCCTCCTCTAGTTCATGAACAGGGATACTTTCCTGAAAGTAGCTGACCTAGTTTTCTCACCTGGGATTTTAAGGAGGCTGGAGTCTTGTGAAAAATACAGTAGTATGAGAGGAGTGTCTTGTAGTAAATGTACGTTTATTGGTAGGTATGGTTAAGACAGCATGTATAGCTATGGTTTTCATGACCTTCATGACCACATGGCAACGTTAAAATTTTGAATGTATTTTTAAATGGATTTTTAAACTCCCCCCCACCCTTCATTTACTGTTCCTCTTTTTCTTTCAATAGCTGCTTGCTTTCATGGAATCAAATATGTATCTAGTAATTATGTTTATAATTGATTCAAACTTTATCTTCACAATGATACTTTGGGTTAAAAATGTGGAAAAAAATTAATTTGCTGCAAAGCTTGATCACAAAATAAGTTTTATGGGTCAGTTCTATATTTTTAGGTTAATGGGGTTAACGGCTATTCTTAAAACTTTCTTAGTTTTTTTAATGTATTTTCACATTAATATCTTAAACTTGCACAGTATTTATCTGGTTTTTACTGAAAGAAAATGCCTTATTTCTGTTAGACCTGATGTAAACATTAAGTTAATATTTCCAATTTGATATTTATTTCTGTGATCTTACACTGTTGCAATATTGGAAAATACTTTAAACATCTTTTTATGTACAAGTATTGTAGCCAAAAAGTGTGCATTTTTTGTTGCATATTTTTTACATTTTCTAAATTTTCCATTTTTCCTCTTTATTGTGTTATTAGCGTAAATAGATCTCAATCTAAGTAGTAGGAAGTTTGTAGCCTGTTTAAAAAACATAAAGTAGGAAGCCATAGAAAAAGCAAATCCATTAAAGATCCTTTTTTGCTTTAGAAGTGGTGACAGACTTTAGATCCTGCATTTCAAAAGCTGAATATCTGATTAAATTATCAGACTTCCAGAAGTACTGATTGGCAGTAGCTCTTGAAGTATTTGAAAACTTGGTATTAACGTATACTTTGTGTTTATAGAAAACATGCAAAGTTGGACTTTAGAACATACTACCTTACTTTTCTTGATTTTCTGCCATTGTCACCTGCAAACACATTGTAAATTTATAACTTAAATCAGATATAAATATCCCACTGTTTGTATTCTTTGTGAAAGTAAGTTAAATGCAAGATACAGAGATCATAGTCTAAAAATACAAAAGACTAGAAGAGGTAGCCTGCCTCCTGAGCAGATGGAAGGGCAAAGAGATCATTTTTATATGGGTTATGACCCTTTATATATAATGCATACGAGCATTTTACCATATACACCTTCTCTGGAAGACAAGATGACTTCTACTTGAATTCCTGTTGACCCAACGTTTTTCAGCTCAGAAAACATTTACAGATGTTAATAGCTCATGTCAATACTGTGAGTGAATGGGCAGAAATTCATCATTGAATGTCTCTAGAAAGGACAACTGCCAGTCTTGAATCTCTCTTTTCAGTTTTTTGTACGGATCAGGCGTGGGAGCAGAGAGCTCAATGAGTATTTGTAAGCTGCTGCTTAATATGCAGAAATGCTACATCAGGAAAACGTCTGTGAAACTTCTGTGGCCACGCCTCCTCTGTCTTGGAGTTTAAAAAATAATACTATAAAAGGCATGTCTGGAAGTTGCTTTAAACAAGTTTCCTTTTATTAGCTGACAATAAATAAAAATGCCTACCTTTACTTAATTGAGGCATATTGTATTTTTAAATGTCTGCTCAGTACTAATCAAACAAGTAATGTAATAGATTCCATTTAATCTAAAATACAGCCTTTTTCCTAGGCATTCGTGGGGTGATACGAAATAAATGCCATTGGTTTCTTGGTTCAGAAAATGGTGAAGGTCTAGAGTAATACTTCTGCACAGTGATTAGTGTTTATTGACATTTAAACTCCTATTAATAAGAAACTAGAAGTGGTCTGTAATAACTTTCTACTCTGTGTCTTGGCGCAATAGATATTTAAACATGGGCCTTTGAATTTCTAACATGAAACTTTGAATTTTAATAGACTGCTAATGTGCATTAAGCCTGTACCGAGCCTCACACTCACATAGCATAAGCCTATGCAGAGTCTCATACTTATTTTGACGGGGCTGTCATGACCTTATAATGATGGTTGGGATTGAGATTGATCTAGTGATTGAGAACTCCTTTGTGGGTTGGTTTTGGTTTTATAATTACCATTACTGCATATACTCTTTTGTTAAACTACTCATTTTGTGAAGTTATGCAAATCTCCCTTCAACATCGGATGGACATAATTTTCCTATTCCTACTTTTTGTTCTGCTAGCTAGTAATAACTAGTAATAACATAACTGTTTTATGTTAAATAAAAAAGGTTTAAAAATTAAAAAATAATAATTTTTGAAGATCTGCATAGGTCATTTGTGTTTCATGTAGGGGAAAATTCAAACAAAAGAGTAAAAGACCAGGACACAAACAGAAGAAACAGATGTGTGGAGTTCACATTTGAAGTTCAGTCACGGATCCTTAAACATGGCCATTTGTAACGATTTAAGTGATACTACATAAACAATTCAATTATGCTAAGTAATTAGAGCTGTAACAGCCTCTTTTTCATTCTGTAAACTTTGGATGATGATTTCTTTTTTTTTTTCTTCCCCCTCAAGCCCTTTTCATCCCACTGCTGAGTTCCACATTTTCTGCTGCTCGTGTCTATAACTGAAGTTTACCATTTTGTTCCTGATGTCCTTTGCGTGACACATCAGATGAATACCTGTGGTCATACTGAGACACATATCATGCATAACCCCAAACATGAGCAGTCTTTCTGTGTATACTCACGCTGCTTCTGAGCTGTAGAGTTTAGGTGCCGTTTTTCAGTATGCCATGGCATACTGTATGCATAATGCATAATGTATGCAAACTGCACCGAGTTCAGTTTAAAACATGGACAGCAGAAAGTGATTGTGCTCATGYCCACTTTGATCTGGATTGAGGCCCATCTCATTTTGGATGGGCTATAAATCTAAATCTTTCATTTTCAATGGAAATTATGTAGCAATTGAACTATAAAATGGTCTGAATTGTCACTTCTCCCTCACTTACATAGTCTAAATTACTTCTCAAGGACACCTATCTGCTGTCCTTCTGTATAGGGGTGCTAGATTAGAAATTTGAGCTGTTAGAGTAGGACCTACCCCCTAGGAGAGAAGTGGCTGAATCTGCTCCTGAATTAGTATCATGTACAACATGTCCTAAAAACTTACTTTTCAGGTACAGCTGCCTTCATTGTCCATCATAATCAGAATGAAACACACTTGTCCATGAATAAATTTCCCACTGTGAAGCAAAAAACTGTGTTTCTTGTCACTATTAATAGTGTAGTAAGCTCCATAGAGTTTTTTTCATGTATGGTTGAGAGTGTAATTTTCTAGTGTCCAAGGTTCAGAAGTTAGGGTAAATGGGTAACTTACTTTCTTCCCCTCTTACAGTTTGAGCTGAGGGCTGTATTTATCCTTGCTGCTTCCCTCACCCTCCCCAGATCTACAGATTATTTTTGAGCCATAGGTGTTCTTAATGTGAATATTCAAATACTATCTTGTAAACAATAGAAAAGCCATGTTTCTGCTTAGGTATTAAAGATGCTCTGTCTCTTAAAGCAGTATATCTGGTATTCCACTAAATAATAGTGTTTCTACTACAGAGGGCATTGTTTTTAGCCACATTAAAAGGTTTCTCTTCCCAGCTGGTTTTTTTTGATAGATTCAACAAGAACTTTAGAACCCAGGGGTGCTACCAAATTTCATTTCTTCTTGGCTCGCATCTAGAGTTCTGACCAAGTTTTGTTCCAGTTCCTTATTACACTAAAACTTAACTGAAATGCCTGTAACTTGCATGCTTTCTTTGGCAGAAAGTAAATGCTAAGATTTCAGGAGTTTACTATTATAACTTAAAGGATTTCTTTACAATTCTACAGTAAAACTGTAGGTTTCAGAGTTTAAATAGCTTCAAAATTTTAACATAAATTCTCTAAAAAATAAAACTGAAAGCATCAGGGTTTTTAAGGAATAAAATGATGCATAGCGTTTCTGAGACACTTGGTAGTGAATTCATTTGACATTCATTGTAAATTGAAATTTTACCATAAATTCTTGCATTTCTTCAAAACAGTCTCTCCAAACCATTTTCAAGTGTTGCTCAGCATCACTTACCTTTAATAGAAGTGAGTATGTGGAATAGATTCAGTACATGTATTTAGGCCTTTCTTTTTAAAGTTTTATAACATTTTGACTGTTAAATCACAACAGAAAGTTAATGTTCTTTGCATATATTCCTTGGTTATGAAGGGTCAAGTATTATGTCTACTTGTGGTCTGTTTTATTTTCTTCCTAGAGAGTTTGTTAAACTCTGTCTGAAATTACCAGCAATGAGATGTACACATATTTATATATGTGTACATATTTATATGTATACATATGTATACATGTAAATGTACATATGCCCTACTACTGAGTCATATATTTTCTATCAAAATTGTCCTTTTCCACCACCCTAAACCCTTTCAAATTAAGAGTTCTAAAATGTACTCCAGTATTTCATACAAACAAGAAAAAAAATTCAAGGGGTCAGTCACACGATAATATTTGTCCTTCACTCTCAAGAGCTGTCTTCCTAGCCATCTCCCTAGGTTGGGAGTAAAAGAATGTAGGAACTATGTATAACGAGAAGGTTGAAAAGAGAGAAGGCAGTTGAGGAGCACAACTTGTATCCAGCAGTGGTGATGATGTTCTGGATTAGGTTCACACATTTAGCTTAGTTGTAAAACATCCAAAAATTGTGCTGATGTTGAGTGCGTAATTAATTGTTCAGTAATGAACCACTGATTATGTATTCATCTCACTCCCTCATACGCAACTACTGAGAAACTGCTGCTAATAAATGTCTTCTAAATTCATCACAGTTGAATCATAATTCCTATTTCAAAAGTCAAAAATCAAAATACACAAGAGCTTATAAAAATCTCCTTTAACTGGCATAAAGTAATTCCATTGTCTTTTCAGTGAATAGACTGAAAGGTTAGAAAATAGAGTGCTTGTTACTGTTAAGTCAATCAAAGCAAAGAAATTTAGCATTGTAAGACTTCAGAAAATTCAGTGTATTTTATATCTCTATATTGCAGCCTCTAACGTTCATGATTTTGTACACAATCTTGTTCCAATAATCGGCCACCAAAAAAAATCTATTTACTTTTTATTTATTGGTTGAACAAATAGCAATTTTAGCTGCATCTTAACTCCCATTTTTAATGTTAACAGTTGCTAATTTCAGGGGTTTTTCCATCTCAAAGTATTCACAAACATGTTGARACATTCCACAACATGATAAAAGACTATGAGTTGTTCATAGAATCTGGTCACCTGGAAGCCAACCTGGGTACATATTGATAAACATACATATTGGCTGTAGCAATTCATGCTTCCAGAATAGTGTCAAATGAAATGTGAACTGTAGCAAAGTCTCTGCAAAGCAGCATCTAAACATTCACTTGAAAAACGTGAGTCTAAGTTGAGTAGAAAGTTGTTTAGATGATCCTAGCTTCTGTCACCTTACAGCTTATGTTTGTCATAGGCAATATAGTTTCAGTGTAGCTTGTTAATAAAGATTCATCAGGCATGCTTCTTCTCCACTTTGTCATTGAACTAATATGTGTGAAGTAAGAAACAGAAGAAAGCAGTCATGCTGCATGCTATACTGAAAAATGTAAGAAAATGTGTCATCATGCCTTTCAAATTATTTTTTTTTTAACCTTTTTAACTTTTTATCACTTTTAAAAGTGATAAAAAGAAATGAAAGAAATTTCCAGCTGTGCCTCTAAAATACTCTGTAGTGGAGTTAGTGCTTGTTAACTAAGTAATTGTAGTTGATTTAGTGCTCTGGTAAAGCCTTATCCTCTCATGAGTTTCATGTATGAGGAAGGAATATTGGTATGATTTTCAGTTCCAAACTACAGCTTATTGTTTGAATTCTGTTAGTTAGGAGGGTTGCTAATGATTAGAAGATGATGACTTCTTCTAATCTGTGTTTCCTATGCTATTTTTTTCATCTGGTATTTCTCAGAATTTGTATTTCATTAAGAATTAAGTACAATACAAATGCAGTGAGCTAAATCACTCTTAAATACTTAACAAACATGAAATTCCTTCTGAAAATAGCTACATCCTTGAAATGTTTTCATATTTAGGTGGAATTGCTCACATATTTGACTAGATTGCCCATTATCTGTCCTGAACACAAGTTGTTTTTATTGGGTTTTATATATATATGTTTAAGCCATAACATCCTGTAAGTGTGTTCTAGAGAGACCCATTTTTGTGAAGCTGAGAAAAAAATCTATTAATCACACCTTGCAGGAATTTGAGTAATATACAGTTCTCCTCTTTTTCAGATCTGGTTTGCTTTTGTCAATGGCTTTTCTGGACAAATTCTTTTTGAAAGATGGTGTATAGGACTCTACAATGTGGTAAGATGATTTGTGTGTTTTCAGTTATATTCAATCATAGTCATGAAAGTTTCTTGAGTAAACAATCTTTAAGCAAGTCCTCACCTCTAAAGTTTTGCAATATGTTTTTTTGTTGGTTTTTTTTAATCTCTCTATCAGATGTTTACAGCAATGCCTCCACTAACTCTTGGAATATTTGAGAGATCCTGTCGAAAAGAAAACATGCTGAAATATCCAGAGTTATACAAGACTTCACAAAATGCACTGGACTTTAATACTAAGGTAGATTTAAAAAAAAAAAAAAAATATATATATATATATATAATTAAAGCAGAAGTTAAGAGGAATTCAGTATAGTTATCCATTTTGTTCTATGCTGCTCATAATTAAAAATGGAAGGGATTTTTATTACTACTATTTCCAGTTGTCCACTTATCTGAGAGTAGTGCAAATCATATTTGTCCATTTTTAGCAAGTACGGAAATGGACAGCAAGCATTGTATTTTTTTCAGCCCTGATTTTTTTTTTTTTTCCTTTGCTGGTAATAAAGCTGTCTTCTGTAGGCAGAAGTGATTAGACTCTGTCGCTAGGCTGTATGTATTTGTACTGTTATATGGAAATGGATTACTGAAGCCTGTGGAGAAGTGTTGCAGAGGACAATACAAACTGTCATTAGATTTGTAGAGGGAGGGACTTGGTACTATTCTTTGTCAATTTGGAGTTGTGATTTTATGGTTTAATTTTGAGTTTTGGGAAAACATACTTGGAGACAGTTTCGAATGTGTCAGGATGGATCAAAAGGAATCTGAGGCTACTTTTGGTGGGAAATGGGTGACATTCATCTTGGAGAGACAAGCATAAGAAGTAGTAAAAAAATGTAGGACTCTTTAATAATAAAATATAAACAATTTCTACAGATTTGTCCATAAGTAATCTCTTAAAAAACCTAAATGAAACTTTTTCCTGAATGTGCAATTTCATGAATGCATGATGTTTGTAAGAGTTCCTTCTGATTTTATTTGATTTTTCTAAATATAATTGGGACATTTCAAGTAATGTCATTGTATGTTGAACTTGGGGACATTTTCAGTCTGTCACTGAATTAACAATGCCTACATGTGCTGGTCTGTAGTAGATGTGCAGAGCTGATACAGCATACTTAGCTCTTATATCTGTGCCACTTGTGCTGTAAAACTGGAGTACCCCTATCCATATAGAATTACTTGTCTGAACTATCTTCGTTCACTGAAGCATATGAGATTTTTCTCCTTCTTCCTCACTTCATCCGTTCACCCGCAAAAACAAACCTGAAAGCTGTAAGGAAACTTGGGAAAATAGTTTCTTCTGTCACTGTGAATGCTTTACAACTATCAGACTTTTCATTATATACATGTCCATTAACACAGACACTTTTGTGTTGTGATAGTTTTAATAAATAATGTAAGTCATGAGTTACAATTGTTGGATTTTTCTGTTTTTAAATGTCTACAGTATTTTACTATTACAGACGTATTGTTGACTTCACTGGAAATTCTGTGGCTATTCCTATACAACACTGGCTATGAGTAAATATCTACAAACTTCCCAACTACAAAATTCCCACCTATATAAGTTGAATAGTTGGTGTTAAAGATTTGGAAATGTTACTGCCTTGAATGTTGATGCAGATGTTTGTTATGGTAAAAGGGATCAAAGGTTATGAGGTCATGACAGAGGTTAAAGGATTAGCATGTGACAAAAAGAATTGGTCAGGAAAATGGAAAAGTAGAACTAATTTTTCTTGCACCCACCTGTGCTTTCTGTCAAATAAAAACTTCTGGTAATGACATAGCAAAAAGGAGAGACAAAGGTTAATGAGTAGCACAAGTTCAAATGCRCAAAGTATTGGAGTGTAAATTGGATCATACAACCTAGTGTAGTTGTATAACCTAACAAAAGACTTTGAGACATTGTGGAAAATGTTGTGAGGCAGGCAACTTAATTTCAATTGTTTGAACACCTCAACACTCATAATGCACATCGGTTAGTTACAATAAAGGCTATGATTGTCAAAAGCATTGTTCATGAAAAAACATGATTGCTATCCTGAAGGAAATGGGTTACATATTTTTGATTAAGTCTTTTTATGTCTTTATACAATATATTATGGAAAGCACCAATAGGTTGTTTATCCTTAAACTTAATGCAGTTCTTTTCAGAAGGAATATTTTACAAATAAAAATGGGTTTTAAAGTAAAATTTGAATTATTTAGGAAATACATTAAAGGAAGTTTAATATGATGAAACTGTGCACTTCAAGAATGGAGCATGTAAG
This sequence comes from Oceanodroma leucorhoa, assembly GCA_030449065.1. Lineage (NCBI taxonomy): Eukaryota > Metazoa > Chordata > Aves > Procellariiformes > Oceanodroma > Oceanodroma leucorhoa. The sequence goes on from JASVER010000005.1 coordinate 18,208,513, forward strand.
GAGAAATCTAAGGAAGATACTTTTATTTGTCCTTTTTTAATTCCTTTGTATGTGGAAATACATAGGTAGGTATATGTGAAACTCGGGTTTTGATTGTTCTACTATCCAGATTTCTTATTACACAAAATGTAAATTATAAAAGCTAGAGTCCTTTTTAGTTCCCTACTTAGAATTGTAGCAATTGTTCCAGTTGTCTGGTTTAGTTTATTTTTTTTCTGATGATATTCCCATATGTATATATTTTAATTTCCCTTCTGATTTGAAATTAAAAGGAGGAGCTAATACACACTTTTTTCAAAACATAAAAATAAACAAATGACCCATGAAGAGCTAAGAGGCAGAAAGTGCCTGTCAGTTATATTATTTCACAGTGGTGGCCTGAAMGAAACACATTTTGTGAATCTAACACACAGATAAAAAGAAAGGTCAGGGTTCACAGAGCTAGTTTATTGCAAATGGTTCTCATGGATTTTCTGTTTTCTCTTAGGTTTTCTGGGTTCATTGTTTAAATGGCCTCTTCCACTCATTCATTCTGTTTTGGTTTCCACTAAAAGCCCTCCAGCATGGTAAGTATTATGAAAAATAAAAATATAAATGTTGAAAGGTACGAAACATCTAAATACCTTTTTTTTCCATAGGAAAACTTTATAAATGCTAACAGTTTTGTGTGATTAAATTTCAAGATACCATTTCTAGAACTAGAGCAAATGCAGTACCTTTAAAATGTTTTATTTAAAATCTGTTTAAAAGTAGGAGTAGTATTATGTACATATGCATAAAACTATATAAATGGGTTTTAAGTAAACTGAAACAAGATGGAGAAAAAGAGCTTGCTATTTAATTAAGCTATTTTTTTATATAATACGCTACCATGGTAAATACCTACAAGATCCTAAATCACTACTGTCTTTTGCATTGTCTCTTACGTTTTGTAAGCTTTTATGGCTGATGTGTATACCTTTTCTTAATCTATTACTTCAGGGGCATACTAACCCATTAGTTTACATCTATATGAGTAGGCTTGTGACAGAAGAAACTGGGACATCTTGGACAGCTCAGTCCTGCCATTCTTCTAGTTCAGCTGTTGTCTATGCACCTGAGTTGCCAAAGGAAACGGGACAGTTGGGAGGAAAGCTGTATTAATTAGAGGAAACTTGAAAGCATTGCTTCCAGTTTGTGGGAATGTTTGTGTGTATGGGAGCTCTCAGGGGTGGGGTTTTGTTTTGCTTCCACCTTGTGGGGAGAAAAAAAAAGTGTGTACGCTGCAGCTTTTCTGTAAAATTAGTTATCTTCTCAGTTTCCCTGATGTAGCGGTTTGCCCTTACATAGGGGACAGAAATAATCTCATGGACATTTGGGAACTGTTGAGACTAGTGAGATGGTCACAACTGCTTGTGCCCAAAAAGGTAAAGGGGAAGACTTCTTGCAGAGTATTTTATACTCAATGACTTCTGATCAGTAAAGGAAAGTAGGTATCGGCCTGTTTTCTCTGAAAGGCCACTGGATGTGAGTTCAGTGGCAGCGGTTTGCATTGGAGGGGTTTAGACAGCCCAGGAGGAAAGAGGTCCCAAAATGTCGTTGCATACTCTAAATCCACAACCTTGAATCTAAACCAAAATCCCCATTCAAAGCTGTAGCCAGTCCGTGTGGGAGATTTATGCAATACATGATGGAGAAATGTTTAATGAGTATGTGTGGTGAAGCAGAGTAGAGTTCATGTGTGAATGGCAAAGCTGAGATACTCGTGCAAGCACTCGTGAGAGCACTGTAGTGCAGGCCTCCTCGGCTCGCGCCCCTGGGCTAGGACCGACCTGCTGGCGAGTGGTCTCTACAAGTCTGAACAAATTGCCTTCTGTCTTTCTCTTTCATTCCTCGAGAAAGGCCAGCTGAGTAAGGGGAGCAGAATTGAGACTTGGGCATTGTGTACATGGTGGGAGGTATAACCAGCACCTGCTGTGGGTCCGGCTGGTGCACGGAGTTCTGCATGAAGGGGAAATGAGCGCAGGATGGGAGCTGCTATTAATTAAATCTATGATGGCTGTGTGTGTAAAGAGGAAAGGGAAATAATGCTGTTAGTTTCTAGGGAGGAGGTGATGAGTGCCAGAGAGATCTACCAAAGAGGAACTTCTGAGAACAGAAGCCTCCACCTTCTCTTAGCAAAGAAGAGGCGCAGGAGGATCCTGAGACATGACAGGAGGAATGGGAAGAATGGGGGATAGCTCAGCTTAGTGCATAAGAGTGCTGAGTCCCAGCACTCTCATGGGAACAGACTTGGCTGCCTGCCTGTTCCTCTGTTTTATCCTCATTATGCTCTTTACTGCTAGGTATACATTGTAAAGCAGCAGAGTGCATGTTTGAGCAGGTATTTATTAGAACGTTGAAAATCAAATCTTGAAGATCATGAAAATTTCTCAGGGCTCACAGTCTATCCTTTTCTTTGAGCATTTTCTCCTTTTTACTCCTTAGTCTCACTTGTCCACCTCTTTCTTGTCTATAAGTGGAAAATTACAAACTGCATGCATTGTAGTAGGGTCTACCAAGAAATATGCAGTCAGAGAATAGGTATGGATTTGTAAGAACTGTTTGTCAGAATTTGCTCTGTGGGACCTAACCATTGTACGGTACACAAAACTAGAGTCTTCGCACTCCATGTACTGTCATGTGGATATGAAAAGCAACAAGGACATAAATCTTCACAGAAGCTTCTTCTGATACAGCTTTGTCAACATAACAGTAAATGGCAGAAGCCAAACTTGTATGTACAAGTAAATCCACCACCTGCTCCCTCTTTTGTATAACCTTTAAAATGAGCTTTGTTTTCAGGCTTCCAGAGCTCTTGTAGTCCTTTGTGGTGTGCTAGTCTGTCCAGGGAGAAAGTTAAATGGGGGAAGTGCCACGAATGTAACCAGTATTACTAGAGCTAGGGAGGCATCCATTGTGAGCTCCTCATCTTGGAATGGGAGAGGGCTAGGTTAAGGAGGACTATTTGCAAGAATTTTTATTCTAATTTTTTGTGTGAACTTTCACCTACTGTCTCTTCCAGAATATCAATAAATAGAACTCTTTTTTTCTGTGATAAACTGGCCACACAGGTCCTGAAAAGCTTTTAGAAAGGAGCACTCTTCATCCGCAGCTAAAATGAATTTCATTTCAAGCATGTGTAAAGGTGATATGAAGGCTGGAAAAACACTCAACACAAATATGAGAACATACTTAATTAGCAGCATTTAATATACCATATGCTAGCTGAGGATAGTGGAAAAATAAGTGTGTTCAACTACAGACCATTTTTATCAGCTTGTCACCTTCCTCTGGCCAGCCCAGTCAGAGGAGTTTTGTACCAAAAATAAGATTTTTTATATATATATATATATATATATATAGCGCTGTTGTGGATGTTTAAATGTTTTTATTTTTATCAATATTTCCTTCTCCAGGTACTGTATTCGGCAATGGTAAAACTTCAGATTACCTGCTCCTGGGGAACACTGTATACACTGTAAGTCTTCCTACAGCTATCATCTGGTGCTCTATCAGCTGACTATCTATATTGGCTCTATCTTTAACTCTTAAAGAGATGTGGTTTTATTATTATTTATAATTCTCTACATAGAAGAGTTGATTCATTGTAGTGCCTTAAGAATAAAAAATGGCATTTGAATGACTCGTCGAGAAGCTTTGAAGTGCATTTTGCATTCTAATTCCAGTTTTTAAAACAAAGCAGTTCATTAAAGATACAGAAGATACATCTGTCCTTTACTGGAAACTGTCTATTTTTTAAATAATGGGAACTGTAATTCCCTAATTAGCATGCTTATTAATTTAAGGTAAGTTTCTGCACTGGAGAAATCCCAGGTTATTGGATATCCAACTGGTTTGTGGACTTGTGAATATACAATTCTGTTCTCCCTCTCTTAATTTATCACGGGGCCTTGAAAGAGGGATAGAGCCACATGGAACTAAGATTTGTGGGATGCCTCTTTGGGAACAACCAAACTGCCAGAATTATACCTGATCCACACCTAACAGTAATCTTCTGTTACTCTCGTAGATATTAGTCATTATTGGGTTTTTTCTTTTAATCTTTGTCTCCTGGAATAAATTAATGAAGCTAAATGCCTGTTTTTCACTTGCTGGATATCAGTGTTACCCAGTAGATGAGGGTTTACCAAGATTTCTCATAGAAGCAAAATTAGACTTGTGCTTACTCTCCTCTGTTCTTCAACATTAAGAGGTTAATTAATTTTTCAACTTCCTGTTGTTGGCAGATCCAAAAAAGAAATTAATTCTTCCATCAAGATAAGGGGCTGTAATACAAATACAAATTCACATTAAAGTCGATTTCCTTAGGGAGTAGGTTGGACTCGATGATCTTAAAGGTCTTTTCCAACCTTAAAGATTCTATGATTCTATGATTCTATGAAACATCATAACTGAAATAAAAGTATTCTAGAATACATTGTAGTCCTTTGAGAATGTAGCTACTGTCAACATCTGCTGTGTATGAGAGAACATTTTGAATATTGTTTTCTGGTCAGCTAACCAGAAAGGTTAGAGAGTATCAAGGGCTGAGTAACCACAGCCCATTCTGTGTATTTCTGTTGCTGTGGCAGTTAAAATAAAATGTTTCTTCTGCCAGTCCGTACATGGACTTTAAACCGATTCTTTCAAGCACATTGAAAAATTGTTTGTTCACACATTCTCTTAAAAGTTTATTGCTCTACACTTCCCTTTCCCTGTTCCAAAATCCAAGCACAGCATATTTTGTCAGCAGTAGTCGCATACGATCATACAATCTGTCATATGATGAACTGATCTCCATTAGGGATGGATGGAATATCCTGGGTAAGTGTTTTCTGTGCAAGTCTTAATAAAATTAAGATGTAAGGTCACGGTCATTGTCATAGCTCAATCCGGACAGAAGTAGTTCAACTGACACAGGTCTACTTGTATTACRATCTCATAACACCGAGCAGTGTTTAGACGTCGGTCATTTATCTGAATGTCACTGCTTTCCCCAATATTGATAAATACTTCATAATAGTATCTACCAGAACAACCTGTTGTTCTGAGTGAAACCGGTTCTTCTTGGGGAGAGTTTCTCTGCACCGGGTTTTCACCCTATTTTCAAATGTTTCGTCGTTTACTGCACTTAGAAGTTGCAACCTTGCTCAGTTCAGCTGAAGTTTATTTTATGAATTGTATGTATACATGAGTTGCATAACTTCACCTATCCTAGCACCTAAGCCAAGTTTTCTGATAGCATCTCCTTTTCTTTGATAGCTCTAAAAGTACCCTTTTTATTGGCCATCATTTTGTAGAGTGAGTTAGCACTGTACACTTGTTAAAACCAATTATTCAACATACTGCTGCAATCACAGCTGAAGTTCTTTCCTGAAGTGATCTCAGAACTTCATCCTACCCAGTCGTTCTGCTCTGCGCTTCCTTCCAAAAGCCAAGCTTGGCACCAGGAGAAAACAAGTATGCTGTACTAAGAGTTTACTGGATTACACTAGGTCCTGTGGAACTGAGCATTCAAAAGTGCTGTTGCTTGGATTGTCACCCATCAGGTGATGGATAAGTCTTGAAAACTTACAGTACTGCAGAAAATCTGAGTATCATCTGTGACATCAGCTGACTCACAAACATCGAAGCCTGCATTTTCAGATTTGCAGCAACACTTTCCACCACCTTCAGAAATTAGTTAATTTCTAATACTTCCAATATAGTAACCTGGAGCTAGTCATTACTGTTTGTCAAGCTGTATCCATAAACGATAAAACAGCGGTCACAGCGCAATTGTTCTGTCACCTTCTGCAACTGGTTTTTAACTGGGAGAGCTGAAACTTCACCATCTTGAGAGGCTAATCGCTTGATACTAACCTGCATAATGGTCAAGAATTTCCCAGGAGAACATTATTTCACCATTGTTAAGTCCAGACAACCTGCCTTTTATTTGTTTTCCAGTTTCTCCACTTTCCATCACTTCAGATTGAAAATCTTGGGAGGGATGGGGCTTGCAATTGATGTATTCCTGCTCTTGTACAGGAATTCAAGGAAGTCTGGAGCACAGATGAAGACTTGAGAGACTTTCAAAATTGAGGAGGGGGGGTGATTTTTTTGAAGATTTTTTTTAAAAATCTGTGCATGTGAAGTGATGTGCACTGACAGTTGTCAGTCATTGTCTTGAAATATCAAAATCATAAGGCTAAGGTACTTTTCATTCTTTCCACTGCTTTTAATCTGGTTTTAGGAAGTCTACATTCATCACTTTTGCAAAAATCAATAGCAAAGAGATTCAGAAATTAATACAGTTTCTTTGGATCCACAAAGAAAGTCAGGAATGTGCACTGATTCATATCATGTCCTGGAATTATTTCTTCAACCATAAATTTCAAACAGGAGTAGAGTGCCATGAAAACATTTGTATGACCATTCTTGAGAGGTCTTTTTAAAAAAGCTCAGTGCTTTATACATAATATCAGTTTGATTTCTTGTTTCCTGGGTAGGATTCAGTGAGGTATTGTTAGTTTGGATCAAGGGGAGGAGGGAGCAATAAAACCCAAATTCTTCAGTAAGCTGCTGTGTGTAGTTGGTAACTTTAAGGGAGTCAGTTAAGATGCAAGGAGGGTATATATTCATATAGTCTATGTCTTCCTTTCTAGAGACCTGCAGTGTTTGCTTTGTGTATACATTTTGTCTATGCAATGAGAATGCTTGTTTTCTTTTCTTACAAATGACTCAAAAGTAGCAAGCAAGTGTACCAGATAAGAAGGTGGATTTTTTTGCCATAATTCATTTTTTCTCATTCATCCAAATATAGCACAAGAACTGGATAGACTAAGAAAATTATAATACTCATCATGGTCCTTAATTTTCTTCTAATTAGATTTCACACATGTTTTAGATAATGGAATTGTGGCACTGTGATTTTTCTTGTCCTTAATAATGCAGCAGTAGTTGAAATAGGAGATTGCAGAATTAAATAACTTTACAGCTAGGGTGAAAACTTTCTGGCAGGATATGTATCCTTCTGTGCACCAGACATAGTGAAAGACTTGTCAAATATATTTAACCAGTTATTTTCAGCTTCTGATTGAAGTACATTTCTTCTGAGTTTCTGAGGCTCCTTGGAGTTCAACCACAGACAAACTCGCTTACCTCGTTGCTGCCAAACTGACCAACAAACTAGAGTTTAAACTATAGCTGTTACAGCTGGAGCTTGGTCTTTGTGACTCAGTTGTTCAGCCTCATGTTCTTCAGATTGCACATAAAGCAAAACTTGTGATACATGTTCACATGTGAGTTACAAATTGTAATAACTATTTCTTTGCTAAACAGAAAACCTGTTTGTGTAGATTTCAAAGGAAGGAGATAAACAATTTTCCTGAATCAACTAGTCCTTGCTGTGGGATTATAAACTTTCTACCACTGCTCATCTCTAAACTAAAATGGAGTATGTCCTACAGGACAACAACATGACGTTTTCAGAGACTGCTCCATAAAAAGAGTAATGATAAGAAAAGAGTAAAGATGAGAGGGAAGAATGAAAATGACATAACAGACTCATTCAACGTGTTATTTTATATGCAGAACATAGGTCTTAGGTTGCCATCAGTTAACTCTCTGGCTTTTCAGGGTTTGGCGAAGGTGATTCATTTACTAACGAAGTACTAATGAAGTAAACAAAACTTTTTCCCCTTTTTTTTTTTTTTTTAATTTAGACTAATGTAAGCTTGATCAAATGAAAGTTTTCAGCCCAGCATCTAGATCTTCTAAATATGTCTTCATGTAGAAAGTAGTAGTCCTCCTCTCCATAACTAGGGGGTCTGCCATCTCTACTGCAGTGTRCTACACTTTTCACGAACCTTTCTGTGTAACCAAAATACCGTCAATAAAGAAGCTAACAACTCGGTAAGAGCCAGACTTGCAGAGTTCTAGGAGGCAAGGGAAATGTGTAAGATTTCTAATACAAAAGAAGAGTTTTCCAAATCAAATGAGTGGAGATTATTAATGGAAGCTAATAATTCTTAGTGTTTTATTACTAGCTCATTACTGGGGTGTATCTTTAAATGTTCTAGCGGCATTTTCCTGTGGTGATTTCAAAGGGGCACTGAAACTTCAGATCTGAGCACACACACTTACAAAAAAAGAGGAGAAATACAGCTACCTGTGGCCTAAAAGAATTTCACTTTGGGGCTGCTGAGGGTCCTACATTTTTGGGGAGCAGATTTTATTAAAGCAGAAGGGCTCTTCTATAGCTTCTGCGGGTCCATAGAAATGATTGCCTTCTGCTTTACGAACTTTGGTTTGGATCCTATTACACAACTAGGTGCATTGAGACATGCAGTACTTTGTTGAGTAGTATTAAGGAAATCACATTTAAATTGAAGAGATAGATTATCCTTTCCCTTATTTCATTTGTGCAAGTAAACACGAAGTATGAAAATCATTAGTTTTTCTTCTGTTCTCCTGAAAGCTTAACGAAACTAATTAATTCTGTATGTTAAGTAAGATTCCCCTATTAAAAAAGAATCCTCTCTCTCTCTCTCTCTCTCTCTCTCTCTCTCAAGTTTGTGGTTCTAACTGTGTGTTTGAAGGCTGGATTAGAGACCTCATATTGGACGTTGGTAAGCAAATGTCTGTACCATATTCTCAAATGTTCTATAAAATATGATGGGTGAATAATTAATTGTATTATTTTCTTCTTATTTATTTTATTACACCCTTACAGTTTGTCAGCCCTGCCCACAGTATCAAACTAAACCGTGGTTATTACATAGAAAGACGGAATATCCACATACAGAAAATAACACTTAATATTGCAAAGGAGGACATAGGTATAAGGCTTAAAGTAATCCTTAAACTAGAAAAATCAAATTACTCTGAACTGATTGTAACTGAACTTAAATTGGCTTAAAATGCAGTAATATTGCTGCTGAAAGTATCATCTTACTTTAAGAAATAGCTAACTGAAGTAGCAGAGTTAAATTAATACAAGGCATGGAAATTTCATCCAATATATCGGAATCACATTGTAAACACAAAGTACAAAGATCTTTTTTTATGTCATAATACATCTGTGATGATTGTTCTGTTTTCTCTTTTTTGTTTGTTTTAACAGTTCAGCCATATAGCTATCTGGGGCAGCATAGCACTTTGGGTAGTGTTTTTTGGAATCTACTCTTCTTTGTGGCCAGTCATTCCCATGGCACCTGATATGTCAGGAGAGGTAAAAGTATATTTTAACTAATATCCGAATGTGTGCAAAGAATATTGTTTCAGTCTTTAGTACAGGCCTAATCTTTATTGGATCCTTCTGCTAACTAGAGGTGCATAAGAGGGTTGCTTCTCTTATACCTTCAATGTGGTAGCCATGTTTATTTAATATAGAATTAATTTTCATTCTTGTGAAAATGGAGCTCAACTAACAGACTGTGATTATATGGTCTAGTGAGGAAGAACAGACAGGTAAGCTGCTTCGCAGTTCTTTAGTAGTTTTAATTTTCTAAAGAGAAGTCTTAACCAAATTCAGAACTCAAAATTACAGCGCTTATTTGACTGGAGGTTTTTTTTTTATAATGAGGTAGTGCATTGGTTAAGGCTGTTTTTTCATCTTCAATTTTACAAACTTCCTAAGTATTTGCAACTGTAAAATGCGTCAAAAATTTGAGGTGCCATAACACTGCATGAGCAGCTGCTTGCCATGCACATGTTTCCTTTTCTATTAATGTGCTGCTTGGAATGCATTATTGTACTGTATCTTTAACCTTTTGACAGTAATTACTGGTTTCTCTTTCATTTATTATCCCATTTCTGTAAACCTGCTCTGAATATTGCAAATAGAACTGAGTCTATAAAAGATGCTTAATTGCTGCCTGTGCTGATCTAATTGGGACTTCAGTCCCAAATTTTCAAATCCATTCAGTTCCAGAAACATCTGACGTTTAGTATTAATTTCCCAGACACTAATGTCTGCTTCTGCACATGGCCAGTACCTTCTGAGCTGAGAAGTTCAATGATGTTCATTCTCAGTGGGAATCAGAAACTGAGAATACCTGCTTGTTTCAGAAAGATAATCTTCTAATGGTTCTGAAAGCATATCATCTAAATCAAGCCCTACACCAGTAAAAGAGCAAGTGCCTTTAACTCCACCTCTGTGATACAATTTAGCAATTTAAAAGTTCCTGCAAGATGTGGGAAATTTAGGTGCATATCTCTCCCTCACTTGGAGGTAATTCAGACCCACAAATCTCACCTCCTACGTAAGTAGCTATAGGAAAAATAGTATATAGGCATTTATATAACTACTACATTTTAATGGAAAGCTCAAGGAATTAACTAAGTTCTTGGACACCTAAGAAAAAAAATGAATTTGAAATTATACAATTTCTTGCTGGTTTTCCTCTCTATTATAACCTCTTACCCACGTATATACATAGATTTTGTACATTACCATGTTGCCTCCACTACTCAAAATTAATTACATACGTTATTCTGAATTAAAGTAATTGAAGTTATCATACTTCAGCATTTTTCTTCATATACACTGTATTTTATAGAAGAAATAGAATGGTTTTGGAATTTGTTGGGTTTGGAGATTTTGTAAAAGCTTTGTACATTGTTCTTTAAGACAAGAACTTTTATAGTAATAAGCACAGTGGGAGCAGCAGGGTGTGTTATACTTGGTATGACATAAAGGTGGCTACTTCACTGTTGAAATAACTGAGTATTTTACTTAGTACATGCTCAGTCTCTGAAGTTATTGTGAGCAAAAGATGTTTTTGAAGGGAATGTAATTCCTACAAACTTGGAAAAACAGTTGTTCGTAAAGAGATGTAGCTGTCAACAAAAATAAATACTCTTGGGGTTTGAATTCAACATGACATGAAAGTAGTCTGTCTTACAAACCCAAATTCATTTATTTGTTGTGATAAAACTGTATCTGTACTTGAAATGGATAGTCTTATTTTGTTAGTGTGTTTGCTTATGCGGATATGTGTATATAGTAGCTTTAGATGTGTGTACGTGCATGCAGTTGTTTGAGGAGGTGTTGTTGGGTTTGGTTGGTTTTGGTTTTGTTTTCTTTCTAAGAATATAGTTAGAAGTCTGTAACATCAGAATAAAGTCTCCTAAACCTCTCATAGACCATAAGAGCTTATTTTAAAAGCTCTGGTCTAGCTTTTTGAGCTGTACTCTGTGTGGCTAAAAGTCCTGTCAGCAAATACTGTGGCTCAGATTGGAAGCAGGATTTCTGTATGCTCTCCCGGAAGCCCCCTCACTGACCAGGTGGTCTCTGGCAGGGCAGAATTCACTGGGTTTCTCTGAAGCAAGTCCAGGCCTTCCATAAGTATTTGAACTAAAAGATTCACAAATTTAACTGCGGAAAAGATTGTGGTGTAATAGAAACAAATCCATATGGACATCTCTGCTTGCCTATGCAAATACTGCTTGTCTAATTTCTTCAAATGTGCGAGTCAGACTTGAAGACTTCATCCAAGTACATTTGGCAGAAATCAAATGAACGAGTCAAAAGCTGACATCTACTTCTGTAGCTTTTTGTCTGTTCTACCTTGGCCTGATCAGATACATTATGCTGAAGGGGATTTTCAGGGKTTTTTTTTTTTCCAAACATGTTCATTAAAAATACCCCTTTTTAATAAACTGTACATTTATAAGGAGATTTTACCAACTATAATTCTTATAAAGTTTAAATGTATTCTCTTTCAGCTCCTTAGAGCTGGTAACAAGAGTTCTACCTTAGTAGGTTTATAGTCTTACGAGTCAGTATTCTTGATACAGTATTCATCCAACCATTCACTCCCAACTAGATGATGATATCTGTCTTCTACAAACATCTTTTCCATGGCTTCTTTTAGACAGAAAAGAACCTACTGAAACCCTTTAGTAAGGATTCAGTCTAACTTCTTCATATTAATGTCATGAAAATAATAAGATTCTTGCTGCTTATTGCTGGTTCAATTCCAAGAAAATAAAATACCAATGCTCTTGAAGGGGAGAGAAAAAGCATATGGAGCTGGTGGAAAACTCATTCATTGGATGCAGAGGAAAGGTTTCATCTAAATATTTTGAAACTCAGATTTTTCACCTATTCCTTTAAAATACCTATACAGCTCTGATAAATGTGTTTAAATGGAGAACACTACAAGATAAAAAATAGAGTTGTAATGGAAGAAAAGAGACTGTTCATGCTGCAAAAACACTCTTATGTTGGAGCACTGAAGCTAGCAGCCCAAAGTTAAATCATAAGAATTGTTGGTTTGTGTTCATCTTTCCGTATCAAAGCATCACCCAATAACTTCCTGAATAAAGAAACAAGTATGTCACATATTTCGCAAGTTTTCCCTGTTTTTACACTTTTTACACTAATTTTGTTTCCATCATTTTGTGTATCATTCCAGTTGTAGAGAAGATAATTAAAGTTGGCTTTTACGTATGTGTTGCTGTATGTTAGTAATACAGAAGGAAAGATTGTAAAWTGCTGTGCTCTAAAAGAAAATACAGTGAAATGAAAAATTATTACTTTCTGACAGTGCCAGCAGTTTTATTCGTTGTCTAGGCCACTACTCCCCCCGCTTCTTTGACATGTTCCTAATACTATAATCAAGTATATTTTTCTTTCTTTCTCTTTTGCTCTGAGTTTTCCAAAAACAGCCAAACAATGACCCCTTTGATCCAGAATACCCTGTTGATCTAGAATGTTGAGGCAGTTCTGGCATCAAGACCTTTGTTTTCTGGTGTTTCAAGATTGCTACTTCCACACTGGCCTAACTCATCCCAACTGTGCCGTACTGTTCCCCACAGTGTGGGAACTAGATGTCTCTCCATGTTGCAGTACTCCTAAGTCCTGTGAAGAGTGGTAACTAGGTTGCCAAATAGGTAGTGCACCAGAGGAGTTAAAAGATGGCTTCTGGCTCACATAAGCAGAGATATCCTGGCACGAGTGTTCTCCTGATACGAGTAACTGGTAGTCATATAGCTGATATGGTAACAGGCATCTGGGTGATAGTAGCTGAAACATGTTTCTTTACTAAAATTCTGACAAAACCTTAGAATCAACATTCAAACAAGAAACCAGTTACATTTTGTCAACCTTAAAACAGTTTCTATTCCAGATAAAAAAAAAAAAAGTCCCTAGTGAAGAAAACTTCRTTCATTTTCCCTGACTGATGATGTTCAGAAAACAGAAAACTAACAGAAAACTGTTAGTTCACCATTGTCTTCCTGCAGACACAGTGTGGAAGGAAAAATGGACGAAAAATGTAAGAGAAGCAACAGGATTTATGAAGCAGAAGAAAATGGAAAAATAGGCTGTAAAATTGAAGAAGGATATGTCATAAAAAAATGGGTGATAACCTAAGTAGTTAATTATACAGTGTCCGTGGCTAGTTCAGGTACTGTAGCAGATCAACTTTAAGTTATGAGTCTTTTAATAGTCTGAAACAAGACTTATGTATTTTATCATTAATTAAGCTGAAGTTATTTACCTTCATACTATTTTTGTTTGTACTTTAGAGTCATTCATTTAAAAGTTTCTCTTCTAGAGTTTATTCTAAGAATTGGGGACTATATTCTTATATACTATATTCTATAGTGTTAGACACAGATCTTAAAATACTAGGAATTCACGTTTTATCTGCTTATAGCAAAATATTAAAATACCTTTTCTACCAGGAGGATTTTGGTAGTAGTAGCAAAACATAATTTCTGTTGGTAGGAACATGATATGCACAGTATATGAGAGAGAAATATGGAAAACATTGCAAAAGTTTTCAGTGATTTTATAACAACTTTGCAGTCCCAACATAGTCTTTATTACAGTACAATGTTTATCTGCAGTAATGTTTATTCATGCATTTGTTGTCTGTCAGTACTCTCTAGTGTGAAAGCATCTGAACAACCAGCTTTACAGGTTATTGTCTTAAAAGCACAATCTTTGCAGGTAAAACATTAAGTATAGAGGCACAAGAAAGAAAAAAAAATACTACTTTGTAGGCATTTTGTGGTTAGATTTAACAACACCATTGCGGAGAAGTGGGTCATACCACGGGACAGCTGTTTTGACCCATTACATGAAACAAGCTCCATTTAATTTCAAAAAAGGTGCCATTACAGACTAGAAGAACGTTTTCATTGCAGACCTGAGTAAATGAACTGCGTGGATCTCTTTCTCTACTATATTGATACAACTGAAGTTGATACTTTTCTTTTATGTGAATATTTCATGCTAGTACAACTCCTGACTCTTTTGTTACTGTTGTGTGCTCTGAGTTGTTAGGCTATTTTTTTATACACCTACCTGATTAATAAGTTAGCTTAAAATTATAACACTTACTGGAATAAGAAGTATGACATTGAAATTATTAAAAGCAAAAGTTCAGTATCTGCAGAACTTCTTAATGTATTGTGGTACTGTAGATAATGCACTGTAAAGTTGTCCAGAGCACCATCTGTTACTGCTCTGTCTGACCCAGGGGATCTATAAAACTACTGACGGAAATTGAAGTTAAGGAACAAGCATGTATTTTACAGAATTTTAGATCATTTGATTGAGGTTTGCAGAATCTTCATGAAAAATAATAATATTCCTTGTTGGATATTTAGGTGCACTATGTAGGAAAGACTTATTAGAATATACTATATTAACAGTATTAGTTTCTTAAATATTGCTTCCCTCTGTGTTATTCCACATAACCTGCTTATATGGAATTGTGCATGTTAAAATACTAGATAGACATCCTTTAATCCCCTTACTGATTTTTCTTTTTTACACCAAAAAAAAAAAAAAAMCCCCACACCAAAAAAAATTTCTTAAAAATGTAGCTGTCCAGATACCTCAATCTCTAATGAACAGGTCTTCTCTGGGGAGATGTTTGTCTAAAGTCTGATATGAAAGGGGGAATTTATTTTAGTGTAATGGAGAGCAAAACGAGTATTCAGGCTAGTGTACAACCATAGAATGGTTGAGGTTGGAATGGACCTCTGGAGGTCATCTGGTCCAGCCCCCCCGACACCTAGAGCAAGTTGCCCAGAACCATGTCCAGTTGGCTTTTGAATATTGCCAGGGATGGAGACTCCACAACCTCTCTGGACAATCTGTCAGTGTTCAGTCACCCTCACAATAAAAAAGTATTTCCTGATGTTCAGATGAAGCCTCCTGTGTTTCAGTTTGTGCTCATTGCCTCTCACCCTGTCACAGGACACCACTGGAAATAGCCTAGCTTTGTTGTCTTTACACTCTCCCTTCAAGAATCTATCTCCATTGACAAGATTCCCACTGAGCTTTCTCTTSTCTAGGCTAGATAGTCCCAACTCTCTCAGCCTTTCCTCTTGTATGAGAGATGCTCCAGGCCCTTCTTCACCTTCATGGCCCTTTGTTGGACTCTCTCCAGTATGTCCATGTCTCTTGTACTGGGGAGCCCAGAACTGGACACTTCTCTAGGTGTGACCTCATCAGTGCCGAGTAGAGGAGACCTCCCTTGATCTCTGCTGGCAATACTTTGTCTAATGAAACTGAAGATACCATTCGCTGCCTTTGCCGCAAGGGCACATTGCTGGCTCATGTTCAACCTGTCCACCAGGACCCCAAGTCCTTTTCTGCAGAGCTGCTTCCCAGCTGGGTGGCGCTCAGCATATAGCAGTGCATGGGGTTGTTCCTCCCCAGATGTGGGTCTTTGCACTTCTTGTTAACTGCATGAGGTTCCTGTCAGCCCATTTCTCCAGCCTGTTGACGTCTCTCTGGATGGCAACAGAACCCTCTGGTGCATCTGCCGCTTGTCCCAGTTTTGTGTCATTAGCAAACTTCCTGAGGCTACACTGTACCCCATCATCCAGATCTTTAATGAAGATGTTAAACAGGACTGGACCGCAGTATTGACCCCTGGGGTATGCTGTTAGTTAACTGCCCTCCAGCTAGACTTTGTGCCACTGATGGTCACCTTCTGGACCTGGCTATTCAGCCACTTTTCAGTCTACCTCACTGTTCATCCAGCCCATACATACATCARCAGCTTCTCTATGAGGATCTTACGGCTTATGCCCTGCTGTGCTGTCCCCCCAACTGTAAAAGATGCTATTAATGGGTACTTGTCTCTTTTATTTTTAAAAACAGATGAGTGTTATTTTAATAACTTTTGCAGAAGACAGCATAATAAATAAATTTAAATGGTTGTATATTTAAGAAAATTGCTGTGGTACTTTTCTTCAATATTAGCAAGGGGAGTTATAAATAATGCCCCTAAAATTTGAAAAGTAATGATTCTCTTTAACTACTTCAATGAAACAAGAGAAGTACAGTGCCATGCTTTTAAGGGAACCTGTCAGGTAACTCAGCTGACAATCTGTATTTCTAAAAATTGCCTTGAGCCCTACATGGTAAACAAATACCAAAGTCGCTCAATTCTTACTTCATTATCATGAAATTTGTGGAAAATAGCCATTCTTCAATGGCTAATATCTCAGGTAGTTATGCTGAGTTAGCAAGTTTKKTTTTTTTTTTCTTGCTTCACTGCTTATTACCAATCTGGATTAAAATATTATCCAAAATTCTGGGTCTTCATTTTAGGGGGAGTAATTGGTGTAGTAAATTTGTAGTGAGGCACTATTGCTTATTTACAGAGCATGTTTGAAATACAGTTTTCAAGAACATTGAAATAATTAAACAGAAGCTAGGGTCTTCCTTCATAGTCCAAAACTTTTTCGAGCCCATTCTCAGCAAAAGGGGCATTTTCCCACATTTTTAGCACATTTTCATCCCCCCTCCAAGTTTTTTCCCAGCTTGTCTTTTACAGACCTGTGAGTCTTTACAAAACAATAACCAGTAATCTGTATCTGTCTTCCCCTCTATGCCTATGTGAACCTCTTGTTTAGAGAAATAAAATGTTTCAATGTACATTTGTGGAGAATATTATTACTTCATAAAAGAACTCAATGATTTATTGAAGATTTTTTTAAAGTGAATCAGAATTCATCCCATAACACTCATCCATTTTAGTTATCTATCACCTGTGAGCCTAAAATTATGTTACCATTCTGACACTAGCATATTTTAGCATATTCAGTTCTTTAAATATAAAGTTTGCCTTTAGTCTTTCACTTCAGGAATCCAAAATATTTTCATAAGGGGTTTTTCTTTCTCCATTTAATTCTCATTAGGTAGTTTCCATTTTGAGTCCTCGGACCTTCACGGTTTAATTGTACTTAGTCTAGTACTAGATATTTGTTAGCCAGAGTCTGCTGTTCCCAGATGCACTTCAAAGATCCTACTCCATATTCAATTCAACACATTCCCATTCTTGTTCTTTAACTGCACAGGTACAAACAGAAACAGCAGAGCTGATCTTCGAACTACCAAATTTACCTTTTCTGCTTATGATGGTCTGTCTTGGTAGTATTACTAGTATTAGTAGTTCTAATATTCTTCCTTTTTATTGGTTAGTCTTTTCCCGGTATCAGCATTTAACTGAATTCTTTCCCGCAGCATATTATTGCCAATCTCCTTTATAAACAAAAGTTATGGGGTTTTTTTCTGTTTAAAATGCTATGAATCAAATTCAATACACATTCCTGTGGCAGTTATGCATACGACACTTAAAAGATTAATGATACTCAGGTGCCATCTTTCTCTATAGCAACTTTCTCTGCTGATGCACAGTAGTCAGGAATGACTTCAGTTCCTTACAAATCCTAGTGAAACTCAACGTTTCCTCTACTCCTTCCTGTTACCCCTATTGCAGTGCAGACAGCCCCTATCCTGGTAACAAACTCTGTAGAACCACCAGAACACATCCGCTCATCATGGATTTACATCTCCTTTGACAGATACTATTTCTTATGTCATCTTTGAATCAACTTAGATAGGTTTCCCTGTGAATCTTTTACTCTGAGGCAAAAGAGGACAGTCTAGCCTTTTCTTGCAGAATAACTAATTAAAAGCATGATTAAAAGTAGTGTGATAAGTCTCACCTTGCCAACATTTTCTAGCTTGCCTAATTTCGCATCCAGGTGGCTAATTCTCTTTAATTTTCTAACAGTTATTTTTCAGGTCTGTTAATTCAAGCTGTAGTGCAGCCTTGCTAGCCAAACTTCCGCTAACAGAACCTTGTTCTCTTCCTAATTCTTAGGGAAGCTTTTTTTGTTTGTGCGTCATTCTCCTCTCCAGCTCTTTGAGGAAATTTCCAGGTATTAATATTTATTGTTTATTTTTTCTTTACTCTTTTCCTGCTTTTTATCTTTGAAAGCACTTCCATCACTGTTTCTGTCTAAAGTCAACAGAGATAGCAACTGATCATTTTTCTTCATAAGAGCTATTCCTGGCACCAGGATTTATTGCTGGTTTGTTTGGGATTTTTTTTCCAAATGTGAAATATCTATTGAGGTAACCTAAGCTTTCATAAAATGCAAGGAAGGAATTAAATGCCTGTGTACTTAATTCACAAAGTGAAAATGAGCAACCACTCTAAGCTAGTCACAGGAACATGTAATAAGGTGCAGTCTTGCATTTCATCCCTTTCTGGGCTCAAATGCCTTACTGTGGTTAGAGATAAGTGCTAATCTGATGATTCACAAACCTGAACTACCTCCCACAGTTAGACCCTTATCACCTGTATTTTTTTAAAATAACCATTTATCCAACAGTTAAGTACTAAAACGTTCACCCCAAATGAATGTCATCCAAAAGCCGGATTTAAGTTTCTCTGTACTTTGCAACTTTCAGGGTAATGTTTTCTGCTGAAAGGGTGATTGAACAGAGAACTGTGGCTTCTGCTGTTCCACTTTGCATGGAATAATCAAATATTTACTGGATCCGAAGAGACAATGTGCTGGCTTTTGCCAGCCTGAGTGATTAATCACTCAGCCTGAGTGATTAAGGTACTCTCTAGGAAAAGGCAAGATGTGTGTTCCAATGGATACTTAAAATACTAAAATATTCACTGAAACAAGGAACTGAACTAAGGACATATCTGTAGAAGAGAGACCTAAGTCTCTGTTAATTCTCTGTATTGCTCTGGGTCACCACAGAGGTACTTCTTGAAGCTTTAGGATTTATAGTGCATGTCTGTGTGTGTGAGCTTTTGTATATATGTATTTATTATTCGTAATATTACTTATTATTTGTATTTATACAATTAACACCATAATCTTAATCATCCCTCTGTGGGATACAGTCTACCCTTCACACCCGCCTGCAGTGAGGAAATCAGTGATCTTGCAATGGACTAGTAGTATCCTTAGCTGAAGAAAATGGGAGGAGCTAGGGGAAAAGTAAAGGCATGTTCCTTAGTCTATCCTTACTCATCTTTCTCGTCTCATAGGAGGTTTGTTTCAGTAAGAATTTACACATTCTGCCTGCAGATACCCACAGTTATCTGCTTCCTGACTGCCTGATACTCCCTCTGTTTCACTACCTCTTACTATTTGTTGTATACCAGTAAGGCTTTGTTTTGTATTTGCAGAAAATGGAGGGACTCCCTTTTTAATATATCTAATAAGCAGAGTTCCTACTTAGGTCTTAATTAACAGGAACTATGAGACTTTTTTAAACTCTAAATAGCAAAGAAAGACTGGAGGCATTATAAAAACTCACTTGTTGGAACTTCACTRGGAGTTAAATGCAGATCTGTTTTAATGTTACAACAGTAAGTACTTTGGCATGTATGAAGGCAAACACATGCAGATAACTAAAACCAATGAAGTTGTCCCTGTAGGTTGTTGAGAGGAGAAACTGTAGCTGGTTTGATGGTGTTGAGAAGGTATTATTTAATAGTTCTGTAGTTTACAAGGAGAGGACACATACTTAGGTGATACATGAAATAGATGAACTGAAAATGGTTTTCACAAGCTTTTCTGCAGCAAGAATTTTACTGTTATTTTCATCTTTCTCTCTTTACTTTTAGAAGGCTTTTTATAATCTGAGCTAGCTGTTTCGGCAGGACATAGAATATTTTCTTCACAGTGAAGAAAAAGGGAATATTCCCTGTTCATTTTGACATATAATTTCCTAACAGTACATCTTCATCAGTGCATTAAAAATGTTTTGCAGCCAGGATTTCTGATCTGCCACTAAGCCATGAAAGGGAGTAATTCTCAGCATTTTTTCTTTTTTAAAAAATAAGAACTTATATAAAAATCTGTACAATGCATTTACTAAACAATGTTAATTCACTTAGAAAGTCCCAATATTGAGCATGAGCTCCCCAGACGACAAATTATTTATCCTCCCTGCAGGATTTGTAAGTCCTACAATAAACTAGGCTTCCCAGCTCTCATTTTGGATTACTTCTGAATTCCCCTGGGAGCCACTTTTGTGGCAGATTCCATTTGGTTTCACAAGGCCTGAAGGGGGAAAACTTGGCATGGACCACAAATCTCTCACATTAAGAACAATTTGTAAACCACGAACAGAGGCAGCCAGAGTCCGTCCCCAGAACAGGCTGCTCCTGTTAGTGCCATTGTCTGAAAAGGATTGGTTTGCCATTTCCCAGATGACCTGCCTATGTGTAGAGAGATGTGAAAAGTTAGAGACAAAAATGTTTTCTACAGAGTGAGGGGGGAGCTTTCTTGTACAGAAAGGAAGGAAATACCTCTGTGGGATTTTATTTTTTCCCCTCTTCGTCCAAAAAATACAAAGAGGCCCTCTGTCTTTAATGCGAATGTCAGCTTTAAATCTTTTAGGTTTGGATTAACTCTGTAAAAGAAAAAAAATCTGACAGGCTTTCAAATATGACGCAGAAAAACTTYTTTTTTTCTCCTCAATTCATGTTGTTCATTTGTAAAGCCAAAGGCTGGATGGACTGAATAGTAGGCGCCAGTTGTTCCTTCATTCATAGTTAGCATTACAATGGTCAGAATTAACATCCTAAGACCTACATTATCACTTTTGCTGTTTCACCAGCAAACATTTAATACAGGGTGGCTAATGCAAGGACAGCTCTTTGCTATGTTCTTATAAATTAAAAAATGTTGTTACTGATAGGAAGTAAGAGTCGTAATTACTTCAAGTTGTATTTTTTATGCTTTTTCTTGGTTTTTAGGAAACTGCGTCTCTCTAATTGCTACTTAATTATAAAAAGTCTTGCAAAATGTAGTTGTGATAGACATTTCCTATTAGCTGCTGTTTTAGGAAATGAGAATTTCATCAAGTATGTCAAAAGTCATGTTTTGCTTATAAAGTGACTGTGCTAATATATTTTCTCCACTTCCTGATACAAAATTTTCTTTTTCTTTTCCTCTGTTGAAAATGTGCATTGTTTTATTTTGAATCTGTCACTGCTCAGTGTTTACACCTTTGCTGACAGCCGTTGGCAGAAATAATTACTAGAATCTCAGGGCAGTATCTATGTCCTTTTAACATAGCTGTGGAAAGTTTACCAAATTTTCAGTTCAAATACATTCTAGTGCTTTCCAAAGAATCGGTGTCAGTTGGAATTCAGATACGAAAACAAGGTAAATAGAACTTTTTATCTATATGAGAATGAGATTTTTTTTCTGAAAATAATTCACTTTTGGTTTTACTCATGAACTTATCAAGTATAATTCTAAAATGTTCRTGTATGTGCATTCAGAAATTGGACTTTAGCTACTGCAAGCTACCTGCATTTGTCTGCTAATTAATATTAGTAAAATTTCAGCTTGTTTATTTTAGTTACATACTAAGGTTTAACCTTTGAAAGGAATTAGTCTCCAAGTAATGAAGCAAATGATTTGAAAGGGTATCATTGTGTAGCAATATTACTTTCAATCTCTGTGCAATCTAATTACGTTACAAAGGTGTTTTTAATACTGACTACAAAACAATCCTTCAGTAATATGCTTCATTAAGTATTTGTCATACTCCTTGCATCCATAATATTATTGATGTAAATACTTGGGCATGATGAATTACAAGGGTAGATTAAAGGTTTTTTTCCTTTAATGTCCATACATGATGATATTTGGTTTGACTTTTTAGTGTGTTTTAGTTTTTAATATGTTTACAGACCAACTTAAGTTACGAACAGAAGAAATTCCTATGTATTAATATAAAGTGATGTATAAAAAAGCAAAACACACAGCTAAAAGCAATGATCTGGTTTGCAAATATTTCACCATGCGTTAATGTGTTAGATCTTCATTTAATAGTATGTTGCATACTTCCATAATTATGTAATTAGTTGTTTTCTTAGTTCTCATTTTTAAGCAGTGTGTTGAACAGGAGTCTGTGGCAGTATGGGAACTGTGGTACAGTGAGTTCTGCTGGAGATAACTTTGATCTGAGTTCTATTGCAAAATGATTGTAACAGTGTCCAATATCCATGTCATGAGTCGGGAACCATTATATGCTGTTAGGGTAGATTGCAAGTAAGAAATTGTGTTCATAATGTATTGACGAAGATGGGGGGGGGGGGCGGGGGGAGTGTGGATTTTCGATAAACCTGATTTTAATGGAAATGTGTACAATCAGCATAGTGGTGTAGAGCAGGGTTGTGGAGGGGTAGATTCCCCCTCTCTCAAAGAGCTAAGCAGTGTGATCTTTCTACCAGCTTCTTAACATGAATTAGTGCTTACTATCCACTGAATTTCTATAGCGACTCAGGGGACTTTAGAAAGGAGTTTAAGTTTTATTACACATTAGAGAGACTAGAATGGTTCATTTAAATTTGCTTTTGATACCCTCAACCAAGTAATTGATATTTCTAAGGATTTTCTCTTAGTTCTTGTCATGACATCATCACATTTTGTGCTTTTTTTCCCTCCAGGCAGCTATGATGTTCAGCTCTGGAGTGTTTTGGATGGGACTTCTATGTATTCCTATGACAGCTTTACTTCTTGATGTAGTATACAAAGTGTGAGTACAGAAATGCCAAGGTTTACGGGAGAAAGTAGTGACTTTTAAATGCATGTTCTAATTATTAAYATAAGAAAAGCAAATGAAGATGCGCTCTGGTGATTATATAAAATTATTTTTCGCCTTGTTTGTTTTTGACAAACTTTWTTACAAGTATTACTAGTATTTTAAATGTTTCAATAATTGTAATGTCTTTTTTATAAATATTTGTTGTTTCTAATTTGCAAGAACAACTGTTAAAATACATTATTTAGACTTGCTTTATAATATTTCTTCATGTAAAGTTTAATTTTAAGTCATCTGGGAAAACGGATTTGTAAATTGGATGTTTATGTAAGTGTTAAAACAATCTGTTCTTTTACTTTCAAGAAGAGTAAATCTGGCAGTATTTTGTATTACTTACAGAGTAAAGAGAGCAACTTTTAAGACACTGGTAGATGAAGTTCAGGAGTTGGAAGCAAAGTCTGAGGATCCTGGGGCAGTTGTGCATGGCAAGAGGTACTGTAAAAATCTGTAGATCATAGGCTTTAAAAAAAAAAAGGCTAAATATTTTCAGCCTTATACACGTATCAAAGGCAAAAGGTTATTTTTCAAAATCCATACAAACAAAAGGCATCTGTAAAGAGGTTTCAGGTCTACTGAGCCCATATATTTTTCATATGCTTAGATGCAGGTTTTTACCAAAGACTTTAACTGATGTGTTTCTTTGTAGCTGACTGTTATGTCTCTAGTTATTATATATAGAACAAACCTGAGATACAATTTTAATTCTGTCACTTATGACTGTGTTAACAATTAATACAAAGTGAGTTTAAACCTGCATCATTCACTAGTATAGTTATAAATTGGGCCTAAGCACAATGAAAAAATTAAAATAAAATTTTAAAACCTGCTTGGTAGCATAGGGGAAAACAGCAAAATCTGTCTAGGATTTGCTGAAATTGAATAGAACAAGCTGGCTTTATATCTAATGCCAGCCCAGAGCAAACAAATTTGACCAACCAATATGAGGTAAGAAATAATTTTAACTTAAGACTCCACAAGAATTCCCTTGTTACATCCTCCTTCACGGGTCAGGCAGGTAATTTGAAAAGGGAGAAGGTAAAACTGAACAATTGGACAGTTTCTTCATTTTCATGAATATTGTGAAGTCTAAAAAAAAGCCAAAATTGTCGATACTTCCTGTTCTTTCTTTCCTTTGGACTGCTGGTTTTTTAGTATCTTCATGGCAAAGGGCTTAGCCAAGAAGGCTTTTTTCCTATCAAGGTATGCATGGAAAGAGACCAGAAGAAACACAAACAACCACTTCTTTTATTGTAGGTTCAATTTTCAAGAAGCACRTTTTGTTCATAAAGATACTTAAGTTCCCTTTCTGCTTCAATCTTACTGTATCCCTCCTCCAGTTCTGTGGGAATCAGCTTACTAGGATTTACCAGGTTGAGACCAAATTACATTGGATACCAAGGTGATGACCACCATTTCTAATGGGTGGMATATCCAGCTCGTGTGAGTGTTTGCTCCTACTTTTTCTTTCTTTTCCTAGAAATTATTTTCACAGGAATGTTTTGTCTCTAGTGGAGTTCATCTTCCCTGGTACTATAGACGAATACCAGGGGAGGTACCGTGAGGCCTGGAAGCTCATCCCGCTACCTGTGGAACACCTAGTTTAGCGTGGTGGGCTATGTAGGAGCACATACCCTGCATAGTGTCTCCCATCAGGCTCTATATGCTGTCTTTGTGGAAGCAGCTTCATACTGGAAATACTGCAAAATCCCCTAGTTGAGGACGGTTCCTGCATCGAGCATACTTTTCCTTCATCTCTGCAAGACCCAACTAGTGCTTGCAAGAGTAAGTTCTCTTACCTTTAAAGGGGATCTAAATTGATTGTTATGGATGCCTCTCTCCAGTGGGCAGTGCTCGTTCAAGCACCTTCAGGGCAAGATCTTCCTCCAAATTAACCAACTCACATATCAATGTGCTGAGCTTTGAGCCAGAAGCAATCTATGCTCTGTGCTCTTGCAAAGAGCAGAAGTTGTAAAAGAATGAATTACGGAAAAGAAAGCAGACATTAGCAGTAGACAGTGCTAAAAGGGGGGGAACATCTTGTGGATGTAGAAGAAAGTACGGTAATGTACCTTCTCAGTGTGCCATACTTGCATTCCCAAGACTTCTCTTGTATTCCCAAATTCAGCTACTTTTACTTCAGTTGTCTACGCAGTATGCTCTTCCTTCATCCTACAGAATGTCTTCCAAATCCCTTCTTATTTAGGTAAGAGGAACTTGATGTTTTCACACTAGTTTTATAATTATCTTTTTATCCCACAATTAAGTAATTAGGAGGGTTTCAAAGGTCGTTTAGTTACCTGCCAGAATGTCTTTCTTAGATCCATTCGTTCTCCATAAAGTTATTTTTAGACCTGTATTCTTTGAAGTATACAAGCATCCACCTAACATGCAAATTGATGTTAGACATCTTACTGTCTCTTAAGGATTTATTCCCTCTGTGATTTTTTTAAATTATATCTTAATTCAGGTAATAGAGCCAAAACTTCAGCCTTTATGGAGGAAGTATTCTTTGTTAAAGAAATGGTCTGATGAACTGACTGACTTGCATCTTCAGAAATTTGACTGAACTATTGTAAACATTTTTGAGTCTCCTAAGTTGGAGAAGCCTGGATTAACTAGTTACCAGTGCAGAGTAAGTAGTTAGATTGGTAAGGAATGTACTCCATATCTGTTTTAAATATGTACGTGAGACTTTTTTATTCTTGAATTGTAGTGCTTTTCACGCAAGAAAAAATAGTTATTTTTGACAAACGTACTGTGTATTCTTCAGCACCAAATAATACTTTTCTAGCGTGCATACCTCTGGAAGTACGTTTTTACGTTGTAGCAGAAGAAGGGATTTGTTCTCATGAAATGCCAGAATAACCTAAGAAGATATAAATCTTCTATATCTGAGATAACTCAGGAACTTTCCCACTGTGTGCATTCCCATCTTAAAAATACTACAACAAAAAATAAGAGGCTAAACTTCCACAGAGAACAGGTCAGGATTCTACAATCCTGGCTAGATGCTGTAATCAGACGGTATCTGAATTTTGCTTAGAAGTATATTAGTGTTAATTTTTATGGCTGTTTTTTCAGCTAGAATATATTTGTTGCAGATTTTTAGAACTGTGTTGACCTGATATTGCATGCATTTAAATACAACTAAGATTGTAAGGCTTTACCTTTTGATGTTTTCCTATCGACTAATCTTAGGATGGGAATTTTCTGTTTAAATTCTGAATTTGCACTTCCAGCTGTTCTCTTAAAATTAGCATAAAAACTGACATTTACATTGAAATAATTTAAAATATTGTTCTTCAAAGATCTTTATTGTATTTTAGTATGTGCTTTAAAAGTAGCACATGCTAATATAGTCTTAAAATCTGTCATCCCTTGTATTTTTCCAGTGCTGATTTGAAGAGATTTTTAAACTGTTATCATTGAAGGTTCAGTAGGAGCATTCCTATTTTATCTTGCTGTTTCAGAGTGTGTAAGGATGTGTAATCGGGGGGGGGGGGTGTCCCCAAAACTGTCAAGAAATACTTTATTCTGTTCTTCTGTAGGCAACACGTTGAAATTGGTTTTGTCACATGTATTTGTCAGTTAAGTAAGAATATATCTTGAGCAAGAAGGTGCGAATTTTGCATGGTCACTTTTCCAACAGAAAGTAAATTTTCATGTCAGAATACTATTGACTTGAGGGTGCCTTGATAGCATAAATAATAGAGCAGCTTCAGTGGATTAACAAATTTGTGCCGCAAAAAGTATGATTTCTATCATTAGAGCCATTATAATTGAAATGCCACAAAGCCATTTGTACTTAAAATTGAAATGACTAAGGTAAAAGGATACTTTTTGTACATAAGCCATTGTTCAAAAATAGTTTTTCTGATATCTTGTATATAATACTTCAGCGGAAACAACAATATTAATACTTCCTTCAAAAATATTTTTACTGGGTTTAATACTGCATAGACTAACAGTAACATGAATAACAGCCCAAACTTGTGAGATACCTTTAGAGATATATACTGCAAATGCTGCTTCATATAATCATTGTTTTTCATTCAGTCTACCTGGAAATTATTTTTAGACCAGCTAAGTRGTTGGTCAGGAATATATGAAGTAGTAATTTTTTTTTCTATAAATGAGATTAATTGCCTGTAAATGTATACATTTCATGTTCAAAAATAGTTAGTATTCTGCTTGTCCATGTAGGTACACATAATGAGCATAGGCATTTAGTTACTGTGGTTTATCATTGGTTAATTATGAAACCATGCTTTCCTGACTTCTCATGTAGATTTTTAAATATGCTTTTGAATGGCAACAGCGTGATTCATAATAAAGAGCCTGCAATATTTCTTCAAGTATAGAAATAGAGCAGAATTTAATACCTGAATAGCTGCAAGCACTTTTCATTTTCCAAATGTATTTCCTACTTTATTTGTATTTTCTGTACCCGCCATCAGATCTGTGCAGTGGAAACTTAATTATACATAAACTAAGAAATGTGTATACTTCATGTTCTTGTAAAACTTAAGGCAGTATTTTCAGTGCTTAGCATTTAAGCAATCTCAACATTTCATTCTGGAACACAAGCAAAGAATAATGATGGTACCAAAAATGCTAGAATAGGCCTGCTATGTTTTTAATAAAATAGTTTTTTATTAGAAAACTACACCTGTCAAAACAAAAACTGCATAGAAATTTTCTTATTTCAACTCATATTAAGAAGGTTTTCTCAGATGTATTGCAAAGGAGGTACGGCTGATAACTGTATCTAAGTATTCACATAGTCTTCCACCTCTTTGTCCTCTCATCTTACATGAAAATATTTATTTATTCATTCTGTGTATCCTTGTGGTTTAAATCTCAGTGCCTAATTTTTTGTTAATCTTGTCACTTTGTTTGTAGCTCTAAACTAAAAAACAAGACTCCTACACAGCCTAGAGGAGCAATTAGGACGAAAAAAATATTAACAAACAAACAAACAAACAAATCCTCAAAGAGCTACCTTATGAAAACACTGAGAGTAAGGTGTGTCTCAGTACTCCAGCCTCTCCATTCTTGGTTCAGTCAGCAGATGCCAACTGCTTTCCTGGAATTGGTACCTAATTCCTTTTTTACAAGGAGGTMTCATTCCATCTTTTTGTTCAAAACATGGCCACAGAAGCAGTTTCCCCTGCCTGTCCTCTTACCCCTTGGATTTTGCAGTTAGCATTCCTCTATGGGTGTGGGAGTAATTACTTCCCTCTTCCAGGTTGGAAGAGCCAATCTCTCACCTCCTGGTATACGCTTTAACCGCCAGACTGGAGGGGAACAGAAAGGGGAGATAGACCATTAGTCTCTCCAGTTTAAGACAATGGTTCAGCTTCATATATAAGAAGTATATACTGACTGAAGAAAGAAGGAGCATTTCTAGTTTAATGGTTTGAACACTAATCTAGCAAGGGAAGCAATCTAGTTCCATTCCTTGCACCACTTAGTCTGGTAGGTAGCCTGGGAAGGTAAGTCTGTTGAGCTAATTGACAATAATATTAAAAAGTAATTTGACTGATCAAAACTSAGTAACATAGGTATGTGAAATCTGTTATACTTACTACGTCCTTACACAAGAGACATCTTTGATAATCTAGCAAAATTATAACAAAATCAAATCACTATATACTCAGAATAAACATAATATACTTTTTTTTTTTAAGTGAACTAATTTTTAGACCAGTTCACATGGGGAGGGGCTGGATTTTTCAGAATTGGAAATGTTTAAATGAGAAGCTGGTATTTCTCTGAAACACAAGCTCTAGTTCACAGTGAATATCAAATTTAGAGGAAGAAATTGAAGGGTTTGTGTGAGTTTTTTAACATAGTCCCTTGCACGTCTTTAGTATGTTATCAAAATTGTCAAATTTCGAAAGCTTTCTGAGCTATGGCTAGTCCATCTGTTACTTATTTAGTAATGTAGGATCCTATTTGAGAGAACTTTAAATGTAAGGAAGATGCACGGTAAGGAAACCTGGTACTTTCACTACTCCATTTACTACAGTTTGCAGCATTCAGCTGATGGTTGTCTTAGTTTAAAAACTGTAATACTCCTTCTGTTTTCTAGTTGGGCTGAGAGTCGCTTGGATCACATTAAAACACAATAAACATATAACACAACAGACTCRGTACTGCTGAGAAGGAAGGAGATGGGCTGAAGTGACCAATCTTTAGTTACTRCTACTAAAGTAATCTATTATTTGGGTATGATCTCCAGAAAAACACCTTCTAGACTTTCACGGGGAATACATCTTGCTAGAACACTTTCCATGGAAGCAATATGTTTCTGTACACACAGCTGATGGCCACAAATGTGACTTTCCGTCCATCTTCTTTTCCCATCCCTTTGGAGTACTGTGCCAGTAGAGGCTAAGAGCACTTTCTTATGTAAGAAAAAGACTGTAATTCGGCCTGGCACTAATCAGGCCATGCTACGTCAAGGAGGCCAGTGCCTTCCCTTTACACTGCGTGTTTCTAAAGGAGTCACACTCAAATGTTTACAATATTATTCATTTATTTGTATTGTCAGTGCACAACAGTACTTTGAACAGATGTTTTGCCTGTATTGTGATGAGTAAAAACATTACCAGGGATCTGGACTTCATAATCTGCCCTTGCAGACGCTTTTAATCATCTTCTTAATAATTAGTTCAGGCACAATTAAAAAAGGAAAAGGAGAATTGAGACTTTCATTTAATAATTAATTCCCATTTAACAGACTCAAAGGGATACTGTAATTAGTAAGTAAATATTTTTCACGTGTCCGCTTTCTTTCTAGCTTAACTGAAAGAGCCCAACTACTGAAGAATGTTTTTAAGAAGAACCATGTGAACTTGTATCGCTCTGACTCTCTGCAGCAAAACTTGCTTCGTAAGTCTTCACTGACAAATAAAAATATCCATTAATAATACAGAAATAAAATTCTAYCTTTCACTGCATCTGTTTATAGTAAAGATGCAGTATCCTAAACCCAGTAGACCATGTTCTTTGCCTGTCGGCAGGTTTCTCTTCATTCCTAAGATACTGTGCAGAGTTCTTTCTGCTATTTTATAATTGCAAAATTATGTAAGAAACGGCATGGGGTTTCTACCTACTAATTGCTGAAAAGAGGTTTATTCCCCTCTATTGACCTTTAAGTTGTTTTTATTAAAGCTTTAACAAAAAAATCTGATCAAAACTTAATTGGTTTCTATTTTGTTTTATATCTGCAGATGGCTACGCCTTCTCTCAAGATGAAAATGGAATAGTTTCCCAGTCTGAAGTAATAAGAGCTTATGATACCACAAAACAAAGGCCTGAGGAATGGTGAAGGAGCACTGCTCAATATTTAGGCCTTAGTAGTTACTTTTGTGAGACAGACTATTAGATCTGTGCTGGGAGCTGCAACCATGGCCCAGTTATCAGAGATTTAAAGATCTATGATGGTCTTGTTCCATAAAGTTTGGATTTGTGTATTCAGTAGACATAAGCACTGTGCGACTATACTGTAACACACCATCTCTAAATTTTTTGACAAGTATTTGCTTAACCTTTGTAAACAGATTGGAATTTACCTTGTATCTTGCCAGCTTGCTTATTTTACAGTGAAGTTGAATCAATACTGGTCGTATACTCAGAAGGCAATGGTCAGATCGCTAAACATACTTTACATTGACAGACCATTAGCATCTGTGAAGGTTTTTAAGTGTTAATATATTTAAATATAGTTGACAACAAGCCTTTGATTTCAACAAGTGCTGAAAAAAATAGTATCTTAATGGTGTTAATTCACCTTCTTTGAGAAAGATTTTGAGTCAAGATGTTTATAGATGTTTGTGTCAGACTAACCTAAAAATGTTTGCCAAAGAAGTTCCATAAATGTTTTCTGTTGTTAGAAATAATTTGAAAGGAAATTAACTCCAGTCCTGATCTCAGAACTGCATGCTTGAGCCTCCTCACTTGAGGAGAAAGATTTACAGTACAGTGAGTCTAATTTGAGTGGCCTTTACGGCATTTGCTTTCAAAACTGCAAGTCTTTGCACCTTTGGCCTTATACAAGCTTTTCCCTTATTTTCATTTAGTATTGCATATGTTGAAAATGGCTGCCATCTTGTAAAATTGAGTGCACGTATTATTTTGTTCAATTTTTTAAGAATTGCTCTGCCTTACTTCCCTTTAGCAAACTTTAATTGTTTTTGCGATGCTTAGTTGTATCTGTTTATCCTGTAGGTTCAAAAAAAAGTTTGTSTTAACTTACTTTTAAAAATTAATTAAATTTTCAACATTTTTATACAAAAATTATTTGAAAAGCATACATTGAAATACTGAGCAAAGCATGCCCTTCGCTAGTCTGTGCTATGTACTGTTTTATTTGCACTAAAGCCACTTCCTGTAAAGGTGTGAAATACATTGCAGTGGCCTCTTTACAACTTACTGGTCAAGCAGAATACCTATATACTCTCACCTTTAATTAAAAATGGAGAGGAAGTGAC
This sequence comes from Oceanodroma leucorhoa, assembly GCA_030449065.1. NCBI lineage: Eukaryota > Metazoa > Chordata > Aves > Procellariiformes > Oceanodroma > Oceanodroma leucorhoa. Next base: position 18,239,923 of record JASVER010000005.1, read on the forward strand.
TGCAGAAAAAGATATACACCTAGTTTAAGGAAAAAAAAAAAAAGGGAGGTGTTAAATGAAAACATTGTGATAACTTTTTTAAGTAGTTATACTTGGTATTTCTCAGCTTACTACCCAACAATCATCAGGTTTCAAACTAAGAAAAGCTACATTAACTTCAGAATTTAGTTAAATCTTGTAGTTTTTTAGTCCATGTTTAATTCTGAGTTTAAAAGCCACCATAATTACATTTAAAATACATTTTTCTATAGTGGCAGTTGGTTTTATTTTTAATTAAATTTCTGTGCATTACATTGAAATSATTTTTTTTCTTTGAATGGAGATCAGCTAGATGGAAAAGAAGAACAATGTCATCCTCAATGATCTGCTAAATTAAGAATTTCCTCTTTGCTCTCCAAATCATCCACTTCCAACTTAAAAGTAACAAGTCATCCAATCCCATCTTTTCTCTGCCCTCTTTCATTAGTCATATACTTACTAAAGGTGACTTTACCGCCTTGCCTTTCATCTAACTCAACACTTTATTGCACTATCCAAGTTTCTTATGCTCCATTTTAAGAGAAGCTTACAAATACACATGGAAAGCCCAACAAAAGGCCCTATATGACAGTACATATTTAGGAAGGCGTATCAATGGGAAGGCAGTCTGCATTTCATATGCATGTTATGCAGTGTCTTCCTCTCACTTTCCCGGAGTGATCTTTAAACAGAAAACAGAAGACACAGGGACAAAGGGAACGTATCCCACTAGAAACAGTACTGCCAGTCAGTCATGCAGACAAGAACTGCCTTCAGAAAGGCCATTTCAGACATAGATAAATAGATGGATCAATATGGGAGGGCCAAATCACTTGACCTAAGGCAAGAAAAAATTTGGGGGCATGCCCCTTTCCGAAGATGGGGATCCCTATTCTCTGTCATCCAAGGGACAATGACCAACTTCAAAACATCTCTGAAATTAACCATGACACTGTTGGTCCTTTATAATCTTTCAGTGTACTTAACTCATATAAAATGACTCAACCCATACATACTCTCTTTATGGGTAAATTTTTAATTATTACTGGGTTTTTTCTATTCTGTTTAACTGCTGATTTTGCAGATGGGACGTGAGGACTAGAATGCATTGTATTTACATTGTGAAATTACATGATCTCTTATTCTTCCTATGAAATAAAATTCTGTCTCACCATTGTAATGCAGTTTGTGGAAAATAACACACCGTGTATCCCCCAGTTTAACTAGCTTAAGGAAGAAAGCAACTGAAACAGCTCTAAAATCCTAAATTTAGACTGTAATTTAAGGTTTTTAAGATAGTTGTATCACACCGTTTCATCCTTACATCTTTACAGAATTTGAAGTACTATTTCACAAAGTGCATTTTTCATTTTTATTACTTCTGATGGGTTTTTCTCCTGTCTCTATATTTTTTTCTACACACTGTATGTTATTTATTGTCTGGTAGTTAGTGGTTGGAAGATACCACTTCTTGGAAATAGTAAAAAAGACAATGTGGCAATTCTAACTGTGTTTTTTGATTGCTCATACCATTCCATTTAAAAATATAAGATCATCTTAGCTATGTGTGCCCATCTTTAAATCAGGTCAAGTATACAATATGCACTTTATTTTCATGTTGAGTACACAGTAATATAATCTATTACCATCCTGTTAGTACATCATATCTGTGTTAAAATAAGGGGATTGTGCAGATGTTTATTTAAAGAAAAAACAGTTTAGGCAAAAATGCTCGTAACAATGCCTTTGTTCTTACTGTGTGAAAATTCAAATTTGTATTATAGAATTCACATGGACTTTTCCATCTGTTTCATGTGCACTGCATAACAATTATGARTTAGTATTAAAAATTTCCATCAAAAAGTTAAACCAGTGCCACTTTGAAATCGGATATCTTGTATAAATACTGTTGCTTGATTATTTTTAAATATATACATATATATATGATTCAAAAGAGTAAGTAACAGGAAACAAATTTTAACAAACCTATTGATAATTTGTATTTGGAATCTTTTCTTGCCATTTCCTAATTTTACACTTATTTTTGCAAAGCAGTTTCAACAGATTTATACTTAGTCATCATTCTATTTGTATAAAATGATAAATAAAATATTTTGAAACACTAAGAGATAGCTGAAAATTCCTATATGTCCACATGCATCCATTAAATTCATTGTGTTACAAAGATGCACGTTAAGTGTCTTAAGACTTCTTTTGTTACATTTAAACGCATCTCGAATGATGAGTAATTTGGAATATGTGTTAAATTTAAGGAGAGAAGTTATTTCCCTTTTTTCTTATGTATTGTGTAAAAGCACTTGTAGTTCTGATGAATTTATCATTCTGTCTGCATGAGGCAATATTTCTAAGTGTTCTGAGGCAATGCATGGTGGTTGCTGTTCCCTGTGTTTTAATGCCTTCGTTAAAAGTCTGCTCATAATATATCGAGAAGCTAGCGCTGTGTAAGCAAATGAGTTTGTCAGTTCAACTTTCTTGGTACTGGATGTTTTCACTGGTAACAAAACCCAACAAATGAATTTCTCCTTCCCCTCCTCTGCCCTCACTCCCCCAGTTTCCTCGCTGTTAACCAATAGGTCTTTATTAAACAAAGGAATATTTTAGCATTCCAAACCTGGTTCCTGCTTATGCAAACCGTTACTCGCATAGGCTTCAACTGGACTGTGAGTATAAGGACTACTCATCTGAGTAATGATGTGCAAAGCTGGGCACTTCGGAGGGTTGATGCGTCAACTTAAATGAAAGCATTTCCATATAGAGGGTGATTTGTAATTGCAAAGCTGTGACCAGAACAAGTTTTTTTAAAAATCATATTTTATGGTGTTTCTTTATTGTAGAATAGAAGCCATAAATGCATTCATATTGTTTTTCTACTTCAACTTAATTTTTCATTAAGATTTTCAGTGTTTGATATGTATCAACCGCCGCAGAAAGCGGTCAGTCTGTAATCGYAAAATTTGCATTCAAGGTAAAGTGAGGTTTTACAGCTCCACTAAGCCATTACTGCTGAAACTGTTGTGGAAATTATGAAGCTGCATGAATGAAGACTTTTTGACTTGGTGTTTATGGTAGTTTCTCAGGTTTAGTTTTAACTGGATGTTAAATGCACTGTGTTTTATAAATAGTTATTCTCTTTTAGTAACATTCAGTTCTATGCAGTGTTACATGTCATTTGGCATTTGGTGAATGTGCATGTTTTGAACTGCAATTTTAAATGTTTTGTCTTTTAATTGTTAAAAAATGAATAAACTTTGCCATTAAATGAAGAAGCTTTGCTGAACTGATTGGTTGCAAATGCTAGGGATTACTTTCAAAGGAAAATGTATATCCCATCAGTGTTCGTTTTGAATTCTTTTAAATTGGACATATCAGAAACAGCATTTCACAAATACCAAAGAATTCTTATGTTATTAAGGTAAACTGAAAAAGTAGAAAATGGTTTTAAGTATTTTTAAAACACCTATTTTGAGACGTCTTTTTCAGTTCTCATGTGAAGTCCAGGAAGAGTTAAAAAAAAAAAAAAAACAAAACAAAGGGAGCATGGGAGTCTGCAATTTAGTGATTTGTGGCAAAGCCCTAACATACTTCTGGTGGTGATACTGTATTTTAAAAGAGAAGTATGCAGTACAAGAATGGTAGAGCAGGAATAAGGAAACGTCATCTTATTTTTCAGAAGACAGTGACAAATACTGTATCCTCTGGCTGTGATAGTAGCAGGTATTTCYTTCCCCTAACAGTGCCCACCCACTGAATAAAAATCAATATATCCAAACCTAAACTGTTCTGGTTGTAGATAAAAGTGGTTGATTATTTATATACACTAGACAACTAATTTATTTTGTAGATTTCGTATTCATTCAAGGCAGGTTTGGTAATAGATGCATTTTTCACGCTGTTAGTTTCACGATACCTGGTCTTTAATGGTAGAGCTGGTTTAAGGAGACTCCACCTCATGGTATGTCATGGCATATGCTATTACGCAGTCATGAGGCCATTGAAATTATTCAGGTTATAATCCAGTTTATAATGATCCAGGCTCCCTTTCAAATCCTTTCCCTCCTTTCTTATGGCAAATGTTATTTTTAAGCTAAATCATTTCACTAACCTGATTTACACCACAGCCCCCCGAATTTGCACAAGTTGTAGATGGAGAGAATAAAAAGAAGTGAAAGACATTTCTTGTTCTGCCTTTGCTAATGAATACAGCATAGCATGGAATTACAGCCTCAGTGTAATTGCAAATCAAAAACTGTTTACGTGACTATTGTGGAGCAGCAGCCCCCTCAAAAGCAGAAGCTCTATTCAGAGGACTTCAAGTCCACGCAAGCACATCGCAATATGCAGAAAAACGGCGCCAAAAATTTACTCCATATCCTTAATGTTACTGTCAAGATTTAACTGAACAGTAGTGACAAAGTAATTTTTAAATTGTCACTTCTTTTTTTTAATTCCAGGGGGATTAGTATTACAAATAATCCATGAGTTTACATAGGCATATACCGTACCACTCACCTAGTTTCAAATAAAATCCTTCAGACATTCGTGCAAGTACATGTAATGTTTTTCCTAGCACTGAAGAGTTTTGATGCATTTTGGAGATGCGCGCTTAAGAAACCTGAAATGTAGAAACATAAAACAAATGGCTGACCTAATTCATGTCACTATTATTCTTTACCCACAGAAGGCTTAGGTTTCAGACATGCCATTACCAGTTAATGGCAATCAAAGCATTTTGTGCATAATGTGTGTGAATTACAATAATCAATTTACTGTGATTTTTGTTTCATTTTGATTTATTTTAGATTGGTGTCACTCTAGTAAAATGAGTATGAACTAACTCCAGTATTACAAAAGAAATAGTCAAACCTACTGTGTTAAAAAATAAGCATGGCAGGAAAGCAAGTACTGTGTAAATGTTACTTCTGCTAGCAAGCAATTTCTTTTAGTTCAAGCATACATCTAGCCCTTCAAACTGCTTCATTAGTCATTAAAACTGTGTATCAGAATGCCATTTGTGTTCTGTCTGCAGGTTTTAGGAAAATGACTATTTTCTATAAATCACAGGAGCGTTTAGTGCCAATAGGTCCTTTCATTAGGAAGGAAATCCAGCATTCTCACCTGCACCCTGAATCCATTTGGGTTAGAAACTACTGGCACAGGCAACAAGCATTTCGGACTGTGGGTTTGTATTCTGGCCACCTCCCTTCCTCTCCCTTCACTGCCACTGTAGCTACAGAAACAATAATTCATAGATTCTTCTTCCTCTATTTGTAGATGATGCATAATCCCCACCTCACCTGCTTTACAGGTAACCCAGTTCAGCTATTTTAACTACACCTCATCTTTCCCAGGCTTAGACCCCCATCTGCAGGATTTGTTGCACTCTGGCCACTGATCTATAAACTCACAGACTTCCCTGATTCAATGAAATTATTCCTGTGTGTCAAGTTCTTCAAGCATTTTGTGAGGTCAAACCCATTATGCAGCATCAGGGAGGGAAAGGAAGTAGCTCAGAGGGTCTTCCCGGCTCGGTCGAGTATCACACTACATGGCAAACTCCGCTGCCTCTACTTAAGCGGAATTAAAATCTGTAAGCCTGTACGCAAGTGTAGCAAAAATCCGTCCCTGTGTTAAAACATGGCTAAGTCTGACTGTAGAGCCCACAGACCATGACGGTGAGGCAGCCTGGCCTGTTCAGCGTTCACCGCCAAAGGGTAACGGGCAGTAACCGAGTCCAGCGCCTGGCCCCGCCGGGTACAGCCTGTCCTTGAGAAACACTGAATTTCAGCTACGCACCACCTCTGTCAGTGGCTCTGATGACTAATCACTCTTAAAAGGAATATAAAATTGCACCTTCTTAACGAGAATTGATCAAGTTTCTGCTTCCAGAAGGATCTGTGTTGCCTTGGTTTATTAGATAAAAAAAAGATTTCTACTAATTGAAGACTGACGAAAAAATAGTTTGTTTTACTATCTGTTTCTGCTGTATACAGGAATGATCAGCAGATCTCACAGGATCCTTCCAAATAACAGAGCTGATATCTGTTGCAATATTAAATGATGCTTCCAAAAAGTTATTTGATGAACAGTCCCGTATTTCTTACCCATTCAATATGTGCAGTGAAGAGAGTCCTATGAAACATCATTAAAGGTGGTCAAAAATTCACCTGCCCCCTTCCTTGAAGATTGTTTCTTAAAAATTGCAAGCCAAAACGCTTACCTTTCAAGTAATTTCCCCAAGTACTCAAAATCTACTTTTTAGATTTCTATAAAACATACACTATTGTGTATTGTTATTTTAGTTTGTAATTAACAATTACAGCATTCAAGCTAAAACCTATTACTTAAAACATCATTGTATACAACTTAAGTGGTCTTTCTGCTTAGAAACCACGTTTCTATCAGTAGTATCTACTGGATTGTAATGTTAATTATCCAATAAAAAACATATTAAAAGGGTTATTTCAAAATATTTTCTTCATAAATGCTAAGATACTGATTGCTAGATATTTGCTAAGAAAAAAAATGTATTCAACTCTTGAGGAAAAACCARTGAAGCTTTTCTAAAATCCAGAGAAGTACACTGTAATTCAGAATATTAGTGCCGTAATTTTAATACGCACCGATATGCTAGTACTTGTAAAATAGGTCAGCTATAACATACTTCAATAGATCCTATACACAGGGAGTTTGGGGCTGATAAAATAGGACAGTTCAGCCCCTGATGTTGTAGGTTCTGACACACAGAATGACTTCGTTTGTTCACAAAAATAAGTATACAGAGAAGCCCTTTAATGACTGCACTTTTTCTTGTGTATTTTCCATKTGCTTGCTGCATGTGTTTGGTTTATTTGTGTTTTTTTCCCCTTCCATTTGGTTTGTTGGTTTACTTGGGTGAAGGAATGTAGAAGGGCAAACAAAATCTATTCCTAGGGCAGGATGTTTTAAATTAAAATACCCAACTAATCAGTGTAGTTTTTACCACATTTTTATCACAGTTACATATAAAAGACATTAATGAAGCTATTAGTTTGCTATATAGTCAGAATTTTATATTATATTAAATCTGCACAACAGGTGCAGTGAAAGATGTAAATCATTTACAAAAGCAAAATTAACTATTTGTAACAGGAAAAAATACAGTATAGTTACACCATCAAAATTAAAACTTGATCATCAAACCCTATCTGTACAGAGACATACAGATGACAGAACATTTCAACCACACAGTTTATTGATAAATTTTTTTTTGGTGTGACTACTAAATAATTAGTGTTGTCAATGCTGTAAATATGTTTTAAATTACAAGCTTGTCTTTACATTTTATACATGCCTAATTTTACAAATAGAACTTTATGATCAGTTTGTCCAACTTACATGTCGCTGAGCAAAAAGCCAACAATAAATACTTCCTTCTGAAAAATGCTTTAATATAACGCCATTTTTAGAATTTTATGCAGAGAAGTTATTAGTGATATTGCTGAATACATTCTGCTTTTCTCAGAGATAATTATTTGGCTGCGTGGGATTGGCTCGTTTTCAACTAGCCTAATTAGTACTAGTTTTATCTATCGTAGTTAAAGTTTACTAATAAAAATATGCAGTGTAAGTTCAGGTATATTATGTGTATTTTAAAAACCCTATGCATTTTGGTATCTGTAATAAAATTCTTCCTCTTGTTTTCATTGCTCATGGAAGTGGGAAGCAGCTGCTTTCAGGATCCTCTTTAGTAAACGTTACTCCTCTCTTACTTCTCAGGCTTATTGCTGCTTTATAGAACTAGTCTGATTATTATCAGTGGAACGCAGCCACCATTTGTTAACCAAGTTAACAGCATTTAGGGTTAAAATGTCATTTATAACACCGTGAAATGAGCACCTTTATCCCAAAACGGGTTTTCTACTTGTCTCTGAACACGTTCTGCACAAATTAGAACGATCAGAGCAGTCGGTTTTTAGAGCAACTAAGTTGGAATATTTTACAATTAATTTTTCAGTGTGATCCACGTTTGGGAAATGAGATCCCAAATGAGACCTTGCACTTTTCAAGGGCAACTCACCCACGGGAACGGTTCTGACTTCTGCAACCCCAGAGCATGTCAGTGTGACACCCAACAGCAGCAGTCCCTGCGCTTCTGAAGGCTGCGTTACTTCTTGACAACTCCTTTCAGCTCTGACTAAAATCGGAGCAGCTCTTCCCAGCCAGGGCAGGCTCTGGCTGGAGAGGATACCCAAAGTACGGCGGCGACACCAGAAATCCCGACGGCTGGGTCAGGTGGACTGCATGGGCTGTCTGGAAGCAGCCAGAGGTGTACGGTGGAGGTGGCGATGCCACAAGGCACCCTGGCTCTGCCCGGGGAAAGGAGAACCTGCGAACCGAGCCGCCGGTCGAACTGGAACTTGTCGCGGTACTGGACTGCCTCGACGGTGTCCTGAAGCTTGTCGAGGCCAGGATCATGGGAAGAGTCTCGGTCTGATAGCTCCGCAGAGAAAATCGTATTGGTTGCGATGGTTGTTTAGGTCTTAAACATGTGCAACAATAAACCGCTACCAGAGAGCCCACGATAATGAAGGCAATAAATATTGATCCAACAATGAGGAATGGAACGTAGATTGGTTCTGGGAGAAGAAAGAACAGGAAAAGCCACGCACATTAGCCTACTGAAGTAACAGGTCTGTTGCGTAGAAATCAACTCCGTAGAGTTCATGAAGCCCCACATCGTTTCAGTCCCACTAACACACTGAGCTCCTCAGAAGACAGAGCTTCTGACTATTATCATTAGAACAAAATTAAAGTTAAACCCTGTCTGTACCAGCCAAAATTTCTTTCTATTGACAGTTTTAATAGTTACCAATCGTAAAAGCTGTCTACACCGTGTCCCGTTTGCTGGTTCTAGTTAGGTTTCGCTCAAGAATCACACTCCTCTCCCCCTCCCTCCCCCCCAAAACTGTCGGGCCTGTCCAATGTAACAGCTTGAATCTGCAGGTGAAGCTCAAATGCTGCAGACGCCGTTACATTGCTTTCACTCGTAAGGTGGAAAATAAACACAGAACGCGTGACTTGGGAAATTAGGCTCCGTGTGGGCTGCCGCATTTCTTTTGTTTGAAAACCTGACGGCCCCTCCTTGCACGGTGGGGTTGCGTCTGCAGCGTACCGGAGCCCAGTCTCACCTCCGGGAAAAACAAAGTTAAACAAACACAGTTAAGTTTGCCGATGCAAACTTAAAATACAAATGCGCCTTCCAGTTAGGATGGATCCAGCGGCTGGGGCCCCTTCTGACCGTGGAGTTACGACACGAAGCGCATCCCCGGCCGCCCGCTCTGCCTCCCGCCGCGGGGCCGCTCCCGCAGCCGTAACGCGCCGCCCGCGGCCCCGCACACCCGGCACCTCCTCCCTCTGCGCACCTGGAGCCGCGCCCGCCTCCTGCCCACCCGCCGGGCCGAGCCGGGCCGGGCCGGGCCGGGCCGGGCCGGGGAGCCCAGCAGCCGCCGGGGGGGCGGCCGCCGGGCTCCGGCCGGGGGATGCTCCGCGGGGGCCGGCTCCCGCCCGCCCCGGGACCCGCGGGCCGGGCACTCACGGGCGGTGACTCCCGGGTCCGGGGGCTCCCGGTCGTTGGTGCAGCCGCCCTGCTCCAGGCGGGCCTCGGCGGCGGCGCAGCAGTAGCGCAGCGCGCAGGAGCCGCAGCAGATGGTGGCGGCCGCCGTGTCGAAGCCCTCGGGGCACTGGAAACCCTCGTGGTAGCCGCCCTGCCCGTCCACCCAGCCGTGGCAGTACTCGCCGCCGCCGGGCTGGCCCCCGCCGCCGCCGCCCAGCAGCCCCAGCAGGAGGCAGCGCAGCAGCAGCGCCCGCCGCCGCCCCGCCATCGCCCCGCCGCCGCCGCCGCCGCCGCCGCCGTCGGCAAGAGACACGCCCGCCCCGGCGGGGCAGGCAGGGGGCGGCCCCGGGTGCGGAGCCGGAGCTGCTGCGCCGCGTCCGGGGGGTGGGGGGCAGCTCCCCCCGGCCCCGCAGCCGCGCCCCCGCGGGGCCGCCCCCGCCGCGCCCGCGCTCACCTGCCGCCCCCGTCCCCCGCCGCTGCCCGCGCTCCTCTGCCGCCGCGGCTTCGTCCCCCTCCGGCCCGCACGTCGCTGCCCCCCCCGGCCCCTGGGACGGGGCCGGTCCCGCTCCCTCCCTGTGAGTCACACGGGGCCGAGCCTGGACGGAGCGGGGTCCCCGGCCACATCAGCGTTCGCTTTTCGGGGGCTTCTTCCCCTCGGCAGCTCGGGCGTTCAGCCGCTGGGCAAGATGGGCTGCACCGAGATGCGTGCATCTTCCATCCCGGCCCACCTAAATGTGCCCCCTGCCTTCCCGCTAGCCTGGCGCCCAAAGCAGAAGCGTTTCTTGCATTGGCAGTTTATTAAAGCAGCCCTGCGCTTCTAAGAGTTAAAAACACAAGCACAGTGTATGATTTATTACTAAGACTCTTTGCTTTTTAGCCTATTTCCTTTCCTCGATACTTTTTATGTGCAAAGACATAGCAGTATATCGCCAGAAGATTTATAGCCTCTTTTAGTCAAACACCAGGCCCGTCACCTTTATTTTCCAAAGAAGGGTGAGGGCGAGTGTGGGGCTGAGGAGGAGGGACACATCTGTTCATATGAGCGCCTGATCCTTTTTCTGCTGGAAGAATAATAGCAAGTCACCAAGCATCAGGAAAACCACAAAAGGAACTGCTTATTCATTTATTCTAGAGGAAAAAAATATTTTAAATGAACTGAGCAGATTTGGACTTCTGGTTCAAGCAAAGCAACTTTTCTTTAAATGATGTCTCCCCTGTGTGCTATCTAAGAGGCGCTCCTGCTTTAACAGTAAAAGTGCTTACGAATCTAGCGTTATATTAAAGTTGGGCTGAACTAAAGAATTCATTTTTACTGCATCTGAAACTTCCTGCCATCATTTACCGCTGGGGTATGAATATGTATATCGGAGTCTGACCACTTGTCAAAGATTTTGAATGCCTGTGTCACTAATTTCCAAAGTTGGCAGGTTTAGTGAAACAAAAGGAACAAAGTGTGCTGTGTACCAGCAATAAAACTGTGCGCCGAGAACCATCTATCAAGACCTTAGACTTCTGGCCAACCCCTAAATACAGTCCACAAGCACAATATTTGTGTTTGTTTTTCTTTTAACTAATCCATTCTCTTTTTTTTTTCCCCTCTGACCCTTTTTTTTTCTGTTTTGATTTCTTTAAGTATAACCAGGACTACTAGACAGGAAAAGCAAATAAAAAAATTGTATACATGCAAAATATTTTTCATGGCTATTTAAAATGTGTAGGTATAGAAATAACAAAATTGGATATTAAAGAAAAGAAAATAGATTTCAAACGTGAAGATGTGATATTCTGTCCTCTTCTGCATTTTCATTTTGAAATCATGATGTGAATTAAACTTGTACCAGCTGTCCTGACTCTGAGTGCCTAGTTTTTATAGGCCAATGTTAAATATTAATATAGTTTTGCATTTACTTCACTGTGGTTTTAGAGCAAACATAGCCTCCATGGAATGTTTTAAAATGTATGGCTTTTAAAGGCCTAATCCAGCTTCCAGGAAGGTCAAAAGGAATCTCTTTGTTGACCAGGATGAGGCTTGGAGCAGGAGCTCAGTAAGGTCTGCATGGTATGGTTAGCTGTCCTCAGGTGCAGAGGACAGAGAGGCAACAGATCCATCCTGTCAGATTCGCAGGAAAGTCACTTTTGGTAGTAATTGCTAAGTAAATGTGTCACAGTTCATAAGAATGTTGATTTTGCTAATTAAATCACCAGCTTCCAAAAAAAAGAGGTCTGAAAAAAATCGTTCTGATATAGATGTTTTAGATATTAAGCTACTGCAGGAACTGCAGAGATATTCTTCTGGGGTGAAAAGTGGGAGGGCTCTCAACCCACAGGCATCAGCAAGATTTTGGTCCGGGTTTATTTCTCCTGTGTTGCATCTCTAGTGCTTGGATTGTTAATAAAAAGTTTTTCTTTGTGCCCCCCTTTAGGCAGAGGCTACTCTCTGTTCCCCTCGTATGCAATCCGATGGCAGCTGTACAGGGTCTCCATCAAACGGGCACAATTACCCTTCTCTTYATTTGAATCCCACATTGCCCCATCCTGCAAGAAAAATCCTGTAAGGGCTTAAGTATTTGCCTGAAAGTTCATATGTGGTTGGTTTATTTTTGTGTGGATAAATGGCATTTCACTCATTCAAGTGGATTTATCTCACTTGTGCCAAATAAAAATCAGAGGCAGATTTCGGTACTGCTCTTGCAAACACAGCCAACCTTGAAAGCTTGAAGATACATAGGCAATTTTCCTGCGAACTGCTGAGGTCTTAACTGACTTCTTTGGGCTTCGTTTTTTTCTTTCTCTGAAATTCTGATGCAGTTTACAGAATATGATGTGACTCTAGTGGAGATGAACTGGATTGTTCTGACCCAGAGAGACAAAAACCTTTGCTCTGCTCCCCTTTTGTAAAGATTGCATCTGTTCAACCACATCCTTAAAGAAGTTGAGATGCTAGCAGATTCGTTTGCATCTATTTATGTCATTTACTTTAAACTAAACCCACAAATAATTAAGAATACAGGAAAAAATGTCATGCAGAGTGTAGGTGAGCATCCTTCATCTGCAGTTTGAGGACATCAGATGGCTCTGAGTACCTCACTTTTAGACTGTTTTTTGTTGGGTAACATTCCTGCAAAGTACCCATACTGACTTTGCTTATTATTTATTCTTAGCTGAAGCCTTCCAGCTTCCAGGTGATGTGTCATCATTCACTTTGAATGAAAAACACTGTTTTGAAAAGCTCATATACCTATTGCTCTGATTGCTGTTGTTTATAAAGCTTAGTATTAAAACTAATGAAGGTGAGATTGGTCATGTAACGGGCAGAGGAGATAATTTCATTCTAGTTTATAGTATTACTATTTACCAGGCTTTTCTTGCTGTCCCCACAGAAAACCTATGGGGAGAGCACATTATAGTACTCCTCATCTGCTTCAGTGCAAGATCAAACAATTTTTCTTAAATGACTTCTGAAATCATTGCATCCATGCTCGCAGTAATTACCTCAGTTCTGCCAAATTGATTGATTGTAAAAACAGATATTAAAATCTCCTTAAACAGATTCGTAGTTCCTACTAATAATTTTACTACACTCAGTTTTCTGGGTTTGGGCTTTTTTTTTTTTTTTCTTCTGTTTTCACTATGATACTTTTGGGGTTCCTTCAGAGTACAAAACAAGTCAGTGACCCATGAAGCTCTAGCATGAGAGCCAATAGTATTACCATTTCAGGCAGGCACTACCAATGTTAGTAAAGTCCTGGGACTTTGGCTTGGCTACTGGAATCCAAGCAGAGACTGGATCTTCCAAACACTCCTAAATAATGTCACACTTCTATCTTGACTAGGGTAATGATAGATAGGCTCAGCTCATATCTTGCTTGATGTAGCCATCAGGTTTGGTCAGTTCACCCTGGCTCTTCATTAAATATTGTCTTGAATTTCAAGGAACGTAAAGGCTAAATTGAGTTACCAGCTTCTAAAAACAGCCTGGTGCAAGCAGATTTCCCTTTAAAAATAAAAATTAAAAAAAAAATTACCATCTAAATTGCAAACCCTTTAGCTCCGTGAGTTGCTTCATTAAGCACATAAGGACTGTGTTGAATAAAATCCTGTACGCTGCTCTCTAAAATGATTTCCTTATTCTTGGCCGGTTGTTGAGAAAGCCCTTCCTGCAACCGCCTTGCTGGGAGAGCCACCTGCCAAGCCACACGCATCCCTGTCACCTGCCAAGCCACACGCATCCCTGTCACCTGCCAGGCCACACGCATCCCTGTCACCTGCCAGGCCACACGCGTCTCCCAGCCCGGGAGGGCTGGCGGGAGCGCCGGGATGTGCCTCAGCCTCAGCCCCGCGCCCCAGGGAGGCTCCAACCACGTCTCCGCTCCTCCTCTGGCTGCAGAGCCCCATCCCGTTGCCTGCATCAGCAAATTAAGACAGACCTGTAAAACCCACAAAGCGTGTTTTGGTTGGTTTAATCAGGGGTAAATGTGCTGCTTTTCTTCTTCTTTCTTTTGCCTTGCTTTTTTTTCAGCAGCCTTTCATACCTGGGAAGAAGGAACCATTCTGGACTGTTTTGGGTTGGGAAGTGCAGGCTCTGATACTCAACATTTTATGATTTATTTCTGAATAAATTATTTCTGGGATTTGACCAGCACTGTCTTGTTCTTCACCCCGGTCAGGAATATCACCGAGTTTTCTGAAGTCTCTCAGGAATACTTGAGGGGTACGGTTATGTGGGCCAGCTGTTAAAAGCAGCACCACTTACGCTTGCCCACAACTAACCCATTGAGAAAGCCAGTGTCAGCTTTTGGAGAAAAATGTAGAAGTTGGGCTATCTCAGCCTAATGACTGTCAAAGTGAGATTAGTCACACTATAAATGCCTCAGGGCTCACTCAAGAAGTAGGAGGTTGGGTTACTGGTTTCTTGATAGGCATATCGCAGTAATGTTCCCTTATCTGAAATCTGTAGCACTGCTAGGTGGAGGAGTTAGGTTCAGACTTCAGAAATCATTATTCTCCTTCTATGGCATCAAGAGCAGAAGCTGTTTTCAAGCCAGCAATGCAGCCATTCCTGTTCAATGGACATATTACCCCAGCCACCCCCCATCTATCCCTTAGGAGATAATTTTTGTCTTACACTTGGGCTCTATAGAGACTATGTAATGAAAGAGAAAGAGACTTGCTTACATACAGTAACTTATGTGCACTGAATGTCTCTCTTCTATACAACCACAGCGGTGCTCTCTGCTTTCTGTCTTAGCATCCAGGTGCACACAGAGCTGTTAGAAGAGCAAGGACAGATGTCTAGAAGAGATAGGAATTGGTGATCTTATGGGACGTGCAGTTACCCTTCCTTCACTCCAGCTGCGGCTRAAAATAGCCTGTCTCATGGCTACCCAGCAAAGTTTTCTGAAGGGGTGTTTAATTTGCTTTTAAACCAGAAGTTCCTGTGCTATTGAATGCAGAAACAAATCCTCCAAGCAACATTTCTCATTTCTGAAAAAAAACAGTAAGTAATTACGCCACCAACTCTCACCAACAGTGAGAGCCGATAAAATCCTCAAGAAAAAGTCAAAAATAAAGTGTAAAAATGGCTGTTTTGCTATATTTCTAACAACAATTTTCAAAGCACYGAACATGGGGAAATGTTTTGACAACCAAAAAAAAGATTGAAAAATGACCACATTTTGACTACTGTTTCACCTGAAAAAAATGTTAATCAGCTATAATTTGGYACATAGCTCCTTCTCTGCAACTTGCAGAGAAAGAATGAGTTATTGCTAAGTAATTGTATTTTCTAACAATCTTTCTAACTGCAACCATTTTTAAGCAGTACCAAGCTTACCAGCTAGAAGTGGAAAGCTCAATATGCTACTGCCATGCAATTCCCTAATCCCCCGAAACAGAAGACTTAGTGGTATAGTCATWGTAATGAATAGTGCTGCAGAAAGGTCAGGGGAGAGAGATAGCATCAGTCAGACCTGCTTTGCTTTATAGTGGAGTGTTCAGTTCTTTTTCCTTGCAAGAGAATTAATGACCAAAAAAAAGTGAAAGGATGTAAGAGAACATGACATTTGAGTGTAGAAAGGAAATGTGCTTACCAGGGGATGAAGACAACTGTTTTTTTTTCACTTGCACCGAGAAAAAGAACATTTGAACATTGAAAAAGAAAAGGTGAATACCTACCAATGCAATTTTTTTTTTTTTAATAAATAGTGCTGAATATGAGGGCACTGTTTCAATCCTTAATTAACAGAGCGCCTAATAAACATGTGCCTAAGTTTAAAAGTATGCAGTTTCTTTTTGTTGTTGTTGTTATTATGAAACTAAAGCATAAGAATAACTGACAATTAATGTGTAAAGAAAACTCCAGATGGACTGGTTATAGAGTGCCTTAAGTCTTAAGTAAGATGTATCCTTTATAGAACTATGGGAGAACTAGTTCTGTGGGATATATTAATATCTAGCACTAGTCGATGGTCTTTAACAGATCAAAGTTCTACACAAATAACTCAATAGCAATCCTCTGGATCTAAAAGAATAATCCTTTGCAGCTCTAAACCCGGTAGACTAAACTGTTCCCTGACACTTTACTCAGCAACCAATTAGATAATTTTATTAAATATTTTAATACTACAAACAGGAATTTTAAAAATGCTTATATTACTGCTATTACCAATTTATTCTGAGCATTAAGTAGCTGCTGTCCAATGCTAAAAAACAGGGCTGAATCCTGCATCTTCGAACGTGGGAGCATTCCCTCAGTTCCTCTGGCTCAGGTCCTTCACACCCGCTTCCTCAGGCCACATTTAACCCAGCTGAGGACCATTCAGGTTTGTATTTATATCACTGCATGTTAGAAAAGATAGTTACATTTTGTTCATTCGTTGTATTTGTCCTGCCTTTGGCACGACCTCTTAACACTTCCTATGTACAGCAGATTTCCCGAAGTATGTAAAACACTGCAGGTGTGAAGAAATTAGCATTTGATGACATAAATTGACATTATATCAATGATAATTCAGTCAGTGAATGAAAGAATAGGTGAGCTTAAAGACTGAGACCCATATTCTTTGTTCTGGCTGCATATGGGTAGGACTGAAGGAAGAGCTTGACCTCAGCCTAGGGCAAGTCAGGGACTGGGTCAACCTGGTGCCGTTTTGGGTAGCTGCAGAGTTGCTGCAAGTTGTGCCCAACTGTTCCTCATATRCTGCATTTCCAGACCTCAAACCAGACGGGTCCTGCCATTTACCCAATCCAAACTCATCTCTCTGGCCATCAATAACTGCTTCAGGGGAGGTAAAAAGCCCTGCAGCAGCACCACCTCCACATTTCCCATGCAGTGAGCAAGCTGTTAGGCACACGCTGCATGGCTGACCAGGGTGTGCGCAGAGGAAATATTTGGGCATTCTGGTCTGAAGTGCACAGTCCTGAAATTTACCCAAACAAGATTTATGTGCAGGAAATAGGTCTTATCTAGTGACCTCAGTATAYAATAGTTTTAAACTTTGGATCAGTAATAATTGGGAACTGGCTTTAACTCAAGTCCTAGAGCAGGCACACTAATACTCCTTCCAAAATATTTTGCTGGTAATTTTTTTGACGGCAGCTGAACATTGAGCAGATGTCTTCAGTGAGCTGTCCTTTTTCTGAAATAATACAGTGAACTGAAAGTCCCGTTAAAGTGTCTACACTGAAGTCTGAACATGCCTCTCTAAACAGTTTTACCCTGTATTTGCAGGCACTGCATTTCATTTGCCTTTGTGTTGCCCACTCACCTGATTCATTCAGGTCTCATCACAGTTCTTCCAAACTTGGCTGTTCTGTTTGGCTGTCTCATCAGATCTGTCATCCTCAAACAAGTTAGTAAGTTACAGGCTGGCTCTTGCCGTCATCATCAATAGCTGGCTCTTGCCACCCGATTCAGTAGTGCCAGGCATGGTCTGCATTTGTGTGCCACCACAGTTCTCCCTGGAGCAACCTCTTCTGTTAATTGGTGCATCTCCCTTGCCTTAGTCGGAGACATGACATTACATACTCCAGTGTTTGCCCCCCACAGCACCTTCCTTCATGTGAACGGCTGGCTTTCCCCAGCTGGAGGGTGCCTGCGGGGTGGACTGCCCTGCAGTGTCCCCTGGCACAATGTCTGTGAGCAACTCCTCTCACTGCTGATTAGCGAGTGGTGACTTTCAAACGTTGTATCTGCTCCTTGAGGGGCCTGGGCCGCTTGCACCTTCATCTTTGTGTGCAAGTGCAATAACCGTGCGTTCAGCGGTAACGCGGTGTCGCTAAAACAAGCTGCTGGCATTCAGTGCCTCAGCTCGAGAGGGATTGGGTTGGTTTGCAGTGGTTAATCATCTAAGGGAAGATTTCCACTGGGGAACTTTTAGCAGGCAGCCACTAGTGTGATTTATAGCCCTCTCACCTCATGTCCCCTCCACTTATGGCTCTGCTGGAGTGCAGAGCAAAAGCCTTGCACAGTAGCGTTGGATCTAGGGGCTTGTTGGGGCTCCTGAGTCAGCTTCGGGAGCTCACTTCTGCTCAAGCCAAACAGCYTCATGCACCAAGATTTTCCATCTTGGTCTGCACACCAATTTTCCTGCTTGGGAGATAAAACCCTTGAGAGAAGGAAAAAAAATKTATCTCTTCCTATATGCTTAGTTGCTAGTCATCAGATGACTGTCCTGAAGCCCAGCTTTAAGGAACAAAAGTCAGCTCAAACCCTCCTGTCTGGCATCAACTATACTTCAGTGACACTAACAGACTGTAGGGTCTGACCCCCAACCCCAGGCGAAACCTGGGCTGCTGCTGTCCACTAATCTCCCCATGGTTAGTGGACCTCCTGCAAACCAGCTTCAGCCCCCAAAGCCTTCATGGCAATGCTTGTAAGTGCAGGACTGAGAAGACTCGGGGGGGATGGCAGTCCCCTATCTTGTACTACTGCCTCTCCTTCAAGAAACCAAGTAAAACSCAAGCCCATGTCACCCTTTGCAGTTTAGAGCATTGCTGCCATGTAGGTACAATGCAGTTATGAAGTCTGATTGTTACTCAAGGAAAAAATGGAGTAGGAAGATGTCTTTGAATGCTGAACCAGTAAAGGCTATGTTCTGCGGTGTAGGAAACCTACAAAGGACTAAATCTTTAAAGAACTACATGTAGATTCATAAAATATTTTGGTGAACACATTAGTTATTTTGGAGAGCAGTAATGTTGACTTAAAATATTTAGCTTTTGAATTTGGTGTAAAGTATTCACATAGACTGAATGTAGTCCTGTGTTTGGGRAATTAATAACTTTACTTCTAAGTATTACTTATTATTCTTACATACAACAGCCCAAGGAAATTTTCTTTTGCTTATCTACATTTCAGTCTCTTTGCTTAGATTTCTTCTGGGATTCGACTTATAAAAACAACTGGATTTATGATACACTAAAGTTTACAGCGCACACTTAACAAATACTCCTATTTCAGATATGAAATTAATAGTATTTAAATATAGTCTCAGATGTTATCATTTTTGCTGTTTACTGAGTGAAGTAGTTTTCTAGCAAATGTCAAGGAACCAGCTAATAGGTAAATGTGCCAAGGAAAGTAACTGCACACCGCCATCTACGGTGCAGGCCGGGGGTATTGCAGGAGCTGTTTATCGCTGGGAGACATGAGAGGGGGTATTCATAACCAAAA
The DNA here is from genome assembly GCA_030449065.1 of Oceanodroma leucorhoa. NCBI lineage: Eukaryota > Metazoa > Chordata > Aves > Procellariiformes > Oceanodroma > Oceanodroma leucorhoa. The sequence continues at coordinate 18,259,227 of JASVER010000005.1, forward strand.
AATGTCACAGATCCTCCTTTTCTGGCAGCAGTTTCTGTTGGTGCAGAGCATGCATTGCAGAAGGGGCATTATGATACAGAATGTTCATGACTGTTGTGCGAGGAGTGAGAATGAACACAGAGTTTGGAGAGTAATTATTTCTCTGAACAATGTTTAGAGCATTAAGAACATTTCACCTGCCAGGTGAAACCATGCAGGAGGGCGGGAGGAGCGCACATCCCATGCAGGAGGCTGGGAGAGCTCCCGCAGGGACACCAGGCTGCAGGCATCACAGCAGCCCAGTTTGCACGGCATGTCGCGAGAGTACCACCTCGGGTCCCGGCTGCTGGTGGAAGTGGTTATTTCACACACCAGCGCTCTCTCCCTCCTGCCCTGTCTCTGCTGCTCTGCAGGTGCCTCTYGCCTCACCTCACCTCCCTGCCAGTGGCTGCTACTGCCCACCTCTTGCATTTTCCAGGAGCCGAGTTGGGATGGTCTACAATGACTGCAGGAGAGCATCTTGGACCACCCCCAAGTCCAAATAGTCCATACAACAAGGCTGTTTGCTGGTTTTGGCTGGGATACAGTTAATTTTCTTCATGGTAGCTAGTATGGGGCTATGTTTTGGATTTGTGCTGAAAACACAGTAGTTGATAATACAGAGTTGTTTTCATTATTGCTGAGCAGTGCTTACGTCGAGCCTTTTCTGCTCCTCACCCCACCCCACCAGCGAGTAGGCTGGGGGTGCACAAGAAGCTGAGAGGGGACACAGCCGGGACAGCTGACCCCAACTGACCAAAGGGATATTCCATACCATATGATGTCATGCTCAGCAGTAAAAGCTGCTGAGAAAGAAGGAGGAAGGGGGGACATTCAGAATGATGGTGTTTGTCTTCCCAGGTAACCCTTGTGCATGATGGAGCCCTGCTTTCCTGGAGGTGGCTGAACACCTGCCTGCCAATGGGAAGTAGTGAATGAATTCCTTGTTTTGCTTTGCTTGCATGCGTGGCTTTTGCTTTACTTATTAAACTGTCTTTATCTCAACCCACAAGTTTTCTCACTTTTACTCTTCCAATTCTCTCCCCCATCCCACTGGAGGGGAGTGAGTGAGCAGCTGTGTGGGGCTTAGTTGCCGACTGGGGTTAAACCACGACAGGCTGCAAGCATCCACTTCAGGTGCAGCCAGCGGCTCCATAAGGACACATCACACAGTCCTGGGGAAGAGAAGCAGGAGGGTGCCCAGCGTACCACGCACATAACATACACATAGCACATGGGYAACCTTTTACCTTCTCTCCAGGGCTACCTCTTGCAAGTGAAAAAAGAGAAAATCCATCACTGCAGAGTTCCTCCTTCAACTCCCCACCTATGAATTCTAACCTATGCACAACCATCCTCTTCAACAAGCTTTTGAGGGACACTAGGTGGTTAAAAGAAACTGGGAACCATTGCATAGGGCAAAAGTAGACACAGAGGAAGAAGTAGTGAAACGTGCAGTTTCTGCTTTTACCATTCACTTCTGTGTGCCTTGCAGACCACCAGCAGCCCATGGGCTGTCCCTTGAAAATCCCCAGCGCTCAGCAGAGCATACTGTGTTCATAACCTGGCTGCTGAGATCTTTGCTACTGGATGGCTATGAACTGAGCACATCCCACTGTGGTTATTACTTTATTACTGAGGCTGTTTGTTCATCTCCTGTATTAATAAACTGCTGGGTTTTAGACTAAGAGGTAGGTGGAGCAAGGGCTGGCACCAGTATCTGCTGGGACACAGCCTAGCACAGCTGGGTTCAACAGCTGAGTTTGGTAGTTAGCTGGCATCTCAATATAAATCTTTGACAACACCAATAATGGTTAGTAGCCTCAGCCCTAAATAACTGTTTATCCAATTATAAAAAACAGTCCTAAATTCGCTGAATCCTGAGTCCCCATTAGCCTCCCTCTCAGAAGAGAAATTAGTATTTATCATACAGACTGGCTGTAGTCTCCTGTATTATCCCCATTTGGCTTCCTCCAATGAGCTTATCTCATCTCAAATTGATGATGAATTATTATGAACTTACTTTGGACATCTTACTTTAGACTTTTGGCTCAGTGTCCTAGAAATTTCTTCAGTGACACATTGTTGACTTCAGTCTTAATTAATGATCACTTGTTATCAGCTTAGTTCAAATGTTTGGTTTCTAACTTTTGGTTGTGTAGTCTAAACATTTCCAACGCCCAGATAGACGGCTTTAACTTAAAATGTTATGATTTTGATATTGACTTGATGCCTTCCTGGCTGAGTGTGAAGATTTTGTTCTTCCATCACTTTGATTAATAGACCTATTACAAATCCTACTCTTTAGAGTACCATAGAGTGAAACAGCTAAACACCATGTAGATTAACCCAGTTAAGAGTTAATCTTACGTTTCTGTGAGAAGCTTTTTATTTGCCCAGAAGCTGCTTCACTTTTTAGTACAATTTTCAAATTATGAATTATTGTACTTCTCTACAGTCACCTATTTGTCTTTTTCCTAGCCTAAACTTTCATTCTGCAGCTCACATGCTCTATGGTTAATCATTATTACTCTATTACACAAGCACTTAAGATTTCAATTTAAGTATGAGGAAAGTTTTCAAATTGCAAGGTCTTTACCCCTAAGATTTCAGACAGGATCTTTACCTGAAACACTGACCTCCCATCACTACCCAGTCGTCAGGCATTCTCAGCTGCAGATGCTAGACCATTCACAGATTTCATAACGGCTTGTTCCTAYACCCTCCATCAAATATTCTTTAGGTATTACAAACATGTGTTGGGAAATCACAGTCTTTAGCACAGTAAAAATAGAAATGCTCAGGTTCATTTTTATTAATACAGCTCATTTTGTTTTATCAGCTTGTAATCAAAGATGCATTTGTGTTTTGCAGGCTCACTCTAATACCCGCTTACTAACTAACCAAGCAGATTTTATCAATTGTTTCCCAAAATAGGATTTAGGTAACTTCTGGTATACAGAAGCTTTGTTTGAAATTGAAGACACTTTTCATATTCTCAAGTTCATTGTACCAGCCAGGGCTTTTTATTTAGTTGGAGAAGCTGCATTGAGACTGAGACACTAAAACAATTATCAGTCTTGAAAATCATAAAAAGCACTTCATATTTTTCAGTTTCAGTCATCTGAGATTCTTAAAACACTCATGAAATTTATTATGYTCTGGGATGGATATATATGTATTTTCCGTCTTGCACTTACCAGCMGTCATAAAATGGAATTAACATCCTGTCTTAGTGCATCCTTCAGGTTATGCAAAGAATACTGTGGAGTATTCCCATCACTTTGGGATGAAAGATTAGATACGTTCAGGTTTTTTGTGAAGATTTCTTCATATCTCTTTCTAAAGAAATAGCATAACAGGTAACCTAGTTATAAGGTGGCCCAAAAAAGCACTGCACTTAAAACCATTGGAAATGCAAGGAGTGAACACATCTGCTCAGCTCCTTGCACAGCCATGTGGAGACTCAGCACAGACACAAAAAGGATTTGTAGACATCCTGAGACTTACTTGCACCCTAATTCAGTTAAATAAAATAGCAGCATCCATGCGATCAAACTTGAACTGGTGTCTTAATGGCACATGAGCATTAGTGAACTGGTGACACAGGAATCCCTATGGAAAATGTGTAGGTGCTCAGAGTAGCACCTTCCTTACAGTGCTAGAGCCAAGACTTCTTTATTCTGGTGGCCTCTTGTGACCATTCTCATTCATGAGGCCGCTTAATCATACAGATAATTTATTTGTTTTGTTCCACTCTCATCCCTAATAAGTTTAYACAAACCTTTGAGTTCTGCCCCACTGTACAGGTCAGGGACATGAGATACTGTCTCTTTATGTGTGCAAAACTCACGACTATTATCTGCTTATTAAATGGGAAGCCTTATCATCAGTTGTCCTGATTAATTCCATGATGAGAAGTGGGCTGAAATGTTAAATCTTGCCCTTATTGGTGTGCTTAGTCCTCTGTGCATAGACAAATCATAAATGGAGKATTATTTTGTACCTTGGCTGCAAGCATGATTTCTCTGGCAATCACAGTTGTTGTATGACTGAATGTGCTCAAAAGTGGATGTGTAAATGAAGTTCYGGGCATAAAGTTATAAATTTTGTCACTCAGCAAAAGGTGCAAAGTTTCACCAAGGTAAATGTAGAGATCGCTTTCCTTCTGTAATTATTTTTTTGTTTATTGTTATTATTATTTGACTAGTTGAACAGGTAAGATGTCCACTGATAGACTTATAATGAAATGTTTCATAAGTTATGGTACTTACTTGTGTCCTTTTTTACTCATTCAGATGTTGGTTTGAATATCATAGAGCTCAGGAGGTCTCCTCTGAGGTAACTTCAGAGTCATGCTGATCTTGGTCAGATAATCTGTCCTGAAACAGCAGATAAATTTTAATGGGTATCAGATTATTTTTCTCCCAGCTAGGTGTGCCCAATACTATAATATTACCATTGGGGGTAGTTATCAAATAGGCTTTGGTATCGATGCCTGAATATTTTCTAAATCTCATTGACTAGCTTAGCAGTATAATGAAATATTATATGATGTCTGTGCAGCTTTTCCTGCAAAGAGCTTTTTCTGTCCTATTGGGATGTCTGTAGAAAAGAACAAGTTCTCTAAAATCTAACCTTCCTTTTTTTTGCTGCAATTCTTCCTGAAAATTCAATGTCCATTTCTTAAATGGCATCATTCTTTGCCTGATAAAATCTGGCATTTACTACCATGAATTCAGTTTAATGCTAATAACATAATGAAAATAATCATCATTTGCAAAAGGTGGGCAGCTCCAACCACATGTGTGCCTCCCTGTGCCGCTGACACTCCTGCCTCTCCCTCTGAGCCCCGGGGAGCCTGGCCAAGTGYCGGCAGTGCATTCAGGACATTGCTACCTGATGCTTGCTGATGTGCAACCAAACTGTGACCGTGACCTGCGAGCCTCCTTTGCTCGGTCATACACCTTATGTGAAGGTCATTCGTGCTCTAGAAATGACAGTTAGTCTCTCAAGGTACCCCTATATATTCAGCCACCCCATCTGTCCCTCACTCCAACAATACAGCTTCCTCAGAATGGACCTTTTCTTTGCAAAGCAGCTGGAGTCTTCCTCACGTGGAAGAACACAGAGGCAATTCAGTGGAGACAGGCTGGGTGATAAAGCTTGGCTGCTTTCAGGACAAGCTTTTTGATGGTACATGTTCTTCTAAGGTGGTTCTGAGTTTTGGGGAAGAATCCTGCACTACAGACTCTACCATTAACATTGTTCTTTGGACTAACTATCTCATACCTATCTGGAAGACTCAGAGAAATTGAGGTGGACTTCTGAGTAATTTGCCTCAGATTCAGTGCAGACAGAACCAATGTGATTACAGGGAAGTGTCCTACCACCCTCAGAAGTGTATGTTCCCCGTGAACTTCAGTTAAATTTATAGCTCTCTYAGACAAATAGCTGTGAACAAGATAGCTGCTTTCTGGCTAGACACAGACGGAAAAAAATTTGTGCTCAAAAGAAATAATTGCTACTATCCAKCATCTGTTTGTTGTCTCAAGAGTGGTCTGCTGCAACTGTTCTCTTTGAGGTAGCAATGGGAAATACTACTTGAATCTTCCAGGACCTGATAGTAGAAAAAAGTATCATTATACAACTTAGTGCTGGATAACAACACTTTTGGCCAAGGGGTCTACTTGAGTTTCTGGTTAGAAGAGGGAAGGATTTTTTTGTTTTCCTACGTCTTGCTGTCTTTCTCCTCTSATTGAGCCCCAGCTCCTGAGACACTCTTATCCCACTCTTGGGTTGGGAGCTCTCCCAAAGGAACTGGGAGTCTCCAAGATAGGGGGGACTCATTTCCCTATTCCCCACGCTCAGCAAGCCCCCAGGCACCAACAGACCATTACCCCCTTAAGCCCATGTTCGTGGCAACTCTGCTCTGCTTGAACACTTTGCTGGGGTGAAGAAGAAAGATCCTGGCCAGGGGAAGGGGAGGCAGGGTGGAAGTGCTRTGTGGCTCTAGGCATTACCGCTCCACTGCTGGAGCATCATCCCTGCATGAGCAGGGCAGAAATACAGCGCAGCTGGGCAAAGTAGTGCAAGGAAAGCTACTGGTCTAGGATGGTGAATGCCAACCGCCCCGTGGGATTTTGATGTCAAGCGGTTTGATGTGCGCTTGAAATCACAGTGCTCCCAGAGCATCTGTGCCCTGATCATCATTAACTGCATTGTAAAGGTGCTCAGAGGTGCAGTTAGTGATGACACGTGGGTTGGCCAGGGAGGAGGGACACTGACAGTGCCACGGCTCGGTGGAGTCAAGAGGAAGCTTCCCGCAGGACAGAGTAGGCTCCTCGTCAAGCATCCCGARTAGATGTGGCTTGGGAAGATGATCTCCCCTGACTGACCACAGAATGACTGCCTGTCCTCTGCACAGGCCTTTGGGGATAGCTGGGAAGATTTGAGGAGTGGGGAAGACTAATTTATTTTGTTATGGTTTTGGTATTTGTATGTGTTTATGTGGGCAGCATAAAAACTGGTATATTTTGCTATTCTCTTGCCTGCTTTTACTAACTTGGATTTTTTTTTTTATGTGATGGTAAGTACATTAACCTTTACTTTAAAATCTAGCTTGCTTTTGAAATGAAAATCTTATATAAATTACCAAATTAAATCCAAAATATTCCTCAGGCAGTTCAATATTTACTTATTTTATTTTTTTTTAATTACATTAGCTAGAGGCATACTTTTGGATTTGTAGGTGTTTGGATAACTTAATTTAAAATAGCAAAACAGACTAGACTAGATAAGAGAAACTTAGGTCAAATTATTCTGGTTGTGACATATGTGATACATAATGCTGTGTAATTAGATATTAAAGTGGTTGCTGTGCAGCAGGATGTTTTATGAAAATGGGACAAATGTTTTTTAAATGTACCACTGGAAACCAGACAGATGGTAACCTATATCCCCAAGGAGGATAGCTGAATTCCACCAAGTTTTTTATATGAATTTGAACTGTAGTGAACAGGAAAGGAGGGAATTTGTGATTATAGCTTAGCTCGCCATTAGTCAATGTTTGGCTGAATGTGCAAAGGATGCTTATATGGTGCTTAGTCTGGACAGTAATGTTTTCTGGGGATTTGTTCTTTCTTGAGCAACAGCAGAGCAGATGGTGACAAAGCAGATCTAGCAATAAATCATGGAGACAGGATACTTGAAGCAAGCAAGATGATCTAGAGGAACAAAACAGAAACTGGGGGATAATTGTTACACAAATGCAGAGTGTATTCCCGCTAATTTTATTAATGCTGGGGACAGTACTTAAAGGCTGAGCATTTTCATGTAGCTTGGCTGTTAAAACCCCTATTAAAATTTTTAATCAACATCCTTTGGGAGCAAAACATTTCAGGGCACATAAAAAATCACAGCTATGTACTGAAACTTCTGCTGACTGCACAATTAAAATACGCCTGACAATCTTAAACAGCAACATGCCTTTCAAGAYTCACCAGTTTTGCAGCTCCGTAGGATTCAGCTCTGAAACTACGACGGGCTTCGGCACTTCCTGGTGCACATAAAAGTAATGGGAAAGACACCTACAAATATTCTGTGAAGCATAAAGAAAAAAACAGCAATCCCAGGAAACAACATCTTGATGGACCTATATTTGCACGCTAGCAGTTGGACGGCYGTGTTCCCTCTGCTCCTTACCTAGGAGGCAGTGCAAATCCCCATCCCTGCCAGAAGCTGCTTCTTCCTTGCCAGCCTGGCTGCAGCCTGGCCCTGGGAATGGCGCTGCCTCCCGGTTCCCTGCTGTTTGTTCTCCTCCAGTCGCACCAGCACCTGCATCTGCAGGACAATCCCTCTCTTTGTCAGATCTTTAGTCCCACTTAATTTTTCAGCTGGAGTGTTTATTCCCCAGGTTGGAGGCTGCTGATTCGGGGGAAGGCAAAGGTGAGTGGTTCATGGCTTTGGGTGGGCGAAGGGACCCTTAGTCCCCCATTCTTGCACCAAAGCTAGGCAGAACCCGGCTTCCAAGAAACACCATGTGATGAGATGGCAATTCCCAGCTCGCCAGGCTCAAGCAAAGGATTACCGTTGCATTTTGTACACAACACTGCAGCTCAGATAATCCAAGAGACGGAAACTATCCATCAATTCAACAAATGGTTTTTCACAGATCTCCATATCAGATCATTCTTGGTGCCTTTCATGATGCGCCACAGCACAAGCACCTTCATACAGCCTTGACATGCAATCAAACCACAATGATCTTATCATGCGGCAATTATCAAGTGGTTGGTAATCGTGCGTCCCCTTGGATCATTTGTYGCTTGCTTAAGGTTAGCATTTCCTCTGATCTGCCTCATCTCAGCGATGCTGTGAGACAGCCCTACTACAAATGATTACTACAYCAAGGTGTGTTTGTGTGCTGCACAAAGGAGCGGCACACAAAGGAGTCTCCTTTTAGCAAATGGACAACTAGGGAAACTAAAGGCAGGATTATTAAGTATTGGCATTTTTGGTGCAAAATGTATCACAAAAATGTATTTCAACAGCGCTCCCAGAGAGTAATTTTCAATCAATAATTATAAAAATAGAGCTATTAAAATCAAATGAGCAATTCCACGGTACCATAATGCCTCCATTTTCTTTTTCTGATCGTGTATTGCAATGAGTTGTTGTAATGTGAAAACAGGTAGAAAAGTGAGACAAGCCATTAATGGGAAGGGCCACAAGCGTAATATTTTGTCCATTTTTTCAGTAGCTTTTACCCAAGTTTGAATGAAGAGAGCAACAAAGCCTTATGTCTCCTATCTACACATATTCTTGTGTAGTGGCTGGAATTAAACTTTACATAGTAGACTTTCAAGAAGAAACAGCCTGATTTTCCACGTACCCATATGTATAAAGCTCTATATAATCAAGGCTTGCGTACTGAGATCTATATGGGGTGTGATTGCTGATTTGTCCATTTCTGATTAACACCAGCACATTTGGGTATTAGTTAGTGCAGAATTAGCATCCTTTGAACACTAGAATATGTATAAGGAGACAGAATTTCTAAATKATACAAGCAAATTAGTTTGATTGTAAACAGACATATAAATAGCTAGGAAACATTACGTGCTAGAAGTGGTGATGAGGGGCTCAGAAAGACAACAGGACAACTGGGAAAGAAAAGAGCATGGTGCCAAGAGTGGGTAAAAAAAGTRTATCTCCATTACAAGGAGTAAGAACAGACTAAGGCTCTTTAGCAGGGAACAGAAACAGCATAGGGAGGATATAGCCAAATTGTGAATAACGTAGAAGAAGTGGATAGGGAACAGTTGTTCTTTGTATCTTTTAGTAATAGCAGGTGGTAGCTACAAAATTAGCAAAATGCTAATCAAGCTTTGGGATGGGACATTTCAAATGCTAGAAATATACACATACAAAAAAAACCAAACCCAACAACCACTAGACAATCTTGCCAGGAAAACAAATTCCACCCAAGGAAAATGCCACCTGATGTGAGTGGAACCACAACTACAAGCAATACCATAAGCAGCTTCATTCTGTCTGGTACAAGCTTGCCAAGCCTCAGAGGGGCTGATTGCATTTCAGGTATGTCTGTATGCCATGATTTTCCCTTGCACTTGTGTTTGCAGCCTATAGCCCTGTGCTTGGACACGCTGCTGGTGCACTKGGAAACACATCTTTCCCAGTGGAGCTACGGCTGAGGCTGGGGACCAGGGGAACAACTGGGGCACCCACGGGCCACATGGACGCAAGGTCCCCTGGCCGTTAGGTCTCTCCTAAGCCAGGCTGACAGCCGGCATGAGTGTCACTGCTGCTAAAGATGTGGTACAGGCGTATGGCCTTGCAACCACGATGGAGTCAGAGTAGCTGCCGGGAGCGCTTACTCCACCTGCTTTTCCCCAGGTTGTACGCTGGAGCCAGTACTAGTTGCACTTTGTCCCTACTGTCTCTCCTTCCCAGTGTGTAGGTTACTTATTTGACCACCAAGAGAAGAATAAGAGATCCCAGCAGCGGCACCAAAACAGCTTAATGCTTGGGGGTTTTTTCCACTCTCTTCTCTCCTCTCCTCTCTTTTCTCCTCCTTCCTGTTAAAGAAGGGATGCAAAGAAAATGTGAAACAGTAGAATTTACTTATTCCTTTTCAATTGTAGAAAACATTTATAAGAAATGGTGCTAGAGCAAAAAGTTTAATGAGTCACATCTCAAATGCTTTACTTAATGTTTCTTTCCTTATAGCATTAAAAGATCATCAGAGTAAGGAGGCTGAAGCTCCTGCGTCTGAAACCTTGTACATTGTTTTACTATTTAATGCTGTACAAAGCCAGGGTCATGTTAACACCTTTGGTTCTCTGGGGTCATTAATTCCATCAAAATCAATGCAGCCAGACCTATTAAAGCTTGATAATAGCAAAAAAATTACCAAATCAGGAGGTAAATGCATTGTAACATGGTGGTGCAACCTTTTCATTTGTGAAGAGAGCTAAAGTTTGGGGGCAGAGATGTCTTTACTCTTCATAAATTTTAATTCTTCAGCAAAGTCAATGTAAGGAGAGGAACACGATATCTGGATCCATATCCAGTATTGTCTGTTATAAATAGCTCTTTTTGACAGGGTTACTTCCATGTTAAAGCAAAGGAGGAAAGCTTTGGGACTCCAGGACTGGGAGCCCACCAGTGGTGGTCACCAGTGGGGCTTTGGTAACACCTGCTCTAGGAACAGAGGGAACATCCTCATGTCATTCATGAATGAGACCACTGTCTTGTTCCTTATAATTATTTTACAGGGCTGTGAAGTGCAGCATTAAAATTTTAAAAAGGGACGCCATATAATTAATAAATTAGCAAAGAATTTTTAATTTTAAAAAAATGTTCTGTTAGTCTGAGACATAATGATGACAGAAGCTACCAAGAAGCCACTTGTCCATAAATAATTTTACTGAATAATTAAACTTATTTCATCTTACTGTTAGAAGCTGGAAGCATGTTTGCTTCTTTTGCTTGGATTTAATATTAAGGTTTGATTTGAAAGGTGTGACTTCAGTGAATGAGTAGTACAATTACAAAATAAACTTAAATATCCCAGGAGAACTATCCTTAAGGTCTGATTTAGTAAGAGATTAGTTGCTGGTATAAAATTTCCAAGACTATCTTGTGCACAGATGCTATTTTTTAGAATAAAAAAACCTTCTGGTGCTAAAGCTGYGGGAATGAGGCCCTTTTCATGTCAAGGGTGATGTATGAACTGATAGCTCATGAAAGGTGAAGCTCTGACTAACTTATCAGACATCTACCTTTAGAGTTATGGCTGGATGAAGCCATTTGACCAATTACCTTTACTGACGTCCTGAGCAGTCTGTGAGCTTGTTTTTGTTACCAGTGACAATATGGYCCAATTTGATGCTCTCAGACCAACATAACTAAACAAATTATCTTTCCATTCCAAAGAAAATGTAACCTAAAGCAAGCGATGATTTATGTGAAACAAATGCTGGCTACAGCCCATGGGGTCTGCAGCTCTTACCTCTGGCCAAATTACTTTTAAAACCACACAGGAAAACTCTGAAGTTCAATGAATGAGTAGTACTTACTACCAAAAAATAAATCGCTAGGGCCTGTGTGGATACTGGCAAACATATCAAACCTTCCAGAAGTGCAGCTTTTTATGAAATGTTCAAATGGCTGAAGAGGTTCATCAGCSGGGCGACCGCCTCTGCTCAGTAAGAGCAGCCAAGGGAGCAGCGGCACAGAACCTGCTGCTCCAGGTTGACTTTTCAGTGACACRATGTATCATGCAATTAAAAACTCAAAATGTGGGTACCTAACTGAAAATGTGTCTATTTTGTTGGCATCTGATACAGAAGCAGAAATCACTTTGCACTTTTCATAATCCAAATCTCTTTCCTTTTGCTGTTTTCCCATTTGAGGGAAGTTCCGCATTCGCTCTGCAGGACCTTTCTGGCACCGGAGAACAGACCCCAGAGAGAGAGTGCTACGGATGATGTTAGATTCATAGCCAAATTCCCAGCTGAGAGAAGAACCTGCAGTGTAAGAACCAAGCACTCAGTGGTGGTCTACACACTGCCTCGCTGTCCATGCTCAGGTCTGGCCCCATTCATCCCTTAGACCCCTAGCTTCCCCAGCACTAATTAGGGCTTTTTCTCAGAAGGTCCTCCCCAAACCAAGAGGGCCTGTGATGGGGTCTTCATCCTCCCGTGGGATGGTGGAGGTGAGTGGGACCACCCCACAAGGGGAATCAGWTCCCACGCTGGTCTCACTGCACTAACATCTTGGTGCAATCTTGCCTCTCTCCTGGAGCACCTCTTTGAAGGTATCCACATGGTGGTAGGCTTTATAAAAGAAAGACAACAGCAGTGTTAGCTACTAGTGGCAGCACTGCACTGCCTGTGCCTTTTCCTCTGTGGAATTGTCTCCTCATAGCATAGACATAGCTGTGCAATTGTCTCCTCATAGCAGAAAGAGCGAATGTCTCTTCATAGCACATGAAAAAAGTGCTATTTCTAGAGCAAGCAAAAAGAATATTTGGGCTTCCCAAGAAACCCATTCAATGGTGACCCTTGTGTACTGTTGTGTTTCTCTTGTTCTGTTTTGTGTTTAATAGTCCTATAAATCCTTTGCCACATTCTCTTCAGACTATGTCCATCCTTCCAGCATCTTTTTCCTTTAGGTTTATATTTGCCATGTTTACTATTAATTCAGATTTGCAGTGCTGTTTATTTAATTACAATTGAGGAAACCCTGAGAAGTGCTGGAGAAAGTTCCTCTGGCAGAGCGTTTGGTGGTTAGAATGAGGCAGTGGTGTATTTGCTGGCTGAGGAGTGACGGGTGAGGAGGGACGGGGCTGCCCTGGCCGTGGGACTGCCTGGGTCAGCTCCGTGCTCTCCCGCCCAGACCTTCCAGACCTGAAATCAGAGGTGTAGCAGACACCCTATGTCTGGAGGAAGCCCCTATCCAGAGAGTATCCAGGACTAGTGGATGGTGCTGAAGGTGAAGTTGTCAGGAGGGGACACYGTCTGTGCCGCAGGGATCCTCCTGCAGAACCCAGTGAGGCAGCAGAAGACACAGAGAGGGCTCTGGGTGTCTTGTCCTGGCAKCCCTTGAGAGAAGGAGGGTTAAATTCAGGATTTGTCTCAGACAGTGTGTGTTACCTGAGGCAGTAGCTGCTTCCCAGCTTTCCTTTGAAGAGGGTGATGCTGGACAGTCTCTTATTCTTTGGATAATTCCTCGGTGAGTTGGTGTGCTACTGCTCCTCAGAAAGTGGATGGTGGGAGGGTGGTGTAGGATAAGGATTAAGAAATAATAAACCATTCCGGTTACAGTCAAGTCTCTTCCCTTCATTCCATTTTGCCAGCTCTGTGTGGTACTGAGGTCTCATCTGAGTGACAATGTAAACCAGAAAAAACAAGAACTTCAATCCCTGTTGTCTTTTTTCACAATTGGTATAAAAAAATAAAATAAAATAAAATAAAATAAAATAAAATAAAATAAAATRAAATGAAATTAAATAAAATAAAATGTGTTTGGAATGCCCTTGTAACATGGAATAGGAAATGTTTTAGCAATGCTGAGAACAAGCTGTGTTTCCTCAGAGTATGAAACACGAGGTTTTTTTCCCACCTGTCAGGAGAGAGAAGAGGAGGAGGAGGAGGAGGAGGAGGATGGACAGAGACTTTCTTAGAGCTCCAGCCCCTGGAATCATGTCATTTTTAGAAAAAGATTTTTTTTTTTTTTTAAGGTAGTTGTCTAGCCTTGGAGTTCTGGAACTAGGCTGCTCTTACAATAGTTTGCTTAGGAGAGAAGAGGAGAGTCTGACTCATGATTTTAGAAGAGGCGAAATGGGTAAGATCCTACAGTGCCTCTTTCCCCACTAAAATTAATACATTTCCTCACTAGTAGCGAACGGAACTTTTTTAAGCTACACGTCCAAAAACAGAGGGATGTGCACACATCTCTCTTTAGGATCTTTAGCATTAGATGAATGTAAAAAATGATTATTTTTCTAAGCATCACTATAGTTACTTGTTGTTCTTAGAAAGAAACTCATAATGCAAGCTGCTTATCCTGTTTTATCCCCATTATCCTGGGCTTGACAGCATGGCATCAAAATTATCTGGGTGTATTTGATTGTCATAGGACTTATAACAATACCTGAGTGGAATTAGATGTCAGGYGGGACTTTCTTATAATGAAAATATCTAGTTGTAATTCTAGCTCTCTTGTGGCTGTCATCCTTACTTTGGGCCAACTAGTCAGTAGCTGCAGTCACATGGGTTTACTCGAACATGGGATGCAGGCTGGAGTGTGCAGCATGGGCAATTCATAAATCACTCCATTGAAAAGAGTTTGAACTGAGACTTCAGGTATCCTCCAGAAACTTTCTTTTTACAGGGACACCATGAACTTCAGCTGCATGCAGTGGCTGTACTGAATAAAGAACAGGTTTCTCACATATGCCTGTGTTCTCTGAGAATACGGTGTGGTATTTACCCATGCACAAAGTCTAAGTTTATAGTTCCCATTTCTAAGAGTAAATGTGCTTGAGATTTTGCTTTTGACAGGTACCGTCAATGGATTTACACTTCTGGAAACTGGAAYTGGATTCCGGCAGGGCGCAGGGCTGCCTTTATTGCATATAGGAATACAAACATATTTCCAAAAGTCACATGGAATACAAATATATTTCCAAAAATCTCTAAYTCTGAGAGACTTGCAGGGCCTTATTTCCACTCCTTAAGTTGAAATTATAATTTTGAAAAATCCCTTATTATTTTCTCTCATGACAAGTAACTCTTCTAAATACTGAGACCTGGTTCAGACTCAAAATGGGATCTGTGATCCCAGCTGATTTCTTTCTATTCACACATTCATCCCAGCCGTAAAGGTCTTGCAGGTTAAATCAGGCCTTTAAAACGATTCCTCTGTAATTCTGTGTCTTACAATTCAGCCTTTCTCAATCATCCCTGTAGCTCAACTGCCCTCCAAGGATTCAGAGATTAGTGACTGAGCGTCAYTGAGACTAGATAAATTATTCTGTTGATTGTGCCTAGAAGGTAATAAAAYCCAGTTTAGTCTCTCAGATCTGGAAAGCCACTGAAGTCAGAAGAAGGAAATAGCAGTAAAAGCTGCATTTTRTCAAAAAGTCAGTGAGTATGTGACTGTGAATACCTACAAGGGTAGTCTCTAGAAGAAGAGGATGCCATTTCTGCAGCCACCTTTAAACACAGACAAAAACTAGAAATAATGGATGGTATCTCCATTGCATAGGACTGTACCTCATTAATTTTCTTTGTGACCAGAATAATATTTATATAGCAGCTTCCAGCCAGCGAGCTCAAAAAGCTTTAAAAACTCCAATTAATTGCACCTCTGAGTTCGGGCAACGCTATCTCTATTGTACAGATGGAACGACRGTGACACAGGGAAGTTGTTTATCAAATGAGCACAACCAGTCTGTAGAGAAGGTAAAGCATAAGCCCTCAAACGCCTGCCCCCTGTTCCTGCACTTTGACCATCCTTCTGTCAAAGAGTCTTAATGAGCTTTATATATGTATAGAAATATCAATGCATAATAATCTGCCTTAGCATTCTGAGGGAGGGCTAATAAATGTAAGAATAAGACATAAATCATTGATTAAAATGTCAGAAGTGATGAGAATAAAAGATTGCTCCTGCCTTTGCTGAATTACATATGCAAATTTGCATACACGACAAAATGAACATCTTTAAATGAATGAATTAGAACTCATGTAGAAATGACTGAGCCATATTTGCATACAACATTTATTAGGAGGAGATGCGCTTATTTTTGGAATAAACAGGGAGAGCAAATCCCTGGAATCTGCTGAAGCAGCCTGTGCCTGCAGCTCATCAGAGCACGCTGTCTCCCCTGCCAGTGTCTGCAAACAAATACGATTTGTGCCCTGAAAAAACATAACTGGCAGGTTCAGAAAAACATTGACACATTCCAAACATTTACAGGAGTTTACCGCATTGTTTGTAGTCTGAATAAATTAAAGCCACTGACTTTTTCTTGATATTCTTTTATTGTCAGATGGCCAGATTACTACTTTGGCAGACTTTGAATTCACCGTTAGGACAGGAGCATCCATATTTATTTGAGGCAAACTCTATACACTGCTAGCTGAAAGACAGGACAACTTTTCAGTGAGATCTGCCCCAAAGGTACTGATGCAATGAAAAGGTATTGGAATTGGAAAGCATAGTATACCCTACCCATATCTCCATCATCCAAAATATCTGGTATAGAGAACCATGAAAAAAAAATCTTGTCTGAAATCTAAGTTATCTCATTCAACGTATTAATTCAAAAAATTGTACTGTTCATAAGATTTCATGAAGTACTGAGCTTTATTTTTGAGGCTTTATTTCACCCACAGCTCCTTTGATTTGAATTAAAGGTCAGGGCACCCAGCATTTGCATTTTCAGCAACACTCGAAACTATTCAAAGCATAGGAGAGTCTTTTTAACTAGTTGTAGTTAAAGCACAGGGGAGAGAAAGRAGAGCAGGAGGAAGCATGTCAAATTCATCCTGAGTCCCACCACGAGCGTCCCACGTGAGACACTGACCACCTTTATTTCTTCCTTTGGTGCTGGTTACTTCTTGAAATGAAGAGCTTATGGAAATACATGTGAGCCACATTTCCCTGTGTACAGTCATTGCAGCAGTAACCCTCCAACTGTTTCAAGAGCTTTGTATATTAATCAAAACAATGGTCCTTAATGAAAAAAAAAATCCTTTTCTATACACCTTACTGCTTTTTTCTGGAAAGTCTGATGCTTTCATTAGCAAGAATGGTCTGTGTTCAGATAACTTGCACATGCACGATCTGTTAAAATCAGTGTCTTAAAATAGGTGTGCCAGCTGTTGGGGGTGTTCAGCCGGAGAGGCGAAGTGACGCTTCCCGCGCGGTCCTGCCCCTGCCGGCAGCCCGGCGGAGGCGAGCCTGTTCCAAAAGGAATCTGAGAGTGCCCTCTACGGGTCCTGCCAAAAACAGTACCCGTTCCGGTACAGCGAGTCTTCCTCGACACAGAACTGTAGCGTGGTGACACTGTGGGAAACCTGATGTTCGAAATCTAATCTAATCACGCTCGTCGTCACACTTTGGGTGTGTTCCCCCACATCCCCTAGATGAGCATCCCCTGGCAGATGCTCATTTATTCATCCACCCGGAGCCTGAACAATCTATTCAATTCTCAAGGCTTACACCCCATGTAACTGGATTGCTCATCATGCTGGTAAGACCTGACAAGAGCCGCCAGCTGGGCACAGAGGGATGGAGGAGGATGACCTAGAGCTGCTCCAAGGGTCATAAAGCCACTCAAGGAAAGCCCTAAAGCCTCTAGGAATAGTGTGAACTATTTCCAGATAGCAATGCATGACCTCCAGGTAATGTTGCAAGAAGAAGAAAGTTAATGTTTSTAACTCCTTTTGCTGCAACTTTCGAATCATGACCACAAGAAAGACAGTGACAGTAATCTGTCTAGTATGGATCTGGCAAGCAAAGACTTAGAGTTCAAGCATCATCCCCAAAGGTGAGCACTAATATAATCCAGACATAATCCAGAAGCATTTAACTTAGAAGTAAGATTTAAAAGACACCTGTATTTTGCTTGCCAAAGACATTTTCCTGTGACATTCTCAGTTCTCAGATACATAATACAACACAGATTGCCTTGGTACAAATGAATTTTGGACAGCTGGTTACATTATCAGTAGTGCTATCTAACACATACCTCTTCAGAAAAACTGCGTGAAAAGGAAGGCTGTGGTACTGTGGCCATTTGTGACCTTCCCATTTCTTTGTCACTCTGAAGTGTAGGACACATGACAGCATCCTGCATAAAGCAGGGTCACAAAACACCACCAGACCTCAGCAGAGCAATCATCTGGCTTCACATTCTAGCTTCAGTTCACTCAGAGTTTGCTTTTAAAACACTTGAAGATATATCCTCTCACACGTAGCAACTTTCCCTATCTTAGCAATTCTATCTTTTGTTTGGCAAGCTTCACTATGCCAGTCCCTTCAAGCCCATAGCTGTTATTTGGAGAAACTAGTTTAGAAAAAGGAGAGCAAAGCACAGGTTTGAGCAAGGAACAGGGCAATGCTCCCCATTGCTGTAGCGCTTCAGTGACTTGGTCACAGCCTGGATCCCTCTGTACAAGCCACTGGGCAAGCACRGAGCAACAGGGTGGCTCCTGCTCTGCCTCTTTGGCCTTCCAGGGAGCCAATTTTATAAGCATTAAAGCGCAGAAACTTTGGGAAGTTTACTTATAAACAAGTATCTTTGATTCCAAGTAAGAGGATTTGTTCTAGGTTTGATCTTAGAAGTGTCACCAATAGATCTACTGGCATTTCTAAAGAATTTCTCAAGGCAGGGTGCAGCCTGAAGAAATCTTCCTGACCTTTTGTAATGACACCAGCTTTCGCATTTTACTTTAGGTTAATTGAACACCTGCAGATTCCATCCTTCTCATTATAAATAAGATATGCTAATTCCTAGAACAGACCCAAACAAAACAAAAAAGTTCCCACAGCAAGAGGAGCTTCCCCTCAGCCTATAAATCCATAAATAAATCAGAAGAATAAAAAACATATCCAAGCAGCTTATCTTTTAAAGGCAATCATATTCCTGAAAATACAGTGTCCACTGCTGTGCATACATTTTGGGGGGAAAACAGCATGTGCTAAAAGTAATTTCCCCATCTTTAAATACAGTCTTGTAATGTTGGAGAGATGCCRATCAGCCTGCATTCCCTGCTCATCATGATGGACTGAACATGTCCCTCTAGTCATTCTTCTGAAGTTATACTCTGGATGGATTTGTCCCTTTGTGTCCACTCGTTGGGCTTCGCCAGACAGCTGCTAACAGGAGGGGGGAAGGAAATATTGGCAAATGTGTCAAAAAGTGGTCATAGCTATTTGACCATTCTGAGTCTGAGTATAACAAGTATTGACTTTTTTTTCTCTTTCTTTTGTATTTGGTACTATTAGTTTAGCATTTTGTTACCATATAATTATTAGCAAAAAAMCAGAATCAATATAAATACAGCCCTTCAGTTCTTAATTTTCTGTGTTATCTACACTCATTTGTGCACTGGCTTTGGATGTATGCATTTTTGTAAAAATTCTCTGTTATCATTTAAAAAATAGGAAAAAAAAAAAAAGAAAGCCCAATCCTATGATTCCAGAATTTTCTGGTAAATTCAGTAGAGGAGGCACTAGGTGTTAACAGTGAAGATCAGACTTTTGCTTCAGGAGCTTCATTCTCAGCCTGGAAACCACAAACTGCTGTTTACTCTGTAGATTCGTACAAGATCCAGACTTATGGGATTCTGACCCAGCAGTCATCCAGGAGGTACTGAAAAATAAGTATTGCATAACAGAAGGAAGTTTTTTTAGAGACCTATGTAGAAGTGAAATTTAAAATTTTATGGAGTTTCCGTTGTCATAGTTGTCTGTGCCCAAATCGCAAAACCTTTAAAACAAGGCCCAGTAGTGGGTACTGTGCTGTCACTGTCAGGCAGAAGCATAGGATCTAGGTAGCGTTCAGGTTACAAAGAAGATTAACTAGTGTCTCTCAGAGAGAGAGTATGGGAGCTGTTAAAAGCTCAAAAGCCACAGAACCTTCACATTTCTTTATTCAATTTACACTTGCCTTGAAACACTGATGATCAAAAGGAGAATACTTTGAGGTCTTGATTTTCCCAAGCCACTCCAAATTTGCTATTATGACCAAATATGGTCTTAAATACCAGAAGTCTGCTAAAATCCAAAGAAACCCCACTCAGTATCCAGCTAGCCTAGTGAAATGCAACTCTTGGGGAAGCTCTGATGAACCCTCCAGTTCAGCACATATCGACCTCCTCTGTAAGAACAGCCAACAACCTGAAACTAGTTGCTTTTCTCCCTACATACCAAAGTTCTCCTGTCCACTAGGCTCTGAAAATACCAAAACCATCAGAATCAGGCCCTCAGAGCAGTTGATAGCGGTTTTTTACACCATGGTCAGAGACAAAGGAGTTTGTACCCAACAGCCTCACAGTTAGGTCAATCTTGCTAGACTGGAGCTGTGGATTTAAGCTGAATGGAGCTCTTGTCCCAGACCTCCTACTTCTCATGTCGTCACTCTAACCACAGACCATTGCTGAAGAGCAAGCAGATCCTCTGACTGATTTTCATGTTCTAGGGGCCATGAAACACCCAAAGAGAAACAATGATCTCTGCTCCACCTTTTTAGGAAACGGGCGCATGTTCTTAGCAGCAGGAAAGACTTTGAGATGGAAGTACCAGCCAATAGCCCTGAATGGACAACCTGGTGGTCTGGAAGGAGATGGCATCATTTTTTGAGTGACGATTAAATGGCTTTTGGCATCATCCTGTTGGATAATACTTTCCCCCCTAATGTTCTGTTGTTTTCACAAAAAATACTCAGTACATTTAGTTGCTGAACAGTTAGTGTCTGAATTTTGAACATCTGCAACAATACTACCAAACCTAGCAAGTAATTACAAGAGTTTCCCAAAGCCCTGAAAACCTTGCCCCTCTGTCAGCAACAGCTGTTCCATTAGTTTAATAGTCTGCACAGTGCCCTCAAGATCCTTAAATTACTGCTTTATATCTCTGCCTTGGCAACATTGATGTATTTTGAGTGTTCCTTTGTCACCAAACCACTCTCTTACTTCCAAAGAGAGATGTATGAAAACAGGAAACTCTCTTYAGTGGTTAAAAGCAAATGGTACAAATGATCCATGAGATGTGAAACTTCCTCAGGAAGTTTCCCCCTCCTGTGCTCTTCTGGAGGGTTTTTTTTACAATATTGTCAGCATAAATTAATGAAAGCACTGTAACATCTGGGCATTGTATAAAATAAGGCTGGTAGCTTACAAAAGCAATTACTCTTCAGTGTGAAACAGTAGGAGTGTACAGGCCATTTTAAAAATACTTTCTGGGTTTGCACTGTCCATTATTACTATATGTTCTCAGTCACAGAAGGAGTTTCTTTTGCCTTTATTATTCTTTTTTTATTTGCTTTGAAGTTATAAAAATGCATTAAAAATGCTAAAAAAGCACATGCAAAACAAATATAGACTGTGCTTAAAATCTTCTGTCAGAAAATGTTTCAATTAGAAAAATTCCATAACTCGAT
The DNA here is from genome assembly GCA_030449065.1 of Oceanodroma leucorhoa. Taxonomy (NCBI): domain Eukaryota; kingdom Metazoa; phylum Chordata; class Aves; order Procellariiformes; genus Oceanodroma; species Oceanodroma leucorhoa. Next base: position 18,280,447 of record JASVER010000005.1, read on the forward strand.
ACTGAAGTGTCTCACAGGAAGATTTTCAATAACATTTTGTTTCAGTTAATAAAACATTTTCAAAAAGCTATAATATCTCTTGCAACATATTTGGTCTAGAATAATTTCATTCTATCCTCAAGTTATTTAGTTCAGAAATTTTAAATTAAAAATAAAATTGTAAATATGAGTCATGCCAAACAAAACATTTTGCTATCTTACTCCACAGGAAATTTTTGAGGTCTTCCACAGAAATTAAATTCCACTGGAATTTCCCACAGAAACAGGAACCTGTGTACAGCTCTCATTAAAGACAACAGCCCTATAGTCAGCTCTGTGGGAATTTGTTGTCCCTAGCTCCCCAGCATCACCTCTCTTCTCGCTTCAGTGGCACTATTAATGAAGAAATGGTGTCTTGAAGGTCAATAGATTTGGACTTAAGGCAACATTTTGTCAAACGGTGGCTTGACRATGGGATACCAGGTTTCAGAGCTTCAGGATGGAGTTGACGCCAAGGTAGGCTGGCTCCTGCACTCCACACAGAGATACCTTAAGGAAGATGTATTTGGATTCCAGCTCAGCTGAAGTCATCAGCCCAACCAGGTTCAACACATGGGCAGATGCAGCAGGGCTCCAAAGACTCCACTCCAGCTGAGGCAATGTGGATGGAGACAAGGAAGCATTTAGACCAGCCCTCTGGAAGCCTATTTTAGTGGCATACCAGGCGGGTGCCCTGCCTCTCCTTTGGGTCGAGAGCCACGAGCTCCTTCCCAAAACAGAATACCAAAAACAAGGCTCTTCCATGAAATCAGACAAGCTGTGGGTCCATTYGTCTCTCTCTCGCTTGTCTCCAAAGGAGTGCTGTGAAGAAAAATCTGCCTTTCTGAAGTGCTCAAAGTACAAAGGTGGGCTCCATGGCATGGTGGAAGCAGAGTGAGGGTAGCCAGCCCCAGGGTCCTCCCCAGCACCCACCACCAAGTGGAAACCCTCACTCTGCGAGACTGACGTCACCCTTGCATGCCACAAAGGCAGGATGAAGGGGGTCAAGGAAATTCGCAGCCTTTGGGCAATAACAGGTTTCTTAGCCCACAATGTTAAAAATCAAGCAAACTGGCAAGAGAAGTGCCAGGTTTGAGCAGGAGTCCCCATGGCACTTGCTCAGAGGAGGCCAGCAGAGTCACTGCCCTCCTGCCAGGATGGGCTGATGGACTTTGTTCACCAGGCTGCAATAAGGATCACTGGGTTTTTCCACAACCTTCAGGAGTGAGCTACCTTGACATATCTGGAGCCTTGCAGCTCGCCTATGCATAGAAAGTGCACAGTTTTAAGTCATTGTTGTTAAATCTGTATATTTCTCTATTAATGCATGAATTAAAAGCTGGCTTAGGTTTAGATTGTCACTCATCAAAAATAAGGTCCTGTATTTCTCTTGAGAATGTAGTATATGGAAACAATAGCAAAAGGCTGAGAACAAAGACAAATATATTCTGCTACCATACAATGGTACAAATCCGTGGTATACAGAAATTTTGAAGACTGTGCATTCAAGCCTTGGTAAGGAGATGAATGGGAAGGAAATATGCTAAAACARTCTTCATTTACAGGCATTCATCATACACAGTTATTTGCATGATGACCCACAACTTCATTGATAATGTATATCATGCAATTAATCATTGTTCTGGCATTCTCATGTTTTCACATAATTATTCTCTCTATTTCTTGGAAGCCTGCAAATCTAGCAAGCCCTGGTACAGTACCACTATTCCTTCTTGTCTTATCCCAGCCTTTAGTTTCTCAGGCCTTTGGCATTGTCCACTCCCACATTTCAGTGTTCAGCCTTACATGCCAGATCTATGTGATCAGCTTCATGACTTCCCTTCTCCATTTTAAAAGCCTTATTAATTGCCACGTATGCTCATTTACAGTTAAGAGGCCCAGACCACAGGAATCAAAGGAACTACTTTTTCTCACACAGTATAATTAAATTGTGATGTTTAATACCAGAGGATGTTACAAAGGCCAAAAGCCTAAATGAGCTCAGAAGAGACTAGACAAATTCATGGAGGATGGTGCCATCAATGCCTATTAAACACAGGTTCAGAGGCAACCTCTAGCTTAGAAAATCCTTCAGTATCTGAAGGGAAGTGACGTGCTATGTGTGCACTGTTATTTATGTGCTTTCTTAGGCATCCACTTCTGGGCACTTTCAGAAAGCAAATATTGGGCCAAATGAAGGTGTTTTCTTCCCAGCGCAGTGTCTCTGATGTCACTAATTTCTGTGAATCAGGATGGACACACTGCTCATCTCCTTGCTCACGAGCAACCAGACAAGAAAGGTGCAGTTTCCGCTCCTTGAGCTGAATGGAGGCTTGGTTCAAATTTGGGATAGAGCTGCCTTAAACAGCACTTGRGGGGTCTGCAGTGCTCGCTCTCAAAGCCCAGCAAGGCTGCACAGGAGCTGGTACTCAACACATTACTCTGCTTTATTTCTCTGCTCAGAGCAGGTAGTGTGTTCGATAGGAGGAGGGATTGCAAAATACAGATGAACGGAAGAAAATCCAACCAAACTACCCATCCAGACATCCACGGTCTTCAGTTTAATGCTACTAATCACTGTATCACCAATTCAAACTAGATCCTTAATTTACAGACCCCTGTGTGCATGTAGAAGATAACTGGTTTCAAAGAAACCAAAGGATCTCAGCTCCAGAAGCATGTGCAGGATCATGGGGTGGTACCTGCCTCTGGACCTGGTCGATATCCTCATCTCAGCCCAGTGCCCTGCATGCTGGTGACACCTTGCCCCACTTCACCTGCTTGGAAAAACACCTACAGCACAAGCCGGTCCCCCAGCACAGAGGAGAGCCAGCCCAGCCTTTCCTTTCCTAGCCACCCATTTGCATTTTGACAGCATTAATCGTTGCTCTRCGACAGCATCCTTTCTTCTCAGGAACACATCACTGCGTCACCCTTTCACCTTCAACTTTCTCCATGTTGGCAAAAGCTATGTATTTTAGGCTTAAAATCTTGGTATTTCATCTTGGCAGCCCTGCCTTCTATACAGAAAATATGCCACCCTTTTTTGATCTCAAGTCTTGTATCTCTAGCTGGAGCCCTAAATCCTACTTACAGTAATAAATAATAATAATCAATATATACCGTATGCTTTCTTTCATATTTTCATGTATAAATTGTCCATGACCCTTAAGAATTGGTGTGGGAAAATATATTCTGTAGCATTCTTCATAACAAAATAGTTACAGCCTATTCTACATACTAGGAATTCAGCGAGACACAGCAAGAAATCAATAAAAACACAAATTGCTCCATCAATACGTACATTCATTTATACTCTTCAAGGTTATCTTTGCTATGCTAGCACGGAGACACATTTTCTCCATATATAGCCATGCATATTAAACTAGGCACGAGAGAAAGGAACGGAAACAAAAGCTATCAGTACAAATCTAATCTAGCTAGCATGCACATTCAAAGACTTTAGAGTTGGTTTGCCCCTCTGTTCAGAAAGCAGTCTGAAATTTGGGCACACCAGCTGACACTGACTTTCCTCCATTCCCTGCAAAATCATTTCCTCCCAAGACAGGTATCTTTAGTCATATAAAACATCTCCAAATTCATCTTATGTATGTATCATTCTATCAATTGGTATAATATCTATGAACAGGACTCTTTTTGCAGTGGTGACAGATGAATGGGTTATGACTGATGAATTGATGGGTTAAATTATGGTCAGTGGTCATCCATGTCAAAGGAGAACAAAGAACACCCACATAAGTGTCTTTTGGGCACTTCATGTACATGACTTGGGCTGAAACCCAACGATCCAGGAAGACCTGACAAAGCTTATGTCTTTACTGATGTTCCCATTCATAGATTATGAAGGTGATCATTTCAAAGCAGAACTGGGCCTGTTACGCACAAAATCAGATTCTGCCAATATAGAGCTTTAGGGCCAGAAGAGTTCATATCCCTAGTCAAAAGTGGAAAAATACCAGGGAAGATGTGAGAAGGACCTGCCTGAGGTAACAGACTTTAGACAAGCAAGGTAGTGACAGGGAAAAGTTTTTTTGCATAAGGTCTCTGACACAGGCTAGCTGTAGTAGGAGATACCTCTTTTTGCCTGTAATAGTCAGTCATTGCAGAGAAACAACATTTCAAGAGATTGCACTGGTGCACACATGCACTGCTGGTCTGGCACATTATTAATATTGTGCACAGTAGTATGCTACTTAGTTGCAGAGTTCTTATTGCACCATTTATTATTTGTACAATTCAATCCAAGTTTGACTTGGCAGGCCAGTATCATTGGTATTTTTTCCATTCTGTCCAGTCCTGATGCAGTCTCTTGCCTCTTATTTCTACTGTGTTTACTATTATATGCACACTTTCTGCAAGGTCAAGCTGAACATGCACCTTCCAATAGGAGCTGTTGTTTATGGTGGATATTCATTATTTTTGTAGGTTGTTCTTCATGGTGTGCCCAAGGAGAGAAAATGAGCCTTGAAAAAGCACAGAAAGAGCTGCTTCCTTGATACCACTTTCCTGATGCTGAGTGTATGGCTAACAGATATTCTCTTTGCTCTCATTCATCACTAGTGAGAACATCAAGGCATRGATGTAAATTTATTTGGTATGTTCCAGGCATCTGAAATCTTAATGTAAGATCAGCCATCTGCTACTGGAGAGTGTGTCTCATGGCCTAGTTATAGAATCATAGAATCGTTTAGATTGGAAAAGACCTTTACGATCATCGAGTCCAACCGTTAACCTAGCACTGCCAAGTCCACCACTAAACCACGTCCCTAAGCACCACATCTACATGTCTTTTAAATACCTCCAGGGATGGTGACTCCACCACTTCCCTGGGTAGCCTGTTCCAGTGCTTGACGACCCTTTCGGTGAAGAAAGTTTTCCTAATATCCAATCTAAACCTCCCCTAGCGCAACTTGAGGCCATTTCCTCTCGTCCTATCGCCTGTTACTTGGGAGAAGAGACTGACACCCACCTCGCTACAACCTCCTTTCAGATAGTTGTAGAAAGTGATAAGGTCTCCCCTCAGCCTCCTTTTCTCGAGGCTAAACAACCCCAGTTCCTTGCCTATCCTTTCTGAAGAGTTTATAGCCATCCATTGCGGCATTCCAGTTGTGGGAGTCATCCCACCATGTTTCCGTGATGGTAACTATATCATAGTTTTCCTGCTGCACAATGGCTTCCAGCTCCTTCTGTTTGTTGCTCATGCTGCGTGCATTGGTAGATGCACTTCAGTTGGGCTGTTGATCCTACCACCTTTTTGGGGGCAGAAGGCCTAACTCCTACGTGACCATTCTCAGGTGCTTCCATGGTTTCTAACACATCAATAACCCTTGCATCTTTGCTGCCACATGGGTCTCCACCCCCTACCTCCACTAAGATGGCAGACCAAAGGACCTTTCTAGCACACCATCCGTGAAACATTGGCATGCTGTCCCTAGGCTTATCTCTAGCGAGCCTGRTTTTATCCCTTTCCCCCTTCAAATCTTGTTTAAAGCTCTTTCAATGAGCCCTGCTAACTCCTGTGCAAAGATCCTTTTCCCCTTTTGAGAAGCTGTACCCCATCTGTCGCCAGCAGGCCTGGTGTCGTGTAGACCAACCCATGATCAAAAAACCCAAAATTCTGCCAGTGACACCAGGCTCAGAGCCAGGTATTGATCTGTTGGCAGTTCTTCTGTTTCTGACCAGATCTCCACGCTGGATTCACCTAGAACTTACGTGACTTGATCCAGCTGGTTTTCTCAGAACCTGCATAATTTTTAATTAATATGGATTTTTCTTTTCCCATCAAATAGAATAAGGCCGTRAGCTTGTCTCTCCTACTTCTCAGATGAAAGCTTCATAAAAGGCCTTAGCAACACTATACGAGAGAGTAAGATGGAAGTCTGTGTTCTTGGAAAGCATCTCACTGCTCTGGAGACACCTGAATACATCTCTTTGGCYGTGCAACACTGAGTTCAAACCTGCCCCTCCATTCCTCTGCATGTGAGGTGCGCTTTTATTACTCCTTGCTTTAAACACATGTACAGGGTAACCTCTCTCCAAGCTTTCCCTGATGAAACCTCAGCAAATCTTCTAGCGGTGGCAGAAGTCAGCACCAGAGAACCCAGACATACATATACCACAGGAGATGCACAGCAGTGCAGTCTTAAAACTGTAGAAACTTTGTGTGCTGGAAAAGCTAAACAGAACAGTGAGCAAACTTGTTTGTTTCCCTCTTCAGAGGCTGAAAGCAAACTTTCACAAGTGTTTTCCCCTACATGGGGTGTCTCAGCAATACATGTGTTGTTATGATTTTTGCCCAGTCCATGTTCAATATGGAAATGACAGCCTTGCAATTTTTGTAATCATCTCACAATCTATCTCTGGATCTCAGCATTTAAGCAGACAGGGGCATGGTAATGCCCCATGATTAGCTCTGATTGTGAAACTCCTTCCATAACAAAATGATAAAAGTAATCAATCACCTTAACAATAGTTAATAGCTCTTATCCAAAGCCATAATAATCCCACTCTGCAGTTTGACTATAGCAAGCTATTACYGTATCAGCCCAGCCTTGTCTCTGAAGCAGCACGGTTCTCTCTTGTCTGACAGCCTGAAAGGACACCTTATCTCATGGTCCCACAGGCTTCTTTCCACCTTCCTCCACCCCTGCACGGTAATTCCTGCTCCTCTCTGACTCCCAGCCACCATCCTAAAATCTCAGTTAGCTCCCCTGGGAGGCTCTCATAGGAAGCCTCCAGTCCTTGAGGCCACTTCTTGCTTCCTGGCAATTGTTTCTTTTCCTCACCATATGTCACCAGTACTGGACCTTTCCTTTTCACACCCAGCCTTTTTCCTAGCAAAATGGAAAAATAGCATTTTTACATTGACTCTTTAAACACATTCTCTTTTGGCATTTGCATGACAATAAAGAGCAGGAAAACTAGCTTGTATCATAAGAAGTGTGATCCCACTGGTCTTCAGGCCAGACCTGAAGGCCTGCAGTGGGGCAGACACAACCTGTAGCATCTCATTGAAGGGTGCAGGAATGCAGYGAGACTACCTTTTCCAGCCCAGCTACTGTCTCTCTCGAGGAACAAGCAATTACTGATGATGCCCCAACTTTGGGAAGAGGAAAGGTCATTCCACTAAACTGTGTCTGCCTCTCTGGTATGCCTCAAATCTATTTTTGCTCATTTCTAGTTAAATTCAGCTGAGTACATTGAATGTTAAAGGACTTAACATTTTTTAGGGTATGAGACAAAACTTTCTGACAAAGTGAAGACAAAGTTTGGGGGGTTGGTGGAATATGAAGACATGACACATTTCCTTGCAGAAGCAAAACCTGTTAGCACGTAGGCAGGATGGTCATCACCATTTGTGTACCAGAAAAGACTCATCTTCCTTATGCTGGACTCAGAGAGCTGCAGGATCTTCAGCATCCTGCAACTGTGTGTTCATTATTGCGATCTGTACAGGTGCTAAGACTTGCTCCTATTTTCACACAGGTCTGTCATTTCATTAGTAAAGGCAGGCAGGGCACCTGCGATGCTGATCTGGGGACAGAGTGAGTTTTCAGTTAATATTCCTCAATCACTTTTCTGCAGATTTATCACTGTGAGCTAGTCCAGCCCACCAGCCATCTGCAGCGATGAACTCATGAAAGAAAAAAAGGAATTACCTGCTCAGATAAGACGACTTCTCTATAACAGATGGAGAGCCACACAGACCTCTCTCCTGAGAGAAAGAAGCAAAGGGCACCATGGAGTTGGGGGATGTTTGTAACCCAGACACCGGAATGAACCAGGAGCACTCACAGTCTCCCAAGGCTTGAATAGTAGCAGAGCTTCAAAGTATGCTCTCATTAAATCTCTTTTCATTAAGTAATTCATTAAATAATGGCCAGAAAGGGGAAAAAAATCACCCCATCAGTATTGTAACATAGGTAGGTTCATAAGCAAGGTAGAGAGAGGACAAAAAGACTGTGAAAGTGGAGACAAATTTCTCAACCAAGACAAGGGAAAAACTGGGTGCAGGACGGTGAGGGTGTTGCTGAACTGATTCAATAGCAATGACTTCACTAGCTGCGATTTTGCCTTCTGGTTTAGGATGAGAGAAAGCCCTGTCTTGGAGACATTAGATGGGGGATAAACAGGTTTATTGAGATTTAGTCTGGGATTTTTTGCCTCCTTGCCTACCCTCTGGAAGATCCCCTCAAATTCTTATCAAATAGATTTAGTCTTTTTTCASTTTAATAACTGTCCTTCTTTTATTACATGCATTTAAGTCAAAAATAGATCGCCCCACCTTTGGCACATCTGCAAATCCTTTTTTCTTAATTTATTATTTGCTTTTACATTTAGTTCACACACTCCCTTGGTAGAGATAAGCTTCCCACTGTAAGCCCCAACATTTCCAACTCATTTCCTACTGCCTGTGGCTGTTATCTCCATGATAATATCTGTGTTTCTGGCCCCACACCAGCTTGTCTACCTGTGTCCAACTTAAAATTCATAAATGTTCCATTTGATTTCAAGCTAATATTCCACTCGTCTTCTGCAGCAGTGTCCATTGTTCAAAGAAGGAATTGCTCTGAGCTAGTGATGCTGTTGTCATCTTCTTTGTCCATGCTGTGCACACTCTGCTGGCGTATGCACTCTTGCAAAATAACATCCATTTCAATTTTGCATATCTTCCCAAATATCAGGCATTATCTTTGCTTATGTTAGTTTTCAGTGCATCTCTATATGCTATTTTTGTTGGCCATGACTTCCTGCCACTTTCTTTTCATCTAATATTCTGGATTGCCTTTACCAGCCACAGTGTCACTTCATGTAGCCTCCATAAGAAAAAATGCAGCTTCAGTTACTGCCTTTCAGAAATGTTATTTTCTTTGCCACAGATTAATTCTGATTTCTCAGTCACTCCTGTGAGTATTTTGCCCCAGATTCTTGTCATGATCTTGTCTCTTACTAAAGACTTTGGACCCCAGGATTTGCTTGTTGGCCTTATATGAGTCACAGACTATGTTTATTTTTTTTGAGTCTTGGATTTATAGATATAGATATAGATAGGTATATATACACATATGCTTGCATGCGTATACATATGTATATATACTATGTATTTTTATATATAGTATATATATCCAATGCTAGCAACATGTTTTTCTTCTGTGATGTTTTTCATCACTTCCCAGCGATGTCTCCAAAAGAGAGTTAAATGAAAACCATTAAGCAGATGAGCTGCCTCAGATCAAAGTGTTGCCAGAAACAAAATTGCCTTCGGATTATCTTTTTGTTTGCCGGCATCCATATCTTGTGGATGGCAAAGTGAGATTTAAACCATCTCCAATTGTCTGGCACATTTTCAGGGAGTCTCAACTTGTAACGTTCAACTTCCAGCCTTTTTCTCAGGATACTTTCTTAGCTGCTTCTCCTCCTATTGCCTTGTGTCATTCAGTAGCCATGCAGAGCCAAAAAGCATAAGGCACCCACTTCATTCAGTACCTGAGTTTATCTGAACAGCAGCAGATACTGCTGCTGCATAACAGCTGGTCTGAGCTGGCTCATCCTGAAAGGTACAGTTCCCTGCAGCTTGGACCCCACAGAGCTTCTTGCTTAAGCAGAACAGCTGTGATGCTGACATGAGACCTCATGAGGCAGAATTGACTTTCCAAACCCTGGAGCCCAGCAGAACCAGTCGCAGTGAGGTATTACCAGACACCCTCCTCCGAGGTCAGAGCGTGCTTTCCTGGGCCAGCAAACGCCTAGTGACTGGTGAGCTCAGGCCAGCCCCTTCAGTGCTCAGGGTTTTGGGAGATCACAATATCATGCACCATATAATTTTTTCGGTTCCCTCAGATCAGGTGAACTTACAGCCATATCTGCCAGGGACATGAAAAGACACAGCAAATTTGGGCAGGGCTAGAAAAAGCAGGAACTTGTAGTTATAGTCCGTCCTGGCCAGACCCAGTCCAAGCCCCAGGGACTGTCTGGGGACACCACCGTTGCAAACTGCTGATTGACGAAGAGGTTTGCACAAGGTTTCAGGCTGCCTCAGACTGGGCGATCTGGTAGATGCTAACAGCAGACTGCTGCAGGCGGCAGGGCGCTGCGAAGCCCCGTACCCTCCCTGAGGGATGCATGTCGGCTGACAGCAAGCCATAGAGCAGCAACACCAGGCACCAGTTTTGGTTCACAGCATCTCCCTTCCTCACTTCGGTGTCATCTTGTTTTTCTCTGGCCTAACTTCGTCTCTTGGCTGACTGACAAGACTAAAAGATTGTGAAGGGCAGTGAAGCCCTGCTTATGTCTGTCCTGCCTTTGCCGCAAATGCTGATCGAATGTATACATCGTAAAAGAGATTGCTCCTGCTTAGCCAAATGTTTTTAGAACCAAGTGATTCAGGGAAATACGAGTTATTCAGTTAGATTATAGACAGAGCCAAGACATCACAGAGGTCAAGAGCTCACTGTTTACAAGCTGATATAGAGAAAACAATGGAAACTCCTGGCCCCTGCAAGAAGACTGCAGCCAAAAGAATCCCTTCAGTGAAGGTTTTAAGAGATGTAACAACATTGTAGGCATAAAGACAGTGGCCAAGATAGGGCTGGTGCAGGGAGTCATATAGATTCCCAAAACTGAGTGGTTTGTGAAAGACTCAGAATTACTTGCATACCAGTCCTCAGACTACAAAATCACTGAGACCTCATCTTGAACAACTCCAACTGTAAACTCACTCTGGGCAAGAGCTGCTCTGATACATGATGTCTCTCCAGAACTTCTCAAAAGATATGCCACAAGAACAACTATAAGAATTCACTGTCTCCAGAGGACTTACCCTTATTGCAGTGATCCTCCCACTTTTCTTTAAAACCACCCTCTTATCCCTCAATAAGAAAGGCCACATGAGACACTGGGTCTTGGATGACTGTGCATGGACTAATTCTTTTTTTCATTACTATTTATAAAATATCTGAGGCAATATGGTTTTTAGCCTGAGCAGATATTATTTAATCAAACTTCTCAACAATGTCATTCATAATAATGACGATCCGGTGGGAACTTGCAGCATCCTGAATCAAATCAAGTAGCATATAAATATAACCAAGGTATTCTCAAATACAACTAACCAGTTTTAAAATGGCAACTGGCTTTTGCTTTTTAATTGGGGTGACATTTTGCAAGGCCATTCCTTGGTGAGTTTCATATTCTTCCATTCTGTTCTGCTTTTCTTATTTGTATRGTGTTACCAAGGCATATATGAAATACATTTCAAAGTACAGATATCAGCTCATTTACAGCTAATTATAATAGGCAAGTGGTGCAGTAAATGGAACACCGGATTTTCTCCCCTCTTTTTTTTTCCTTTTGGTTGAAGCTTTTGTGATGTTCTCCAGGTGACTCCCATGCATAATGTAACACTAGCAATGCTGTTTGCATAATAAGCTATTTTCTACCACAGAAGCAGAAACATTTTATCACTATAGAGAAGGCTTGGATTATGAATACATTTTCATATAAGTTGATTTATGTGAAAATTACCAATAAATGCATTCTAGCCATAAGTAAAATGTTTGTTCCTACTATAAGGAGTAGTATTATTTGAAACTTAGGGGGAGGGGAAATGCATATCCCACCAAGGGAAACTATTTTATTAATACGATTCAAATGTCAGAGCTTGCAGTCACCTTCCAAGGTATGGAGCTCCCTCAGTTTCCCCCAATGAGGAAGTCAATGAGAGTGGAAAATGCTCAGCACTAGATAGAAGTACTCTGCATCTCACCACATTGAACCACCAGTTCTATGGCATTTAATGCASTATAAACACCAAACCAAACCCTGCTCTAACCCGATGGCACCTTCTGCAGTCTCGAAAACAGTTGTTTGTTGCCCTCTTGTTTAAAGTGCAGCTACATTTTCATATTATGAGGTACACGTTTCTTTATTAGTCTTTTTTTAACATATTTATTTGAATTAGAGCAACATTCTCGATAAGACCAGCTCTGGAGTCTCACCTACCTGCCACTGCTATAGGAACAGGACTACGAAGCCTGGGTCTAGTCCAGCAAATGCAGACAGGCATCAGCACTTCCATGCGCTGAAGTAGCCCCACTCCACTCTCATACCCACGCTGTAGCAAGTGGAGCAGTGGGGTTAAAAAAGGCCCCATGTGGCCCTACACCCGTTTCGAGATCAGCGCAGGATCACAGCTTGCGTGTTTGGTCACAGATGAAACGTGACCTAGATGCATATAAAGCACCAGCAGCAGTCTCARAACTGACACCCTTGAGACTAAGCTGGTGCCCTTTGAAGCCAGCAAAATAGAAGGCTTTGAATCTGGCCATTTGCATTGGAGGGTATCCCAGAACCAATTAATTGCCATTGCAAGTGTGTTTTTCATGGGCTAGGGTAAAGAGGCATTCCTCAGGAAGTGCTGGACTTGCTCCTTTTCAATGAGGAGCTGATCCTGCAAAGCACATGCTGTAAGCAAGGTCCTCCTGAGCCTGCAGGGAGCTCGGCAGAGCTGCCTGACACAGCAAGGCTATGTCCCAGCGGAGCAGATCAAGCCTCTACCTTTGAAACAATGAATAAATGAACACCTCAATTTTTCAAAGTGATACGCCGCTCAGATCTCCTGCTACTGTAAATCAAGCTGGTTTTATTGACACCAAAGGAGTTCTGTTGATTTACATGAGCTGAATGTCTGATCCAATGCTGGTGATCAAGATTATTTTTGCTTGATAGAGATACCTCACGGAAGAAAACTTTTCATACTATATGTCAATGGCTTTCAACTCTACAAAATCAAAAGGCTAACACTCTAGTTGAGGGGCGGGGGGGCAATGGGCTACTGCAAATGAACAACACATAACATTTTTTGCTTCAAACATCATTCTGTAGTTGTAAACATTGCTTAATGTCATAATTTTCCTGCAGATTTTGTAAACTTTTGCAAAACCACTCTCTGTAGAAATCTACTGATTTCACCGCAGACGCTGGTGTGCATTTTTTTCCAAATATACACTTTTTTTTCCTAAATGCCTTCCAGTTTTACTAATTAACTTCCTTCTCTTTTCCCTGCAGACCTGCCTGTGAGGAAAAGCACTGTTCAGCAAACAGCCTTGAGCACTACACACCCTTCTTCAGTTCAGCGGCTGAGAAAACGCTGTGACTCTTCAGCAGGTATCACCGGATCTCAGTGGGAAATCGAGTCCTCCACAGCATGCTGAGACCTGCGCCACTTGCCATCCAGCCCTTGTTGATGGCAGGGTACACAGTGCACTGTCTTTATGGGAGATCTGACAAAACTGCTGCCCTGGGTTGCCTCCAGGCAAAATCCAGTATCATTCATCCCCACTCTGCTGCTGAGAAGTGTCTGTACCTACTTCTGCTTCTCATTTACATTTGCTGTTAGGGTCACCTTATGGAGCCCAGCTCGCTGCATTTCTCACTGGAGTGAGGGATGTTTTGTATTAAAAGGTAAATTAAACTCTTCTCCAAAGGGGGATATTCTCTGGACACACCTGAGTCCCAGCTTCCCTGTGTGATCAGGACAGTGCTGCTATGCCCTGAAGTCTGCTGTTTAGGTAGCCAGCTCTGCACCATCCGCCCAGCAGTACAAGTCAGCTGGCCTCTGCGACTTGTGACCCGTGTTTTTCAGCCCCTCTCAGGTGAGCATTGCCAGCCGCGCACTTTGGCTCAGGATCTCTTTTTATGGGTACCACAAATCCTTGCAATCCTCTCCTGCATGGTGTCCCCTTCCTGCCATGCACTCATCCAGTCCCCACCGCAGACGGTTCCTGCCCTCTGGCCTGCTTGGTAGCTCTCTCTTCACACCCAGGAGACTGGCTAATACCGCTAAAGATGCCTTAGCAAAATTTCTTCCCCCTTGAGTTTTCTGTCTGCTCTCCATGCTCTGCCACTGTCACTGCTGTCACTGGTGCTGTGGCAGCTCCATTGGCCCCAGTTGTGGATCACTGAGCCAAAATCTCTGACATGAAGAAGGAGCAGCCCAGGTTGCCCAACGGTGGACGTGCCAGCCTCTCCTAGCAGCAGGTACCACCAAGAAGCCCTGGAAAAGTTCCCTCATTCATCACTCCCAGTGGGGCTCCCAGCGTGAGGAATCTGTTTCAATTTCCCTGGTCCTACTCCCCTGAATAACACAACTGATGCTAATTCACAAAGAAACACTGACCCCTAAGTCTTCCTATTTTCAATTTAAAAACATTTAAAACTATATTTATTTTACTACTGTTAAATAAATTCGTATCTCTAAGATAGTAACTAGTACTGCTGCTGGAGCATGGATTCAAGAAATTAAACTAATTCATATTCAGATGAGATGGTGTGGAGATTAAAGGTGGGAAGCAAGCCTCAGAATAGGGGTGTTAGATCATGCATTCTTAGTTACACATTTACTATATCTATAATAGCTCACTTTTCTATTTTAAACCCTACTAAGTAGAGACTATTTAAATGTACTGCTGTAGTAATAAAGAAAAGGTCAACTCAATGTCTGTCTTGGCCATTAATCAATCTTTCCCATACTTTCTAATTATCTTGATTGCCTGATTGAATGAAGCATGGGACACTGATAATCTGTATGTTCCTTGGTTATATCTGCTCTTGGCACCTTTTTTTGGAGACCAGAGAGGATAGTTTCATATGGCAACTTTTTTCAAAAAAGACCCCCAGCTTCTCCCTCTGATAACCAACTCCTTTTCTGGCTTATCACCCACCATTTTCTGTAGCAATTTTGCAGGCTGTTCCCTATAAAATTTTGAAGTGTCTTTAATCATCTCAGGCAGCAATTTTGTGTTCTTTTTTTCCTCTCCTTTTCAGTAATCTGGAATTCCCAGCATTATTTTCTCTCTCTCTCTCTGGTTATGAATTGTAGCTTTTTATTTTTAGAGGGAGCTTAATGCAATGCACAAAAACACAGGAACAAATTATAGACATGAAAAGATCAGATTTTTTATAGTGATAATTCCATTTTACTCCTGGGTGTCACATATCCATAAGGGACCCCAGAACTTCAGCAAGAGCAGCCAGATAGCTCGTTACCAAGACACCCGGAGCTGCACAGCAGGTCTCCATCCCCAGGTGACAGGGAGGTACTTGTGGACAGAGTGTGGCAGGGGACAGGCAGCAGGTCACACGCAGACTGCTTAGATCCAGCCCAGGGACCAGAAATGCACGTAACAAATGTCATACAGAAAGGAGCAATTGTGCAGCTCCCATATGAGCTCTGGGAGATGGTTTAGTCTCAGTTCTGCTGTACAGAAAGTACCAGGGAGACGCGAGACCTGCAAGGATGGAAACCTCATCTTAATTCTTCAGTACTGAATTCACTGGGAGTTTGGGATGTTTGAAGAATGCAGAATGGGATCCTTTGGAAGTATTTCTCACCCCCTTTGATTATCTCTACAGCTTGATTGAATGAGTCATGCAACCCAGTTCCTTCAGATATCCATTAATGCAAACAAAGCATATTCAACCCATCACTGGGTTTTGTGGGGTTTGTTTTTTTCCTGTTCATAAATAGCTCGAGACAAATGTTTTTGTTGTTTGAAATCTTTGGCCAGTAATTTCTGCAACTTACACAGAGCCTACAGTTTGCTCACGTAGCTCATGGTGAGCACTGTCATCCTCCAATGCTGCGTTAGTGGGCAGGCAGCCCCCACCGCCTTTCAGCAAGAGACACCGGCAACCTCTGCAAACCCCTGCAAACCTCATCCCTTGCTAGAACTAGTGTGCACTGGTGGTGTGAGACTCAGGTGCTCCAACTGCATCCCAAAAACCTGGGTCAGACTGGGGTTCTGCAGCATGATATAGAAATGGAGCTGGAATATTGCTGGCAATGGGACTCCTATTTTTCCTGATGCAAATGCTGTGTTACCACAGAGATACCTCCGACTGTTAACATCCCCGTTCTTTACATACGGACACCCTCAAAACAGGGTAATTTCTCCAGCAGCTCAGGAGCAATGGGCTGAAGCTGGGGGAACTGAAGCCCACCACACTCCCAAGTGCAGCATTGGCATCCCCAAGCCAGGCCTGAGCAAGCTGGGACCTCTCCAAAGCAGGTATCACCTTGGGTCCCGAAAGAGGTCAGCTGAGGTTGCTGGAATGCCACACCCATTTCTTCTCCACTCTTCCACACTTTAATGACAGAAACAATCCACAAGGATGTTTGAGTAGATCCTGCTGCTCAGCATATCCTGCTGGCTAACTCTTGGTGCTTCTCTGCTCTGCATATTAACCACCCACCAGATGTACGTATCTCTCCCCACTGAAGATCTAGAGAGCCTGGCAATCTGATTTTCTTTTTTTTTTTTTTTTTGTTTTGAGCACTTTGTTGGAATCAGCTTCTGATTTTATACATTGCAGAGCCACGCTGGCAGCACCTGTGGTACCTTGCTAGATCTCACCCCTGGCAAATGGTGCACACTACTAGAAATAAACAGTGCAGTCAGGTTAGCACRGGTTAAGGGACAGTACTGTCAGATGACTTTGTCTTATTTCCCAGTCTTCCAAAGACAATCCCATAGTGATAAATGAAACAGTACCTCTAATGGAGAATTACTGACCGCAAAATTACAAACTTTTCAGTAATAGTGCATTCAGGCAATATTTACATGACAAATAAGAAAAATCTCTGACAGAAGAATCTTTCATGTACTTGTCTGGTTTTATCACTCAGCTCACAGTTTTATCTTGCATTTAATCATATTGCCCTTCATCTGCCATCCAGTAGCCAAAATACTAAAATAGCCTTAATCTCTCTGTATCTCATTACAATGTGATACTATGGTTTTGCAAAACTTTCTGTTAAGTATGATGTATCTCAGCTGCATAAAATATATGCCCAAAATGCATACAGTACATGAAATAGTACTATAAATTCTAGCACCATCTTAAAAGCGAAAGCACTGGATAAAATGATGCAGAAAATACCAAGTGATGGGTAGGTAAAGTGTTATTAATAGATCATAAAGGCAAATGAAAAATATCAAATGCAATCTCATTTAATAAAGAACACAGAGAAATACACATCAGTGGGCCTGATGGTATAAGACTTACTTTGAAGATTGTATCCTTCCTTCCTGAGAGCTTGTAATAAAGGGCTCCATGACATCTGTTTAGGGCAAATACAACTGTGGAGAAATCACTTTGCTTTGTTTTTAATCTCTAAATCTGTAGCCAATATGACATAAAATATTTTCAGGCCAGCACAACACGATACAGTAAGTCAACAATATTTGTAAAGATCACTATTTACTTGATTAACTCCTCATCAGCTTTAGGCCACAGATATTCAGTACTGCATAGCACTAGGTCCTTGATTGGATGTGATTGTTGTCACACCTTGGTGTTAAATTTACTTTTCACCTGCCTGGCATTTACAAGTGGAAATCCCTTTAGGCAAATGTATGTGTGAATAACTAATTATTATTATTGCTGTTATTTTAGCCTCAGCTTGATGGAGATTTACACTCTGAAGAGTAGCAAGTGGCACTGTGGAAGTCTCTAGAATGACTGAATTTGGGCTACAATATTATACTGCAGATAGCTGGCAATTTATGAGTTACACATTCCATTTGTCTACACCAGTTTCTGTATATTTAAGATCGCTGCTTTTAAGTATCTCTAAGACCCCTGTTGTTTCAATTACTTGTCACTGTGGCCTGAGGTATCATTACTATGCTGAGGATAATAAACAACTCCTCCTATTTCTGATGCTAGAGCTGTGACTAACTTATCATGATCAAGAAGCAGCATAGGATGGAGAAGTAAGTGCCATATGGTAGGTGGTTGATCCTGAATCATATTCTGCTCTGCCAGCTTTGTTATGTGGTTTTGGGCAAACCTCTAAACCTTACCTTTTGGAAGAGCTGAGCACTATATAAGCCCACAACATATCCTGACTACACAAGATCACATAGTGGTTTTGAAATTATATATCCTCTGCAGTTTCTTTGTTGTAACAGGATTGAGGTCTGATGCTAGGAATAGCAGGAGTCTATTTAATACAGCAAATTTAGAAATGCAACATTGAAGGACTAAGCATCAGAGCCATTCCATTTGCATTACAGTGTGTGGCTGGATGTCAGTGCACGTTCTGATGGGAATAGCTTTAACACGTAGGGCTTGAGATGTTTGTCTTCTCACATGAAGTCTTAATGCTTTACTGAGTATCGGGTTTGACAACTGTCCCACGACCCTACTGTTGCCATCAAAGTCTGGATACAGCTTCATCTGGTTCTTTCTGTGAAAGTCTTATTAATGCTCTCTCTATAGCTTCTTTTTATTTTCTCACAGCCAGTGCTAACATTTGACCCACTTAACACAGAATTTGGGCCATGTAACTTCTGCTAATTTATTATAACCAGGTTCATCCTGTTGATTAAAAAAGTCCTAGTGTACAGGAACTGTGCCAGGCCTGAAGAATGCAATAGTTCAGAGTTATATCTCATCTGTATCTGTGCATCATCTAACTTAAGTCAATTTTAAGGGCAAAGAATTATGTCATCTTTTATTTGCTTACAATGCCACAGAAGTTATACATTAAGAGCTCTTTCCTTTATGGAGGAGCAGAAAAAACACTCTGTAAACTCGAAGCTCATACAGAATCCTGCTGTTACCATTCCTGCAATCGTATCTTTCAGCTAATTTGTTCCCATTAAGTGTAATGTTACAGAGAAAAACTGCTTTGCAAACATTTAATGGCTTCTATCAGTCTGAACAAATGAATCCATAAGTTCCTGCCTCTTTAAATATCTTTTTTTCCCCTGATATTCAAAAGAAGCAGTGTCTGGTTGCTTTCTCCTGCAGGTGAGACTGTGAGGTCTCAGGCATTTGAACATTGCTCCTTTTTCTGGGGTTTTGTGGACAGACCAGCTTGCAAGCTCAGACTGTGGACTGCACAGCTACATTGCAGGACTATGTTCTTTCCTTATTCTGCCTGTAATAGGCTACAAGCACAAAAACTCTGGTGGTGGGACCAGACAGAGAGCTGAGATCAATCTTAAAATGGCCAGTGTGATTTGCTAAAGGGCGCTAGTCGGAGCCCAAAATCTTTGATGCTGCCTTCCCCCATGAATTTTGCTACCCCAGACTGTTTGCTTGGAGGGGTGAACCAGTAAATGAAGTATCACAAAACAAAAGAAAAACAAACAGGAGAGTAAATGTAAGAAGAAAAGGAAGAGATGAAAGAAGAGGAATGTAAATATGTGTAGGTTCAACTTGTTGCTTTACATTCTGTAATGAGGATTGGGTAATTGAGTTAAATTAGGGAATTTAACTAGTACTAAGTTAGGACTGAATTTATAGCACAGCAACTAACCACACATAAACTGTACAAACAGTGATCGTGCATGGCCAGTGCAAAGCACAATTCCACCTGCAAAGAGCACCAGCTGCCTCGAACGCAGACAGTCGCGTGTGAAACCTGTCCATGCTGGACGTGAGATTTTTTAATTTTCTTAGGTCTAGCTGACCTAAAAGTGGATTTGCCACCCCAAAAAGCTGCAAACTCAATAAGAAGAAGGTTCAAAACACAGCTCTAGTGCCCCTCTATCTGTGTCTGGGCATGGCCAAGGTTTGATCATATTGCCTGTACCCCGTCTTTCACCAGCAACTCCAAAAGAAACTGCTTTGTCCCATCATACTGCTGGTTCGGGCTTGTAGACATTCCAAAGTGTGCTGGGAAGTCACACACCCATGAAGGATTCCTTCTGAAGCTGCCTTTATACCTGCTCCACCCATGGACATCACTGTTGCAGTAACTGTTCTAGCCCAAATGTCTTTGTGCTGTGTTCCAGTGACAACGTCACCTGCAAGGTGGGTGCCAAATCCTGCACATGGCCAGGCACAACTGTAATGGCACAGAGTAGGGGACAGGTGCTGGAGACACGTCTTGAGAGACAGAGCTGATTCCAACCATGTCACCCTCCAGGGCAGCTGTCCTCCACAAATCTGGCCCTGGAGGGAGTATCAACCAGCAGAGCTGAGTGTTGAACAACTCCAGGGTCCTTATTTTGGAAGGAAATTCTGCTGTACAAGATGGGAAGAGTCCACAGAGAACTCATACAGGTCCCCATGGCTGGACTGTGAGCAGACCAAGGCTGCCGAGCTCTCCAGGAACAGTAGCTGCTGGTAACTGGGTCTCTCACAGAGATAAAAAGATTGATGGCATCTTGCCTATCCATTACTGGAATCGTTAGTCTCCAATTTGGGAAAGACAAGAAATATTGTTGAAAAATAAACAGAGAGACAAAGGGGTTGTTTACGATCTCCACATTAAAGATGTGTGATGGGATGCAGAGTTACATACTCCAGTGCTGGGGGTGTTGTGCAGTGATTTGCTCCAGTGCACAGTGTTTCTACAAGGCTTGTATTTTATACCCCACCTAAACGGTAGAACAAAAGGGAATGAAACCCTCAAATTACTAATGACCTTTTTTTTTTTTACCATACAGGTGAGTAATGGGACAACTGCATACAGTCAGCACTTTAAGTTTGTGTCCTTACCACAAGATTGTAATTCCTCTCACATTTACTTTTCCCCTCCCTGCTTGAAAATCCTATTGTATGAGCCACTGTAGAATGGCAGATGTAAGCATCAAGCTTGTTTTCCCCACGTACAGGAAATTAACTCCTCCCTCGATAAAGACAGACCGGTTTTTTTATTTGGTACCTCACCCAGATGTAATCTTGAGATGTTACAGACAGATCAGCATTACAGATGGTTACAGACATTTTACAGAATACAAAATTAAGAATTCACGTCTTTTATAATGAAAATTGTCACTGTTTTTATATTGCTCTATCTGCAAAGCCATGAAGAACCTCAGACTTCAAGGGGAGTAAAAATCATCACTCATATATTTTCTAAAATATCATTTATTTCCCCAAAATAACCTTTGTATATGCATAATCTTCTAATTGTAGATGATTTGGTGTTAATTATACATAATACCTTGCCACCTGTCAAGACTTCCCCAAAATCTAATTCCTCGAACTAATATTTCTTGATCTTTAACTATGTAAAATACTGACTTCTAGACCCAACAAAGAGTGAAATAACAGACCTTAAAACTGCCAGTGGAACAACACTGTCATTTCAGGCCTGTCAGGGACTGAAGGAAGAACTGTTCTGCATTTTGGGAAAAGAAAGGACCATTTCTCTAGCAACTCAGTGAGTTTTTAGCAACAATTGTTTAAAGAACCTCATTAGCATAAGAAAAAGACTCTTGGTAGAAATGAATTAGCAGTCACAGTGCAGGTGAAGCAGGCAGATAATATATGCAAGGTAAATGGAATTTATTGTGAATATGGTCTATCACATGGCTGCCATCTCCACCTGCTTTTTTTTCTGACATACACTCCCGTGTCACAGGAAAACAGCCCCGCTTAAATTTCCCACTCCATGTGGGAACAGAGCCTGTACCTGGAGACCGTGTCATCTCCTGTGTCCCTTTGGGCACCTTTGGTCCAGAGCTCCCAGGGATGCTCACCATCACCAGCTGGCCCACCCCATGCCAGCCAGCAGTGGATTGTAACAATCTCATTACCAACACCTCTGGCACCTGAGTCAGGGAGAGAAGCCACTGAGGCACAGGTACATGTGCCTCAGACTGCAGGGAAATATGAAGAAGGATCCAGTTGTCCTCCACTCAGTGCTTAAAACCCCCAGGTCTACAGATCTCAGGTAAGATCCTGCTTGAGAGTGGAGCAGTGACCAGGAACGGAGTCTTACAGGGACAGTCCTGCAAAGTTTTTAGGTTGGTATCACTGGGTTATTTGTGTGCACAGAAACGTCTCTGGTAAGGAGTGGTTCAGAGGATGGGGTTCTCAGCTGGTAAACAGGGGCCACATCTTCCTGAGACCAAGGGGTCACACTCACCTCTCCTTTCCTTGTGGATCCCAAATACAGGGTATTACCATCACCGTCGTCGTCATTGTCGTCATCAACATCATCATTACTTTGTATGGAAACACTGCTGCTCTTTTAAAACCATGGTTAGCAGTGGTTGTTTGGAGAAAGAATAGAAAAAAAATTAAATGAGCCCTTCCCAGGTAGATCCTCCCAGCTCCTAGCCACCAACAACTTAGTGACTTCTTGGCATGGGCATTGTACCCATAACTCACATGTAATAGTCAGCAATGGCTCTATCCTCTACACATTTCTCTGATGTCTTTTGGATGCATTATACTTTGGACCTCCTCAACATTCCATGGTGGTGAGTTCATGCATGTGGCGTGTAAAATAAGCTTGTTTTAAACTTGCTTGAGTGAATGTCCCCCAGCTTTTACAGTGGAAGGAATAGTGAATCATCATTCTTTATTCACCTTTTCCACACCACTCATGGTTTTATAACCCCTTGTTACAACCCCTTTCAGTTATCCCTTCTCCAAACTGAGGAGTCCACATTTATTTGGAGTCTTTTCATATGGAGGTTTATAGAAATCTAGCTGGGTCCTGCCTAATTCACCTCACACTTCGCAAGATGAAAAAAATGTGGATATTATACTGTATAATCTGAGAAATAATATTTGATCATGTAATTAGACTGTATCATAGGCAAATGCACTAGGGAACAGAGTTAATGTTGCATGTACAACCTTAATTTTATTTCCTGACTTTTAAATGCCGAATTAGGCAACTTTAACATTTTCTTAATGCAATTTTTATATGGAATATTATATAGCCTATTACATATGCATGCATATTGAAATATGGAATACATTAGGCTGTAGCACCCAGATTGTGGCACACATATCTGAGTACAAGATGTCAGCACAAAGTTACACAGGTCATTTYAGAGTGGTGCTTTCAATGCTTTTGGGTGTCACTGCCCTGTTGTTTATTCTCAACATACTATAAGTCTTACAGAGCAGTGTTACAGAGAATTAGCTTGAGAACATTTTTTTGAAATTGAATTGATGCTGCTTTTTACAACCTCCTCCTTACAATGCTAGCCTTATTCAAATATTTAGGCTTCAGTAACTTAAGAGAAAAAGAGAAAAAGTATGTCCTCAGAAGCTTTAAAAATTATGAAAATGTAAAAGAATACTATAAAAACATAAAATAATATTCCAAATATAATGATACCATGGCTTTCCTTCCTGATCTCTGCAGACCTCCCTGGATATGAAGACAGCACAATCGAAAGCTAAGAATCCCCCTTTTCAAGTGGTAAGTGTAAGAAGTCCTTTTCTAGCTACAAAGGGCTATAAGATGATTGACTTCAAGGCTGACTTGTAAAGGATTAGACACTGTCCTTTCTGCATCTTGTTCCGCACTGTAATGTCAGGGTATCTCTGAAGCTACATGGCGATTTTAGGGGTTAGAAGAAATCCTTTGCAGAGACATATTGCTGAACAAACTGCAGGGAAGACACTTGGATGAACCAGAATATCGGATTGATTGATGTAGCTAATCTAAATAATTCAATATTCAGTCTTCAAATGAAAAATAAAACACATCATACATGTGTTGTCATGAATGTGTGACACAAAAGGGTGCTGTCGGACATGGGGTTTTATTTCCCTGGTCAAAGACATCTAATACGTGTCAGGATTACAAAAGGTTAATATCATATGACAGGAGCAAGAAATCCACTGTCTTCAGAGGTTACTCTTGAAGAATGTCACCATGGACTGGATGGAATACACCACTAATAAATCACAGCAATGTTCTTCCAATAGACTAAGTGATTTTTGAAAAGGGCAAAAAAAATCAAATAACATATTCAGCTAACAGAATTTGATCAGCCGATCATCTAGTGAATATTAAAAGAGCTGATCTGATGAATAAATTATTCAGTGGAAGCAGGCAAAATTAACAAATTATGTATTTGCTGAACAACAGTTAAACTGTTCAGCATATATATAATTAAATATTTATTCATACATATTTATAAATAGTTCTTACACATTTTTTTGTTTCATCCAGGTGAACAAAAAGTCCCAGCTCTTTTTTTCTTTCTTCTGAGGAAAGTGGAAATAGCCTGTCTTCAGAAAGCTTGATCTCAGGTCAGCATCTCAGTGAAGCCAGCTTCATTTGCATTTTTAATCAGATGCCTATGTAAGTGAACATGTAAAATCTTAACTGTGCAAGTGTCAGATTTTAATATTTAGTTTTCCAGTTTTCTGGATGTGTGTGTGTCTGCAAGACAGTGTAAAGAAAGAAAGGCTATGTCTGTGCTCATGCTTTGGCCAGATGTATTTAGGCAATGTATTTTCTTTCCAACCTGGACAGCTATCTTCCCTGGGTTTTCCAGGAGCCACAGTCTCTTGCTTTCATACATATATATGGTCTGAAAACAACAATCAGGGAAGCTAACACCCTTTCTTTGGAAAGCATGGTTTCCTCCATCATTAATAGAGCTGATCAGAAAGGATTTTTATACCAGCAAAAGAAAATTACAATAACCGTAGTGTTAAAAAATGAAAGGGGTTGGAGAATTACAGAGACAAAAAACCCCAAAAAACCCAAAACAAAACAAAAAAAACCCACAACCCTTTTTTTCTTAACAAGCTAAATCCTACATAAGTGCAATGGATGTTTGTGGAGGGAGAGCAAGAAATACTGTCTTCCTTGAATAGCCACTCTCCTACCAGCTGGGAAGATTTTCATAAATTTTTAAATGTTAGTCCAGATTAAAATAATGAAAATGACCTTACTCTAAGTAAGGGTGGCAGAATCAGCACCAAAACCAGTAGATATTTCCAAGGATGGTAGATGATATAAGATTTCCTCAATTATAAATTAAGAGATTCAGGACAGAGCATTAGCTAAAGTTAACTCTCACCTCTCTGTTGATATTCATGGGCAAGTCTCTCTCCTGTTTTAAGATGTAAACCCATTGTCACATAGCAAAGAAACAAGAATATAATAACAAGGATGCTGAATAATGGCCAGGACATAAAGAGATTCTCATGATACAGTAATCACAAAAGTAAAGCTGATAGATGCTCGGGGTATTATCGTATTATTATCTGAGACAACCACACACATCTCATCATTATTTTTTTCAGATCCTTTGCATATAAACAAGTAAAAGCATACATTTTTATAGAATGTCACTTATTTGAAGTGCTGTTCTGAGATCGCCTCTGGATGTCTTTTGGGTGCAACTCATCTGTGTGTGGAGGGCCAGAGGTGGGTGGTGCACCAGGTGAATTTCAGCCTTTGCAAACACATCTGTACATTTATCATTGAGCAAACACGGTTTCACCTATTTATTTTTTTTCTAAGCAGATGCAGCTTGTGATGGACACGTTCCCAGGCACAAAGACTTGCAGGGTGGTGGAATTTCTTCTCACTTGAAATCACAGCAGTCTCCTGGCCCTGCTCCCACACAATTCTGCCTTTACCTACTGTTGTCTTTTTGGGTTTTTTCCATTTCTTTTAATGTGGCATTCAGTTCAGTTTGTGTTCCAACGATTTTAGCACCTCTCCTGACTGACTCATTTTGTGCTGCACCACCCAGTGTGCAACCGAGGGCTCAGGAGATTCCAGGTTTTGCCCATTGCTTTCCTCCTTTCTGGACTGTAAGTAATGATTTTGCCCCCAAGGACAGTTTTTGGGGTCTCCCACAGGATTACCAGTGTTATTTCTACAAGATTATTAATGTAGAGGAAGTCCTTGAACTCTGCATTCAAGAATGAGCTGTTAAGTTGTCATGATTTAATGTAAGGTTTAGGGGCCGCTTGAGAATGGAAGAGTGATGAAGGCAAACACAGGGAAGATTTTACACCCTTCAATTCCTAATAGGCCCTCTTTAAAGCTAGGAAAGGCATCCAATCTGGAGTGAAGCCTATCTTCAGCAAAGAATCAGGTGTCATTCCCATGCTTCCAGCCCCAGTGCTATCTCCAGGCATCTGTCAGGCCTGTGTTTTTCATCAAATTAAGCTTAGTTGAGACTCTGCTTGGTAGACACCGCATGGCTGATCATGTCTATCCTGTTGTGTTTGAACCGCAGTCAGGTTCCCCAGATGAGTTAAACTCCCCCTGGATGAGTTTAAGGAAGATTCTGCTTCCAGCTGTTTTCCGCTGTCCGTCCCATCTGTGTTTTAACTGCAACTGATACGCACAGCTTGCTTGACAAGATTTGACAGTAATTCTGAACAGCCGCCAAGCTGTATAGGTGCTGGGCCCGAGCGTAACACTTCAATGCAAAATATTAATAACTTCTCTACTTCGGGAAACCAATGTTTTCTACTCTAATTGAGTTCTAGCTCAATGTGACTTCTCCTGCCCTGTAAGGACCACCTCTTTGCAAGCCTGGATAACCAACATTGGAAAGTATATGAAGGGCAAGAAATAGCAGAAGTGGTGAGAAGCGCACAGGTTTGGCAAAGCAGCTGGATCCCAACCTGTGGAGCATCAGCCCTCCCTTTCAGCATGCAGCCAGCAGACCTTTTGAGGTGCTGCTCTCAAAATGCTAAGTGCCGCAAGATGAGGTCTAAACGTTGTGAAGAGCAATTAAACGTTATAGAGCAACTCTACGTTACGTGGTGCTGGCCAAGACAAGAGCACCAAGCTTGGACAAGGGCTAGGGCAAGAGCTGATGTTCCAGGGAGGTGAAGCTATTCCAAATCACTCCAATACAGACAGTGAAGCTTTTTTAGGGCAGACAAAAGTTTGGAATATATTATGTCACCTGTTTTATCCATGACATATTTCTAAAAAATTCTCAGCAACAAGTACCCTATACTATTTGTCCCTTCTGAAAACTGCTTTATGTAAGCTATCTTTAATTAAAACAAGCTTTTCCATGTGTCCACAATTGATTTCTTAAAATATTAATAATTTTCCCTACATTGGATATCAAAGCCATTACTTTTTCCTGTGTGTCCTTTAACTATAGTTAAATAATTCATTTATCCATTTTCCAGCCCTCAGGGAGACCAGTTCTTTTTTTTTTTAAGACAATGTGATCCCGTTTAAAACATAGGATATTTCCTCCTCCCAAAGTTATAGGATATTTCCTTTCTTGCCAGTGTTTACTCAGCACAAGAATCCAGTTAGCTACCATTTTATTAAGACACAAGTGTAGCATGGAAATATGTGTCTGCCTGTGTATAAATGCCCCTTCCACTGCTCATCAATCTTGCACTAATTAGAAAGACAAAAATATTTTAAAACCAATTAATGTCACTGAGAAACATTCCAGTAATTCTCAAAATACAATGTAACCGTGATAGATACATTTCAATTATTCCAAAGCATTTTCACAGAGCACTAAGCATAAGGGAAAAGCAGGGACTAAAAGCCGCATCGCTTGGCTGATGGATCTCTGACATAGGATGTGGATTAAGGTTTAAGTGAGACCAGCAGTTCATGTTCTCCCTCAAAAAGCTCCTGAGTCACCTGATTAAAGTGCAACCTTGACAAATATGCACAGCGTTGTCTCTCACAGTTGGAATCACCAAAGAGGCTAAAAACAGCACCATGCACTGCATAATCTCTAACCTCAGGGGACAACAAAAACAGAGAATTGCTGTGTCAATCTCATTTCCTTGTTAGGCTCATTATCATAAATGCAGGCCTTTGGTTTTGAATGCCACACTTCAATAACATTTACCTATCAACAGCTGCTGAAATATTGAATTCCACAGTCATCTTTTCCTTTTGATGCTCTCCCTTTTGTTTCTTTATCCATAAACATGAGCAACTGAGCTAAGCTTAAATTAACTAGCTGGGGTTAAATGTTTAGGGCAGCAAATTATGGCTAGCCTGCTTGCAGAGTGGTTTAGATTACAGGGGAGAGTTGCCAATCTTAGCTCTCATCATGCACTCCAAATGTGCAGAGCGATATTGGCAGTTCATGGCCAAATCCTGCATGCTTTAGTTATCACAGGAACACTGCTCCCATGAATAAGTGGAGCAAGATTTAGCCCCTGCTCGGAAGATAGAGATGAATCACACTTTTATTCTTTGAGTACCTTACGGTACCTTCCACACTGGCATGTTCAGTGATTGATAGCCTGTGTCTAGATTGGGTATTTTTCTATATACTGACAAATATTCTCTTCKCAGTGATTTCTAGGAGCAGAGGAGTATACACTGCAGCAATGTTGGGTTTCTTATTTTTCGTTGTGCCCTTTGTCTTTGTTTTGATTAGGTTTTTTTTCCAAGGGTCAGTTACTTCCCATCCTTTTTCCACTCAAAGTGCTCTGAAATAATCCTGTTACAGATCTCCAGCCCTTAGCGTCTGTAAAACAAGTGGAAACTTGCATCAGTAAACACGTAGGGAAAGACGCAGCCTTCGCTTCAGGGTCAAATCCCAAGTGGTGGCACAGTCTAAGGGAAATGAAGGTGTTTGGCTTTCTTGAAATGAGCTGCTGGTATCAGCTAAGGCTTTTTTTTTTAACTTGATCAAGGCAAGGGCTATGTGTTAACTGTTTTAAACCAGTGTGCAACCACAATGGGACTGTGATTCAGAGATAAATGTTTGGTTAATAATAATTTAATGCCTACATGTTGTTACTCATGAGACCACTCGGGTGCTGTAGGATGTGCCGCAGGGAGTGGCCGTGGGAGGGGGCAGCCCACAACCGCTCGCAGCAGGTACAGCGACATCTCCCCATACTTTGAGACCATCCAGCCTGCCTCTTTGCCAGTCTGCTGCTGGCTCCTCAACTGCCAAGTCACGTCAGTCCACCCGCAAGAACGATTGCATACCTGTACAGAGCTTATGAGTAAAATGGTGTTCCCCTAAATGGGGGCATCCTGCAAGCCCAAAGGTGTGACCACTGGGATTAAACACTTTTGCTCCACAGGACTGAGCTGCAGGAGCCCCTCAAGTTAGGCACAACACACAGCCTTTGGGCCACCGCACCAGTGTCCCTTGTCTGAAGCTCAGGGAAAGACTCATCGAAGGCAAGTGGGGGGGGAAAAAGACCCAGCACATTTTTTTAGGTCTACATACCCAGAAGAATCATGGAGAGCAGAGCGGAGCAAAAGCCAAGACTTCCTGAAGGCAACTGAAGGGCATTTTGGTAGTCCAATGATGGGCACCGTCAAAAAGCTCAGCAGAAAGAAATTCAGTGCATAAAATATGTATKTCATGTTCCTCCTGGCTGAGGTCCCTGCCTCATTTCAGTGGCTTTGGACCCTGTTAACCCCAGATCTGCTTCTCTCTTCATGTCCATAGAGACCCAGCACCTGCCTGATGAGCTGCCCGGGCCCCAGATAAAGGAGGCAGCTTGGAGGATGTGACATGCCAACCCCGGTTTTCTCTGTTTGTACAAGGCTCGTGGTAGGCAAGGATTGTTTCCTCCACCGAGAGCAGAGGGGTAGGCATCAACACCAAAGAATAGTGAGCTCCTAGGAATGTAGTTGACACCTGAGCAGGTAAATGTTGGCTGTTTATTTGAATCTAACTATTAAAAGCCTAACATTAACTTTATACAATTTTATTACCATACTGACCTCAGACAGCTGCTGGCCACAGCTGTGGCAGAGGCCAGTCAGATGAGACACGGTGGAGGACACATTCCATTTCTGAGTGGAAGCAGAGTTTCCCTCACACTTATTTTCATTCTCTCTTTTGCATTACAATACAGTATTTTTTTAAAGCAATCGAAGAGTCAGTCGGAAAACAAAAAGACTTATGATTGATTTTGCTTAACTAAAATAGTGATTTCTATTACACTAGCCTTTACTTAGAGGCTTTTGGCTGCTACAAGGAATCGATTTATTCTACTTGTCAAAAAAATCAAAATCGGAAACAGCCCAGCTCCTTCTATGCCCTGCATGAAAGAAACTCCTGGCTTGTAGAAGTTAGCTCGACTTTTCTGCAGGAGAACGGCCGAAGACCGCGGGAGTTAATTATATCAGTAGAGAAGGCTCGCTTTTCATTTCCAGCGAGCCTGACTCCGACTAAATAAATAAAGCTGAAATGGGAGAGCGATGACCACAATAAGTAGCCGAAACGCCACGTGATGACAGAGGAATGATTTCCCACCACCACCGCTTRAATATAACTAAGGTGTTTTGTAATTTTACTTCCAAAAGCCAGAGGGCTTATTGTAATCCTGATAAATTATAGCAGCAGAAGCAGGAGAGAAGTGGGACAGAAGAAGGGAAATGTTAATGCAAAATATAAAATTGCCTCGCAGGAAAGAATGGGGAGAGTGAGCGAGCGGTTTGTTATCGTTTATTTTTCTTCAACATATCATTCAGTTTCAGCTGTCTCCCATCTCACCCAGATCTCCACCATTTCTCAGAAACGTCTCTCGATGGCATCTCATTCTCTTCCTGTCTTTCACCAGCGATTCATTATTTCTTAACCGTCCCTGAAAGGGTCTGGGCAGGAGGCGGCGGGGAGAAGGAGGCGGCGGGGAGAGGGAGGCGGCGGGGAGGGGGACGAGGCTTCGCCCCACGTGTCCGCCTCATTGAAGCAGTTTGCAAAAAGCGGGCGGGGAGGGGGGAGCGGGGGGGACACGACGTTGCAAATAATGTTAAATGTGATTAATCTCCCGGATTCCTGGAAATCTGACATGCATGAGTTACAGCGAAACCTCTTTTATTTCGCCATGAAATGCTTTTGCATAATGAGAAAGAAAATGTCCTCTGTGCCCTAATCAACTCTGACAGGTCCTGGACTCCCAAATACTTTTATTTATGGCATTATTTATTTCATCCCTAATAACCGGGGAGGCGGGCCCGCGGCTCGCTCCGTGCGGGGAGGGGGAGGGAGGGGAAGGGGCCGGGCGGCCGGCGGGGCCCCCGCGGCGGGGCTCCGCGCCCGGCGGAGGGGCCACAAAGTTTTCGCCGCGGCTCCGCGCCCCGCGCAGCGCGGGGCGCGTCGGTACCCCGCGGTCCCGGCGGGCCGCGCCGAGCCGGGCGGAGGTTGTGGAGGGGCTCCGCGGCCGCTCGTCCCCCGCGGCGGCGCCCGGCGGCTCACCTGCCCCCGCGGAGGGGGGCCGGGGGCGGTGGCGGCCCCGCCAGGGCCCGCCTCCCCGCCCCGCTGCCATTAGCAGAGATTACCCTAAACACTTGCCGGTCGCCGCCCGTCTCCCTCCAGGCATTGGCGCGGCCGCCTGTCAATCAGGCCGGCGCCCCGCCGCGCCGGGGCTCCGCCGTGCCACAGAGACGAGCCGCGGCGGCGGCAGACACAGCCCCGGAGCGGGGCCGCGCCGCGCCGGGCCGGGGGAGGCGGCGGAGGATGGAGGAGGAGATGCAGCCGGCGGAGGAGGGGCCCAGCACCCCCAAAATCTACAAGCAGCGGGGCCCCTACAGCGTCCTGAAGACCTTCCCCGGGAAGCGGGCGGCGCTGGCCAAGCGCTACGAGAGACCCACCATGGTGGAGGTGCCCCGCGGGCGCGGAGCGGGGCAGCCCTTCCCGCACGCCGCCGCTGAGCTGCTGCCCTACGCGCCGCACGGCCCCTTCCCCAACGGGCCCGCCCGCCCCGCCGCCGCCCCCGGCGCTGCCCAGGGCCACCCCCGCCCGCCGCCGCCGCCGGCCCCGAGCTCCTCGGGCCGCTACGGCCCCTGCCCGGCGGCGGCGGGGGGCGGCGGCGCAGAGCTGAGTGCAGGTACCCGCAACTCCTCTCCTGCGCCGCGCAACTTCGCGGGGCACTTTGCAGCAGGCGGGAGCGGGATGGGGTCTGCGGGCTGCCCCCCGCACCCACACACCCCCCCCTCTCCCGGGGGGCTGGCGGCGGGCTCGGCTCCCCGCGGAGTTCCCTCCGTCGGGGCTGGCGGCGCCGGGCGCCTCGGGGCTGGGCGCGGGGGGGGGGACGGGGCGAACGGCTGGGGCCGCCCGTCGGTCGGGAAGCGCTAAAGTTCCCGGGGGCGGGCGGGGCCGCCGTCGGGGCCGGGGCCGCTGCCCGGCCGGCATCACCCCCGGGGCGGCGGGGGTTGGGGGGGGGATCGCGACCGCCGCCGTCGGGGCTGTGGCGACAGCCGCTCGCGACTTGGCGGGGCAAGCGCCCGCCGGGCGGTTCGCAGCTGCGGGAGCGCCGCCGTCTGCGGGGCGGGGGGGGAGCCCCGGGCCGGCCGCTCCGGCGCGGTCGCGGCCAGGGAGGGCGGCGGGCTGGGGCTGGCTGCCGGAGGGAGCTGCTGGTAATGGAGAGGCTGCTGCTGAAGAGATGGTGATTTTAACAGAAGGAAAACAGATCGGCTGCTTGCCTGCACCGTTTTCGTAAGATGCAGCGAGGAACAGGAGATCAGATTATTTTATTATTTTCTTTCTTTAAAGGTGTAAGATACCGAGATGCTGAACGCCTGTCTTTCTTCTAGTGATGGCTTGGAGTTAAAAACCACGTAGATCTTGATATGCAACCTAAATTTGGCATCAGGAAATGGGAAATTGCATCTTTAAGCAGAGTACAATCAAAAATGAATTACAATAAATCCTATATAATTGCATAGGTCATTCTCTTTAATGAGATTTTATTAACCTGACTGTCAAGCTTTTGAGTCAGGCAGATATTTTATCTTCTTCAACTGATAAAAGTGTCAGCTATAAACCACCATATAAATATTCATAAATCTACACATCTGTGGCAGCCTATCAGCATCATTCTTTTGGACATTAAAAGCATTCTAATTACTTTCTGTCTAGCAGAGCTGAAATGCTGCCTGTTATAGTATGTGCTTGGCAGGCATGATTGCTTTTGTTTGCCATCACAAATAGCAGCATCCTATTTTATATACTGATGGTCCAGAATATATTCAGGGTTTGACTGAACAGGATGAATATTATGAAGCACCATCTGGTTTTGATAACATCGGGTATATTAACTCATCTGTTAATTTTTGACACATCATTGATTTATTTATTTAGAAAAATTGGATCCTGTTTTGGTATGTTGCTGTTTGCCTTTGTAACAAATGTGATGACATTTCCTTACTAAACAGGGAGATATGCTAGTTAATAGGATATATGACTATGTTTTAATGCCTGTTTTTGCTCAGAAGCAGTCACGTACTGGATGAATTTATCATGTCTTGTTACAAATAATTCAAGTACTTTACCAAAAAAGTTTAATACTTGAATAGGTTAGCCTGAAAATTCACGGCTCTGACGTGTAGTCCCGTGATCCGTGGCATAAGGTGATGTTTTGTTTTTTCTTGAAATTGCTCTTACTTTAAATGCCCAACTGGTGGTATTTCAGGGTTGGGGTTTTTTTGTGGCCCACAAGCAAAACACTGCTGATAAATGTGACACCTGCATTTCTTTACAGAAGCAGATTAYGCCATGGAAAATACTCAGCTGTCTGGTATATGATGTACGAGGCCATATTCAGAGCAAAGCCCTCTGGGCTTTGATGAGCAGAAGTTTGGACTTCCTCCTGCATCTGTAGACTGTGCTAACCAGGAGTTAGAGCAGACTTGAAAGTTTGTCATTGATTTCAGTCCTGTGCTAAAAAAGATGGTTAAGGAACTGCCATTTGTGCACTGAAGTTCTGTGAAGTCCCTGTCCTGTCACCCGCACATCCAGGCTTTACTTTTACTTTAGGTTCCTATATGGGCCCTAACATACCCTTCTCTCAGCTAAGACTTCTAAGTACCAAGCAAAACAGAACAGGAGAAAACAAACTAAAAACTTTCTACGGTGTTCCAAAGTGGGATTTTGTACAAGTTGTTACCAGAGGCTGATAAAGCAAGGGGCAAGGTGTAGACCTCCTGGGTATTGTAACCCCTGAGGTACGGGTGCTTTCCTGAGCTATGCACCTATCCTTCCTGCTCGGTGATGGAGAAACACCAGGTGCCTTGTGTTGGTGGAGCCGTAGCACTGGTAAGCTGAGCAGGGAGCTGTTGAGGGTGAACYAGTTGGGACCTCAAGGCTGTATGTATGTGGAGTACTTCTATTCTGTCATCCAGAGCCCTGAAATCCTCTTAACAAGTGTGGGAGCCAATTTAATAGCTCAGGCTGCCGCTGGGGAAGCAGAGCTGGGGTTTTGCCCCTGGGGAGTGGGAGTGTTTGCATGTGCTGCGTGCACGGTCGCTCTGCGGTTTGCCCAGTGCCCGAAGGGTCTCTGCCCACCCAGCTCCTGGGTTCCCCACAGCAGCAAGGGGCATGGGCTGGGCCCTTTCCAGAACACCTCTTAGCCAGAGGTTTATCTCCCAAGTGGTGGGTGTCATAGTGGGGAAGGMTCCTTCCCTTAGCAGGTATCCAGCTGCAGGTCCGCTGGGTTGTTCTCCACAAGGCAGACAGTCACCATCCATGACTTGCAGTTTTCCCACTTAGCTTAGCCATAGCCCTGGGCGGCTGCTTACTTGAATGAAGGGGTGAAGGGCTCTACATCACAGTTTTGTAGTGACACACATTTCATAAGTTCAGTTTCAGAGAGTCCCCTCTTTTTGCTGATACCTCTTCATTTGTGCAGGCAACAGTGAGCAAGCTGGCTAGTAAAACACCATTCCTGGGATGTCTAACTGCGCTAGCAACTTAAACACTTAGTGCAGTTGATTCTTAATCTTCAGGCATGACATTTCTGGCCCCTTGGGATTCAGAGCACCAAGTTTGCTTTTGAGAGTGGGCACCTCAAACACAGCCACACTTAAGGACGCTTCCATGTGTTTGAAGCTTTTCCTAATGGTTGGAGCTCTTGCCAAGAATGAATGGTTTATTCCTCAGTCCCTCTCGAAGAGACCACCCTGACCTCCAACTCCAGAAGCATTGCAGGAAGAGGAGTTATGGGAAGAAGCAGGTCTTCTCCACCCTGTGCCACAGGGAGGAAAGATCTATCTCAAGATCCCATCTTGTGGGGAAAGATCCTGCATGAGAAATGTCATCTTACACTAAATGTGGAGTTGCACTGCAGCATGAGCCTTCTCTCTCTAGCGAATAGTGGTTACTCTGACCACTGCTGCCGCCGAGTAAGTCACACAAATGGATGCATTCAAAGAACCAGCAGATACCCATTTTCTCCTGTAAAATATTAATTCTGTATTAGTCTATTCAGATTATTTTCCTGGTATGAAAACAATGTGTATCTTTGATAGCATGTACATTAAACAGTATTGTAGTCCACCAAAGAAACTCCTTTTCCTTAGGAAATCATGATGTAGACCTTACAGTGTGCCTTAAAATTTAAGATGGGCTTTCCTGGAAAGCAGAGAAAGAAGAGCAGAGCTATCTTAGAGGTGTTATTCCAGTACCAACAACCTGGCATGTTTAACATGACCAGTTAATCAAGCTCTGTCACGTCTGGACAGAAAAAAGTTTAAGTGAACAGAGAAGGTGAAGATCATAATTTTGGCCTTAACCGAGAAGTTGGGAACCCTCATCTGGAAGTAGATCTATCAGATCAGTACTAAAATGGCCAAACACTTGTAGTCTTCATCCACTGGACTATCTCGGTGATCTTCATGCAAAATGCCCAAGAAAGCATCGCTTAGTCATGGGAGGTGTCAAATGCTCTCAATTTTGTGACTCAAGCATAGATAGTCACAGCAGTGTTCATATCTAAAAACATAATGACGAAGTCTGTATGCGTGGATGAAGCCATTTGGAGGGTACAGAGCCGCTGCCCCAGGATCTAAACTAATATGATAATAATCCCACAAATCAAGAAATTCAAATCATCAAGTGAGAGGACTGAAACACTGCGAGGTGAAGAGTGAGATGACTGAAATTGCTAAGGAACCAGGGTTCGAATTGACTTTCGAACCTTGCTGAAAATTAAATACCAATGAATACATTCCCTGTAGGGGAGAATGTATGGTATTCAGACCCGCTCAACAGTTATAAAGATGACCTTTTAAACCAGCTGCCCAAGATTACAAAGGGAACTCTGGAAGAGCCACGACCTGAATCCAGCGCCATTGAGACCCAAAAGCTGTCTGGTCTAGGTATTGCAAAGATCCTTAGATGTAGGAAAAGCTGATGTTATACCTGCCAGTCTTTCCAGACATCTTTTTTGATGCGTCAGTGTAAGTTGTCAGGTTGAGTTTCAGAAGTTTGCTCTTACTAAAACCSTGTTTTTAGTCTGGCAGTTGGGTAGCTAAGAAGCCCCATAGTTCAGCAGCAGTGAGAAAAAGATGTAAAAATGAATACTATATCCAGGAGTTGATACCCGATTTGCCGTATGATATTATCTTCTGGTTGCTTGCACTCTCAAATAATCTAGTTTGGAATACTTACACTTTTAGCAATTTAACCCTGCTCTTTTAGCACTTTATGGGCCTGATCTGGCAAGTCTGCCTTCAGGCAAAGTCTAGTTAAAGTCGATACAAGTTCTGTAAGACTAAAGACTGCGGGGTCTGAGACATTAGAATTACATGGTTGGTGAGCATCATGATAAGGAAAAGGAATATCACAATAAGACTTTAATAAACTGTTTACACTGGTTTAGTCCGGTAGAGTCATTTCAATAGAATCCTCCTTTCCTAGAAAATACATACATTACATTAAATCAATTAAGAACCATAGATCAGTGATTATTCAGTAGTAATCACATGAAAACAACTCTTTGTCATTTCTTAGTGATTAGACATTGCACAGTGCTTGCATTTCTAATTACAGTCAGTCTGTAAAAGCTGAAATCCCAGTTTCTACGATATATGCTAAATGGGCAGCATTTGTTTTTATTTTTTTCTCCATCACAAGAAGTAACTGCAGTTGTAATTTTCATTTAGGATTGTTCAGGCTGTGGGTGCGTGTGCCATTACTGGTGTAGAAGTCGCTTCAAAGTGGTGCCCACTTCAGCACAGAGCCAGATGTTTCCAGAATGTGTGCTGAGAGCATCCCTCACTATTGCTGCCCAGCGGTACCCACAAAAAAAAGCATTTGCGAATCTTTCTGCTAGCATTTCAAAATAGCCCTGCCTTGTCATGACTTTCACATCTTTGAGTATGGGTTAAAGTTAAGAAAAAAACAGTAGTTGCTGTTATTGTGTCTTTGTAGTAGATCTGATACTGAACTGAAAGTTAAATCAATACTGTCATTTCTGTATAAAATTTCAGTTACATTTTAAGCCATTATCGTAGTGAATGTGCCTAATGCATTCAATTTTAGAACAAAACTAATCATTTTTATCTTTACTGATGTTAGTGTGTATTACAGCATTCTTCAGAACTGGTATTTGAAATGTCAGGTTACTTTTTGCCATATTTTAGGAGAAACCATAATATTAGAGTAACATATCTTATACTAATCTAAACCCTTTTCAGTTGTTTCATTCATATTTTGTCCCCTTGCAACAAGGATACGCAAAGAATGAGTAACTGTTTTGTCAACAGGGACCATAATGATTAAAACACAAACAGTAAATATGACTTCAGGTCTGGAATCGGATTATAGGATTAAAATGAATTAAAAACTGCTCTGTAGTAGGATTGCAAAGTTCCAATCAATACCATCCTGTAATAATTTTAAAGGGAAAATGTGGGAAGTAAAGAAATAAGGCAAAGAAAGCACAACTTATGGTTGTTAGTGATGCTAGAAAGCTGCAATGTCACCGGGGTTCCGTGCTTTTGATTTATATTACATCTGTTGTGCTGGGTTATTTTGCACTTGCATCGTAAGGGTTAAAGACAGCTGGCCTTAGGTTAATGTGGCAAAAGGGAAGGAGGGGCAGCAGGTATGGAGGCTGCAGAGCACCTGGCACCCGCGCCCACTTGCAAAGGGGGCAGCAGTGCCTGTGCGTTTCTGCCCTTTTTAGTGTGTAATGTGGACAGTTTTGGATCAAAGATGTTCTGGAGGAATCTGCCCTGGTTCGTCTGAGCCCATCTACAAGGGTGTGGTACGACTCGTTAGCACAGGAGGCTGACTGTGAGGATGCTTTAGGTAGTCTTAGGGCCACCCCAATCCTTCTCATGCCGGTGGGCTGTCTCTGCTTGGCCCTGAGCACCCTCGTAGCCCAGCACTGCACCTGTGATTATTCTGTCCACCTCACGTCCCTGTTCTTAAGTTTGAGTCCTCGGGAGATCACATCCTCGGGTTTTGTGCCAGGAGGTCTCTTCTGGCTGCGTTCAAGACTGAAAGCATTTGTATGCTGCTTCAGCCCTGCCCTCTTTGCAGAGRTCTGGAGGATGGTAAAAATGCAAATTAGTGTTGTTTCAAATATTCTTCAGGCCAGCTGTACTAACCTCAGTATGAAGTAGATTTTCCACCAGAAGGTGTGTCTTATGGATCATGGAGAATACTGTGAGAAGTGCCACCTCTTAAAGGACTGAATTCTGAATGTTTCTGTTCTTTACATATTATCAGTGTGATGAGGCTATGTTTTCATCTCTAGTGATGAAGTTAGGATAGATGAAGGTCTGGGGTGCTTAGTCTCATGCATCTGTAGCAGGTTGCCTTTTCAAAAGTAAATGCGTTTGTCACTTTCTAAAAGTCAAGCCTGCCTGAGAAGAGCTCTCCAAAATTGGCAGCGCTTAACGCTTAAATCTACCACTCTTTTTTTTTTTTTTTTAATCTCATGTAAAATGTTAGTTACATCTTTTTAGGCACCTAGAGGAACTCAGCTATGAATAAGCTAAAAATTTTTAAAAAGGCATTATTTTTGTCAGGGAATCTAACACATACCATAAATCAGAGCCAAGTGTCTTGGTCATTTTCCATCTGAGTCCAAGAACTGTTACAGCAGCTTGACACTATATACACAGACACTCAGAAATGAACCATCCTACTATGGAGGTTTAGGTTGTAGCTGCTATTGCTCCCTGAGATGTGGCACCTCCCATCGTTAGAGGCAAGGCTGACTAGGTGCAGCTTGGCATCCTTATCCTGCTTCCAGAGCCGAGCTGCTGCCTCCAGAAACTGCTGCACAGCCCCACGTGGAATTTTCTGATTATGTCCAGGGTAGCTTGAAGAACTCTATACTGGTCTCCACTGCGTGATACTGGCCTACCCACAAACTTATAGGAGGTCAGCAGGACAGAAGAAATTCCTCGTCTGACCAGAGGAGCTTCACATTGTACATTTGATGCCTTTCCTTGGCGTAAGAAGAGGGTTTTGTGCTTAGCACTCTTGAGTTGTTCTTGGACATTCCTGGAACCTAAAGCAAAAGGAACAGAAGCAAAGTCCATAAAATTGGGGTTGGGTCACGTGAAGTGTCCCATGTCCAATGTCAAGCAAGTGCAGTAAAGATGAAAGGGAGAAAAAACGCTCAGAAGCCTTGTTGGAGAGGAGCAGGGCATAGGAAGAAGGCGTAGTGCAAAGTCCAGCAAAGATGTACAGGCAGTGCCTACCAGCAGCTTGAAATAGTCTTCCAGAGAAATACTTACTTGAACTTGTAGCAAATTTTACTTGTAGCAAATCGGATGGAATTTGTATTTTCTTCCCCATTTTCCTGTCTTAATCCCTCTGAAAGAAGATGGCAGTAAGCAGTGACTATCATCACAATGCATTTCTGATTAACAGCAAGGGCACAAGGGCACTCTCAAAATAGAACCAAAGTCGGGATTGTTTTAAATCACAATGTTGCAGGAGTATTAAAGCAGAAGCCATAATTTTAATGTGTTCAGAAATCAAATGCATGCTGCTGTAAAGGGTTGTGTACATTCATCTAGCTGCTACTGACTGGCGTAACCTTTTGCATTAGGTTTCTGTGATTCATCTTTTCTTTTGTTTCAGAGAGTCGAATGATTCTGGATGCCTTTGCCCAACAATGCAGCCGGGTTCTAAGTCTCTTAAATTGTGGTGGAAAACTACTGGACAACAATCACTCTCAGTCCATGATTTCCTGTATAAAGCAGGAAAACCCAAATTATAGTGAAAGACAAGAGCAATGTCAGCTTGGGAAAATGGTCCATAGTCAGACGTCAGACATTTTAGACATAGAGATGCAGTATATGCAAAAGAAACAACAAACCTCAGCCTTTCTGAGAGTTTTTACCGATTCCCTTCAGAACTATTTGCTTTCTGGGAGCTTCCCTTCTCAGAACACCTCATCAGTAAATGATTTTAGCCATTTGGCAGATGTGGATCCACTTTCAACCTCTCCAGTGCACACTTTAGGTGGATGGACATCTCCAGCAACATCCGAATCTCATGGTCACCCATCGTCTTCTACACTTCCAGAGGAGGAAGAGGAGGAAGAGGAAGAAGGTTACTGCCCTCGGTGTCAAGAGCTAGAGCAGGAGGTAATTTCGTTGCAACAAGAAAAYGAGGAACTTCGTAGAAAATTGGAGAGCATTCCAGGTAAATAATCCCCTGCCATATAATATTGTCGGTCAGTGATAAAAACAGTTTGTGTAGTAGTTTAAGTTCTAGTTGCCTTTTAAGGTTGTAGTCATAGTAAACACTGGAATTTGTCTCCATCCAAAATTCCTATAGCTGTGCCTACTGGAAGATTATCTGCTGATACTCATCCATACGAACTGTGAGTCCTAGGCTAATGAGCTGTGTTCAGGATGGGATGTACTTGTAATCCCAAATTCCAAACATCAGGTGATTTGTCATGGTGATTTCAAACATGCTTTTATACCTAATAATCTCTGTTGTGCTTTAAGTGATGTTCCCTTTTGGGACTCCTTTTTTGGTTACTTAAAGAAACCGAAGTTACATCCATACTTTTAACCAAAATAGATTTGGCTTTTACCTTGAACAGTATCTCTTAAATTGCTTTGTCAGCTCAGTGAGAAGCATAAATACATCTCCTCCCCTTCCTCTTCAAATAATACCTAAAAAAAAGCTTGGCAACAAGTTCTCCAGTTCAGCAATACCTAGCTGCCACTAGGGGAGAGAAAGCAGACAGAAAAACCCCACCTAATAGAAACCCCCTCTGTGAAAAACTTCTCTTGCCCCTTTAAACTTAGGACTTCTCACTGTTAAGGTGTACTGACATACCTGAAGAGTGGTATCAGATGAGAGCAAAGTATCTTGGACCCATATCCTCTAAACTTTAAGCACAGGTAAAAATGCACCTCAAATAATAATACTAAAAGCAAACTGGAATTTAGCAAGGAATATAAGTATAAAACTGGAAGGAATATAAGTATAAAACACTTCTGACACATCTATAAATGCTAGGGAGCTGCACCTTTGCTAGCTAAAGTTTGAGGTGCTTAGGGTAGATCCATGCAAAGTTCACTGAACTAATGCCTAAATGGCAGAAAAGCCATTTAGCATGGGCTGCAAGAGAGAAAATACTCCAAAGCTGCTAACTATGCAGAAAGGAAGAAGGCAGCAAGCAACCATTGTCTGAATATGTATGCACAGTTGCAAAATCTGAGCAAAAAGCAAGCAGTAGTCTTCATCATTCTTCTCCCCAGCTATCAGTGATGTATTATGAATTATTTTTATTACATTGTGGTTTTCTGTTGTGCATTGGTCCCTAGGTGGTACCGGCAAATCCCATAACGAACATTGTTCAGTGCAGAGAAAACCCAAAGTTTAGAATATTTCCCCCACCCCTCCCAAAATCTAGAATCACCATAACTCGTACACTCTCACTGGATTCAGTAGTGGTTCGTACATCACATGGAAGCACTGTGTGACAAAGGGAATCATGTGGACTTCAACTCCTGTTGAGTCCTAGCTTCAGGTGTGTAAGACCAAAAATGATCATTAGGGTCTATAATCTGACCTACAGCTTTCATTCAATCACCTATATTGAACCTAGTAATCTTTTTGACTTTGACTAAAACATAACATACGTTTGACTCAAGTGATATCTCAGAAGGCCACCAGTCCTGAGTTGGAGGTGAGCAGCAGCTCTACCTGCTACCCTGACACTTGACTCCAGTGGTGAAAATGTGTGCCTTATTCCCTGCCTGAAATCAGCTTCTAGCCATCGACTTTTATGTTTTGCTCCACTAAATGAAGTGCTGTATAGGACTGGGTGCTTTTTCCAGATGAAGGTACTTATAGAATGAAAGCTGACTTAATTTACATCTTAGATACTAACTAAGCAAACAGAGCTGTTTAAAACTCCCCAAATGAGTTGAATCCTTCTTTGTGGTTCATTTCACCTCTCTGCTCATTTCTTTAAAATTTGGGCACTGGAAATACGTGCAATATGTTCCTGTCTGCCTGAGCGAAGGTGAATGGTCTCTCTGTTCCCACCCACGATTGCCCTGGTCATTTGGCCATCGGAGATACATACTTTGTATTAGGCTGTGTTCGTGTACTAAGTGATCCAGATTGCTTTGGCTGCCCTATTTTCCCGCTGTTTGCTGGTTCACCAATTTCTGTATCATCCAGATTTTTTTATTATTATTTTTAAA
The DNA here is from genome assembly GCA_030449065.1 of Oceanodroma leucorhoa. NCBI lineage: Eukaryota > Metazoa > Chordata > Aves > Procellariiformes > Oceanodroma > Oceanodroma leucorhoa. The sequence goes on from JASVER010000005.1 coordinate 18,322,610, forward strand.
CTAACTTCATGATTCTGGTTAGAAATGTTGAATGGTATTGAGACTGCTGTCAGTCCCTGTCAAGCCCRACTAGAAACACCTCTATTCCTGATAATTCCCCCAATGACAAATACTTGAGACGTCGGTAGCAGGTTCTTAATCCATGTATGCTATGGTCTACTGATGTTGTGTATTGCTGCTCTTGCAATCGGATAACTCATGGTAGTAAGTTAAATGCCCTTCAGGAGTTTAGGTATATTACATCTGTTCAACCCAACTTTTTCAAGCAAACCTATAATCTCGTCAAAGAATGACAGTCAGGTTAGTCTGACAAGATCCACTTTCCATAAGACCGTTTTGACTGATGTTAATTATATTCATATTCTTTAGTTCTTAGTCAGTTGAATAGGTGTACTCTTCGCTGGGTAAAAAACTGGCTGGACGGCCGAGTCCAGAGAGTTGTGGTGAATGGAGTTAAATCCAGTTGGCRGCCCGTCATGAGCGGTGTTCCCCAGGGCTCCATTTTGGGGACGGTCTTGTTTAATGTCTCTATCAATGATCTGGACRAGGGGATTGAGTGCTCCCTCAGTAAGTTTGCAGATGACACCAAGTTGGGCAGCAGTGCTGATCTGCCTGAGGGTAGGAAGGCTCTGCAGAGGGATCTGCACAGGCTGGATCGATGGGCCGAGGCCAATTGTATGAGGTTCAACAAGACCAAGTGCCGGGTCCTGCACTTGGGTCACAACAACCCCAGGCAACGCTACAGGCTTGGGGAAGGTGGCTGGAAAGCTGCCCTGCGGAAAAGGACTTGGGGGTGCTGGTCGACAGCCAGCTGAACATGAGCCGGCAGTGTGCCCAGATGGCCAAGAAGGCCAACGGCATCCTGGCCTGTATCAGAAATAGTGTGGCCAGCAGGAGTAGGGAGGTGATTGTGYCCCTGTACTCGGCACTGGTGAAGCCGCACCTCGAATACTGTGTTCAGTTTTGGGCCCCTCACTACAAGAAGGACATTGAGGTGMTGGAGTGTGTCCAGAGAAGGGCAACGAAGCTGTTGAAGGGTCTGGAGCACAARTCTTAATGAGGAGCAGCTGAGGGAACTGGGGTTGTTTAGCCTGGAGGAGGCTGAGGGGAGACCTTAATCGCTTTCTACAACTACCTGAAAGAAGGCTGTGGTGAGGTGGGTGTTGGACTCTTCTCCCAAGTAACTAGCGACAGGACGAGAGGAAATGGCCTCAAGTTGCACCAGGGGAGGTTTAGATTGGATATTAGGAAAAATGTCTTCACCGAAAGGGTTATCAAGCATTGGAACAGGCTGCCCAGGGAAGCGGTGGAGTCACCATCACTGGAGGTGTTCAAAAACCGCGTAGATGTGGCGCTTTGGGACATGGTTTAGTGAGCATGGTGGTGTTGGGTTGACGGTTGGACTTGATGATCTTAGAGGTCTTTTCCAACCTTAATGATTCTATGATTCTATGAATCCTGTTGCGATTGCCTGTATTTTGCTAGGATTAATGCCGGGCTACACAGCCAGTATTTAACTGGGTCATCACAGTTACCCTTCATCTCCCTTTAAAAGAGAGATAAACATGCATAAACATAGTGATTTTTCACCCCCCAGCAGTAATGAAACACCTTGTTAATGGTGTATCAAAGGAAGCAGACAAACATAAAATAAATGTGCAAGGACATATGACTTCATCAGCCAACATAAAATCGTCAACAAATGCATCTGCTGCTGTCTGGGCGACATATACAGATAGGTCTAAAGTGACCCGGGTGTGTGGGGAAGTGTTAAGAGCCGCAGAAGCTGCCCTCTGATTTTGCTACATGATAGGACAGAGGTCTGAGCTCCCCGGGCAGTCCCACAGCCACCACTGAGCAAGGTTAATCAAAAATCAACTAAAGGCAATGTCTAATTGCTTTTGTCTCCCGTGCTGATTTGCTCCAGTGAGCTTTTGCTACCAAAGAAGCCGGCACAAATTTTTCTGTGACGAAACACCCAATTCTGTATCTAAATGGGCGCAATGCTTGTTCTTGGAGTGGGTTTTTTTTGCCCATCAAAACGTTGCACGCTTTGGAAGGGAGCCAGAAAGCCCTCTGCAGAGGGTTTCAGTGTTGTTTGCCACCATCTATCACATCAGAGTCATCTCGGAGCACAAACTTTCTTCCTTGCTCGTTCATACATCTCACGCCGGGCRTCCAACGGACCAGGCAAGGCGATTAGTGCACGAGGAAAGCGGCTGTGGAGGCAACTAGATGAGTGTGGAGGCTGCCATACTGTCCCATCAAGCTGCTGAAAGAGGAGGTTTTTTGACGTAGTGGTCTTCCCTGTCATCCTTGAGGGAGCTGGGCTGGAGCTGCTCGGTGATGCTCKCAAGGGACCCCGTGGGGCAGTGGGAGGTGTGCACCGTGCCCTCCCCGTGGACACTGAGGCTCCCACTAGCAACCTTGTCAACAGAAGATAAAAGCACCAACCCCTCCCTTCTGCTCTATAACCGTCTATGAATCATTTTATCCTTTTCCTGAAATACTTTGCATTTCTTTTTTTTTACTTTCCATTTCTTTTTTTTTACTTTCCATATGCAAAAGCCCTTTTAAGATCCATGAGAGTTTGCGGTCTAAAAATAGTTACCGCTGTACATCCCTGCCTCTAGCTCTGAAAAGCACCATTTGCATGGCTCACAAAGAGACTACTGGGAGGAAGAGTATTTTCTCAGCAGATGTAAAGGTGACGACTTTTTTTTTTTAACAAATATTACACAAAACATATTCTCCTGTAGCTTTTGGACACAGAAAATAAGATTTTTCTGTTTTCAGGACTCTGCCCTGTTGCTGTAGAAGCCCTCCAGTCTTATAGGATCTTTTTGCCCATAGCCTAGCATCACTGTTTGGCAGATCACCACTAGAGAAAAACAATTACATGGGTGAAATATTGCATATGTTTTGGTTGTTGGGGTTTTTTTTTCTCAAAAAATACCCATTTGATTTGACTGAAACAATATGTAAATTTGTGTGAAATCTTTATTGTTTCAGCTATGGAATAAATGAAGAAAAATTACTRTTTCAGTGCTGTGGTTTTGGAGCAATGTGACATCTTGCAATTTATGCAGTTTTCCCCAATATTTTTTTTTTTTAGGCAAAAACATTAACTGAACATTTTCAGTTTTCAGTTCAACTGAAAAAAAAAGAAATGTTTTCATTTAGTGTGTTATTTTGTCTTGTTTTGAAAAATACTTAAAGATTAGATAATTCCTGAAAGGAGTTTGGCGAACTTGTCATTGGCTCTTTAAGGTTTTGAGATGGTCAAGAACAGAGCAAAGTAATCCATCTATATGAGGAGAAAAATGTCTCCTAATCTCTTTCCTCTGTATAAAAATTACTAGGGCTGTGATATATTCCCAATGGTAAATTAAAGATTTATTTGTAAGACTGCGTGTAAGACCTGGATTTAGGCCTTCTAATATATAAGGATACTAAGCAGTTCTCCCTCACTATTGTCAGCAGGATTTTCTCACAGCTTGCGGCCCAAAAGAAAGAAGATATTTCCAGGTGGTTAAAGCAAAGGCCAGGAGTCATGAGTGAGGGTTTGCCTCCTGGTGCTCCCAGTTTTGCTGCATGGTTTCAGGCAAACCAGCCTGAAAGTAGTGAAAAGGTATAAATAAGTAAGATGAAGCAGAGTGTGATAAATATAGTAATTAGTCTTACCTTGTTGGCCCGGCAGCAAAAAATACTCCAGCAAACCACGGGAGAATGGGGGTGAAAAACCCCCTCAACTGTAGAGAGGTGATCACCTACAGAGATGATGTTCACAGTGGCGGGAAGTAGCCAAAGCAAAGCAGGATTTGCAGGTAGAGTTAATATCAATGTAATTGAAAAAGTCAGACAAGTTTTCCTGGAGGTTTTATGTGCCCAAGGCTTGACTCTTTTTCCTGACTATATCGTATGATCTAATAAAAGATATTACTTTTCCCTACAAATCCTGTCTCCTTTATACTTTCAGAGCATYGCATTTCCAAAGAGCCTACCACAGCCGCAGCGTAGATAAAGCAGCCGTCAAGGGTTGTGACGAACACTTTTTCATGTCCTTTTTTATTTTGTCCTTTTTCTTGTTCACATTTAACCACTTCTTTGGTTTCCCTTGATGTTCTGGATGTTTTGGTCTCATCTCTGGCCTCGTTCTGCTGTTCAGCTTCAAAGCGTGAAGATACTTCAGGAAGAGAGAGCCTTGAGTGCGCTCGCCCAGTGTTTGGCACGAGAACCCCTTTGAATTTGCAGCACAGCTTTGCTGGCAGCTTGGGGGTGCCAGCTTAGTTTGCTAAACCAGCCTGAATACAAAAACTTACTGAAATACGTAACTGCAGCAGACTGGGGCTTCATTAATTGTTTTTTCCACGCTTCTGGGTAAAAACCTGTGAGAATTTGGGAGGGCAGGTTTCTTTGCCTGCCTTGGGGAGCAAGAGCTGGTGGGAGTTTTGTGGAGGGCTGCAGTTCAGCCTGGAAAAGCTGAACTCCCCGGTCTCAACTTTGGTTTGCGTTTTGCAGGTCAGCACTTGGCATTTTAGTGATACAAAACTGCTGTCCCCGTTCACCGGGGGCTCCTTGGTTTCTCTGTTAGTTATCAGCAGTGTAAATGTGTAGAGGGGCTTACAGGGGAGGTCCCTGTCCTGAAGACTTCACAGCTGAAAGGGAGGACAAGAAGTTGTACCTTCTATTAAGTAGAAGGAAAGTGAGGGAGCACAGACAAAAATAAAAGCCACAGGAGCATGTGGCAGCATCACTTAAATAAGAGATGCACAGCTGCCTTGTTTTGCCTCTTCTGTTGTTTATGCAGAGGTGTACGTCCTGGGGGCATATGGAAGGGGCACATTCTTCTTTCTGGAGGAAATATTTTTGCAATAGAAAATTAAAAGAAATACAATGGCTTTTTCAGATGCAGATTAACAGAAGTAAAATGGTTTTCCACTCCACCTGGAAAACACAACTGAGAGGGATTTTAAAAGTAACGGGATATTTGCTATCATTTTTTCTCCCTTCTTTGCTTTTGGCAGGCRCAAGAGGTCAGTTTAGGTAATCTTTAACACCCTTCTGCGTGTAATGTCAATTCTTCTGCTTTCTGCTGGCTGCTCTCATTAAAAATGAGTGCTGGTTTTAATTTGCCATCTAATTACAAACATCCAAATTTGTAGGGTCTTGAGCACCAAGATCAGTTCCTCTTTACTAACCCCCATCTCTCCTTGCCCCTCACTCTTTTTCCAGCTCACCGCACCTCAACAACTTGTCTTCACGGCCTGTCCATGCAGCTTTCGCTGGCTTTCGGCTGACTATTGAAATAAATGAGCGCATGAGCTAAAATGATCCAAGCCATGTTATACTGCACACTTGTCCAAATCTCAGGCAGAGAAGGCATCTCTGTTAATGTTATAAGAAATTCACACTGCCATCTAGTTCATCAGCAGGTTCCCTATCATTTGTTACATCTTTTTGATAGTCGAGCATCAATTTAGAAATGCCCTGCAATGAACTCGGAGTGAAGCATCGCTCAAGGTCAAGCGAAGGAGGACGCGTTGGAATGCTGAGCCAGTTTTAACTAACAGCTGCCAGTCTGAGCGGGGTGGATGTAGATGTGCAGCCTTCCCAATTCTCCTCCTCGCTGGCGAGTTGGAAGTAAATGATCTTGAGCGTTAAGGGATTCGTCTTCTGCTGTGCAAAACACCAGGAGGAATATTAGCCAGTGTCGGCTACAGAGCACAAAATCTCATTAAGGAAGAGAATAACCAGATTTCTTACTGTCTGCTTACAGGGGCTGAGGCCACTGCGGGGAGACACGCAGCGAGCCGGGGGTGAGCCATCCCTTCTCGCTAGGGCTGTCTGATGCCACTGTCTGATGGAGATATACCTTATTTACATTGGAGATACGCCTTATTTACAGCAAGCGCGAGTATCTCTTCATAGCACTGTGCTTTGGCAATATAAACAGCCCTGGAGTGTGTTACACTGGAGGCCACATTTTGGGGAGGATAAATGAGACCCCTCATTTTGACAGATACCAATACAAGTGATTGTGGCCCAATAACATTTACAATGAGCAAAAACCCAGGCCAAACCAATAATAGAGATGTTCTTGGCGCTGCATAAAAAGTTGAAAACAATTATTAGAGCCAAAGGTTAAAAAAAAGAAAAAAAGAGTGGGTGATAATTCGGAAACATTAAAAGCATGTTGTTGAAGGCCCCAAAAGACTATCTAGGAGGAAAAGTTTCATGTTGGTTACAAAAACAACCAGCTTAGGGGGAAAGCAAAGGAACAATTATAAACATAACAAATGCAGTAGAGGGGAAGTTGATGGTGATGAGCAAAAAGCAGAGGTTAGGATCAGTGGAAAATTAATTAAAATTAAACCAGGAGTGCTCTGTCCAGGAGGCATTCTTCCCTGACAAATTAAAGGAAAAATATGGCATCCTAATAACAGTATCAGACCATTATCAAATGGAAATAGTAGGTTTTGTCGATAATATGGAACTGCTCATTGAGTATTTCTGTTCAGGTACTTGTGAAGAGTAAAATGATGCACTCATACCAATATGATGATGATGATGATAAGCAGGTAGAAGTATTTTCCATTTCCACAGTAAGTCTGGGTGTTAGTACAAGTTCAACAGCAGCTTCAGGCGAAACTGCAGCCTCAGCTGTCTGCCGCAACTCCCTCCCAATGTTGGGGCAACCGAAGAGCTTGTTAGTCAGCGTCAGAATTGCCAGCCTTTTTAGAAATGATGAAGAGATGCTGATTCCAGCCCAGGTTGTAAGACAGAGTGGTTCAAGAGAGGAGTCAGGAGTCCCTCTTTCAGAGACTGGTGTCGCCAGGAGAGCCGCAGCACCGGCCGCCAGGACCAGTAACTGCTTGGGCACACCAGCTTTTCATACCGAAGTGCACATCAACTTACTACCAAAAGCATTAGGCAGCTGCAACCAAAGCGTGATGTTTTCAAAATCATGAGATTTGGAAAACTCACTTCAGGAGCTAAAACAAAAATGAAGGTGGACGAAGAGGACTGTGACTATGATTTTCTTTATGTTTTGGAGTATTTGGGATGCTCCAGAAGACTGAAAGATGCAAATACTGCATGATTTTTTTTTTAAAAAGGATACATGAGATGTCCCGGATGATTGTAGGCTCATTGGCCTGATACTGAGCCCAGACAAACTAATTGCACGTCTGATGCCGGCTTCAATTAATAGAGTATTAAAAGAGAATAATGGAGTTAGTACCAGGCAACATCTTGCCAAATTATGGTTTTGATGAGATGAAAAGTTTGGTTGATGAGGGTATTGCAGATATTCAGGGTGTTACTTAACGTTATATTGCAAAGAATGATTTAAAAAACGCAAATACATTTGTATTCAGGAAGTTGCCATGATGCAGATGAATTTCTGGAGGGATTCTTTGTGAAACTCTTCACAGCCCATGTTTTTAATACTTTCATCAGTGAAAGAAAGCATACAATCCTTGCTTACAGCTTGCAAGCGGTGCAGAGGTAGCAGTGAGTGAGGAGGATGAGAGGTGACAGACTTGGCTGAACACAATGCAGCGTTACCAGATGTTGAGGCACAGAGAACATCGCTCTACTTGGTTTCAGCCCCTGGGAAGTGGACACTGGGAAAAGCTTTTGGAGGACGTGGTGGCTTTCTGGCTGAGTATAGATGCACAGCGTGGCTAAAAGGGCTGGTGTGGTCTTTGGCTGTACAGACACGTAGGTGGGCGTAGGGACTGTGGTTTTAGCGCAAGCCCAGCATCTCGGAAAGGTCAGTGTTGAGCTTAGCAAAGAGAAGACGAAGAAATGACTTCACCGTTAACTGTAAGTACGTAACAGTGACAGGCATTTTCTGTTTCTTTTCCAAAAATTTCATAAAATCCAATCAAAGGAAAACAAAATACAGACTTGAAATGAGTTGTATATTTCTGCGGGTGAAATAGCACACRCTGTAACAACGAGCCAAGGGTAGAAACTGCATCGCTGCGAGATAATGACTTGAGTTGTACTGGGTTTTACCCGCTGATGCTGTCTGGTGCAAAGAGGATTTAGTCTGGGTAGTTGCTGCACTGTGTGGCCGGTCAGACTGAGAGATAGAATCATAGAATCATTAAGGTTGTAAAAGACCTCTAAGATAATCAAGTCCAACGGTCGACCCAACACCACCATGCCCACTAAACCATGTCCCGAAGTGCCACATCTACATGTTTTTTGAACACCTCCAGTGATGGTGACTCCACTGCTTCCCTGGGCAGCCTGTTCCAGTGCTTGACAACCCTTTCGGTGAAGACATTTTTCCTAATATCCAATCTAAACCTCCTCTGGCACAACTTAAGGCCATTTCCTCTCGTCCTATTGCTTGTTACTTGGGAGAAGAGACCAACACCCACCTCGCTACAGCCTCCTTTCAGGTAGTTGTAGAGAGTGATAAGGTCTCCCCTCAGCCTCCTCCAGGCTAAACAACCCCAGTTCCCTCAGCCGCTCCTCATAAGACCTGTTCTCCTGACCCTTCACCAGCTTCGTTGCCCTTCTCTGGACACACTCCAKCACCTCAATGTCCTTCTTGTAGTGAGGGGCCCAAAACTGAGCACAGTATTCGAGGTGCRGCTTCACCAGTGCCGAGTACAGGGGCACGGTCACCTCCCTACTCCTGCTGGCCACACTACTTCTGATACAGGCCAGGATGCTGTTGGCCGCCTTGGCCACCTGAGCACACTGCCAGCTCATGTTCAGCTGGCTGTCGACCAGCACCCCCAGGTCCTTTTCTGCGGGGCAGCTTTCTAGCCACTCTTCCCCAAGCCTGTAGCGTTGTCTGGGGTTGTTGTGACCCAAGTGCAGGACCCGGCACTTGGTCTTGTTGAACCTCATACAATTGGCCTCGGCCCATCGATCCAGCCTGTGCAGATCCCTCTGCAGAGCCTTCCTACCCTCAGGCAGATCAGCACTGCTGCCCAACTTGGTGTCATCTGCAAACTTACTGAGGGAGCACTCGATCCCCTCGTCCAGATCGTTGATAGAGACATTAAACAAGACCATCCCCAAAATGGAGCCCTGGGGAACACCGCTCGTGACGGGCCGCCAACTGGATTTAACTCCATTCACCACAACTCTCTGGRCTCGGCTGTCCAGCCAGTTTTTTACCCAGCAAAGAGTACACCCGTCCAAGCCATGCGCCACCAGCTTCCCTAGGAGGATGCTGTGGGAGACAGTGTCAAAGGCTTTACTAAAGTCCAGGTAGACCACATCCACAGCCTTCCCCTCACCCACTAGGTGGGGAAGATCACACCCCGGCTTTTGTCATCAGCACAGTCAGTGGCCACCAGACCGTTCAACTGTTTATTAGAAATTAGGATACTCCGCAGAGAAAGCTGTGACAAGCTGTGCCAAAGCAGCACTTGTTACAGCGTACAGATGCCTAGAATAACAACGAAGTCTTAAAACTCAGACCGATAAACAACAAAGACCTGCCAGCTCCTACGCGCGTCCTGCTTAGTCACTGCTCAGCATCTTAGCAAGACCAGCCTTCCCCAGCCTGCCAAGACCCCTGTAGCACCTCCTCCTCGCCCTTTAGCGCCTGCAACGATCTCGCTCTTCTTCACTCGCTGCAGGCCAGGTTACTTTGCCACTTCCAGTGTCTTTTCTGAGTCACTGGCACTTTCAGAAAGTAAAGGCTGTGGAAACTCATTCCTTATGGGCAGGAAATTCCTGCCTCCCTGCAGGCTTTCTACCAAACCATAACAAGCAAGTGTTATTTCAACATTATCGTCTTTCCCGTTGGTTACAGTAGGCACAGACCCCTGTTGGTGATGTCGGTGATAGTGGATACGTGCATAAGCGTGCAGAGAATCAGCTCTTGGGGTTATGATCTTGTTAACCCTCTAGAGACCACATCAAAGTCAAAGAAATACAAAATAAATAAGCTAGTAGGTTTAAATGATTTTTCATACTGACAGTTGGGAGCCGCAGGCTCTTACAAAGTTACATTTGCTGCAGGGTTTGGAGGAAACAGTTCCTCTTGCCTCTTGGCAAGGAACATTTGCAGAGCCATAAGAGGGACACAGAAGCAAAACCAAAGCTTTGACTGTCAGCCTTGCGCTGCCCTCTTTGTGGCTTCCTTTAGGCTTCAGTTAATACGGCAGCCCGAGAAGCCTGGCTTTGCAAGTTGCATCTGGTGTTTGAAAGGCTGAGGTTATTTGTACCAACAGCAAACAGTGTGATGTACGATGGCTTCACAAGCCACAAGCGCTCAGAGTCCTCCAGTCTCTAAAATGATAACAAACATCATACAATTTTGTGCTTGAAACATTACTGCTTTTATGAAGATAGAAGTATTTATAAGCTTCAGCCAGCTTTTAGTACCTTCATATTTCTCACCGGTAATGAGAAAGCGTTTTATCAGTGGAATACAGTTAAAGTAGAGCTGTACTTCATGTGCTGGGGACACAACAGGTTAAATAGTTTCCTGTTGTCTTCTCACTTGTGCCCCATCCCTTTGGAAGAACATAGGTAAACATATCTTTGGATAGCCTGCAGTGAAATTACTTACTGTGGGTAAAATACCATCCTGTTGTGAGATCAGCGCCTAAAAATTAGAGGGTTTTTTGATGCATTATATTCTGTTCCCTTTCGGGCCCCTTGTTGTTTCACATAATTACATGTAATAGTACCAAGTGTGGCTGAGAGCCATCAGGTCACCAGCAGGGACTTTTGCTAATACAGATAACCAGAAAAGGAAGTGCAAACTTCACAGACTGTTTTGAGCCCAACTTCATAGGGACCAAAGAAGTCTAAAGCTCCCAGGTACCGCTGATGCTTCAGCAACTGTGTCCTCAGTGAGCTTGCTAAACAAAAAGTGACACATTTAGACAGGGCAGGAAAGGGATACTTCACAAGTAGCTCTGATTTCCCAGGTATCACTCACCTCTCCTCCGAGTCCAAGTATCAKGCATATTTTCTTTCAGGCAGTAGTACAATCACCCATCATAGCACAATCACCCACCATAGCCCCTTCCATCCTTGCTGTCACCTCGCAGGAGATCCAGGATCTCACGGGAGATGCTGGTTACCCGTGGTAACTTCCACCCGAGTGGGAGTTTTTGCTGATCTTGTCCCAGGGTTTCTGATGCTTCCCTGGGGCAGCGAGCCTTCGTGATCCTTGTGCTTCTTTCTTGGACACCTATGTAATCAGAGAGTAAYCTCTGCATGGGCGTTCCTAGTTTAATCTTTGTTTTGGGCATGCCAGGCAGCAAACACACACAGAATGTAAGAAAAGGGTCTCAAAATACAATCTTATCCTTCAGCCCATCCACATGGAAAAAAAAAATAATCTTTTCTTTTGCCCACATATGCTTTCCTATATATAAAAATGGGGGGGGAAGCCAAATCCTTTTTTTGCCACGTCTTCTTACTAGTATACTAAACCATTACCTCTGGTTAGTACATTTTTCTCCTTTATTCCACGTAAGAACTTCTATGAATTTTTTGATTGCTGCTATATGCTAAATACACAGCTCTCATTACAGGAAGGCCACAGAACATGTTGGTGGGACTATTAAGCTTCTCTGCCCTTCCTGACTTTTTCAGAATTGAGACATTTTCTAAAACCATCTGGTGACACTTAAAAGTGGGGTTTTTTTCCTACAAAGTAAAAGCACCCAGGCTCTCCTGCACACATACCTCAGCAATGTCACTGTAGCAGCTACACTACCAAGACACTGCCTTGGTCTAGCAATGAGCAGTGAAGTCACTGGAGAAATTAAACAGGTACAAGTCGCTCGAAATGCTAGCTTTTGCCTAACGCATAACCTCCTAACCTCCTATGGCAAAGTGTGATGTATCAAATGAAACAAGTAAATACACGGCTGGCTCGTCTTTACGGAGGAGTCAGCATGTGGTGAAACGACGTAGGAATTTATTACCCATGCCAGGCACTGTGCATGACTTCTGTATGCAGACTGCTGGATGTAACACTGCTTAGCCCTTAGGAAAGGGTCTGTTTTGCACGGAGTGAAGGTGTTTTGCACCATCTGCCTAGACAGGGACATATTTACTGCACAGTGTGAATGCCCAGGAAAGCGTGCAAAATACCTGTAAATCCTACCTTGAGACATTCTCAGTGATTTCAGTGCTTGCTTTCAGGTTGCCAGCTTAAGACAAAGCCCAAAATACCACATTTTTCCAGGTGTAAAGGCTGAATGCCAAGAAATAATAAAAAAAAAAAAAAAGAAGGAACACTGAAATATTTTTTCTGGATTTTTAGCTGAAGCTAAGATTATCTCTAAATATTTTACAAAAGCAACCCATACGAAATGCGAGTGATAAGGTACCTTAAAAATGATGCTTATTTCGTCTTGCACAAGTCAGTCATAATGTTGGGTTAATATCTGTTTAATTCTCCTATGGTGTTTCAGGCTCGGGAGAAAAGCACTGTGTATCAAAAATACTCCAGAGTTAATCAGGGATGTGGCAGCATCTGCTTAAGAGAGACCCGTAATTGAATCATCCCTAATTAACCTATCACCTCAGCAGAAGGGAATCGGATGTTGGTACCACTACTGAAATGGATGAGAGGGATGGGAATGGAAAGGGGGGAGGATGAGGGAAAGAGAAATAAAGCAATTTGCCTAACACCTAGTTTTATAACAAATTTGGGGGGAGGGAGGGAAAAGAAATTAAAGTATATGAATCATTAAATCTGTTCAGTATAGTTAATCAGACTAGTTTCAAAAACATTTGAGCATATTTACATGTTAATCAGTGCATGATTTAGGTCCAAGAAATGTTTTATCCTTTGTATGGTTTGGACTTTTTACAGTATTCACAGATTTTTTTTTCTTATTATTACTGCTGACCTAATTTGTATTTGTAATAATTATAATTTCAAACTAGAAAAAAAGACCTTTGAAACCTGTGGGCAGAAAATAAAAGCAATATGTCAGAGATCTCAACATAGGAAATACAACATCCGTCATATATTTATTGAATGAAATGACTGCACAAATCAAAATGAGAAGTATTCCCTATTTGAAATAAATCTCACAGACGTACAAAACAGATCCTGAAGAACACTGCTTGATTTAATATTGTTGTTCTATTTTGTGCTAGATAGCTAATATACAGTAATTGCAATTTGTTTCATGCAGTGCCCTGCCAGACTGTTTTAGATTATTTGAAGACTGTACTTCAGCATCACAACCAGCTTATGGTACCACAGCCAACAGACCATCCGACTGAGGTAGTATACAGTGAAGACAAGCTGCATCTCTTTATGTTTGACAATTCATTGAAAACATGTAGGCAAATAAATCAGTAGGCGCTGGAAGAATATATTCAGTAGTAAAAATATGTAAAATCTATTATTAAACTGTCATTCTTAGGTACAGTAATCCCCCAAATGGAGGAGCCTCATCACTAGTATAATCTAGGATGACTTTACTGAGCAGTGCGTAACTCCCTCCATCGGCACCAGCTGCACTTGCCTTGCTTTGGGTAATTTTTCTCTCACCTTTCCTCAGAAACGTGACTTTTGTGGGTAGAATTTAGGCTAGGGCTAGCCTGGTGAAAACTGCAGCGGGGTGACTGACGGCGGCTGCACGTGGCGGCTGCTGGTGCACAGAGGCTGCAGCCCATGCATGGGGGGTACCGACGTGTCGTGTGTATGGACACGGGCACGCATGTGTATACAGTTAGTATAGCTCTGCTGCAGCCCTGAGATGGTTAACACTAAAGTACACGTTTCCTTCATTTTGCAGACAGACCCAAATATAGACTTCCGCAAGTCATTGGAGTGTTCTTTTCAGAAAGCATCCCAAACAAAATGTTGAGTGTTGACAATTTTATACTTGATACAGGGTTTGGCGATTTTTGTAATTATGATCTGTTTAAATGGGCTGCAGTGAAAAAGCAGGAAATTTAAGTCCTCCCCTTCTCTAGAAGGTAGATATATAGATTTATCTATCAGCTCTAGTGTAACTCACGTTAATTTTGCTCCAGTGTGTTTCTATCCAGGCTTGTAAAAAAGCCTCAAACGAATTGGTTTTGTTGAGACCTTTCTAGTTTAGACTGTCTGTATTTGAGGCTCTTGCTATGCATGTTTTTGTATATGTAGTGTATACATGTCACGACCCATTATTCACGCAAACAAAATCAGAAGAGGGAAGACTTAGCTCTGGTTTGACCTCCCTCTGCACATAAATTGTGTGTAGAAGCCTCACGTAGTCCAACTTACCATAGTTTCACTGAAGATGCTTTGCAGCAGTTCAGGATGTTCACATCACTTTGCTCCTCCATTCAGTTCTATCCTGTGCAAATTGATATATACATATATTTATATTTATATTTATATATATCATTAGCTGTTACCACTCAAATATATTCCAAGGATTCATTTTCCCTTTTTTAATGCTCTTTTGCTTAACAAAAATTTTCAAGCACTGTAAAAAATGAGGCCGTTCTGTAACGTCCTACACGGAATGGCTTGCCATGATGTGACAGAATTTTTTATTCAATTAAACACATAGATGCTAATCTTTTATTCATAAGCTTAATCATGTACAAATACAAGCATGAACACATTTGTACTTTGGTTATTCCTTCAGGATCTGCTTATTTCATTTCTGGAAGGGTTTCTGTTTGTTTTAGTTTAATGACTGCTGGACACACCAAACTGCATCATATATTTACCGAGAATCTTTTGCCCAGAAGTGCTTTACTTTCAGAGGAAGTAATGAAAGTGTATCTATCTGTAGCAGGACCCCAGTAATTGTTTAACAGAGTAGCATAACACTATATCATGCCATTGGAGAAGGAGGAAAAAATATTCTAAATTTCAGGGGGAATAAGAGAGAGGTATAATAAAATTGGAGCTGAGGAAATTAGGCAAAATCTATTGCCTTCTCTTCAGTTAATAGTTATGTGAGCTCTCATGAAATTTAGCTGTTGGGCCTTTCTGCACCCTATCTCCATCAATGCAATACATTTAAACACAGCGATAGCTTTTAGGATAGCTTGCTAGTTAAAAAAGCCACACATGAGCATCCATCCCTAACACACATGAGCAAGCCTGGAGCCTTACACTGTGCATTACAGGCTTGCATTGCGTTGCTCCCGCCTGCCAGGGCACAAAAGCAGGGCAGTACCTACAGAGTTAGCTGCAGCTTGTACTTTGCACCAGTATCAGTAGGAAGGGTTCTTGCTTCACTACATTTTTTTTTAAATAGGGAAGAAGTAGGTTTCAGGAGTCTAAGATACGAAAATAATTAGCTTTATATAAAAGGGATGCTGAGCTAGCTGCTGAAGAAAATTAGTACCAATGGGGGGATCAGATGGTCCTGTGTATTACCTTTGTGATGGAACAAGCCAAGGAGATACTAGTGTCAGCTCCCGCTGAGATGGAGTGGTCACAGTTGCTTCAGCATAAGAGCACCATACCCCCAAAGAACTTTCCATGCTGCCCCCCACTCTTCCTCCTTCCCTGGCCCCCTTGCCACATTGGCAGAGGACGAGGAGCTGGGCTGGATGGAGGAGATGTTCTTCCCACAGCATTGCTCCTCAGCCATACTGTTGGCTTCCCAGGGGCATGTGTACCTCGCAAAAATTAAAGCAGCGTCATGCATGGAGGGGGAGAAATTGACCCTGGCCCTTTTGCAGTAGTGGGATCAGGCAAGTGAAAGGCTAATTATAGACAGAGTTGGACAGAGGTAAAGGGTTACAAGAGACTGGTAACCTCCTAGAGGTTACAAGCTTGGATTTACAAGCTAAAGGGTTGAGATGTTTTGGGGAAAGGATAGGGGCCCATCAGACAGACAAAGCCCATCTCCTCCTTTATATTTTGGCTTCCTTTGGAGAGTTTCGGATTTGCTTGTAGCTGCCTTTGCCAGCAGTTTGCACCAAGCCAGCTAGGTTTGCACTGAGGTGAACAAGTAGCAGTCATACAGGCTCAGCTCCCAGTGATGCTAACCCTGCTGTGGGAGGTGGTGGTACTCTAAATCGTACGAACAGATTCTCCAAGGACCCCCTGATCATGATCTTTGCTAAATTCAACCTTCCACATATTTATCAAACTTGCAAAAAAAATTAAAAGCAAATACCTGAGGAAAAACTTCAAAGATGCTCCCAAGCTGTCTCCCAGGATGCTACAGTAAATATATGAAAGGAGGCGAGGGTAGTCCTTAAAATAGTTTTCAGATATCAAAGATCTGGAAGCAAGGAGGAGAACTTTGCAGGTGATTGCCTCTGCTGAGCATCAGACCCTTGTTTCTCTAGTTCACTGTGAGCTCCTGTCTAAGCTGAGGGCTGTACGAAGCTTTTACTAATTGGGCCTCCAGATCTATGTGTTTAGTAATACAGAGGTGTAGATGTAAAAGTGAATGAGTCTCTAGGAGGGTGTGGTTTGGTTTTTTTGTGTACTTCAGTTATTTCGATTATATTAACAGTACCATCTTATGTTAATTGGGTAATCCTGAAATACAGCATTTTATGGGCAACAAGAATTAAATACAATTTAGGTACAGTTGACTAAAGAGGACTTATAAATGTGTGTGGATTACAGGAATCCCCATAATTAGTCCCACTGCATTCATTTAATGTTGCAATATTACTGAAGCACACAAATTATGAAGGTTAAAAGCAAAATTTCTTTCCAGCTGACATGGTGGCATTTCTGTAAAGCTATAATTTGAGTTAATATGGCATTCATTAATAATAATGAAGCTTTTAGTTTTCATAGTTCCTTTATTTATTTTCTTTATATTTTTCACAGTAACATAACTGCTGTCAAGTTTCAGGTGTGTTCTACAGAAGTGATAAATTTATTATAAAAACAGACCAAAAGAGTCACCTCTGAAGTAAACTGTCAGCTGCGATGAAGTGATCCATTTGATCACGCTCTTCAAAGACCCTTTTTATGCATTTTAACAGATTAAGAAGAAAGGTTATACTTAAATAGTACACCCAGTCACTGGTTCTTAACTCTTTCTAACCTGCTTGTTAAAGTGGAAATTATCAATAGCCATCTCTCAAAACATATTCCTTGTAGCCCCACCAAATTCGAGTTGTAGAAAATGGAAATGTAATTTTAGAAGTTCTCATTCTCAGTAAGAGCAATTACATGTTCGCTTCAGGATGTGTTTCGCTGTCAGTATCGCGGCTAGTTAAAAAGCGTATTTTTTTTTGCAGCTGACATCTCTACTTATTTGCCTTGTAAAATAAGCAACGGAAATATTTCACTTTTTCAGGGGAGCAAGCAGTTGCTGAACAACTACCCTGTCTACATCACTAGTAAACAGTGGGATGAGGCTGTAAATTCTTCCAAGAAAGATGGACGACGGCTCCTTCGCTATCTCATCAGATTTGTTTTCACAACCGATGAGCTTAAGTACTCATGCGGCCTTGGAAAAAGGAAAAGGTCAGTGCAGTCAGGAGAGACAGGTCCTGAAAGACGTCCTCTGGATCCAGTAAAAGTAACATGTCTCAGAGGTACTGCATCTTTTCGCTCAGTGTCCACCATATGTGATCTCATTTCACCACATTGGCTCTGGCTCAGTAGAAGCATTTGGCTGACAGTTGCAGAACTAGAAGGGGTTTCACAGGCAGGTGACAAGCAGCCAGAAAGCCTCCGCTTTTTTTTTGTACATACATATATATGTATGTATGTATTATATATGTGATTATTTTTTTTAATGGGAAAAAACAGGGCTGCTTATTTATGAGAGGAGACAAATACAAGGGCACATGACGCTGATATACTTGAAACAGCAAAGAAGGAAACTCAGAAAATCCTGATTACACTCTTGGAATAAACTAGCAGGGCATTCTTTAACACTGATACGCAGCAAAATTAACCAAAGGAATATTTATAGCCTAATGCGTAGTAAGTAAGCATATGGCGGTCAAGACCACGGTGCATCATTGGAGTTAAAAGCTAACCAAGTTTCAGAATAGGTTTGAACATTTTGTAGCATCAAGAACATCTACAGGTTAATTACATACAAAGTATATACAAATTCGTTGTCAAGGATTTAACTTCTTTTTTGGAGTACTGATGCAACATTGACTGAAARTGTTAGGGAACAACTTTCCCCCATGTTTAGCCTGAAAAGGAGGGGGAGTTTTGCAAGCATTTCACAATGTCAGAGAATGAGGATGTAGGACAATACAGAGAAAGGGTCCAGATTGAGAAGAATTATCTGTTGTGGCAGTTCATACTTTAGTTTCCCAAAATTGTTCGAAAGGCCTGGTACTGGACTTTATAACGAAACATACAAAGCAGGACTTTTTAAACCCAATTAAAAACATTTGTAGTATCAGCATCTGCATTTTATGCATATGAATGCATATGCTTATCATTTCTTTAAAACTCATAGTTAACTTTATGGTTTTTTGTGAACACATACACAAAATTTTGGTTGAACTGACTTCAAGAATGTTTTACTAATCAATGCAGTGTAAAAAACTGTATTTTGGTCAGTCAGTGATAAAAATGTCTTTAGTCATCTAACGGAGTCCAAAGTGGTTATAKACATCAGATGGAGCCTCTTCCCATCTAGGGTAGAAGAATCTAACAAGGCCAAGTAGATAAGACTTGTAGTTGAGGTACATTGATGTAACCAGGTAATGAACTCAGATTTTAYATACAGCCAAGTTAGGCAAAGAGGCTCTTTTTTTACTGCAAAGGAACCTGTTAACCTGTTATATGGTACTCTACCAGAGCTTAATAGAAGGGCAAGTCCGTTGCACACCATGCTGCAGAGAGGTCTGGAGCGAGATTCAGGGTCCCAGAAGTTCTCCTGGAAACTGAAGGATGAATACAAGTGCATTAACCATTTACTAAATGACTTTAAATTTCACCTAATAATTTATGCACAAGCAGAGTGTTAATACCCTTTTCTTCCCCTTTCTTCCCCCTGCCTCCCACCAAGACTAACAGTAAATCCACATGTAGATGGACTTTTGCTTATGGCCACTCTCCTTTCTGTGGTTCTGGACATACAGAATGTGTGGAGAGAAAGAGGAAGGCCAATTTTCCCAGTTCTCCTTGGGAGAAAGAGGAAGGCCAATTTCCTTGATTCTCAGAAGCTTGAAGAGGAAGGCAAAATATTCAGTATCTAGGGACCAGTTAAGAGAGCAGAGTAGACAGCTCTCCCTTTGGGCTTTCATGCGTGGGTGGGAACATGACAACTTTCTCTGGTGCCAAGAGTTGGCCACTGGCTCCTGCCCATTTGCAAGCCAAGGTAACAAGTGTCTGACTAATTCTCAGCACGTCCAATTATGCCTTCCCACCACAGCAGGGAGTACAAACTGCTTCTCTCTCTGTACTCAGAGTAGTTTAAACATCTATAAACATTTTTAATGTATTCCTACAACTGACTGATGTCTGGAACCAGCTTTAAAAGAGCCTGGCATGCTTAAATTATAGCATTACTCCTTTACGTAGTAACCGTTTCTCTGAGAAAAACACCAGTCTGTGGAGCCCTACGTGAACATAACTAGGTAGGAATTACTGTTGCTTGTGTGGATTTCCAGGGAAATGAATTTAAAACCGAGATAGCTATCACTTTTGCAGACACACTGCTGGAGGAGCTATGCAAAAATCACGTCCTAATTGTCCAAGAGATGAGATACCTTGCAGGCATAGGAACTCATGTAAAAGCACAGCATTCCCTGGTCTCGAGATGTGGTGACAGTAATGAAGTTACCTTATGCCACTTATTGTGCTGTTGGCTTGTCAACAGTAGAAAATAGAATTTAAAAATATCGTGGGACACACAATACCGCATGAGGGAATAACTAATGTTACAGAATAAATAAGAAGCTCAGTTTCTACATGAGGTACAGTGTATCCAATATATCTAATAAGGTGCCCTCACATTTAAAGTCGTATTTGCACGTTTCAAGGTCTAAATGCACCTATTTGAGCTATGTCGAGCAGTTACAACTCCAGAATTGGTAAGGCACCTTCTGCAAGTTTAACATATTGCATGTCAAAGAATCTGAAAAAGAAATTATAAAAAATGTAATCATCACATATAAATAGCTGTACGTGGAAGCAGCAGCTACTTAAATAGCCAAATTACATGCAGTACAATTCATTTTCTCCTGCATTGAAAACTATTGCAAGGCTCCCCAAATTAGCCCTCTCGTCTCATTTAGCTCTTTCTAAGGCCAATTTAGTCTCTGAAAAATAGGTGTCAGATTCAGGAAGATGGAAAGAGCAGGACTTAAAATGAAAGGTACTCTAAACAGAAGGGAGCACCAAACTGAAATAATGGTAGTGACATTTTCAAGCAGGTTGTGGGCTACTGCAGCCTGCAGATGTGGAAGCAGCCAGCAGAGGGAGGTCATAAAGATCCTCAAGAGTAATCACCTTAGGGTATAAGTACACAACAGGTTTCAAAAATACATCCCGGTTCATGTTAACTTTCACATATATTGCACACGCTGAATCACAGCTGTCACTTCGAATTAGTTCTTTTTATTGCCACAGGAAGGGATTTTATCTCCAGGTCCCATGTGTCACATAATTAGCTCAGGTATAACAACATACACTGCATGTGGAGAAACACACTTGTACAGAAATAAAATAGGTCCAACTGGCATTATCATGGCATCCCCCATAAGGCTTTACTTCTGCTTAAGTAGAGCAGTAATGCCCCCTTTCTTATTTCCCATGAGCTTTTGACGCCCGGGCGGTAACGGATGCTGCAAAGACAAGTTGTTTTTTATCCTTGCATGTTTTCCTGCAGAGTTCATTAGGATGCATTGTACTTCCAACCCGGACTGGTGGATGCCATCCGAAGAGCAAATAAACAAGGTATTCAGCGATGCAGTAGGACATGCTCGTCAAGGGCGTGCGGTGGGGACTTTCCTTCACAACGGGAACTCGTATTACGAAGGGACTGACCATCCAGGGTCACAGGACGAAGTCTTCAATAGAGGTATGCAAGACGGATCTGGCGATTGATGGCAGTGAGAAGAACCTCATACAACAGTAGCAACCACTTAATTTAGGAGAGACTATTTGTTAAACATACTTACCCTGCTGTCATTTAAGAGTCCAAAGCATGTTTGAACACATACTGCATACATTTCAGCTTCTCCACCCTACCGTGTCCCAGTTAACAGAAAGAAATCCATTTCAAGACCTGCTCTATGGGACTTCTCAGTGCCTATTATTTGCAAGTCCTTCATAGCACCCTCAAAGGGAAATTGCAGTTCATTTCATCTAGTTCTAGAGGAAAGGTCATTTAAAAACTATAAAAAAGTCAAAAGAAACAGCAGCTACTATCTCATCTGCCTGTTGATAACAAGCCCAGGTCTGGACCCAGAACCAGCTGGGTACTATTTGCTTTCCCTGAGTAGGAGATGTAAGAACAAGTCTGCACACTTATAACACAAAAAGAAGTGGTCTCCCATTTCCTAACAGAAAATAACGTAACTATAAATGCTACCTTAAATTACTGCAGAAGATGGAAAATTCAGGGACTTCCTTTAGCCAGCTCTGCCAGGAAATTAAGCTTCCTGGGTAAAACAGCAGTGCTCGTCAACAGCAGAATCCCTCAAAGACCCAGAACAATAACAGGCGCTTCTAATAGATAAAAATTGCTTTGTATATCAGATAGACACTATATTTATCTAGATTTCGTGGGGATTAGAGTTGATCATGACAGTTTTCGTTAAAACAAGATTGCTAAAAACAAATTGCCATTTCAGAAGACAGGTTTTGCTTTGTTCCTATTCTGCAGCCATATTATGTAGCTTTAGAGGCTTTAAATTGCTTTTTCTTGTTTTTGCTTTCATTTGTGTTCTATATCCATTCCTTGAAATAGATGAGGCAATGTGCTGGTCTTAACAGTCAGATGCTCAGTGTTGCATTCGGGGAGGGGTTGGGTAAGAAGAGCCTGGTTTAACCTTCTGTTGTAAGTAAACATGGGGGCCAGACTAACTAAGCTGTAAGGAAAGAGCTGTGCTAGAGCAGAATTCACAATGGCGCACAACATTGGATACCAACATTAAAAAAAAAAATCAGTCCACTGAAAGCCTTTAATTTTAAAGGCTTAGGAGTCCGTTGTCCCTCCAAATTGATGCACTCCAGAAATATGCAATGCCAAAGAAACGATACCCTTTCCTTTCCGCGTCAGGGTGTTTCCATCTCCTTACCCTTGTCCGGTCGCTCAGGCCACTGCTGGCATCCTTCACAGCCTGAACCAGCTCTCCTTGAGGCAACATTTCCCCACTGGCAGGTACAGGGAACTGGTTTTTGGAAAGAAAGTTCACTTCACTTTTGACCATCCTTAGTGCTACCTCATCAGCGTTGACTCTCCTGAACGCGTATCTCATACTCCCCAGCTTTCCTAGCCACCTTGTGCAAGCCACAGGAGAAGCTACTAATTGCTCCTTCTACCCTCCTCCTCTCCTTCCCGACCTTCTCCCCATGTGCGGCGTGGGGCAGGAGGCACCCAGCCCCTTCCTCAAAGATGAGGAAGGGCCCTGCGGGGTGAAGCGCTCCTCTAGCTCCGGCCTGACCGYAGGTGGAGGACTGCGGCAGTGTCTCGAAGGTCAGCTCGCCCACAGGATAGTTTCTTCCCGCCATCTGCCTCCTCTTTGCCCGTGGTTGTGACTGGTCTCTCACGGCTGGCCCGCGGGGCGTCTCAGAACACGGGCTCCACCGTGCACCGCCGTAGGCAGGACCTCACTCAGCCAGGGTATGCTTTAGGCCCTTAAATGTCCAATACCTCTCAATTAATTTTATTTTTGGAGATTTTTAAAAGGGGGTTGAAAGGCACTCACTTGCCCCAGAATAACTCCTTTATTTTCTAGCAGTTTAGTCACACTGGACCTCACCAGGCCAAGGGGTTTGGGACAGCATCCCTCACTACAGGCAGGAGGTGACTTTCTTTGAGCGCGTGGTGGCCTCTGGAGGAGAAGCTCGGTGTATAGAAATGTCACGGTAGAGATATCCTATAGTAGCTTTTCAGTGTTGAACTTACACTTTTTTTAAAAGAACTATAATAGAAGATGTTACATTGCTCAGATGGTGTAAGTCTTGCTGGTCTATGTTTAATGTGGTGACACTTGCCAGAACTACTTGGTAAAACATGTCAGAATGTGTAAGTCAACATTATACTGTAAATTTGTCCACGGCAATATGTATCATGCTGTATTTTTGTAAACATCGTGATGGTTTCCTTTCAAATGTTTAATCATACGAGGTTAAAAATACGAACGCTTCATTTTTAACAGTCACAGAACAGAATTACTGGACTGGACAGACCTCTCTCACTTAATAACGTAAAGATTTGCTGAAATAACTAGTAAGCCTAGCTCTATTTTTAGTGTAAAAAGTGTAGCCAGCATCCTGGAACCACTCACAATCCTCTGCTCTCATATTGTGCAAAATAACCAAATGTATAGTTTCATCCTGAAAGCCACTTTGGCACTAGAAATGGCTTTGCAGGTTTAGACCTTTTTTTACGAACAAAATTTTGCCCTCAGTTGCTTACGTGCACTGGCCAGTGACATGAATTGTGGTCACAGGCAGGTATTAGCAGACACCAGCTCATCTTTTTTGTTCATGTTTGGTTTTAAAATAACGGAGTACAACAACTTTTCTCAGTTGTCTGTCTTTGCTTTTGATTGCCATCATGGCCACTTCACTCTTGACCCACCAATTTCATTTAAAAAAAACCCCAAACCTTTCACAACAGCTTATTCCGATTAATTTGTTCACAAGGCATTTTAAATTCGTACACATTGAAGTGTCTAAATATCCGCAAAATGTTAGGTATAATACTACGGGACCTGAAATAATAGATAGCACTTAAGCCCTTGCAGAGCGAGATACCCATATTTAAGCGGTGTGCTTTGTAAGTCGGCACATCCCTTCCCAGCTCTGGCTGTAGACAGCAGGCTTGCGACAGAAGGAAACCGCTATCTATCATGTCACTCCAGAAAGTCCCAGGAGGATAGAGATTCTTGTCTTATCCTTCCATACTCTTTAATCTTACTGTCATTTATGTGTCTGCCTTCTCTCAAACTTTGTGTAGCAGTACCGCACTCCCATCTGTGCCAACATGCCTTCGCTATATTTTCTATGACAAATATTTGTGGAGAAACTGTGATTAAAAAACCATTAATCCTGCTATTTTTATTGTTATGGTGTAGTTAATTCTATGAATACTTTCTAATGATGATTGTACTGTGTAGAGTAAGTACAGGTTAGGGATAGACCTTTACCAGATATTGTACAAAAAAAAAGTGCATAGTGTAATATAGACTAGTAAGGTTTTTGTGACAATTTCTATAGGATGTGTGAATTGTTTTCTATGTGGCAACACACATTTCTTTTAAAGAATATAAAATCTTAGAGAGTTTTTTAAACAGTCAATATTTTTTAATTATAAAGACATTTGTTACCTACAGTTTACTATTTCAGGTGTTAATTCTAATTTGAATATTGGTTTTATTACTACATACCTCCAGTTCCATTTGTTCTGTTGCATAAAAATGCACAATAAAAGTTAGTCTCTGGTTAACCTTTCTCTCTCTTTCTCTGTAGGCATTGTTGTGTCGGTGTGACAGCTGTCAAAACTGGTTCTCACTATAAATATATATTAAAAGTTTCAGACTTAGATTTATATAAAAGGCTAGAGGGTTGTCTTTTGCATTAAATGCTTGTTTGGTATGAAGCACCGGCAAGCACAGTAAAAGATTATGAAGAATTCAAGTATGATTATAATATAAATCATTTTCACCTCAAAATATAACCACATATATTTATGCGCTGGTTAGATAGAAAGACCACTCGGAGGAAGTACCCATCTGCAATCTTAAGACCTGGATTTTTCAAGCGGTGAAGCTTAAATCCCATTTTAATTCAAAATTCAGTGATGGCTGAATGTCTCCTGTTCTCTTAAACGCTTTAGAAAATCCCGACTCCAAATAATTTGTAGAGGAATTATGGTGACATTCACCACGGCAAGCCCCTTCTGCTGGGCTGTGAAGCAAGACAGGCCAGACCACAAGCTGCTGTCATCCATTATTTCCATTATAAAAGAATGCTTTCAGGTGCCTGTAATGTTGCAAAACTAACTGGGGTTGGGCTGGTATTTTCTAGATCAGGGGCTTCAGCCTACTGTATTTTTTGTGCAAATCCTCACATTAGTGAAAACCCTTATTAGTGAAACCCTCACCAAAATAATTTCAGGTGATCCTGAGAAATGCAGGTAAAAAAATTGTTAATCCTTCTGAAAAATATTATAATTAACTTCTCTTTGGAAAGCTCTGACTTCCCAGCCTTGAAATGCCAGAGGGTAGATCCAGGGGCAGGAGTGAACGGGGATGGGCTATGGGGAAACGGAGGGGGTGATGGGGCAGTACAGGCAGGAAACCGGCAGGGAAAGCTGGCAGGGAAGGAGAGCATGTAGTAAGGAACCAGAAGCAGCAATTGGGTTTTTGAAGCTTGGAAAGATCCCCAGAGAGATTAAGTCTAACAGCGGAGTCTATAAGAAGCTGATAAGCGTTGGAGGTAGCAACTGGGGCTGGACAGGCAGAGAGAAGGGGTAAGGAAGAGCTCCCCGGGCTGGGGGAGAACCAGGCCTGGGAAATAACTGAAGGAGAACAGGCAGCACAGCTGGGGAGTGTAATTCATTAATGTCGCATTTTGTCACTCTTCCACTAAAAACTTGTTAAACATACTGGCAAGGCAGTAGTTAAACCATGCTCTTGCTCTGCCATGGTGCTGGTCCATTCAGAAGCATGGCCCACCGCTGCTAGCGGTGCTCAAGTACTAAGATGTCCCTGAAGAGGGCCTTTAAGGTCAAAGTCAGTGTCATGGTTTAACCCGGCAGGCAGCCAAACACCACACAGCTGCTCACTCATTCCCTCCACTCCCAGTGGGATGGGGGAGAGAATCAGGAAAAAAAAAAAAAAAAAAGAAAAAAAAAGTGGATTGAGATAAAGACAGTTTAATAGAACAGAAAAGGAAGGGAAAATAATGATGATGACAATAATAATAATAATGGTAGAATATAYGAAATGAGTGATGCACAATGCAATCGTTCACCACCCGCCAACTGATACCTAAGCAGCAATCGCTACTTCCCGAACCATGCCTCCTGTTTATATATTGAGCATGATGTCATATGGCATGGAATACCCCGTTGGCAAGTTTGGGTCAGCTGTCCTGGCTGTGCTCCCTCCCAGCTTCTTGTGCACCTGGCGTAGCATGGGAAGCTGAAAAGTCCTAGACTAGTTGTGGCATAATTGCTGGAGGTAACTTAGAGATCCGATTTATATTAAMGTTTTAACAAAAGGAACAGCATTGACGAAGTTTTTCAGAGTCCAGTGCAGCTGGCATACGAGGAATCCATTCCTTATCCTCGACCTTGTCTCTATGAGAGCCCTATAGGCCTGTAATCTTAGATGTTAGTACATCGGGGGAGCTTGGTGTGCTGACCCTGAGAGAAACAGTACGGAGGATGGAGCGGAGTGGAGACACCGCAGCCAGGCTCTGTGAGATAAAGGGGGCAAAACAGAGACTGAAGGACACCAAGGTATCGATAAGCTGCACCTTGTTTATCCTGAGTCAGCAATGTGTCAATTTTTTGATTAAATGCTGTCCTTTTGGTGAACTTTCCTTCATTATAATACATTATAATACTAAAACACACCTCCATCCCAAAAGCTACCCGCCTCCAAGGTGAGACCCCACCTCACTGAGCCTGCGCTCTGAATTTTTTCTGGTCTATACCTTTAAATCGAAGCGAGAAAGTTTTACACCAATCACAATAAAGGTATGTATGACTAGAGTCCCTCAAACTCCACCTGAAAGATAACAAATAATATAAAAATAGCGCGCGAAAGAGCGAATGTTAGGGAAGATACCATCGCCGTGTACCATTCTAACTTCTGGGATCAGTCGACGGGCTGAGCCTCTCTTCCCCCCCATCGGGACGCCTTTGGGTAAGATTCGAACACTTGGTTATACCAAGTGCCTCCCCGGGAACTTAGAAATCTCTATAGAGTTGCTTTGCCTCTTTTAACGCGCTTTTAGCTAAGTAGTTTGTACTTATACTTAGGCATTTGCATGAGCTTCATTTGCAGTAATTCTATCACTGGCAATCCAAAAGAACCTGTGTATCTGTTGCTTTAATAAATTGCATTGKTCGTTAATCTAGTCGTAATTTTTCTCATCGAACGCGACTGGGCTGAATAACTGCACTAGCTACTTCAGCCTTTCACGCAACACTAGTGTAAACACTACCTAGCAACAACTAAAACATCAGTGTGTTATCAACATTCTTCTCATACTAAATCCAAAACACAGCACTAGGAAGAAAATTAACTCTATCCCAGCCAAAGCCAGGACAGTCAGCCATTGAATCTCCTGTGTATGAAGGAATTTAGGTTTTACCTCATTTGCTTAGAACAAGCTCATGTCCAAGCTCACATATAAAAGTTTTTGTCATCTTATTTTAATAAGACTACTCAAGTTGCAAAATCTAGCCCCAACAGTTCAGCTGGGCAGGAATTGCTGTTTTCTCTGCCACCTTCCCTCTGCTGAGGCACCTCTGTGACCGAAGCCGGTGGAAGGAGGAGTGTCAGAATAGCAAGTGTTTCTGTCACGGTGAGGAGACTGAAACATCAGAGTCCCAGGAAACACAGCATGAGGTGGCGTGCTTCAACCTTCAGATGGCTGTGCCTAAAACTGGGATAGTTCTACTTCTTCTTTCATAGAGGTTTTGTGAAGATTAGTGCTACTGAAGAACCAGAGCTATAGTGCTAAGCACAACAGAATCCCTTGAAGATGGTAACAAGCCTGCCTGTAGAGTAGTTTGAGTGCATGCAGTACATAAAACCAGGCCACAGATCAAATGATGAGGATAAAACAAAATACCAGATCACTGCTGAAGGAGCAGCATCCTCCTGCAGGAGGCTGGGGCGCTGGGCAACAGCAGCATGGCAGAGTAGACATAAGGACTCCCAGGCAGGAGGAGACCTGAGTTACATTTGCACAGCAGCACTAATTTTGCTCTCTCCTAACATCTGAGTCCTTAAGATACTGCCTTTGCAATGTTTTCTTCTCACAGCTTTGCAATCAACTAGCTCACCCAGCATGGACAACAAACAAGATGAGTACTGACTTGCAAAGTTTAGCTTTGGTTTGTAAACATGCACATAGACAGTATCTCAAAATGAACAGGGAAGAAAGAACTCGTCTTTCCTTCCATGGCACACACTTAAGCTCCTCTGCACCATGGGTGACTACAAATGGTCCCCAGGCGCTTCAGCAGGAGGAAAGGATGAATACAGCTCCAGGTGACAATCGTATAAATCTTAGTTACTGATACAGCAAACCAATACCACTGATGTGACTTGAGCACTCCTTGAGTGGGGCCTATTTAAATCAAAGGCTCTATCTCGATTATTTTCTAGCAAGTTCATACATGAACAGCTCTCCAAGGATAAATCCTCCCTTCTGCGGTGTGGAGTCCCTTGGAATACTTGGCAGATCTCTGTATATGACCTTGCCCTGTGAATACAAAAACCATTCTCCAAAGACTCTTCAACATCTGAAGTATAAAAGCAGCTTCTACTGCAGATGTATGGGGTTAAGGAAAAAAAAAAAAAAAAACACACACCCGCAGATTAATTACCCAAGTCAAGAGAAAAGAATCTGACATGAACTTACGTAACAGTGTTGGGGAAAAAGCTAAAAAAACTTTTGTCCTTAAAAACACTTTAAACTCTCCCACTCATCTGGCAGATGTAATTGCCACAACTAAGGCAGTCTTTGTAGGAAAATGGAAAGAAACAGGTTTGCTAATGACTCAAAGTAGTTTACCGTTAGAAAATTTAATATTAAATTTAGTTCCCATTTAGAAGCAGGGTCAGTAGTACAGCAGAAAAAGTCTAACTAGATCTTTCAAAAGTGCTTTGTAGTAATGTGAGAGAAAAACTGAAAAGTCCTCTTGCAAAAGGATGTGAACCTGAAAGAGCCAACAATGGAATTATTTATTGAACTGATGGAAAGAGGGATTTTCTTCTAAAGTATAATCCAAAATGAGAAGCTGAGCAGCAAGCAGTTCTAACACAGTCTCTTGACAAAAGGAATGTGAAGGAAACACCCAGGCTACCTTTCCTGTCCACAGCATCAGGAAGACAGTTTCAGGGCAAGCCTAATCTCCCCGAAAAAAAATTAACCTTGGCATGTTCGTAAACTCATCAAATGCTAGCCAGAGCATCACTGCTCATCTCCCCTGATGATCCAGAAGTGTCCAATTGTCTACTGAGAAGATGGAGCTCTTGGAATATAGACTTTGGGATTAGTCTCCTCCACCCAAAACCCTCGTTTTGAACCACCTGGAGACTGAAGCCATATACTGAAGGTCAGAACCAAGGAAATCAGTGCAAAGCATAAAGGGGAAGGAGCAGAATGGGTCAAAGTTCACAAGCTTCGCATAGGCCTAGCTAAAAGTAGCAGTCATGTCCTTTGCTAAGTTCTCTGTGATGAGGTGATATGAGTATTTACCTATTTCCTTTGATCAAAACATAAGCTCTCAGTGGAAGCCACAGATCTGAGCTGTTTAGAGAAGCTGGGGACAATTAGGTTCTAAGAAAGCTTGGCTTTCTTCAATGGCAGAAAAAAGAACAAATGCCCTCATATTTATGCTCGAGAGAATTAAGAAATGTGAACACCGTATCTATTCAGGAGCTTCACTCCAGCAATAGACGTAAGTGTTTGGGGTCATAAGTAGGCATATCATGGACATTTTGCACAACCATAACTTGCAAGAGGAACATTTCCTCATTCAAATTCAACAATTACCAAAGCAAACATTATTATTTCATGTCTGTCACCATGGGACCAAATCTTAAAGGGAGAGATCTCCTTCAATATTAAAAAACAAAACACCACCACAAATGTGGCTCCTCCTCCCTCATCCCTCTCCTATTTTTCTCTTTATCTCTTGTATTTAATAGACCAATACCCGCTGAAATAAACTAAAGGCTGCAAAAAGATTTCTCCCATGAGAAACTTGTCCCCAGGACTAGGCTTGGGGTGCCTTGTCAGTGCCTCAACCTTCGGCTAAGGCTAAGGCTGAAAGAAGACCATGCAAAAGGGAGGTATATGATTTTCATTGTTCTCTGCTCACTTTTGTTCTGATGAGAATACATCATTTTGATCCTTTCTCCAGGTGGAGCAGGGCTAGAAAATGGGGTGTCAGGAGAAACTGAGAGCTGCCAGAAGTATTCTCCCACCAAGAAATTCATCTGAGCTCAGCCCTAGGCGTCTTGCTTAGGCATCAGCTTTTGGTAAGGATTAGCACTGACATACCTATAATTTATCCTTAGCATATAGAGGTCAAAATTATGCATCCCTAGCAAACAAAAGTGAGCAGAGAATGTGAAAAAAAAAAAATCATACGTCTCTATCCAAGTCACTTGAGAATTATTTTTTATGTACATTGGAGATTGAGGGTATCAAAGCAATAAACTTTGTTATAAAACTATTCAAACTTCTCCCTGTTGTGAAGAGCATCCCTTCCGTTCCTGTTAACTTCTTTAGCTTGCACTGTAACACATGATGGTATAGCTCAGGTACCCCCTTGTAAGGTGTCTTGCTTAATACACTTGTGAAGTTAACTGTTTCATTGCTCAGTTTTCCCTACCTTCTTCCTCTAATGTCAGTCAGTCTGAGTGGCTAAAGACGTAAGAGCAGCCATGCAGGGTTCAACCATAGGTCTTTAAACCTCTCTAAGCTGTCTCTAACTGCAGCCAGGTGAAAACGTAGGGCAGAACACAGACCACCACAAGTTTGGTCTTCTCAAAGCCACAGCCTCACTGAAATGTCTTCCTTTCATCAAGGTTTCCAAATTGTCCAAATTCATTAGAATCTTCCACAGTATTTAATTTCTATTTTTACTATGATATCTGTTCTCTTTCATGAGAAACACAATCAGTGAGGTACAAATCTACAAGCAAAGATACCTACATACAATTATAACAAGCACAGACACAAGTTCACGYATGAATGTATTTGTATGTGCATCAAACGCAAGATGGATTTTCTCTATTACTGCAGCTTGCGTTGGAAAAAACATTTTGACCCTAAACTTAATGCTTTGTGTATCCAGAGTGGCCTGATTTATTTCAACAGTAAACTGCTGTTCAATCAGTATTTCTGGAAAAAAAAAAATTCTCTAAACCACTGAATACCAGTTTACACAGGAGCACTGAGTAACATTTAAGCCACCTCATTTGTAGGAAAGAGGGCCTAGAAAATATCCTACTGCACCCCAATTCAGCACCAGAACTGAAGGAGTCTAAATTAAAAAAAAAAAAAAAAAAAAAAATCACTACAGAACTTGGGTAAGTCAATATAGGCAATTTACTAAAGACCGAGCTGGCACAGCTTCTGTGAAGGCAGAACTTATGTCCCTTTCCTAAGGTTTTCAAAAAGTTTAATTCAAATGGTAAAAGAGGTTTTACCTTCCATGATCTTTTAATCAAGTCCCCCATAAAATAAGGAAAGGCAGACAAAATTGATAATTGATTCTTGAACAGCACTGTTAAGATCACCTCCACCCAGCTGACTGCAAGGTCCCACTTCAACCCATTACCAACCATTTAACACAATTATTTAAGAATGGCCCTTCAACAAATGCCACAAATAGCAAATAAAAAAAGGATTTTGAAGATTCCAGGTTACATTACGCAAAGAGACAGAGCGCTCGCCCTCTTTCAAAGTGGCTGAGACCATCTGCCTGGTTATTCAGACAGCCCAAAAGACAGTCCGATATTTGGACTTGACCTCAAACAAAGCCCTGAAGTCTGTCACTTCCCTGCTCAGGCAGATTTTGTGCCATTTGGTTCATTTAAAAAACAACCACACAAAACACAAACCAAAACTGTTGGCAATGGTATTGCCACCCAAAAATAATGTTGCTGAACGTGGGAGATGAGTTTGTGACACGCAACCTTTTGCAGTCTGAACACCACACATTACTGTCCAGTGTCCCTGCAAGAAAATCCCTTGAGAAAGGGAGTCTCTTAACTGTGAAACATCTTTAGCAATCAAGACATATGCTGCATATCCAAAATCTTTCCTGAAATACATTGCTTGACCACCTTATTTCTGATATCTGATACCATACAGACAAAAACTCCAGAGTTTTTCCAAGTTTCTCCACTTTATCGCC
This sequence comes from Oceanodroma leucorhoa, assembly GCA_030449065.1. Lineage (NCBI taxonomy): Eukaryota > Metazoa > Chordata > Aves > Procellariiformes > Oceanodroma > Oceanodroma leucorhoa. The sequence continues at coordinate 18,354,814 of JASVER010000005.1, forward strand.
CAGGCTTCTTGCATTTTTGTCTCTTCTTTCCAACCACATACAGATTTCTTTTAGCCCAATTAGTAGTTCTTTCCGTAACTGGATAAATCACCAGTTTTCATCAGTATTAGTGATTAAAAGTGACACTTTAATGAACCAGACAGTATGTTAAATCCTTTCTAAGCTGACTAATTTCAAGTGAATGATATCTAGCTTTTTCTTGAGAGGCTGGGATTGTCAAACTACCGTCACTATGTATGTCTAATACATAAAACCCAACCTCTTCAAGAATTTCTCCATACCCTTGATTATACACAGACATGCAACCCATCTAACTACCTTTCCTCACGTCATCCTTAGATCTGGATCAGGACTGGTAGTCCAAACTGGAGATCGTGCGAGTGGGACTCCTGAGCCAGGCAGAGCGAGCTTACTCTGCGCTGGGGAAGGAACTGCACTCTCTGGGGTGGGGGTGGATGGGATGAAAGGCACAGTTGCCAKTGAAGTACAGGGTATTAATAAATGTAGCTTGACTGTTCTAGGCAGGTTGCTCACGTACCGAGCACTCTATTTAAGAGTGTGTACTGTCAACATCACAAAGGCAAATTGAATAACTAGTAAAAATACTTTGTTTTGCATCCATAAAATACTGTTACATGCACTTTGAATTCAGAAACACAGCAAATCATCAACTGCCTAAACCCCTTATTATTGCTTACCTTTACAATATATATAAAATTGCTTGAATTAACAGAACACAACCTTTACCGGCTATGTAACATTTTACTGAATAATTACAAGTTCCAGACATTTTACAGGATGTACCAAATTCAAGTATAATTACAAAAGAAAGAACATATGCAGAGAAATATTTAAATGTCTACACCTCACAAATCAAAATGACTTCCCCATACTAATATGAAGTCATCAAGACACAGAATGAAAAAGCCAATACACCAAAAAGCATGGGGGGGATGGGGGTGGGGAATACATTTGATTAAAGGCTGCATGGAAAAACATGTTTCAACTTTGAGATTGCCTTTTGAAAGTTCTACCACCAGTGAAAATCCTCACCGTTGACTTTCAGATTTAATACGATTTTGGCAATAGCCAATATGCTTTTCAAATGCTTTAAGCATTTTTCAAACACTTCTTCTCACAGTTTAATTTGAAGAGAAACTTACAAAAAAAACCTTTATATTACATCATTTACACAACATTGCATATTTTTTTTTCTTCTGTCTTCAGATTTGAAGCAGCTGATCACAACCTCAAAAGTTTTAAATACAGTCTAAATTTAGGTTACAAAAATCAAACATATCCTAGAGTGTGGAGCTGTATTCCACTATTTTAATAGACACCTTCTCCCCATAACAGCACTATGAATGCTGACAATACAAAAATTTGACCAGGCTTACTGTTAGTGTAACACTTAGGAAAAGTAACCAAGACCTTTTATTTTAATTGGTGACTTTGATTTACACGGGAAGAAGAAATTGTCCTCAAGAGCCTCCTGTATTATAGGATAGAAGAACAATTTTCTGCCTATCTACTATAATCTATTATAGTATCTGTCTGTGGTATTTAAAAAATTTACATCCTTTTCACATTACGTTTTGAATGTTTTCTTTAACTCCTTTTCAGAATGTGATGATTTAACTAGGAATCTTGCTTACCCACAGGCATGCAAGCAACTTGAAAAATACGGACTACAGTCCATTGCAACAATTCTATGGACCTTAGAACACCGCACCTTTTTTTCCGCAACATCTTCAGTATGGTGCTTCAATCATTTTCTGGCTGAAAGAATCAATTCATTTTCTCTTTAATTCACTCCAGGCCCCATTTCCACAATTAAAATTACTCGCCCTCCACTCACCAAATACATACCTCACCAACAAAGCTCCAGACTGAGATTACACCATCACTCTTAGCAATACGACTAAGTTTTCAGAGAGCAAATAGGTTTATACCTGCAAGACTGAATACCATATTAGGAAACAGTTAAACGGAGGCACTGATTTTCATCACAGGAAAAAAAAGATGAGTATTTCCTGGGGGTGGGAGGGAGGAATCACCCAACTAGCTGAACGTTGCTAAAAGAAAGAAAATGTCATACTACATAGTTTTATGCACTCTAATCAAATATCATTTCTTACTGTTCTCTTCCTCTCCAATCACCATTTCTTATTTCTGGCTGCATTTTTTAGACTGTGTTCATCTTTTCCTGTTCCCAAGTGCTCAACACCTTAGGTTTTTTCCTTCCTTGTATTCTTTTCTTTTTACCACACACTTTGTTATAGTTTCTTTTCTTTTGCTTCAGCAAAGGCTGAATGACTGCAGTTTCTATAGTCCATACAACCACTTAGAGCTCCTGGCACATTTTGTTTTCCTCAAAGGAATGCATTTCAAAAGTCTGACTATTGTGCTTTAAAGCCTGGATTCCTATTTCTTTTTATATGTAATAAAAATATAGTCTACTTTTGATCTTAATTATTTGTGTCTCACTAACAAGAAAGGAAAAATTACTTATTTAAGCTACGCAACCCCTCTACAAAAAAATCTTTTTAGTACACCTCGACTTCTCATTTACATTAAGCAGGTAAACTGCAAAAGAGATTTTAGTTGTACTCTCTATTCAGAGCTAACAATAAGAATAGAAGCAGCACAATACTTAAGCTAGAAGATAAGCAGCACATTGTCATTTTATATTCCCTTCTGCAATGAGCCTTTAGGCATGCACAGAAGTTCAGTTTTTGTACAGGAGTCAATATTAATCAATTGTTCTATTCTACCAAGCCAAAATGCCTTAAGAACATATGACCATAAAATGAAATACTTTTCTTTCGAATCTTAAACAATACGCTTCTGTGGATTCTTTTGTAAGAAACACATCTAAATCAACTTTAGAAAAAGGATTACTTAACTGAGAATTTTCAAAAATTGCCACACTTTGAATACACAAAAGCCTAAAAACTCTTTGCAGGAAGCCTGTATTCGACGCACTCATCATTAGTAGAAGTACTTCCATAATGCGTAATTTTTTCTTTGTTACAGAAAAAAGGTAAGTCAGCTAAAATAATAACAAATAAGGAGAACACAGAATTGCAATCAGTGTATTACCTAGACAAAACATACCTAAAACTCTTACCCGTACTCCCCTTTATCAACAAGGGGCCAGTAAAATTCTCTCATTAAAAACTGAGTTTCCGGATATAGCTGAAAAAACTGCACCTGCCAGAATCAGAAAACTCTGGCAGTTTTGGCTAACATGATTTGTAGCTTTGAAAACAGCAATTACTACTGTCAGCTATCAATGAACAAGTACAGTACAAAATCCAGAGTAGCATCTAGCCCTGCTATTAAAAACATAAGATGCTCATAATGGCTTCCTCCTCTAAAAGTAAGAGTTATCAAAAAAATAATAAAATCTGTGTGGGAATTCAAGGAAGGAGAAAAGCAGAGGCTAAAAAACCTTCAGCTTGAGTACGAGTCACAGAAGATAAAGGATGCAACTTGTCCTTAAAAAGTATGTTCTCCTGTTCCCCGAGTCCCTGCTACTTCTAGACCAGAACACACAGCAAACAGTCTGTAATACAGTAGTCCGCTAAAGTATTTACTACTACAATATGCTTAATAAACGCTTTAGAAAGTGGAGGGGTAGAAGGGGACCACATCAAATACTGAATTCCACAGTGTATAAAGGAGACAATTTAGACTTGAAACTGATTCATGGGGGAAAGATAATCACTTCAGAATTTTATCTTTTATAGAAAAATAAATTCTACAGGAAAACACGTATTATTAGTGTCCAGCCAAACTGACTTAAAATACATTAAGATCACTCAGTATATTGGAACACTAAGACAATTTTTTCAAACATCGCAAGATTTACAGAATTATGAGACATTGCACAACACGTAAGCAATCTTTCATAAAGCAGAGGGTAGTAGTACTTGGAACACAATTTTAAAAAATAGAACCTGCAAGGCCAGTCTACAAAAATAAATTATTTTAAAAGACCACACCTTAATTGAAAAAAATCCTAGAATATAACTTTATTGTTAGTTAAATCCTCACTCCTTTTCCTTAAAATCCTTTTCCTTAAAATCAATCTAAAAGAAACATTATGTAATAGTATTTGTGATAAAGAAAAAAATCCACTCCTCCACACTTTATAAGTGTTCTTTAATTCTGAGGATTCTATCATGTAAATGTATTAGCTAAACATTTTCCCCAAAACCACTGAAACAAAAGTAAACTTAGTACTGGACCCACATCACCTCAAGTTTTAGACCATAAAGATAAGTAAGAAAAAAAGCAGTAAAAATGTCAAAACTGTTAAAAACAATCTGCAAATTATAATATATATGAAAATGTAACAGCTTGGAATTACTTTTCCTTTCCAACCTGACAGCCTCAATGAATCGGTATTTTCATCCAACTGCAAGACATGTAAACTTACAAGGTACTGCCAAAACCAGTCTCCCTGCCTTTTTGTGGTACATCACCATCCAGGTCGTTTGTAAAAATGGAACTGGGTCCTCAAACTATGCAACTGTTATGTACCCAAAAACATTCAAGTTCTGGCTTCTTAAATTTAACATTGTGATGCCATAATCAGTAACGTAACTGGGATACRAGGATCTGAATTTTACCTTGGAATACACACAAAAGGTGTGTGGATGGGTATGCTTCTGACTCGGATAAGGAAATTAAGATACGAATTCATATGAATTACATCTCTGATGAACAAGAAAACATTTTTATAGGCCTTTGGAGCAGATGTCCTGTAAGAATATAAACTCACGCCTCCTCTTAAACAAGATATGGGAACACTTCACTATTGAGATAACATTTACTAACCTCTCAGTGAAATTTCTGCCCTGCAAAGTGCATACTAACACTACTCATTCATCAGTAACTCCAGCATACAAACCACTTAAATCACATTGGCTGTCTCCACAACCCTCCGCAGTAAGAACATTTTCCCAGTTTTACTTCTCTTCAGGTGTTTAAGATTTCTGGAATAATGGGTTTATTAAAGTGTTTCTTCAAATTCAAAATCCATATAAATATTCTAGGAAGAGGGAAAGAGGTTATGCATTGTCAGATTCCAGTGCTTTTCATGAGTAAGACTAACATCAGCAGAGTGCATACCAAGACAAGATGAAGTTTACATGGAAGGGCGAGGAGAAAGGTAAATGATTCGTAATGTGCTAAAATATGCCTTATTTACTTGATACAGTACACTTCCAAATTACCTTTAAACTGCATTTCAAATTATCAGGCTTAAATATACTAAACAGTTCTACAATAGCAGAAAACCAGATCAAGTAAGCCTTCTTTCGGATTAGCCATAGTAAGCTAATATGCTATAAAGAAGCCACCGGTGAATAAGGATTATGGACAAGGCTACTAAAGAGACCCCTTCACTCACAATTACTGTATGTGAAGTCCCATCTGGGGACTAAACTCTGGAATGTTTTTCTACTTAAAATGACCAGCATGCAAAGTGCTTTTTAGTTGTCAAAAGGCATGCTATTTTAAGTTCTCATAATTCACCACTAAGTGACACTTAGTGTGAAAAAAAACATTCTAAAAAGCTTTTAGTCAAATCTGGACATATTGGTCTCCACAATTATTATTTGCTGCAATGCTTATAATTTAATCTTAAATTGATATTTGAAGACTTGCGTTTCATATCAACATTTCTTCTTTCAGTAAGTCAGTAATACTCAGCAACTGAGTCACTAGGAGGGTCTTATTACCACCTCTCACCCATAAGCAATTCTCRTTTTACTGAAATATGTTAAAGTGCATAAAGGATTTTCCTCAGAGTTATTTATATGCAGTTATTTCACTTATATTTCAACTTGCATGATCAGTACTCATGGCCTTTATTAATAAAGACTGGGTCTCAAAGAATCTGGGGTGCCTACTGCAGAAAGCCTTGAGGCTGATTATGTACAGTGCTAGAATTGCACATTTCAAAGTTATTAACTCTAAGCACTTATCTCAGGATTGTTGAAGACCACTGATAGAATTACTTTACTTTCCCAAACAAGCAAGGTCAATTCTTAAAAAACACAAAGTATGTGGTTTAGAATTCAGATAACAGATAACATCTAGAGGTAAATAAATTAAAAATACAATGTATTCATTTGTTTAATTATAAATAGTTCTAATACATTTTTTGCTATTGTAACTTCCAATTCTTACATCTTCTAGCAAAGACCATACCTGGCAATACAGCCTATTAAAAGTATAAAAAGCCAAAAATGCCAGGTAACTTCTAATAAGCACTACCATAAATATCTCCCAGATTACATCTGAAGATACTTACAAATAAGAGAACAAGTGTCAAAGTAGGGAAAAAAGAACAAAATTTAAACAGAGGAAGTTCACTGAAATCTCTACACAGTAATTTCTTCACAGTAACTTAACATACTCTGGCTAACCACATACAGCTGACTCCACTGAGGAGAAAAACCTTATTTTTCTGAAGTGCGGATGGTAATCACAACGGTGGCAAAAAGCAGGTTTCCAGGTCATGGTACTTGAGAGAAGGCCAGTGCCTGTTTGAAAGAATTTATCTCACAGAAAAGAAAAACTGTGAAACAATCACACAGTTGAAATACTACAATTAGTTTAAGGTTGGCAGGTTCCACTGGAACAAACTCTTCCTAGCTTATCTTAATATCTCCCAAGAACCTTTAAATGATATCTTGAAAGAAACTGAAGAAGTGCAAACTGACTGCAAAGGGACACAAATGGAAAAAACTATATGTGTTCGATATTTTCAGGCAGCTATATTTGCCTAACTAAACCTCAAGTCTTAAGTTCTGAATTGCAGTAAATACACTCRGACAGACTCTCCTGTGGAATTTAAGTCAAGTAGCTTTTTAAAATTGATTTTTCCATGGAAATTTTTGTCTGCTAGTCTAGTGCTCTTCCAGAAACAGAAGCAGTGCTAACAGTCCAGGAAGCCTACAGCAAAAGTTAAGCGAGGTATGGTGCTCAGGTCACTGCAATTCCAGAAGCTTTTCAGCCCTTTACATGACTTCTTTCCAAAATGGTAGCAGCCTGAAGATTTCTTCTGCCAAGTCTATAGTATCTCCAAATCCACATGACGAACATCAGGATTTCGTTCCTGAAATAAAATAAATTTAAAAAAAAATTTGTGTTGAAAATATTCAAACACATTTTTGCACATAGATACAAATAATGTACTTCTGGTATGATGTTGGCAACTGCATAACAAATCCCCTTTTCTGGTAACATAGGGACTATTTTAACATAGGGACTATTTTAAAATGAAGAATAGCTTCAACAAACATTGCCCATACTATAAGCAATTTTTTGAAGGCTAAGTCATCTTTTTATTTGACAAATACTTTTCAACATCACAGATAAATTAGTTCTTATGCTTTATAAAGTATGAAGCAGCTCTCTTGATTTTAAAAAGGCAGTTAGCTTTTATATAAAACTGTCCAAGTAAACACATATATATATCTCACTTTAAGAAAGTTTTAACAGATACTTTCCTGAATAATGGATAAGATTGCGGAAATAATTTGTTCTATGCCATGGAAGCTATTTATAAAGATTCAAAATACTGTTTCTATTAAGAAATATGCATTTTCTGATATTGTAGAAATATGTTGTCATCATTACACAGATTGTATAATCCCTGAGACGTTTACTGAAAGTCACTGACTCCAAAGTCATCCAGCGTGTGAATCTGACTAGCGTATTTAGTAAAGCATATTCAACAGCAACACAATCACTGAAATACCTGCCTATACCAAAAAAAAGTATTCATGTTTATAAAATAGTCAAGATCCTACTCCTCAAAAACCATGAAGAATTGGATCTCCTGCCATAATTAAACTCAAAAATAGTATTTTGATTTCTAAAAAGCATAACTCTAGGGATAGAAAATAAAACTAGAATATTTATCAAATAGAATAAGCAAAGACAGACATGCTCTTGAGCAGTGTCTCCTGATGACTGGAAAAGGCAGTCATGACAGGACTGTATTTGTCTGGCAGTCAGTATTCACTTACAGTTCTGTCTTCAAGCCAGAAAAGCTAAGATTAACAGCCACAATATAATTATGAAATTAAAAATGGAAACAATCCTTTGTTGCATCAACCAAAGGATATTTAAATCACAGAATGAAAAAAAAAAAAGTAATTATAAGAAACTCATGACAGGCTTATAAAAGAAGTAAACACTGTATTGCTTCAACAAGAGCAAAAAATGTTGAGTGAAGCCCTCATCACACACTGATGTATTTGATACAATGGTAAGTACCAGATTCAAAAAAAAAAAAAAAAAAAGATTGAAATTTGCTTCTTTACAACCAAAACAGAATTCAATAGCCTGTAAATAACCTGACATTCTGAGAATACAGTAACAAAGACACAATCAGGTCTTATTTAACGAAAATATTGTTCTACAGTGGTATAAAATTTGAACAAAATATCTAACAAACGGATCAACGGCAAAGTAAGAGTTTGCTGCTGGTCAGAACTTAGGTAATGACACTATAGCAAGAAAATTTGCATTAGGATTATCAACCTCGTCCCCTTTCCCATATTTACAAACAAAATCCCAAAAAGTAGATGCAGTGATATTGTTTAAAATATATCACAGAATAAGAACTCCTTAATAAGCAGCTAAATTTTACCTTTAGGTCCTTCTCAAGTCTGTCTACTTCAGCTCCCAGCTTGTCAATGATATTCTCACCATGTTTAAGCATGAAGGCTTCTAATTCTTCAAGGGTTTTCACTTGTTGAATTTCCTAGGAAGAAATCAAATCTAAGAGGTTGAGATGAGGGAAAGAAAAGAAAGGAATAACACTACAGAGGGTCCTGACGTATTTCAAGGGGGGGGAACACTTTTCAGCTTTTGCCATTTCCTTTCAAAACATCATCTGTTCTTATGTCTCAAAGACACAGAAAAGTAACATTCAATGAAAACAGCTGGCTTACCATTACACCTGCACTTGATATAAAACCTTCTTCTATCTTTAATGGATTTCCTCCTTTATTTTCCAAGTAAGTTTAGAGAATTTCATTCATTTTCTAGAAGGTTCTGGAAAGGTTCTACCTTGCTCACAGCAAGACAGAGCAGGGTACCCCTGTGTATTCTTTCCTCATTTTCATACATTCTTGCTATTCCATTACACTGCTTACTCTGGGCATCACATTACCAACTCTTCTGAAAATCCACAAGGATTACTACGAATGCTGCTGTAAATATGGCTCCTCCATAATATCAAAAAACTCAAAGATAGTTGATAGAAACTCAGACTAGGAGACCCATATGAGACTGAAGGAATGAGGTTAAGGAAGATAGGATGCTATGCTCCTCCCTCCAAAAAACCACAGACATCAGAAGCACCAAAGCAGGTATTACAGCATTACCATGAGCTTTCCTTAGAGGTCTCACACCAAGTTGGCCAGAAGCCATTTGCCCTGTAGTATCTCAGCCACAGTTTCGGCAATACAGGTGCAGTATGTTTAGGACAAATAGGTTATTGCTAAGAGACATAGTAATTATTAAACAGCTAATTCTTCTTGTGTATACAACTACAATACAACACCAATTCCTTTCCCCCTGCCATTACTCTAAAATGGAAGAGGAGTAATGTAGTTGAGTGAGCTTAAAAGATATCCCAACCACAATAACCTATGACTACGATCATGGCAAGTCTAACAAGAAAAAGAAACGAGATTAATCTGAATGACAGCATTTCAACAAATATTTCACAACTTTAGAAAGAGTAATGTTGATAGCAATGCTAGCTGAATGAGCCAGCTATTTGAAAAACTATAGATCAAAAGGCAAACACTATGTCTGCCCTTGACTTCGGGTGGCCAGGTCCTGCTGAAAGCGGCTATCCTTCAGCAATGGCTTTATAGCTGACACGAGGTTACTACATGAAAGTACAATGACCTGTGTAAGAAAAAGTCGCCAATCTAGAAACAATCAGGAAGGACTTTCCTAACAATACCAGTTGGAAGAACCAGCGAAGGTTGTAGGCAATTGCTAAAGGGAATATCAGGTAAAGAACAAAAACTAACAAAGCCTTTGAAAAAGAAGAGTAGCGTRCTAAACAGGTGCAACAGCAAAGCAACAGAGACTTGGCAATATAAAACCTGTAGCACCTCAGTTGTACAAAGCTGATGGCACTCTTCCTCTCAAAAATGTATTAAATTGAAATCCAATACATGAACAGATCACTTATTGCACTATATAAAAAATATACTCACATTCTTATTTTGACATTAAAGGGTCATACTTTTTAAAAACTGGGACACTGATTAATGGTTTAAAAAATTGCAGTAATTTAAATGTAAACTCAGATAACTTCTAAGTCATGTTTAAGGGACAGATAAAATGCAGACATCTGATATCTACTATTCAATTTGAAAGGGTAGCAGAGAAAGAAATCTTGTAGGTACACAAGCAAATGTCTATAAGTAAGTTACTGGTGAAAAAATTGGTAAGCAAGCAAAACATTTTGCCCACTTAAAACTCTCCTTGTAATCTAGATAAATTATTCTTTACTTCATATTTCATAGCTTTGCCATGTAGAATCCAGCTGAAAGCAGTTTTGCATTTCTATATTGAAGAGAGGGATTAAGAAAAGCTACTCTGAACGATAGAGAGAGTAAATCAGAGACAGACACTTACTTAAGGGTGGTTAATTGTTAAACACTGTCAAAATGCTAAGTCATGTGATGCAAGCAATCCATATTCAAGTCTAGTCTGAATGGCAGGATCTGTAAACCATAACACTGCATCTTCAGCACTCAAGGCAAATGGTTCTGCCAAAACAGACGCTTATTCTCAGGTGACAGGCTTCCAGTTTTAACTAGAGATCTTGTAATTCAATAAAAATTTATTAGAAGAATTATGTTCTCATCAAAATTATTTTGGACAAATCTGTATTTTCTAAAAAAAAAATTGAATAAAAAAATCTACCCAGCCCAGAAGCGGCTCTACTTCAGCAGTACATAATATGATTCCACGTACAGATATTTAACACACTAACACAAAGGAAAAACTTCTGCAATCCTTCAAAATGAAGAAGTGGAATATATCTCACCTACTTGAAAATCTTGGGTTTAGACATACTTGAAATTGGAAAGTAAATATCAAATACTGGAAGTTACAAAATCATTTTTTTAAACATACTTGTAGCAGCTGTTCAATGTCTTGTTTTTCCAGGTAAGAACGAGTAACAACCCGTCCATCAAAGTCTACTTCTGCCTTGAATCTCACTTTGCTCATTCCCATGTCTGTGGCTTTAACATCATGAATTGCTCTGAAACACATAATTTTTAAAGAAAATGTAGAACAACATAAAACAAACACCTAGCTAGTTTGTCTTCTGATGTTAACAATATTGTCACAGTAAAATGATCCTGTAATTTTAAAAGGCCACTGCCTTTGACTAACATATCCTCATTTTGCCACCACACACTTCCATTAAATACTGATTTATATTTAATCGGTTATGCCACTTCCACAGGTATCTGCTACACCAACACATCTATAAATGGCTCGCTGCAATAAAAGACAGACTACAAGAAGCATCGCAGATTTAGAACTAGACTAATAGTATAAAAAAAACCCACCCATCCCACAATAGAAAATAAGAACTTCCCTATTCTGAGTTAAACTTTTAAGTTCAACTTATTTGCTACTACACRAAAGTTTTTGTGCATATAGATGACACTATTTAACAACCGTTAAGTACCCTCAATTCTGAGGTAAGGAACAATACTCTATTGTCAATTACGGAAAGCACACATTGCAACTATAGAAGCGTTCTTTCCTAGATAACTACAATTTATAGAGGCATGACCTTTAGGAGAATTTTCTATTCAAAGTTACATTTGATATAAGAAAAAGTTATCAATATCATGTTTGGAACTCATTTTTGATCGTACTGAATAATGTGCAAAATGTTTATGTTTTGGTCCTCTGAAAACTTCTGGTTTTCTATAGCATAGTTTTTTTCCAGTTTGTTAGATAAACTCCATGATGTATGAATATAGGTAATAAACAACAAGCCCTCTATTTTTCAGGGATAGTAAGATATGAAACAAACTCATTCTCCAGACATACTGTGGTGCATTTCAACAGTGGAATAAATAGAAAATAAAATCATAAAATAAAATACTCTAGTTTTTTTCTGATTAGATTAACATAAACTCAGCTTTTAAAGCCAAGTAGAATTTAAAATCGCCGCTGCAGAGTAAGTTTCCACATTTTTCCATCAAGGCCAGAAAAAAAATGGAGACTAAAATATGGGACATAAATTACAAAGAAGTTTTAAATTTTTGAAATTCTTTCTTCTGACATTTCCAAAGCAAAACAAGTATCTGAGGTTAACTATAAAATATTCCAAATACTTTGGTTTTATTAACAGAAAAATGCAATCTTGACAATTTTTTAAGTTCTAACACAAAATTTAGATTCAGCAATAAAGCTCACTTGATGGAAAGTATTGAACTTTTTTTACCCGTTCATTTTACTAAGTTGTGCAATTTCACAGCATCTTTAAATTTAGCATGCCCTTTCTCTTAAGCAAATTTACTCTTCTCAACTAGAAATGTTTCTTCTCATCTGAATGTTTATAAATCATAACTAACTTCACAGGTGGTGCAGGAAGAAAGCGGAAGGCATGTATTTTGGAAGTAGCCTGCTAGAGTGAACAGCCGACAAAGAACAGGAAGCAGAAATATAAGATGAACAGTCACAGGAAATATTTATGGAATATTTCTTGTAATACTCGGGGTGGAAGAAGGGTAAGCATATTAAAAAAGAGAACATGAAGTAAATATAGAAACACCAACAAATACATCTTAGTAAACATTTAAGCAGATTAAAAGAACTATCAGCTTACTGGTAGCAATAAAGAATTTCCAGCTCCAATCAAATTTACACAGCTATTCTGTGGGAAGATACCAAATCAAAACAGTATTAAGTGGAGTAACCTAATTGGCATCAAACTACCTCCTCACACGAGAGGGTATTTAAGATAACGGATGTGGTTCAATGAGCGTCACTGAAGAGAATGTGAGTCCATGTGATTCAGAAGTGTTGAAGATATATCAAGTGCCTATCAGAGCTAAGCAAGARGATAACAAGAGATATTTGAGATTCTCATTAAGCAGTAACCTGATCAAATTCAGCAGAATGATGCATATTCTGTAAATGTGAAGAAAAAATGTCTACCTTACTGCTTATAACCTGTCCAGGAAAGATAAGACATTGAGTCAGGAGGAGAAAAATAACTAATAATTCAAAAATACAAATATGTATGCTAAAACTTATGCTACAAAGCTTGCTTATGGAAGCTTCTGGATGGCTAGTAGACACCATCAATTCAAACTAGGGAAAAGAGCAAGTTTCACATTAAAGAAAAATTTGTCAGAGAACATCAAGTTATTGGTTTTGAGCCATCAGTTTTTTCCTCCAAACCAGAATGACAGATTTTTCCAGCCCAACAGTAGCACAATTACCCAATAGCTGTTACAATGAAGTAAAAATTAAAGATGAAACTGTCACTAAGAATAGTTTATGCCTAGGGATCCATGATTACTTTCCATAAGAACAGAATCAGGACAGTCTGTACCACATCATATATTTTATTTCACAGTTCTGAAAGCCTAATCTCCTATACTTCAGTTAAGCTGAACACAAGAAAGATTTAGGCACCAAAGGTGTGAATGAGAGTTAAGAATGGAATGCTTGTCTAGTAAAAAATAAAATCAAATAATTTTCCAGCTGAGAACAACTCTGACTGAAAGCCCATTCTGGATCACAAATGAAATAAGGGCTACAACTAGAAATTACCAAGCAAAATGAAAAGAAAGGGGGAAATAAATAGCCATGAGCCTAAACAAGAGATTATGAAGTCCAGCAACCTGATAGGAGAAGCATAAAAAAAGGCATTGTGTGTGATACAAACCAACATTTTTTAAGCATAGCAAAACCAAAGGATAACCTGGAAACAAGCCTGCTACTAGACGGAAATGGTAAAACTGTTACTGATAATACAGAATAGGCAGAAACATGCAATAATCATTGCTTTCTTGATCTAAAAAAGCAAAACAATGTATTAGTACAACAAAGCATTTCCCTATTAGTAGCACAGAAGCATACTGGATATTTAAAGGGAAAAAAATGCTTCTAATTCAGCAGGATCCATAACTTTCATTCAAGAGTAAAAAGAACTAAGAATAATTGTGAAGGCCAATTAATTTTTCATCCTGCAATACTGATGAAAATTAAAAAAAAAAAAAAAAAAAAAGAGTAGATTAACAACACTGTGCCAAAATTTAAGAACAGCAAATGAAGTAATCCATTTAACTAAAGACAACTTCACCTGACAACTCAGGGAAAAAGTGAAAAAGGTGGGGGAAAAAATTATATATTAAGGGCATTAATTCCAGTCATTAAGGTTTTAGTGAATATAGGTTTCGTCAAACAACTGTGTTAAAAAAAAAAAATCAATCAAGATTTAGCTGAAAAAAAGATCAACACCACAGAGTTTATTTATTTTAGTAGTACAGCTGTTAGTATTGTCTGATAAATCAAATACTTTATAATTAGCAGCAGAACATGACGTTCAGGCAAGCTACTGCTGGAATTAGTTAAGCGGTGGTGGTGCTGACAGGGGCAGGGGGGAGCAGAAACCAGAGCCTTTGGATCCTTTGGTCAATTTGGATCTAAAATACCTTCTAATGAATACTGAATGATTCCCTAATACATCCCCTTCATATTTGGCAGAACACATCTGAAAATAAAGACTGCAAACCCTCCCTGAAAGAACAAGGGAGGACTGTTCTGGGAAGCAGCAACTGCAAAAAGGATTGCATTGAGAACTCAGATACAGTTTGATAGCTGAAAACCCTGAAAAGGTTGAAATAAAAAGAGAAATATTAGTCACAGCTTTAGAAGCAGACCAGTACTCAGGAGCTCTCTCTTTTACATTTGGTGTCAGCAGGAAAAATGTAAGAGTAGGACATACTACTACACAACTCCATTTAAGAAAATGGGAGAGTTTGAATGTTCAAGAAAATGCTGAAACTCTTACAAGCCCACAGATATGTTGATGAAAATGTACAAGCAGCCTTTTGAAGAAATATTTGGTGCTAAAAGACTTCCTCATTTCACAGGAAAAATTTGAAAACAAACCAACCAAAAAATCTGACTAACCAAAGGTTGGAATAAGAAAAAAAATTAGAGTAGCTTTTTCCCCAAATTATGCCTAGTTACAAGCAAGGGTAATATACATTTACCTCTCAGAGAATTCTGAGATCAAGACCAGGTATCTTATTAGAAGATGTAAGTTAACCAAGCTCAAGATATTAGGCCTGTTCCAAGAAGAACTGGGTCAAAGACAAAGTGTGCGCTAAAAGAAATCAAAGCGGATAATGTAGCGGATCAAAGAAAGAGATCATTCAGTGCATACAGAAGGTCCTGCAAACAGTGTTATGAGAAATACCTAAACATGTTTCAGCTTCTAACCTTAAGAGAAACACGTAGTTTCTTACCAAGTCTTCACTTTTTTATTCTTCGTGCTTTTTTTAAATTGTTACTTCTCATTCTAAAAAAATATGTACAGCAAGAARGAGATGAACTAAGTCTGCTATGTTGAGAAGTTATAGCTATCTACAAAATGAAATATAATATAAAATGGTGCTTGGGATAGGAGAAATTTTATGATTCCGGCCTGAGACAAGCAAAAGCCACCTGTGCACTTACCTGTGCACTTTCGAAAAAAGAACTACAGAAGTCGTGTACAAATAACCATGTGAACTCACCTACTCTAACACAGCACTGTTGACACATGCTCCACCATTCAGACAAATCCAGGGCCATCACAAATACTTTAACAGTTACTGACATATGAAAATTCTAACACAATTCTATTCCAAAATAGAAATCTTGTTTAGCTTCTGGGAAAGAAGGGCATGTCGTTCAGACCTGTTGCTTGCAACTGAGACGATGCAGCACTCAGTTTCTTTCAAGTATTCTGGTGTTAACTAATGGACTCGTTTTTTTTCCCCTCCAGAGCTCAGTAATGACTACAAATAAAAAAAAGCACTAAAATATTCCAGCTGATTTACACAGAAATACATTCCTGAATAAAGATTAAGAAAAAAAGGGGTTTGCTTCTAAATCAAGGTTAACAAGTAAGCTAAAGTAAGCTAAAATAGCTCCTTACAAAAGCATTTAAACAAGATTTCAGAATTACATGAGCTGGAAGTTTATTTCACTACAAATTGCAGATTTCCAAAGAAAGAGAAATTAGCACTGAGTTCATTCTGTAAGCATCTAACATGCAGAATCTATTACATCATAATACTACTGCAGCACTTCACTGCCAACTGCTACAGAATTCCAGACACTGAATATTAACAGTAACAGAACTTAAACATTTAAATGCTAATAAACTATAAAAGCAACATTACAGTATCATTTAAGTGCTTCCATTTCATGCATTTGAAAATAGTTTTAAGTTTGTGATGGCT
This sequence comes from Oceanodroma leucorhoa, assembly GCA_030449065.1. Taxonomy (NCBI): domain Eukaryota; kingdom Metazoa; phylum Chordata; class Aves; order Procellariiformes; genus Oceanodroma; species Oceanodroma leucorhoa. The sequence goes on from JASVER010000005.1 coordinate 18,371,358, forward strand.
TTCTCATTAAGTCATTGTCAAGTCCTGTAATTAACATAATTGTTAGAACATATTTGCAATTTTATTTCAGCTGTGGAACATTTGAGAAGTACGAGTATTCATTTCTTGAAGTTTTTAGCACAGAAATAGAAGTTAATAATAATTAAGATTCCAAAATCTCAATGCAGAAGAATCCACCTTAAAAATAATCAATCGCACCAGATTTCTCTCATTTAAAGTGCTTGAACTATTTTTTCCAAATGTTATTTTCTTGCTTTTTGTTGTTCTTAGCAGAGTTGAGTTGTAAAGATTCTTACCTTACTACAGGATCATTTTCGAGTAACTCGGTGAGTCGCTGCAGTTGCTCAGGTTGAATGGATCGTCCCAGCAGGGCTTCAGTGTTAGTGTAGATTAGAAATGCTGACACAGTTCCTAACAAAGTTCCAACACCTAGAGACCCCACACTGTCATAATAAGGGTTTCCTAAACAAGACATGTCAAATTAGTTTCACAGAGCATTTCTAAAATACAGCAGATAATTCAGATTTCATACTGAAAAGAGTACATAGTTYTGGGGTTTTTTTGGGGTTTTTTGGTTTTTGCTTTTTGGTGGGATTTTTTTTGTTTGTTTAGGGTTTGGTTTTTTTAATGCACTGGCAATTCTTTCGTACTGAGGAACAAGATGAAGCTGGAAGAAAACAAGTTATCTTAAGACAAAGTCTCAAGTCCCTCCTGTCCCTCAGCCACAGGGTCTCCTGCAGGACTAATAAATGAGTAAACTCTTGTCGGCTATTTGGGTTTCTGTGTATAGATTTACCTTTATTAATATAAAATCATATATACCTAAACACAGGTAGTAGCACAAAAGTCTGTGTTCTTTTATCAGTAACTCAAAAACTTGGCACTATGAACCATTTCTGTAATACAGTACTTATAAGTTTTAAACACTTACTCATTCATATTCAGACTTGTAGAAACAGTAACGTATTTTTAAGTTTATGAAGGAAACTAGACATGGAATAAAAAACTGACTTCTATATAAAAAAATGAAACTTGCAATTAACTCATTAGAAGCCACAAACAAAATTACCATATTTATTTTTTAAAACAATTGCAAAGCCAAAGCCAATACTTAAAAAGGGACAAATAAATAATCTTCGCTCTTTAGAAAACCTAACTGTGCAGCAAAGACAGACTTTGAATCAGTTGCCATATAGATCACCCCATCTGCGTCAGTTAGGTTTGCCACACTGTTCAGGAGCAGCTATTGTAATCTGAAGGTAACACTAATACCACTATGTATCAAAAGGAAGGGAAGAACTGCTTCCTTAAATCCTCCCCACATGCACATGGAGCTGCACACCGCTGACTAAGGAAACTCAAATTATGTAATCCCACCATGACACAGTGATTTACTAACTACAACAATATACTTTTAGTAAAAAACACCTTAGTTTGTATGACAAAATAGCTCAAAAGGAAGTTAGACCCATCTGCATGTACTCTTTCAAGCTTAACCCCACCAATAATAGACATATAAAAAAAMCAATTTTTTCTTTTTATTTTAAATATTTTCAACTCAAACTACTAGAAATCAGAGAACAGTATAAACCTCCAGAAGCTTACACAGTACAAGTATCAGAAAAAGAGTAGAGATGTATTTAAGTCAACCARTATAAACTAGATGTTCTGTGTTCATATCATGCACAGGAAGAAATTCACATCCTGCTTGCCTCGGTTTGAGGTAGAATTTTACCTGTTAAAGAAGTCAGACCCATACAGGTAGCAGCTATGGCCACACTCAGAACTGCTGCAGCATCCTCCAGTAACACCACATTTGTACTAGGATCACGACTCTGCACAACTGCACATACAACAAATTACATTGCTTTGGAAAGCTTAGCTTTACTATATTATGCACAGTACTTAACTATACTAACACCAGCAACTTAAGACAAAAATTTCCGTAAGTATATAGGTGTAAACTGAATTTTTGCATATGCACACACTTCTGAAAGCATTCATAAATACACAGAACAAGCCCTGTGTCAATTATGGAAGCTTCTCCAAAATGTTTGAAAAATTTAAAGGAGCATTTATCCTGAAAAATGCAAGTAGTTTACTAAAAGTATCTAAGTAGTGTTACTTAAATCAACAGGTTTTCACCTAATTTGTAAAACGTATTTGTTACTAGAATAGAAAACAGATCAATAAAGAAAGGGGAAAAGGAAAACAGACAGAATTGTTTCTACCATTATGCAAATACTGGTAAATAGATTCTGTTTTAAATAACCACATACCTTATTGCTATAACGACACATACCATATTGATAAAATGACAGACCCTTGGCTCGAGCACTCCTGCGAATTTCATTTATAGCAACAAGAAGGGTAGCTGAAACAACACCAAAGTAGTTGCTGGAAATGGTTAGAGGCAAAAAGACTTGTTTCTATTTTGAAAAGAGGGAACTTTTCTTTATATCATAGCAACAGATCATCAAGAAAGCTCTGATTATTGATACTTTGAATAATGACAAAGCATAGTTACCGTCTTTTCTATATGCGCGTCTCCCATAGAAATTGGAACAGTTATATTCACTGATAGTTTAATACCAAAAAGGCATTCTACATATACTTTTGAAATTATATTCTTCAACTTATTATATAGACAGATAAGAAAAAAGTTTTCCCCACTTTTGTTTGTTTGTTTGTTTACAACACAAGTATTTGCAACAGAGCTCAAAACTTTACTGTGTAAGCAAGGACAAATTATTACTGCAATTACTCACATTGTACTCTTAGAGATTACAAACACTTAAATAGAAATATTTCTTGAAACTGCATACCTCCTTCAGATACCAATGACCCTGCTAAAATGCAGTATGCCTGTATGGAAAAAAAAGTCTCAATTATTGTGTTATACGCATATGTCGTGGTTTAGCCCCAGCCAGCAACTAAACACCACGCAGCCGCTCGCTCACCCCCCCCACTCCAGTAGGATGGGGGAGAGAATCGGGAGGGCACACGGAGGAAAACCCACGGGTTGAGATAAAAACAGTTTAATAATGGAAATAAAACAAAGGAGAACAGTGATAATAACAACAATAACAACAATAACAGAATATACAAAACAGGCGATACACAATGCAACTGCTCACCCCCACGTGTTCCGCACCAAACCCCGCGAATCGTGCGCCCCCCCCAAAGGGACCACCCCCGGTTTTTAAGCTGGGCATGATGTCACATGGTATAGAATACCCCATTGGCCAGCTGGGTCACCACCCCGGCTATGGCCCCCCCCCCCCCCCCCCCTGCACCTTGAAGGGCGGGGGAGCCAAAGCATCAATGGGCCATCGACCAAAGCATCAATGGGCCATCAACATTCCTTTCACCGCCAAACCCAAAACACAGCACCCCCTCCAGCTACAGGGAAGAGAGTTAACTCTGTCCCAGCTGGAACCAGGACAGCATATTTGTACAGATCTCTTCACCATACACTACCCAAACGCAGCATTCCAGAACCTCATTACGCACTGTGCCATGTAGCTGTCCCTAAACAGAAGGCAACCAACAATATTTGAATTATGCAATATATTGCAAAATAGGAAAGGAGGACCTCTTGGGAGGTGTGAAGGCAAGATGCAGGGTTTAAAGAACAGCTCATTTTGCTGTAAGATCAGCTATAGTTTAACATGATTTTTTTCTTAAAACACATTCTCATTAAGGATGGTTTGAGTTAATTGCATTGGGATTCAAACTGACTCAGGAAGTGAATTTCAGACTGTGCCATTATTTTCTATTAAGTCACCAGTGTTAGATACAATATCAAACAAGATGAGCTTACCCAGAGAAGAGATTCTATAGGATGGGGGTGGAGTAAACCTATGATCCCATGATACCAAGACAGTCCTGCACCCATCATAAAAATGCCCACTCCACTAATCAGGGAGGCAATATAGCGCATGTTTGTGAAACCATACCTAGATGAAAACAAAGTAAGTTATTTAGGAAAATAAGATTCTATATCTCTGCAAACATATCTACAAGTTTTTTCCATTAATTTTTACATGTCTTAAATTATCATCATATGGCTGGGCATCTATTTAAGACAAGGCTGCTAAATCCAACCTAATCCAAGGAAAAAAAAAAAGCCACCTATACAAGGATATCTAGTACATGCAAAGACATCAAGCATAGATATTTTTCTAATGCGTTTTTAAACAAGCTATTTACACAGTTGTATTAGCTCTTGTGCAATGACTGAGGATTTTACTACTGTAAAAAAAGAATTCATGTAACTTCTACATTTTATTGAAATGCTACTTCTAAATGAAAACTCTAGCCTTATAGGCAGCCAGTCTACATATTTTATAATTCTATTTAAACGGAATAAAATTTGTGACATCTTTAAGTAGTTCAGCAAACTGCAGATATTCAACACTTGCAGTTTTTAAAAGCAGTGGGAAGAGCTAAAGCAATATTAAAAGTGTACATTTATTCCTTTTTTTGCTATTAGCTGCTACTACAAACAGTACATTCTTTAGCAACAATTAAAAACCAATAATTCAAAAGACTATATTGAGGAAGAAGGGGATAAAGAGAGAGGGGAAGGAGATAAAACGAATATTTAGAAAAATTTAAGATTAAAATATTTTTCAAATTAACATGCTCTTAATGAAGAAAAGCTTAACTAATTCTGTAAGTTAGAAGTATTTTGAACTAGTGCTTAGAGTATGAATGACGTGCCCAAATATGTGAAGTGTAAAGCAGGTCAACACAAAGAAAGTATCATGGAGAGTATAGCTTCTAACTTTCATGAAGGTGTAAGAACTTATCAATAATATCCCCATTACTCAGATAAAAACAAAGAGTAGTTTAAGTCAAACACATCTCCTTACGACACAAGTAGCTGCCTTGCAGAAAAGCACTTTGTTGAAAATAGGAAGAGGACAGTATATTTTATTTTTAAAAAATCTTGTCATGCACGTGAACAGTGTTTAAAAACAAAGTAAATCTATCCATTGGAAGAGGTAGAAGAGCCCAGAATAACTTAAAGAAATAATGTTAATTAAAATAACACACATCAAAATGCATGCCACAAAAAAAAAGAATCATGAAATATAACATGCATCAAGGCACTGAAGCTATGCTCTTGCAGTTTGGAAGAAATCCCTTTTCTTATTTTATCTATTGCAAAATCAGAAACAATGCATTTCAGAAATGATACGAAACAGCAGATTAAAAAGAACAAGGTGATGCACAAAGAAGAACTGATCTTACTCCTACATATAATTACCAAAATCATTATTTACTCAAAAAGCTTACGGATGACTAGGGTCAGGCGTCCTTGCAGACTGACTGATGCCCAAAGCTAGCAATGCCTATTTAGGACAAAAGGAAAACACCTTTGTTTAAAAAAAAAAAAAAATTAGAAACATTCTTTATCAACTGAACTTGAAAAATAAAGGCAGATGCAATTTGCTGATCTGCACATATGCTTTGTAACTGATATTTTATCAGACCTGGAATATAATCCTCAAAATCTGTCACCTAAACCTACCGCCCCCAAAAAATAGCTAATTATACCTATATATAGAGTATATATAGGTAATTATATAGTGTATATATATAATCACTGTTAATTATAATTTTAGAATTGCAACTGAAAGTGAACATTACATGCAATCTCAAGTGGTGTTGCTCTGCTTCAATGTAAAGGAATGAAGTTGTTCAGAGAACAAAGCTATTTAAATAAATCCCTCTTGAAGAGAAATTATACAGCGACTATGGTGATGCCATACTACATTTAACACAATAATTTTACGCTGCAGCTTCTTTCAGTAGTGAACTTTGTATTCTCCAAACTAAACAAAAACATTATTTTGAAGGAAGAAATAAAAACCTCTTGCTATCTAAATGGCCTATTTGGGATATATTTAATTAGGCATGTATTAAACTACTGATACAGTAAGTTATAAATCTAGACCTCAATTTTGGAAAGCACATGCTTTGTTTTAAGACTATGAATTATTGAAACATAATAACAAGTATTAAAATTTAGACACTTTAGTCTTCGCAGCAGCAAGCTGCTTTGAGGCAGCAAGGTTTCTCCTGTGTTTTTCCCAAAACCACATACTCGAATATTTGAGGAAACACCCCCTGCATTTCCAGTAGAACATTTAACTTTCACATTTAAAAAACAGAATAGCTCTTCCACATGTAAGTGGTAGATAATACCACTATCAAAGTTGGTTCACCTATAAATTGACACACCTGGCCAAATGAAAATCACATACTTAAGGCTGCCTTCCCATAAATTTCTTTATCAGTTGAGTTAGTAGCACCCCTGTCTTCACTTTACAGCTGGAGCAGATGAAAGGTTGTGTAAAAACATTTACAGAAAAACAGCAAACAAAATGTGAGTCCTCAACTCAGTCTTTCTGGACAGAGTAGCATACTAGGTACAACTGAAGCAAAAAGGTAGCCAAAATTATGTTAAAATGCTTTTTAAGATACTAAGTCTGCTCTAAGGTTCCATACAGTCCTCAGATTTGGAAGAGCACAAGACTGTTGCATTTTATATGAGTCACAAGCTATCCAAGGACTCCTCTGGCTTGAGCTGCAGGAGGGTTTCAGCCACTCATCTCTAAGTACTTTTTCTTGTTTCCAAAGCCTTGCTATATCAAAAACTGCAACAAGAAAGATTCTTTCTATGGTGGGAGAAGGGGAAATTTCAAGTTCTCGTAATGTATGCCTCAAGCATACTAAATGAAATAGTGGGAAAAAAAACATTAATTTTGCCGCTGCACACTAATATTACGTGCCCAGCTCTGAGTCTGCCACACCACCTATCAAAATAAATGTGCCAGGTATGTGGCTACTTCCGCTGTGAGAGGCTGCTAAGGCAGTCTAGGAAAGAAAAAGAAACCGAGATGCTCAATTTCTCATCGTTATTCTACCAAAAGATGACTAAGCAACAAAAGTCTGTCACTCTATTACAATAACTGACAGGAAAAGTATTTCAAGTTAACATTTAACCAAAATAAGGAGGTATACTTTGTACTCATCTTCGTTTCAAGTCCCACTTATGATCCATGAAGTAGCTGAGTACAGTTCTGCTTACTACTCCTCTCTTTCAACTAATTTCTAAAAAAACTTAAGAATCTACATTATGACTTGTCTCATTCTTACCTTAATACAAATTAAAAAACATTATCTGGACAGGCACTCAACAGTACTTTAAGATGACCAATATATCATTCTTGTCCAGGAGGGGCAGGGAGCAAGGCAGGAAGGAATGAGCATGTAACCCAAATTACTGAGATTTTGTTCTGAAACCACTTCCTAAAGATAAGGCTGGTCACATTATGCATATGCATTGTGACAAACAAAATTAAGCCTGTCCTGGGACTTATTTCCTAATATTTGTATMTTTGACTAATATTATAACCCATTTAACCTTTTTTGGTGCACCTTCATCTTGATAATTACAGGGAAAATAAATTGCAACTGAAGTACGGAACAATCAATTACATGAAAAAACAATAGTTTAGAAAAGAACAGAAGTAATTGGGGCAGGCAGTTTGAAATAATGTAGATGTATTACACATAGTATTATATTAGCAGAAATACCAGTCCAAACACCATTCAAATAGATTTTATTTATAATTACAGGTGACTCTAGATTCTTCCTGCATTTAAGGCTTCTAGACTAGGTCAGTTATTTTACTGTTAGCTCACAAACCCTCCATCAAATTACTCGCATCAATATAAAATAAAATAAAGGAGCAGCTAGATAAACCTGTAGAAACCACTAGTTGAAACCACTAGTTTTGGCAAGTAAATTTGCAACAGAGTAACAACAGCTTTGCACTCAGACTGGGGAACAGCAGAAAGAGCTCTGGGCTTAGCAATATATCTAAAGTATTGTGAATTTCTGACAAAACATGCCTTCATCTGCCTACAGTATGATAAAAACTGTATATAACAAAAACATTGCTTTGTTAGTGAGATTCGCTTTTGTCTCTGGGAAGCTAAAAGATATACATGTATACTACACACACAGAAAAGAGTACACCTTCCTCCCACTGCATGTACACAGAGCTTGTCACACTCTGGGCAGGCTTTGTAATCTGAATAATTGAAACCAGAAATTATTTAGTAATAAAGTAAAAAAAATTTAGTAATATAGTAAAAAAGTAAAAAAAAAACCAAAAACACCCTCTCCCAAGTGAAACAGTTTATTTAAAAAACACTGTTAAGAATGTTTTGCCTCAAAATTATTTAAATGGTCATTAGATTAAGTACTAGCTTTTTTCCTCCTAGAATATATTACTATTAATTCTAGGAAGCATGTAAACAATACAAAACAGTATAAAAACAACCACAGGTATTGAACAGGAAGAGCACTGTAAATACACACCACAGCAGAATCTGAGAGTCATTTTTAATAAGAGTTGTGGCTAATAAACATGGAATTTCTAGGCTGCTCTACAATGCCGATGTTACCTATGAGCAAACTTTGTAAAGAAAAAGTATTTTGCCATGTGCTCTAGTCCTCCTAAATAAAATACTGTTTTCATTTCTCTGGTGCTTACTATTTAGACAGTATAGGCAAACTAAGGAACACTAGTAGATTGAATTACTGCTTTCAAGAGTAATACAACTATTAGAAGTATCTGTTTCTATTCCTGAAAAATTATTACAAGTGCTAACTTAAGCAGAATGGAACAAATACTCACCTGGTTACATGTGTCTGCTAAAGAATGTATGGCTTCTGAAAACATACTTGCAGAACCCGTGTAAACCCAAGCAAGTAGCTTAAAGAAAAAATTCAGCCCATTTCTGAAAACAAAGAGAAGAAATAAGCTAAAGAACAACAGAATATTTGGGCTTTAATATTTTCAGCAAAACCACAAGTGCTGTATAATCATGCACTACCTGCCAGCAAGTGGTGAAACCAATTATCAATTTAATCATTAGAGACCTGTACAGGCAGGTAAAACATACACTTTTCCTGCATGGTTACTGTTAAAAAGCCCTTTCAGCTAAACTTGGTATGTAAAGACGTATGATTTATTTTTCCAAAATTGTTAACTTCTAAGAAGTCCTGAATAAGTTACACTTCTTGAAAACTACCATTACATTCACTACTCAGAACAACTAATTGCCTATCAGTGGGAGAATACAAGCCTTAATGATTTCCTTTTCTCTTTCTTCAATCCTTTGCCTCCTGTACGTCCCCTCCTAATACTGGAGTGCAAGGTTCCCCACTTCAATCTCAGCTTGGGCAATTCCCAGTAGAATACAAACGTAAGACAACAGACAGGAAGACAAGGCCGTCATTAGATTACGCTGTAAAAATTCTCTATAAAACTTCTCCATTAAGATATCCGATGTGACTTGTCAAGTCTTTTTTAGGTTATGAGCTCACTGGAGTAAGCATTTTGTTATGTTGTACAGAGAAAGGTAACTATTAGCACTAAAATCCAAGTCTACATTCTCACTTCAAACATTATCAGAATCAGCAGGTTAATTGTTACAATATTGCAAAGAAAATCAGACTAGAGGATTATAACATTCTCCTCTATCTTTTTTAATATATTTGAGCTTAGCTTCTTGGCAATTTTTTTAAAGTATTCAAATTAAATTGTTATAAATAAGTATTAACAACATCTTGTAGCTGCATTTTTGAACAACCACATGCCAAGAAATTATATTTAAGTTAGAGGAAGCACAAGTCCAGCCCCTTGCCGTACACCAAATTATATAGTTGATTAAATAACACTCATTTCCAAGGTCATCCTTAAAGAATTTCTGTGAGAGTACATCCACTTCTTGAAGCAAGAGGTAGCACTGTTTTCCATGCCTCCTTCCATCCAAGGACCTGAACGTGCTTTACATTTTTTAATTTAGTTTCATTACCTCATGAGATGGTGAAACATCACCGTAATTTATAGGTGGGAAGTAAAAAAAAAAAAAAAGTATAAGTTGGTGGATAACCCAAGAAGAAAGGAAGGCTGTTGTAACACTAAACTATAATTTAAACTCCCTGTGTTAATTACAAGTTCTTCCAACTCACAGCATAGTGCAACTTTAGCATAGAAAGAAAATGAAATAAATTACAGTGGGATTCATGAGCACAGTCTCTTGACTTTTGTATTGTTCTTCTCAATGTTGTATTAATGGAGTTGACAGCTTATCTGGGGGTACAATTCAGTTGTGGGGCCCCCACCTGTTCAGATGACACAACAGGCACTCAGCTGATACTTCATTTCACCCCTACAAATTCCGAATTGGTGGGGGGATTTGACATCCTAGAAATCTAGAAAGAAACCACTAAGATTTTCAAATGTCAGGCCCAGCAAAATCAACCTGTTAATGACGTCGTAGGATAGAAAGATGAAGAGTGCTACACAGGCAATAATTACAAAAAACCTAGTGAGCCTAAAGAGCCATCAAGCCCTATTTAGTGTTTCCTGTCTGACTAGATGTTCACATCAATATAAAACAATAGATAAAAGTCAGTTTTGAGGAAAAAGGTCAGGTTTTTACTACAAGGAAAATATGTATTGCTTTAAAAAACAAATTCATCACTGCATTTGAAAATAATAAGCCCTATGAAACCCTAAATTCTGTTGAAGAAATACTACAAAGATTTTAAACAGCAAAGGAAAAAAAAATCCAAAACCAGCAAGTTCTGAGATAGCAGCTAAATTACTCTGAATCAGTTTGAAACAAAGTTATCTTTTACATCAGCGACCACCAATTCACAAAGTATTTTCTCTATTGTACTGAAATGAACTGAACTGACTGATTTAGCTACCTCATTTCTACCTGCATGGACCTGAAAGAGTAGGAAATCTTAACAGAACTTAAACCAAAGCCAGGTAAAGTCTGGAAAAGRTTTATTGTAATGTTTTGCACATCATGCCAAGAAATAACAAAAAACCCAAACCCCATGATTCATTAGATACAATTCTCTTGCTTGTTAAACCTACTACTACACAGCACTTTCTAATAAGCCTCTCTTCTGCACCTATAAAATAAGCAGTTTCATTCAACGCAACTGTTTATAACTGTATTCCAAAGTCCACATAGGAGGCAGACATTCACCAACAAAATGGCGGGGGGGGGGGGGGGGGGGGGGGGGGGTGGGTGGGGAGGGGGGGAAGTGTTGAAACAGATATACATCTTCCTTGCTGTCAGAAGTCTTGTCAATTTTAGTGTAAAGTCTAAACTTAATTGGTAACTTTAAAATGTACTGATACATGAACAGAATCAGCCTTCCTTTGGAAAAAAAAAAAACAAACACACACAAAAATACACAAATGCAAAAGTAGATCAAAATCAATTATTCAAATCAAGGTTCCTAACTTAACAAATTCAAATAAATCTATCCTGACTGAACTGTAAACTTGAAAAAATTATAGGGCATTAATACTTGCTTTTACATATTTATCATTCCAAATTCGTTTCAAAGACAACCACCTCAAAACCCTGAGATGTATATGGGGAACAGGGATTAGAGGRAATTGAGAAATATATATAGGGAATTGTACCATCATGTGATTGCCCACTTCTTATACTCTACCTTMCAGCACAAGATAATGGTCTAGAAGGACCCGGTCTGATTTACACAACCATCCCTGTCTACCTACATAAAATATTTAGGCTTTTGAAAAAAGGACAGTAAAAAAGTAAGTGTCAAAATTAAAAAAAATCAAACTGAAAACATTCAGCTCCATTATGAATCTGTGGAAAAAATCTTCTATTTAGGCTCTAAATTTGAGAACTAAACACAATTCATCACATCTATTTCCAAAGAAGCAGTAACATTACTAACATCCTTGACCACTAGTATTTTTAAAAAAAATATTATATACTGTGCAAACTTTGTATTGTTTAAAAAGGTAAAGCATTAGCATGACAATGAAATCACTTCAATTATGCCAGACTCTGAAAAATGTTTTGCTAATAATAGATGATTCCCTTTTTGATAAAACACATTACCTTCCTGTATTTCTATAACAGAGCTTCGAAGTTTTTCCTTGCACACAGAATTCTATTAACAACATCGAGTATGCCAGTGAAGCTGGTCTATACCCTCATACGTGGACCCATAGAGAAGAACTCTGCTTTTGACTGAACCACGTTTCATCCTCACTGAGGAAGCCTGAAGTTTGTGAAAAGCCTACCAAATCATTCCAACTGGAGAAGTTAAGACAGATTGGCCTTTCTGACCCAAAATCAGAAGCCATTAAAAATCATCCTGATGTCAAAAAGATCAGGGCCACAAACAGAGGAGCACTGATGGTGGCCTTGACTTAAATCTCTGAAGAGTCATCAGGTATTTGAGGGCCAGGATATCCTTTAACTTCTAAAAAAGCTCCACAAAAAAGTGATGGAACAATACAACAGGCTCTACAAACTTCTGCTGGCCTGGCTGCCAGGCATTCATCTATAAAAGTACCTAATCATCAAAAAGGTATTTATGAAGTGAAGAGTGCAATGTTTATAGCAATGTCCTATTTACAAAGCAGGAGGAAAGGTCTGTTTTCACTAGGTCATTGTAAGAAAATGAAGGAGGAGGAAGTGACCATAGAACATGCCCCCCTTCTTTTTTACCTCCTTTTTTTTCTTTTCATTAGAAACATCCATACTAGCAGTTCTTATATGTTTTTAACTTAGAAAGCTCTGAACAGTTACTAGCAGAATACTCAATAAAGAGGGAGGTTTTCAGTCAAACGAGCTTTGTGGGTTTTTTCCCCCAAGCAAAAAGCAGATAGTTTTGTAGGAAAACTCAAAGAGTTATTTCCTGCTCAAAATGTTGTTTCCTCTGCCAAAAAAGCATTTTCCCTATGTTTCTATTTTGCCCCCTTATATCGATAGTGTCTTAGCAATTAAATACCTTTTATAAAATCAAATTTATTTTAAAAATTCACAGGTTTTATGGCAAGTAAATTTTAGCCATCATTTTCTGAGAGAAACTTAACACGCTTCTGTGTATTTCATGCCAGATAGTCTCTGTGTTCATTTGCTTTAAATCAGGATCATTAGTTTAATTTTGTTTCATTCAAACTTGTAGGATATGTGAAAGGCAAAAACCTCCTAAAATATCCCCTTTTCAGTTAAGAGAGGAAAAGAGTTGAATAACAGCAGAAAGAGAAAAGTTAATTCTTTTCTGTTGGTTATACAGAAGATTGTTTAAAACATATGAAAAACTTTCTCTCAAGAAGGAGCAAGAAAAAAGGACAACTTTAAATGCCTGCCTCTCCATGTCCTTAAAAATTTTAGTTTTCACTTTAATAAACTGTTTAGTCTGATCAACTTCAAAAAAATTTGCTCGTCTCTGATCAGAGATATATTCTATCCCTGATTTCTATATATTGATGAATGTATTTACCTAAACTCTCTCCCACCAACAATGAATAAACAAATCTATTAACTTCAGCTACCGAGACACAGGTATCTTTAGCTTGAATAGACAGACCGTTCTCATTTCCAGGATAATAAAAATAAGTTGTTTTATACTTGCATAAATAAAACATTTTTTTTTTTTAAACTTACATGCAAATAGCTACCATTACCACCTTCCCTGGTCCCTTGAAAAACATAGCTGCTGCACTGGAGCGTGGCTACATAAAGAAATAAGAGATTATTAAAATAAAATAACCAAATCGTGACCTCATGAAGGACCTACCAGACAAATTATTAAATAAAAGCTTTGCATTGCCCTGTATTGCAAAAGTGAAGCTACTGTCCTTGAAGCCTACTAATTTACAACTGAATGCTCACCCAAACTGCAGTTGGGTCTTACACATTTCTACAAATGGATGGCTATAAAAAGGACAAACAATCAACAAAGTCTCCAGCAGGGGCCACTGCAACCATAAGGACAGGAGCCAGCTGTGCAGAAGAAAGATTAAGRAATCATTCTACCATAGCAGAGCACCTGGATCTAGGGAATGCATCTCCTTAAGCAAAGAAGGGCCAGTAGGGCACAGAGCGAAGTGCTATTGTTTTGGGTTTTTTCCTTAAGAAACCTATTTCATTTCTTTCAATTAACAATATATTTACTATACATGGTTATAGGCTATAGATGAAATCACAGATATAGCTGCAATTTTGCTAATAAGGCAGCAATTCACTAAAAAAAAAAAAAAAAAMCACCAAAAAAACAAACCACCTTACTAGTGGATTACATTGCCACAGTAGGAACCCATTTAAACTGGCATTGCAACATTTACCACTGCATTACAATCAGAGATAGATCTGGTATATTACAGTGCAAATAAATCTTCCAATAATATTCAGTTAGTTAAGCTTATGCAACCACTTCACAACTTTTTCCTTCGAAAGGCATCATAGCACATCATCTGGCATTTTTCTAGCCAAAAACTTTAAAACATCTCTTACCTTAGTATTTCCAAAGAACTCCTTGTATTCCCTCAACAGCCTTTGGTTTCTAAATAGATCTGCAACACAAAATTGTTATCATAAATACGTATTAGTAACCAGTAGTTTCAAGAATTGAAGTCTATTTTTTTATGCAGCAGCCAACTTCTAGGAAGAGCTACATGGTCTATCTTTCTTTGTGAAAAACTCCTTCTCCTGGTATTGTTAATCAGAAATACATATTGTTATATAATCATGCAAAATGCCAAATACAATCTGTTATGATCTTATACATTGTAGCCATTGCTACCAACAAAGGATGATACACAGAGGGAAAAACTCAAAATACACTGCACCAAATCCAGCTATTCTGCTGCGGCCCTCCCACCCCTTAACCATGAAGGGGAGGGGAAAGGATGTTTCAAAGCAAGTCTCTTAACGTCAGTTATTTTTCCATCCACTAATGATGTTCAGTAACTTCAAAATAAACATTGGTGTAGTACAGTATCTAGAAGCTGTAATGCCAGATTGTCCTCTACAAAGTTATACAAAATACATTGTACATAATAATTTAAATAGATTAGAACAGCCAGTGGAGTAAAGTCTGTAAAAAACAGGGAGTTACCACTTCAAGTATACAATGTTTCAGTATGCTATTATGAGCAAGTAGTATTTTCTCAATCTCATTTTTTGGATTATGTCCCAGGTCTATTCAGCTGGTGACTAAAAATTCTGGAGCTACTGACTGTGCTCTCAGTAGAAACAYCTACAGGTACCTTAACAGGTACCTGCAGCTCTAGCCTTTTTACTAAGAGGGTGTGCCAGTGGCACAACTGTTTCAAAAAACAACGCAAAGGCCTCTAATTTTAAGGTGCATAATTGGAATAAGAACCTTGAAGCAATATTGCCTCTCCTGTGATTTTAACTGACTAGACAGATCAAAATCCATTACGAACTACTGATTTGATTGTACCTGTTATTGATAATACCAGCAAGGATGACAACAATCCTTTTAAGCAAAAAGATGATTTGGGGGTGTTTCCTCCCCTTCTGAAGCACAAAGATAAGCTGAATTCATTTCAGGGGAAAAATAAATGAGTAACAGTACGGTATCAAGATTTGGATTGGTTTTAAGTCTTTTCAAAACTCTCAATAAAAAAATCCAAAACCATTGAAGATGTTAATTATAATCTACAAATTGAAAGCCCCCCAAAAAACAAGAAGTTTGACTATAGATCTCAACTGAATGTATATTCTTGCTATATCACATAGATGATAAATTGTAAGATAGTAACAGACTACATCTGCATAGATACTAACGTGTTACTCTAACACTGTGCTATAAAACCTTATCAGTAATTGCTAATTCCAAATTTGTATGTTCTCAATGAAATAACACACCATCTAGTGGATTTCTAACAATCATATTTTGTTGTTTACATTTGAAGTTATTTGAAAACTCTATACTCACTTTCTCTGTACTTGATCTCTGCCTCTTTACGTCGTTTTCTTTCTCTAGCAAGAGCCTCTGGACTACCCCAAACTTCAAGAGACCTGCACAAAGTACAAGTAACTTAACAATGATTCTATTTATGCAACTTCTTTTCAGTTTGACTACATTACAAATGCCTTTCCTAAAAGCAGAACATCACATTATTCTTTCTGATAAAAAGCCACACAGTCTACTTTACAGAATAAAAAGCTGGGCAAGAGGGGGCTGAGGACAAGTAYGTAATCTTTGGACACATGAAACATACTCTCCAATTTTATATACACCATGCAATTATTACAATAATGAGGATACAAAATGTGTTCACAYAGAAAATGGAAAACATTATTGCCCTTTCACATTATAAACCTGACTTTTAAAAGTTTTTTCTCTCTTTCATGTAATCCATTTTAARTGATCCAAACATTTTCCTTCATGAAAATGGTCTTACTTTGCCTCTACATCCGATCTGAGGTACACAGTGAAAGTCTCAGTGTCATCATGGGGGCTTCGTCGTTTAATTTTCCTCAGCTGGTCTAAATCACTAAGGAAAGTGGACAAACAGTTAGTGCAAGAAAAAGTTCATATTATTCCAATTTTACTTTTATGTCTGGGTGATCTTCCACAATTTTGATAATATGAATTTGCAGTACAAAAATCTGAAGTTGTTTACTTGACCCAAACAAAACAGATATGCAACATGAAGCAAGCGATCTCTAGGATGCTACTGAAAACCACTGTGTTTTCCACACTCARAAGTCCAAATCACGTTCTCACACTATGAAATACTATACATGGAAGACAAAGTAAAACATCCAATGAATGATCTGCATGTAACTGATAACATGCACAAGTGCTAAACAAGAGGGTTCTTGGTTTAACATCCCTAAATGGAAATCAGAAGTCACGYGACATGCAAAGTTAAGAAATTGAACCTCAAAACCTACACACCCAGCACAAGCTGCAAAAGGTTGGARATAACAAAACTTGGGGAAACAGATAAATTTCCTGTGCTGAGCTACACATTAGGGCATCTACACTGAGAAGCATCAGGGATATTTTTTTTTTTTTTTAATACAACAGAACATTTCATTTTTAGCCCAACCAACTATTGAGTTCTTTTCTCCCCCCCGCCCCCTTTTTGGTCAATCCAGCAAAACTCTGCACAACAAGCCAGTTATGATAAAAATATGGCAGAGGACTAAGCATAATTTATCACTGGATCTTCAGCAAAGACCAAGTCTGGTGACATACACTATATGTAAAAACTGGGGAGGAACAGTGACAGCATAAACAGTTATAAACAAAGCTGCTAAGCCTTTAGATTTAATACGGGACACACACATAACATGCATGAAATCTTACAGACASCTTAACTATAGCGATACTCAGCAAGACCTGCTGGCAGGCATGGCACATAGTAAAAGGCAGTAAATATGAATCAAGTAACAATGGTTAGGTTACAATGAACCAGATCATATTTTATTCCAAATTACAGATCTCATGTAACATGAAGTTTCTACTGATCTTTTAGAGATGTTCACATCAAACCATCATGACCCCAAAATGCTGAAACAAGAGTTACTTGCCATTCCCCCCTGTAACTACCTGCTCTAGAGGTGGACTCCCCCCAACTAGATTTATGGTCATATAAGTACAAACACATTACTTTAAGAAACAACTACAGAAACATGCAAACTAGGTGCAAGTTCCTAATGCACTATAACACTAAGTAAACAAGAACTAACTTCAGCTGCTTATGATTATATATACCACAAAAGCATTTAGAAAAAGTTGCTGTGCAAAATCACTCTACAATCACAATCACTTTTGAAGCACATACGAACAACCAAATATTCACGATTTAAATTTCAACTCAAACACATCATACCTGGATTTAAGACAAAACTCATTTATTGCTCTGACTCCAGTGATGAAATTATTCTGTGTGTATTTTGGTCCATAATCCCTTTTTTTAAGGACTGCTTTCACTTAAAAAGAGAAATAGGTAAGCAAGTTAAGTCACTCATGGAGACTACAGCAGAAGCTTCAAAAGGTAATTCAATCTAGAGTCATATCATGATACCTCTAAGTGGAGATCTGAAAAACAATGCTCGTCAGTGAGATAAAAAGCTTACAATGAAGAAAAAGGAATGTTCTTAATTCTGGAAATGAGTAAGAGTAGAATGATTTACCTCCAAAAATGCTACTTGCTAAGTACACCCTACACACTTAACTGCCACTGTCAGCTACTTCTCCAACTTTGACGTCAGAGATGGTGTTGGCTACTAAGCATTCAAATATGGCAATATGGAAACCCTCACTATAGCAATTGAAATGGCAACATAGAGCTCCATTTCTTTTTTTCCAATACTTAACTAATTCCACCTTCTGCAGATAAGATTTTTGACCTTTGCAGACCACACAGAGAACTGAGACAGACTTAATGTCGTTCTTCTCAACTATTACTTTCAAAATTAGCACAATTAATATTGAGCATTTATAACAATTAAAATATACATTCTTTATTTACAATGCTTTGTATGTCTAGAAGGTGTACTCTTATCACATCAGATTTTCATGCACAAGGAAAAGAATACCACACATATATCAGAAAAAGGATAAGTGGAATTTTAATTTATGCCATTATCTCCTGCTTCTCTATACGTACATAACCATCTTATTTTCAAACGTAAGTCACTGTACACTCACTTCCGTTAAAAATGTTATGCTTATTAGAAGAAGAGTTACAATTGCTAATGGATATAACATTAAATAACACAACCAAAAACAAATTCTGCAGGCGRGAAGACTTATGCACACATGAACTTCCTGCGTATCACAGGATTGGTATGATTTCTTCAGTTAGTCCAAAACAACTCCTTAAGTCACAGGATAAAGATACTGCATTTAAAGACTTTGAGAAAAAATTTCCCAGAGTTCTACATTGTCTTACTTCTGAGTTGTGAAAGCTTAAAGGCAAAATATATTGCTTGACACTCAACAATGCACTAACACTATAGATATCAATATTTACCATAATAATCTGATTTCTGTCACCCAGTTTGAATTTAAACAATTTTTTAAGCACTTGAGTAATCACATTCATCCCACAATGCTCCTGAGCGAAGGTGACAAAAAAAATTAGAGATTTCCTAAAAACAGTCCATCATTTACTAAGGTTAGAACAGGATGAACATCTTTAAACAAGAAGAATGCTTCCTGTCTTTTCTTATTTAAAACAGATACATATCCGAAGTGTATTAACTTTAGTAAAAAATAACTTGTGGATTTCTCAAACACTTACTAATCCATCTTTCAGAAACACACATAAATTTCCCTAAAAGAAAATACTATAACCAACTGTACATTGCAGAATATCTCAACAATCCTACCCCTAGTTTAAATAACCGTATAAAATTGGCRATAAATGTGGAGGGAAAAAAAAAATCAATTTGATATTTCCAAGAGAAGGACAAAGCCCAGTAAAAGATTATGTAAATAAAACACTTTAAACAGCACAAATTTTTAAGACTAGTGATCTTTTAAAAATGTTATTGTCTTAGTAATACTTGGATCAGTAAGTTTCTAAGTCACGGCAGCATCTGAAGACAAGAACTCCACTTTCTAGACACTATCAAAATCTTTAACATAAACATTCTTGCTTGCATGTCTATAATCTACAGAGGCAAAACTCTCTTCCCACTGAAAGATATATCTATTTTTMCAATTATTTCACAGTCTATCTAATTTCTCCTATCTACCTTGTATGTTCCCCCTGCATGCATCCACTAAGTGACAACAGATCCAAAGAAATTGACATAAAGTATGTAAACAAAAGCGTACAGAAAATATACATAGAGAGACACTGACCTCACCTTGTTACTAACATGTATTATGATTTGATGTTTCTTTAGATTTGGGGGAAGACAGGAAGGAATTTTGATACAGTTTATAGCCTGCTGAGTCACTTTCACTCCAGCGATTTTTTTTTTTTCTTTTAACGGAGTTTAAAGAGAAATGGCAACTTCTATTTTGATAAAGTTCTTTCTATACATAGAAGGCTATAAGTAGTCAAAAGCACAGGAGTTTTTAATAGCCTAATTCTCACAATAACATCATCAGAGTGAAGATGAAGTGAAATCAAATCATGATAAATTAAAAACATGAAAGAAAGTTATGCTCTTACTTTATCCACTTACGTTTTTAAACAATGTAACTAAAGACAAAAGCATGTATTTACTACAGGCACAAATGGGAAGATTAYAGGACTCAGTTCATGTGGTCAAAATATATTTAGAAGCAACGCTGATTAGATTAACTCAGCAATAAGAAGGAACAGAGGAGGACTTAGAACAAGGAACAGGGGAAGATCAAGTATTCAGCTTAGCCACATTAAGTCTGAGATGGTGAATGGACATGCATGCCTAAAAACATGCAAGGAGGACAGACTGTGATAACAGATGAGAAAACAAGTTAGTCTTTTTCTGACAAACTCATCAGCTTAAATGAAACAATCAAAAMCAGACACAGAACAGTGAGTAATTAGAAGGAATACCACTATATTTGATTTTTCAGGAGTCATTTTCAAACAACTGGGTACCAAACGAAGCTGACCYACAAGTGTGTCTTAAAATGTAATTCACATAACTTGTTACACAATTGAAGAGGAACCAGAGTTTCCTTACATATATCTTTTCTGACTTCTAGCAGACAGCAATAAAGTTTCAATACGGGAAGTATTTCTTTACCTTTTACTTGGATTGGCTCTTTAAGGAAAGACTGCTTTTGACCTGTGTTGGTCGTATCTTGTCCTGTAAAATAAAAATAAAGCTCACTGTAAATATGGAAGTACCTAGTTTTCTTTTTAGTAAAGAGTGTGGTTGACATAACAAGAGCATATCTTAATATTGCTTTCCACCCTGACAATTAAAAAACATTTTTCCGAAATTTCCAACATTTAAAACTCTCAAAATAAAAGACAGAAATAGTAAAAAAAATAAATAATGAAGATATTTAATACAGCATTGATCAATAAACTCCTAGCAGCTTGCAGAAGAGCACTAACTTGCAAYATGCTTCAGAAAGTATCCCGAATTTTTAAAAAATATGTTAACAGTGTACTTATAGTTTGGGGCAAGTTTTACGCAAAATTTTAGATTAGTAAATATACTGAATTCTATATAGTTTATGGCTGCTGATCACCCGAGTCTCATAGAGCTTTCAAGCTGTAATTCAATTTTAAGGGACTGAAGCTTTTTCACTTACAAAAAGCTAGCTTCTTAAAATACAGGATATTTAAACTAAAATCCACAACTCTCGTGTCACAAGCTGGAACTAGAATGAAAACAAAGTATTTTAGCTGGTTTTGAAATTTGAGGATATGACTGAATAAAAAGCCAATAAAATATAATTTGCAGTACTGTTAAGTGAATCTTAATATTTGGAAAATAATAAATTCCAGTAATTTCAGTGAGATTTCTACTTAGAAATCAGAAGTACTACTACAAACAAATATTGCATCCTTATACATCTCGACATAGCTTTCAGAACAAAAACCTTATGATTCTAACACACCAAACCAACATACAGAGTGTTAGGGCACAAAAGAGTAGGTAACATTGGAGATTTGCCACACATCTACAGTCATTAATAAAATTAAAACTGACCTTATTGAAAATGATATGTAAAAAAAAAAAAAAAAGAAGATTTTTCAAGCAGGTTTGTGTTAATTAATGAGATACTTCTAGCTTAGCATGCTACTCAAAGGTCAGATATTCTTGAAGCTTGGACTACATAACTATCTTTCCATCAGGCAACTAGTTATTGCCCTAACAGCAACTGAGGACTGATGCTAGTAACAGTCCAAGTATACTTTCTCAGAAAAACAACACTTACAAATTTATGAAACTGATCTTATTACACAACAAATAGGGCTGGACCATAAATAACTAGCATTCCTAAAACAGTCATCCCTATCAGTTATTGTTTTACTTGAAAACAAAAGCAAAAAAYCCCTTGCTGTTCCTTTCCTTTCTTACCTGGTTTAAAACACCAGGCAGCTGATCTATCAATATTCATGATAAAAAAACTTCAGCTAAGGTTGCTTAGCAAAAACTGAGTAGTAGCTTCTTTTCAGAAACTGCRTGCAACCATTTATGACGTTAAAAGAAATCTCACCGACACAATTTAACAGAAGATTGGGTCATAAGGTTTCAGAGGGGGGAAAAAAAAGGCACAAAAATAKCAAGATTTATATCTATGCAGAGACCTATGCACATCTATGTACATCAAGTACCCTTTTAAAGTTCACTACCTTCGCCTAGAGACTGGACAAGGCCGCCCTGCCACAAAAGGCAGCATCTCTCCTCCAGCCATTTTAGAGAGAGTGAGCAGGGTCAGCTTACTGATCCATACTACCTCTACCATAGCTCTGCGAAACAAGAAAGCAATTAATTTTTCACAAAACAGGCCTAAACATCATTAATGCCAGCACAAGCGAGGAAGTAATCAGATAGGAGTGGGAGAAGGTGGGAACACCCCTTCCGATGACAGTCAACAATTATATGAACTTAAGGCAATCACGAAASCAAAAGTGCTAGACTATTTTCACATGTCCAATTTTTAACACCAGTAACTGCACATTAAGAACCCAGAAAATACCAACAACTACAACTGTCTCTACAGTCTTTTACTGTATTCAGGCAGACATTCTTCTGTAAGAACCTCACCCTCTAGCAACCATCTTCAGCTCAAGACTTTCCAAGAAACATAAACGGTCTTAAGTATTATCCTCTTCTAAAATCCAATCACAGACTTACGAAATAGTATCCTATCGTTACACTTAGAACAACATTTAAGAACCCCTTTGGTACTTCCAAACATCAGAAAAGTAATACTCTTAGCTGGTTATAGTTACTAGCTTTTAAAGACTGCTGCGAGCCTCAGGAATTTACAAGTTACTAAAGAAAGAAGGTTACCTGCTAACCTGACAATGAAGAGAAGAAAATTTTCTTTAGTAGACCACTTAGTTTTAGACAAAAGCACACAGATAAAGAGCTTTCATTTTAAAATGCATTTGTTACCTCTTAAGCACA
Source organism: Oceanodroma leucorhoa (assembly GCA_030449065.1). NCBI lineage: Eukaryota > Metazoa > Chordata > Aves > Procellariiformes > Oceanodroma > Oceanodroma leucorhoa. Next base: position 18,394,320 of record JASVER010000005.1, read on the forward strand.
GTAGTCTTCCAAACATGTATCTGTGCAGTCCTAGGCTTAATAAGCAGAAAAAAATAGAGGACACTACTATGGAGCAAGGACAAGACAGTTCTGAATTTCACAAGCACCTAACTAGCACAAGGTTGACAATCAAATTGAACAGCAAGGAGGGTCAGGTTATGTCCATTATATCAAGCATTCAATGTGAATGCTGCAGGTGTGACAACTGTCAGATTAGAAAGCTCTAGCAGATGAAACAGCTCAACCTTCTTTACCAGTCATCTATTGCCTGATCTGGAGAAGTCACAGTGCTCAGTATTCACACTCATTCAGTCTTTATCGCTAGTTCATTTCACACAACAAACCTGAAATACTACAACAAGAATTCAAGTAAGCAAGCAAAGTGGTAAAAGACAAGTAATACATTCCATTTCTTATCCCTTCAGTTACCTAATCCCTTCTGACATCCACATTTTATCATCACCACTTTAAATTTGATTACTCTAAACTTAAATCCTTTAAATACTGGAATGACAAAGAAATAGATTTTAGCATTCCTCCCTGCAACTTTCAAACATTTGAAATTTATATATAGATGCCCACAAGCAACAAACACTAAGATTTCTGCAACCGTAATATCACACAATTGGAAAAAAAAAAAGTTATCAACTGTTAAATACATAAAGTTTTTACATTTATACAAATACTTTTTATTTTAGCTTAGTACTACCTGTTCCAACTTTATGCAGGTTTTCTTCAGGGGTTGATCTATTTGTATCTTCTGATCCAAGATCTTTTTTCTGACCATTGGAGGTATAAACTCTCACTTGACTCATCAACTGCACAGGCAAACGATTGCATGGTAGAATGTATGACACACTCCCACTTTTCATTGAAGCTTGCCATCCTAAGAGAGGGGAGGAAAAAAAGATGTTTCAGGCAACCATTTTGGAAGGAAAAAGAAGGGAAAGTGGTCCAGCTATACCCGCATAATTTATGGAAAGTTAGCTTATTTTACCCATGTTTAGGAATTATAAAATGGGAGTACACAGCATGCTTTCACTGCCTCCCTTCAAACATCCACTTTTAAACTTCATTCTAACATTAGGGTTTTTTCCCATACAATCCGGTGTGCACTTTTTCCAAACACCTCTAGATGATCTTAAGGGGGTAAAAAAAAAAAAAACAAAAAACAAAACACAAAGCTATTTGATAAGATTGGCTTACTGATACATTAAGTCCCGTTCCATATACTTCATACTTCATATAGTTCCATATACTTCATATAGTTCATACTGCCTCAAAATCTTTAAAAAACAAGTATTGACAAAAGAACAAATACAGACCACTACAAAACTATTAGCCAGTGTTGCCATTTCATTTCACCCTGTGTACACTCTGTACAAACCACAGCTCACCAATTAAGAAAAACTGAACTGTGTGCATTACACAYTAAGAGCAACTCGCTACGGAAATTACATAGAAAAGCACATAACATTGTATAAAGCATTTTATACAGAAGAATCTTAATTTTTGCAACATTTACAACAGACAAATTACAAGATAAATATGTGAAAAATTATTAAGAAATCACCCTGGGTAGGCAATCTTCAACTTCAAGAGACTAGACAAAAGTAGAGTTGTATGCAGTACAGGCCACMTTGTATTAGCAACCAGTTTCTTTTAGGCAGCACAAACACTTCTGCAGCGAGGGTATATAACTCCCCCAACCAGAAATGCAACAGGTAAACTGGCTGCTTTGGAAAGCACTCATTAAAAGAATAAATAAATTAAAAAAAAAAAAAATTAAGCAGTGCTGGTAAATCAGGTCATACAAAATATGACTAATCATATATGAATAATGCACCTCTCAACAAAAAGACAGTATTTTATAAAACTGTTTATTTCATAAAAGTCTCAACAGCTTTCCTTTTATTTTAGTCGTCTACAGTACAGAAGCACCTGCACATGTGCATGCACTGATCTGAACCTTACAGAAGAACAATTTCACCAAAAAAAGTCAGATAAGCTCTTATTGACAATTAGTTGTTGATAGTGTGACAAAAGGCCAGAAAAAAATCAACTCAACACAGCCCAGTAAACTCACTAATTACGACTCATAAAAGGCTACAGTAAATATACAGCACAAGATGAAGCAGTGTTTCCTAAGCTCTGGTGATACTGCAGCAACTGAAAAAGGGAAACTTAATCAGCGTGTTTAGAGGACATTTTTCCTACTAATCCATACACACACACACACGAAACCATTAAAAAAAAGGTATTTGCTGCAATTCAAGTGATTACATGAAGAGGAACAAAGCTGGTCAGAATTGAAATTTCATAGGATCTGTTGCCTACAGGAAAAGCCAGGGCTCACTTCTCAGACCAATGCAAATCCTCTAAGACTACGCTTCATTTTCTATAATTACTGCAAACTTCARCCCCAACACGACCATGATGTACCGGTTCTACGCAAGACTGGGGCCGACAGGGCAGCAGGCCTACAAAGGGCGTGTGAAAATACCCGCGACAAGGTCTTACGCCCGTCAGGACACGCCTCGCCCACCCAGGCAGTTATCACCGGAACGCTTTCCTCTTTTTACAGCCGGCACTCGGAAAGCAGCCCGCGCTCCCCGGCGCTCCCGGGGGCCAGTGTCACCGCCTCCAGAGGGACCCCTTCCCGCCCCTGCCGGCGCCCGAGGCCGGCTGGCACCAGCGCCCGCGAGCGCTGGCACTCGCTTTTACCCCACGCCAGCACGCAGCTTGATTACAGCTTCCTACGAGAGTCGACCGGGGTGGGTGAGGGTCCGCCGGCCCGACAGGCCCGGCCCTGCCCGCCCCGGGGGGGTCCCGGCTGCCCGCCGGCGCAACGCAGCGTGTCGGGCCCTGGGGGACTCACCGTGGCAGGCGCGGGGGCGCGGCGCCGCATGGCACCGCAGGTACAGGCGGTAGAGGCCGCGGCAGCCCCGCCGCTGGGCGGCCAGGGCCGGCATCATGGCGGCGACCGCACGCAGAGCCTGGCCGCTCCCCGCCGCACGCCAGCGGCCGGCGAGCGGCCGGCGATTCGCATCGGAGAAGGCTGGCGCGGCTGCGGCGCGGCCCCCGCTGGCCCCGGGCGGCAGCGGTAGCCGGGAGGCCGGCGGTGGGCGGTGCCGCGGCACCCGGATGTGCGGAGGGGCCTCGGGGCCGCCGGGCGGGCGCGACGCCCAGCGGCCGCCGCTGATTCACCCGCCCCTCCCGCTGCGCCTGCGCCAAGCGCCGCCTGAGCCGCCTTGCCTCAGCTGAGCTCCGCGCCCGCGGCGGGCGAGGGCCTCCCGCGGCTGAGCCGCCTCCGAGCCCGGGAGGGGCGGTGCGGCCCCGCGCCAGGCCGGCGGTTGAAACCGGCTCGGCCCCGATTCCACCCCGGCGCGTCTGCAGCGAGGCTGCGCCTGAAGTACGTGGCGGGAGCGCCTCCTGCGCAGGAACTGCTAAGTTACTGCTCCTGATGAAGAGATAATATATACGCGTGTGTGTAACGTATGTATGTATGCTACGTCTGTTAGCACAGATGAAAACACGTAACAATATGGTTTTATAGATAACATTAAAACACATATGCTAAATCTGTTGGCAAGGTTTTTATGTGAAAATGCTCTTCCCTACCCCTAGGTCTCCCCTGAAGTGTGCTCCCCGGGTCAGTGCTGATAAAGTCTAATGAAAAACCTGTTTCTTTCTCCAGAGTGCCCTGCAGATGATCCTGCAGTCAGAGGGTTGTGATGTCTTCTTGCACCCATTCTAGCCCTGCTGCAACATCTCCTTCTGCTCTTCTCACCTACAGCCTGGCATATAATTAGACCCACTGGGCTTTTTTTTATAAAAAAAAGCATTTGGGCAATTTTAAGTTTTTCCAGGACAGCTTTGATGTTAGTTTACATGACTGACAAAATGTCTCTGACTTCCTTGTCTCCATTTGCACGCTGTGAGGAAGATGAGAGCTCACCAGAAGTTAGCTTGGCAGGGAATTTGGATAATTAATGTACCTGATAATCCACAAAGAATTTGATCGCTGAGGAGAATTATTCTGGTGCCTGTCTTTAACATACCCAATTAGATTTTGAACAAGGTTTGCTGGCACATAACTTCTTTACCAGCCAGCTAGTGATTAGCATTGCCAATATGAGTTTTCCTAGAAGCCCAATGGAGGCAGATTGAGGTAAAATACTTGCATAAAATAATTAATGCCTGTCTTCCCAGTAGTCCAATCACAGCCATACCAGGTGAATCAGGAGTATTTCAACAGATGCTATATCATTAAGTAGCAGATGTACAGCAACGGAGTTAAATACTAAACTCACTTCAAGTTGTAAAGTAGCAAAGGTGGGGTCAATTCACCAATTTTAGTTGGGGTCTAACATGCAGCTGATGTATTTTTTGCTGGCTGCTTGTTATTTTGGCAAGAGCCTAACAGTAAAACAAGAAGAAACATGAGGTTAACAGATTCCCTTTCTTTTCCCTACATAAAGATATTTGAAAGAATATAGACATTCTTGAAACATTTGTAATTCCTGAGCAGTCTCTGCTATACTCTAGAAAGATGCTAACTGTTGCATTACTTCTAAAAATAGTTTTCTTTAGGTTTACCATTTCCTATCCAAAGCCAAATGGAATTACTAAACGATTTCATATTCTTCTATCCAGCTGAATAACTGAATTTGCCTTGTCTGGTTTTGTTGTTGTAAATATGAAACAGGAAGGAAAATAATAAAGCTGGAATACCATAGACAGATTGATAGATACTACCATTGTGGCAGTCAACCAGGATTTACATGATCAAGGGCATTGCATGAACCTTTCTATTGATAAATACTGAAACCTGGGGAAGGAGACAAAGAACAAGCAAAAGAACATCAATAACAGCCCGTTCAGCATGGGATAGCCAAGTACATAAAGCAATTAATAATGAATTACCATGCCTCATGGCTTGTAGCTGCAGCATCCTAAGACAAAAATCTCAAATCCTTATTTATGAGCATCACAACCATTAGTTATCAATCACTAGCAATAAATGGAGCAACATCCTAAATGATAGGGAACTGTTTACATATTTCAGCACATCCAAACTATATTAAATGACTTTTTGCCTATGGCAAAAACTACTATACAGAGCCATAGACAATAGGCGAGAGAGTGTTTCTCACTGAGTAGCAATGTTTTCATTCAATATAGTTGGAACTGCATCCTAAGGTTTAATTGTGAATCATGGCTATTCCATAGCTAAAATTAAGCCCATATTTCATGAAATCAAGCCAGTTTAAAGAAAAAAAAAAAGTCTCATTCACATTCAAGTTGCCAAACTCTGACCTGATTAAAAAAAAATTATTTATATATGCCATGCTTGTACAGGGGCTTTTGTGCCATCTGAACCTCTGGCTAGGGGACAGAGGTTGCTCATATACCTATCGCATGAAGATCCTGATGTATTGCTCATAAGAAGAGGTAGGCTGGCTACCGTATCAGGGTCAGATCCTCAGGCATCCTTTTGCAAAAACTCTAGAACCTTGTTGTATAAAGCATATTAAGCAGTAAAAACTGGTTAAGGTTAAGTTGTTTTACCACATCATAAAGACCTTCAGGAAGAACAGGGACTGTGGGTACAACCTTTTAAGATCTAGAACCTGCTTTATGGAGATGCTTGAAAAGTTTCTCAATCTAAGTAAAGACAGGTRACTGGACTGAAATACAGACCTTTGGAAACTTTTTTCCTCATTCCTGTTTATTTAAAACAAATAAGTAACTGACTGGATTACTCGAGCTACAACAGTATATCGTGATGAAATTCTCCAATGTTACTATCTAGCAAGAAATCTGTGATATGTAAAGGCTAATATGCAGTGAAGGATTTTAGTGTTCCTTATATGAAAAATGATGTAATATAAATCCAATTTGAGTATTTTTGAATCTAAATTCATTAAAGATTTCAAGTTCATACAGTGGAACAGACTTGCAATATCCCCAGATCAGCAGCAAAAGCTGAGTTTAAATTAATATAGTTTAAATTGCTCTTCGGGATTCCCATAACATCCTGCCTTGTGTGTCTTTCGTACAGGTTTTTAAAAGGGAAAGACCATTTTGATTTTGTACCTTTTATGATACTGCACATACCTTGTTAACACCAAGCAAATCGCTACTGATAGTTTAAAAAAAAAAGTATGAATACATAAAGTGTTCAGTGATCCCAATCAGCCTTTAAGTTTTTCAGGTAGAATATTTAAATTAACAGAAAAAGGGAAAATATTTYGTGGTGGGCAGGTGCATGAGGGGAATGACTTTTCCAAAGCTCAAAATGGTGAATCCTCGGAAGTCTGCGTAACACCACTCTGAGTCACGTAGGTCTGTAAAGTTATTTCATGGTCACTGGGTCAAAGATCAACACGAACTAGAAGTAAATTATCTTTCATTTCCAGCACGTGGGTAGGTGTTTTCAGTTATTCACATGCAGTTCATTCACCTGAACACCAGCAGAGTCATCTTCAGTTTCTTGAACTGTGTGCAGCAGTGCTCAACCAACCCTTTTGACCCCAGCAGCAGCCAGGCAGCCATGACCTCCTGCTGCTGCTGGAGCTGCTTGCAGTCCTCCCACAGCACAGGCTAGCAGCCACGTGCCTTCCTCGGGAACTCAGGTGACACATGCCAGATCTTCTGGGAGGCTAAGCTGACATCAGTACTGCAGAATCGGTTTAAGTGGGAGTACAATAAAGCAGAAGGAGGGAATTCCAGAAGAGAAGGGGTTTCAGAAGAGCAGACAACAGGAGATAGGACAGGTAAAGGAGGGAAGGAATGTCAGGATAGGAGAAAGATGGGATAAACTTTGAGGGCTAGAGATTGACAGCAGACATGGAGGCAGAGATATCATTTGGCCCTTTATTTAGTGCTTAAAAGACCTCAGGGCACCACGTGTTGTCTCCATGGTTTGGAAGCCCCCCATTGCCTTGTGTACTTGGTACACACAGGAGAACTTGGCAGTCATGCAGCCCCCACACCAGTCAGGCCCTGTATCCCTGACAGAGACTAGAGCTCATTAGGAGTAAGCCTAGAGCAGATGTTCCAGTTTGGTTTCATGGTAAATGCGAACAATCAGGGGATTCGCTTAAAAAACTCTGTGTGGTTCTGATTTAATATGCCRATGCAGGCACTCCTTTTAGCTACCCAATACTCTGTTTTCCTAAAGGGAGGCATTACACTTTGAAAGAACTTGCTCTCCCACTGGGGAATGAAGAGTCGCTTGCCCATCTCAACAAACAAATCAATGCGAGTTATACTGGGACACATGCAGCTACAATCAAATTAGGGAAAAGGGAAAGATTCATACAAGAGATATCCAGAAATATGCACTTCATGGTTATGCAGGAAAAAGATTAAAATATTATTGTTCCTGTATCRACAATCCCACACACACATAGGAAAGACTTCAATTGTAAAGCAGCAAAGAGGAATAAGGATTCTGCTAATACAATTACCATGCTTTATGACGGCAAAGATTTGACAATAAATGTTTTAAGATCTTTATTATGGGATGCTCTCACAGATGATAGGGTCTTTTAGCTTCCCAACAATCACAACAAACATTTGGGCTTGYGAGTAGTTACTTCTTTAAAGAAACCTTAAGCATAAATCTGGTTTTCTTTTGATCTCCTTTCTAATGCATAAGGCAGATAGATACTTGCAAAGCCAAAGTACAATAAATCGTGAAGAGACATTATTCTCCTGAGAAACTTAAAGGGAAAGAGACTCTCCTGYAGCCAATAGACACGAGGAGCACATTAAATTGCTAAAATGTTTTGCTTCATAGTTGCAAACCAGCCACCAGAGGTCAGTGGTTTAGAATAGAATTAGCACATAGAAGAATTCCATTTCATTTCAGCTAACCAATTCCTATCGTCAAATAAAATTTCCAGCCTTTGAGTGAGAAAAAAAGAACTCTTAAGGTTAGCAGCACTTCTTTTCATCCTAAAGCAGAAAGCTAGTTTAAAATTCTTAAAAACAATACTAGGTACATAATACATAATATATTGAAACAACTACTCTTACCTCTACAGTAATTGGCAGACATGCACAGGAACACAGGACTGGAGGAAGCTTCCTGCATCATCAGGTCTAGTCTCCTGCCACTCCACCTGTCCTACAATCTCTTACATGAATAAACCAAGGACCAGCTTAAAAGCAGCTTGATTCTTTTACTTGTAAGAAAAAAAATTGTATTACAAGAATGTGAAATAAGCTCGACTAATACTTTTGAAGTGTATAAAGGCAAGATATTAGGAGCACCTATGCAGTGCAAGAATCTTTTTAAAAAACTATTTCCTTTACAAATGTTTAACACTCTGCAAAGAGAGAAGGCTGGCAGAGGGCAGGAAGAGGCTTTTTAATTATAGACCAAGTGTATTAACATACCCAAATGGCAAAAACCCCTCAAAAATATTACGTGTTTTATTTAGTCACCTATCTGCTGCTGTAAGTATACATACACACCATCGATCCACAGCACATATATATTGATGCAACCAAAGTGATGTTAAAAAATTTGAAAGAATTAAAGATGTAAACAGAACCACTGGATGCTCAACAAATGCACGCTGAACTAATGCTTATGCTACAACTATAGTTTCTAAGGTTTTGGTATTTCTCCATTATACAGTTATACAAATGATAAAATGCCAGTGGACACATGAGAATTCAGAAAGTCAACTTCAGATTTCCATCTGCCATTACAAAAAAAAAATTGCTAATAATGGCTTTGATTTAAAACTTTATCACTGAAAGGATTCACAATGATTTTTGTTGTGATTTAGTCAGAACCTAATTGAAGTTGCTATAGCAGAAAGTCTGTTGAAAGGGATTGTAATAGGCAAACATCTGTCACCTCAAAACACCTGTCACCTCAAAACACTGTTTGGTCAGATTTTCTAGATTAAAATATATTAAATCCAAAAATGTTAAAATGCTAAGTTACAAATACCATGTTCTGTATGTGTCTTTGCACACAGAAGCAAACATACATCAGGACAAAACCCCATGCAGTTGCACTTATGATATCTTCTCCTCTATTGCCAGTATAAAAATGTAGCAAAGCAACATGGAAAGAGAAAAGCTTAAAAAAAAAAAAAAAACAGCCAAGAAGCCCACTAGCAATATAGACCGTAGTAAGTGTTTATTTCTCTACTTTTCCACTACAAGAGCTTCAAACATAATGGACAAGAACACATAGTTCCACTGCAGCTGTTTTCCATTTTCAGTAAACCAAGATCAGCCTGTCAGCTCTTGTACAATGTGGCAGCATCTGAACGTGCTATTCCAATAGTATTTTAATAGACACTAAATTAGAAATAATTTACAGCTAGAAAACTTAAGTAGAGGATACTGATGGCATAAAATGGATGGTTAATTGGTATTTGTGAAAGCAACAGACCACCCAGTAGGATTTCAATACCTTTTTTTATCATATAGAGCTGAACTCTTCTGCATTCTCGTTATTTTTATCCCCATTCTTCTTCCTTCTCCTTACATTTTCTACCTTTATATTTCTACCTTTGTGAAAACATAGTTGACATTGCTTTACCCCTTGCAGATAATCTAGCCCCGCCACTTTATCACTTCTGATTATCAGCTTAATTTTCCTGTGAAATATCTCAACCAGCTGATGCACCATCTTCATCCAACATACTCTTGCTCTTCACATTGGCAAAGGTGCACGTGTGAAAATTCATAGGAACACACACAGCAAATGAAAACACCATGATCTGTGCTTGTTCTCAAGGAAACCAGTTTCCTCACCCCAGGCAGGAGTCTGGACTGCTGTAACACTTCACCCACCTCACAAGTAAGATATCATGGTCAGGCACATGGAAACCGGGATAAAGGGAGATGAACTCAAACTAGCCATTGCTTTCTTTTAAAAGCAAAGTCTTTCAATGGCTCTTCAGAATACAATCCACACTACTGCTTCTACAAAACCGCAGCTGGRTGGTGGTAGCCAGCTGTGGTGGAATAAAGCCGATCTGGTTGGCATTGGGGTTGAACAGAAGTCAGCTATTTAACATGCCATCACAAATGAGCTAAGCCTAGCCCACAAGAAGAGGGTAACATAGGGTCGCATTATTAAGAACACTGGTTTACAATTTTGCTTTCTAGTTGCAAAACAAATTACTATTATTATACTGAAATAAATTCCAAGTAATCAAGCACTAGCTACGACTTGTTTTCAGTTCAGCAGTGGCACTTATTTAGGTAGTGAGATGTAATCAGTCAAAGTAACCTATTTTAAGATTAAAGGGACAGGACTCCTGCCAAAACACAGGTGTACGGTCAGCTTTCTCTATTAAACACCTGCACTGAAAATATAGCAGTTAAGTGAGCACGTAGGTAAATTTTTTCACAGGACTTGTGTTACCTATGCCAGGTGTAAAGCAGAATAGCTCCAATGACTTAAAGACAGGAATCAGCTTTTTTTGGTTTTGATATACAGCTTAATCTTTTTTCTCTTGAAAAAAAACAAATGAGAAGCCGCAGTAGCTCACTGCATCCTGCACTAAACACGCAAAAAAAAAAACCAAAAAAAATCCCACCCAACACGCACCTAGAACATTTAACTTGGAAAGCTGTTGGTCAGTAACTCAAACTCRGAAATTTGAACTTAAAGAAGTGCTGTTTTGCAACACAACATTGGTAATATTTTAAATCCAGAAAAAACCCTATACAATTTGATTTCAAGAACATCAACAAAACCATAGCTGTATCAATACAGAAAACAATTTAATTTGTTTCAAAATAAATATTTGACATACAAAGCACGTACAGTGAAAAAGGGTCACAATAAATTACAAATGGAGATACTTGCTCATTCACTGAGAAAAGCCCTTGATATTTCCAATTTCATACCATCATATTTATCATTCTTGCTGATTTAAGCACAGCACTAAACAAATATGGATCCCAGTGCTTTCTTTCACAGGTACCGGCATGGATAATTTACTGCAGTGATCCAATTTGAAAATCAGTAGGGACCAGTAAATCACTGCATAAAAGAAAGAGCGAATGAGGTGCTTTTTCCTTAGTGTCAGCAGCCTGTGATTATTATGTTTATTAGATTTTCTTGAAAGGGCTTCACATTTTCTCAAATATGCAGGAGAACTATATTTCCCCTCTGAGCCCTTACATTAGCATTTTGTGCCTCAGTCCTTGAATACAAGTAAAAGATGAATTTTTCAATTCATTTTAGAAGTTTGTACCATCTGGATGGCACGGAACTAAGCAATGAAACTCCCTTACCTGCACAATATCTGCTATTATCACAGAGCTAGCTCCTGCAGAAAAGTTAATAAGTAATGCTGACATTTTATGAAAAAGATATTTTTGAATCCACATTTAAGATTAAATTCAATTACATTATCCATACTGATAATGCATCTTTGAAATAAAGGATTGCTTAAGGTTCTATCCTTAAAAGGCAATTTAAAACAGCAAGGCCTGACTCGTCCTGTGATTTTAAGAAACTTACAGCACATTAGAAGTTACAGTACAAATATACACTAACTAATTTCAGTACAGTTTAACCACAAATACTTGCACTGCAGGAATTAAAAATTATAGACAATAACAACAGATCAGCATACCCTACTAACATCTTAGCATGTAAGTGCTAGATCTTATTCTGGTTTGTTATTTTTCCTCACCAGAAAGATGAAGATACCAGGGGCCATGCCTAGCTCTTGCACATGGGAATCAATTTTTGACATCGCTTTAAAAAAACATGCTGTTCTAGCTCAATGGTCTTTGCTACCTTTAATCTAAGGACCATAAGGTACAATATTTTTGAAACTGTTTAAGCAGCAGTTAGTATCATTTTCGAAACAGGTCCAAGAAGTCATATGTGGTGTAGAAATGAATCACAGTTCCCCCAGACTCTTGTCCAACTCTCTTTTTTTCCTACTTCCTGCTCTGCCAGAGCTCTTACATCACCTCAGGCGAGTGCTCTTTCCTTCTGTGCCTCAGCTCCTGTCTGTAAAATGGGCAGGAACTGTACTTCCTTAATTAACAAGGGATCTGTACAGCAAACGTTGCAATACAGGCACCTAACGATAAAAAGGTCCAACATAGACTGTACAAAATAACCAGCTATGTTGTTTGGACAGTACTATCACATACATAGTTAGCAGCTCAAAAACTTGAACGAATAGTGGCTTACAATTATAATATATTAAAAAAATCCTTAAAACATGCAACTTAAAATATTAATGGATATCGCTCTCCTTGAACATCCATCAAAGGAGGGAGCAAAACATAAAACTGACAGCACAAAAATGACAATAGAAGTATAAAATTAAATAAAAGACAATAAAGGAAAAGATGGATGCACTAGTGAATTACTTTGTGTGTAAGAAATCCCAACTGGCATTAGCTACTCCAACAGACCTTGTGGGTCCTGATGTTTTATTTATCTCCAGATGAGAATAGACAAGTCTTATGCTGGAGCATCACTTCTACAGCAAGCTTGTCCACAGCAAGGGGTAGGTCTGCCCACAGAATTTATGCAACAGCACTTTAACTCATGAAAGCTAGGACAAAAACAATGACCAGTGTGATTTATACCAGTGGAAACAATTATCACATTAGGTAGACAACCTTTCAGTAGGACAAAAACTCCTCTGCTTCGCAGTTGGGGTTGACAGGCATTTTATGGTCAGTTGCAAAATTTCTCTACTACCACAGACTTCTGTTACAGCCTCTGCATCACAGCTAGCTGTTGGCAGCACAGCAGCATGAACATACAGTTCTTTTCACCAGAAAAACCTCAAGCTATCAGGACACAACCAGCATTTCATGTGTTTAATTTAATCGTTAGTATAGAAACGGTCACAAACTGTGGTAAGGAAGCAGGCACAAGGACAGAATGTTTTTGCCAGCATTGAGTAAACTCGGTGTTATCACTTAGGGAGCCTAAAAGCTACAGTAAAAATCAAAAGTTGATGCAGAGTGCAGGTCAATTGCCCTATTTATTTTACTTGGAAGTTATTCTTACTTCATTGTTCCATGTTTTCTTGGCACATYAGAGAGGTAAGTTTTACTAGGCCACAAGTAAAATCCAGGCCTCATTTGTCAAGCAACTCCTTGCAAAGCCAAGGATATACTACTAGCCAAATCAAATCAAATCCCATTTATGAAACAACTTCCTCCTCTTGAAGCATTTTTAAGACTTAATAGGAAGAGTTAACAAGAAATTCGGTATCCACATATAAACTCCACTTCGTGGCACTGTCTTCCAACTCTCTACTTACTGAAATCTCATTCACTTACTCCTTTTAGTCTTCCTTGTCCATTCATAGAGTTGGATCTCAAGACTTGGCATCCTTCAGTTACAGTTGCAATACATCAGATCCAATTTAGACTTCTTTAATTTAATGACAGCATACAATTGAAAGAACAGTAGACTGCACCCATAACAGCAGTCTCAGACCACAAAAACTTGCTCAGAAGTAACACGTTGTTTTGCTTACACTAATTACGAAAGTATTTATTTGCCTTCCACTCCCAGCATGGGGGACCAACTTACATGACCAAATTAATAAAATTTTAAGTCACAGTGGTGCAAAGAGCTGAGCAGAGTCTGATGTCACCRCTCAAAAAATATACCATGTAACATGAAAGAAGGTCTAGAACAGTACTGAAGAATTGAAATGGCAAGAAGTAGGTCTAGATTTCTGCTCTGATTAGGTATCAGTGTTGCAGTGCTTATTCTTGGGTTAAATTTTGAAGGAAAGTGTCATAAATTTTTGCACTTTAGAAGGCAAAATTTCCCTAAAAAATAATTTAGAAATGCACAAGACATTATGTCCCAATTCAGAAGCAGCAGTGGGAATATAAGAACATGCACACATACACGCAGGACAGCATTCTGCTCAACTTCCAAGTTCAAGAATCAGTATGTTCTGTTAGAGAGAAAATAAGCTTGAAGAGCCTAGCAAATTACATTTAACACTCCTTTTATTGCAGTAGAAATTTTAGTTTTTATAAAATCCTCAAATTACAGGATACACAGAGTCAATCTTGTTGCAAGTCTTTAGCAGCTGTAGAGCATTACTGCATGCAGTTGCTTCCGCAAGTGTGCAAGTGTTCTATAAATAGCTAATCATGTTCAGAGAGCAAGACAAGTAGTCAAAGAATATCATATTCAATTACCAATTGGTTCAGCAGTACCAAGAGGTTGAGCAAAAAAATGAAGTAAGTATAAATACATGGCTCTGATCTAACAAACTAATACAACTGCAAAGTCTAAATGATACCCACATCACAAATAAGATAACTCAATAGTTACAGGAAAATACTTTGCTTCAAGACTGTTTTCAAAAGTGTTTCACATGAGAGTTCTCTGACCAAGGAAGAATAGTTAAGTACAGTACTATAGCAGTTTATAAAAGGCCAATGAAACCCCTTTAATTTCAAGCAATTAGAATATTAACATTAACTACAGAAGATTAGGCAAATACTTTGCCTTGAATTTATGGAAAGAAGTTATGTTCAGACAGATACTATTCTTCTTCCATGACCTACCTTTCAGCTGCTGGGTGAATGCATCATCAGCACTCAATTTAATATTCACTTCTGAAGTCATGACACTGGCTTCAGATCCGTCATCAGATGGATTTATGCCAAAAAAATCCTACACCCATTTGTTTCAGAAGCTGCCTAAACAGGTGCAATCCTTTACGCAAATTTCCCATCACAATGAGAGTCTCAATTGGAAGAACAATTTATATAGAGCTAGCTACAGATTAATTTTCTAAAAAGCTGACATGCTTGAATTACTGCAGTGTCACATTTGTGTAGACACAAGAACAAATCTGCAGTGATTCTGCAAAAATTACTTTGTTTACATTGATTAGTTCACTTAAGAGATAGTTAAAAGTTTAAGCATTACGTCTTTGTCTGAAAACCCTACAGGTCAGCAATTTGGCTTGATAAAACATTTTCTTATGACAAGGTAACTGCACAGTTTTCTGTGATCAAAGTCTTGAGATTTCTTCCAGCAACGTAATGTAAGACTATGTCACAAGGTAGAAACTTGGAAGAGTTCTTTTTAAGTAATATTAATAAAAATAGCCTCTCCTTCAGAAAARGTGTTAACTATGCCAGCTTGATAGACTTTAATCCCTTTTGTTAAATTCGAAGTGGGACCTATTTTTCTACATTGAGTATAGCAATTTAGACAAAATGGTTCTACAGATACATTTAGTAAGCAGAAGAATACTGTCCAAATTGTACTGCATAGGTATGTGTACCAACTTCTATCCACTGGAGACATCCTACAGTAGCTATAGTTCCAACTAACATAAACCTACTGAGCACAGACTTCTTCAAGTTTTAATCAACCTCAAACAATCCTTGATTCCTAAAAAAACAATTCTGTATGACTGGGCATGTTTTGGATAGGATGCAGCTACTTTGTTTTCCACCAATTAGCAATACAGCACAGTAATTTTAAGTTCCCATGACTTGCTTTTGWTATGCTAAATTTCATATTATCTCCAAGAAAAGCATATACACATTTTTACACAGCCTGGAGTGAGATCGGTGTAAAACCAGGAATTTATAATCATCAGCAGAAGTGCCAGCTGCTCATAATGTTCACAAAACAGAAGTGCCTGAAATTTGGCTATGCAACAGTTGGTGCCAATCTGCTTATAAAGGAAATGCTGCTGAGGCATAGTCTTCTTACAAAAACAGGGCATGAGGGCTTCATTATTAAGTGTTCAACAACAATCCTCAGCTCGGTGAAGAGAGTCCTGAAAAATCAGATTTAAAGAGAGTTTTAAATCCTACAGYATTTATCAGAAGTAAGTATCATCTAAATCTATCTTTTTCATTCACTTCTTTTCTCAACGCCCCACACACGCTCTACATAACAAGTCCTTTAGATCAACTCAGTGTTGCAGTATCTTGCAAGAGCTTCAGAATTCTTGTCCTTTAAACATTAACATTTTAATTAACTTTAGTTCAGCAACTTCCAGCTGAGGACAGATATAAAGACAGCAGAAAAATTCCACCTTCAAGCAAAAAAAAAAAACCCACCACTATAAAAAAAAAAAACAAAGAGAGTAATGCTTTATCAGAAATAGTGTAAGGAGTCAGGAGGTAGAGTTAATTGTGTGTTTGCACTGCTTCTTACAGAATGCAAGAACCCTGCACTCTAGAAGCAACTATTAGAAGACAGACATGAGAAATAAAACCCACAACACCAGTTTCCCTTAAAACTACATAAGTGCCAGCAGAAAATCTTGGATAAACTAGTTCTATTGAAAGTTAGTTCTAGTACTGCATAACTTAAACTATTTTTAGATACCAAAGAAGTAAAGCACCTTCAGAGATTTTTTTTTTTTTGTTAAAAAACAATGGATTGGATGCATGGATGGAACAATTGATTTCTTACAAAATAGTAGGGAATAGGAGGCRATTAAGTTCATGATTCTCAGACTTGTCTTTGCATACCACGGCAGCCAAAGCCACTTCCTTGGTACTTTAGCAAACCATTTTCTAATCGGGTAGTGATCAGACTGGAAAGTATATTCACAAAATCTTACACTATGCAACACTTGTCATAAGAAAAGTTCTGAGAAAGCACTGACCTGAGCAAATGCTTATAGAAATATTTATGGTTTCAAAGTTTAAAGCAGTAGTATTGGCTTGACCAACTTTCACACTAGATCAATAAGGCTCTATTTCAATTATAATTAACCTGACTTACGAATTTAACTAAAGGAGGTAATGAASATGTTTAAGATCATTCACAGATTTTTTCCTGTCAACATTACACAAGTTCATAAGTGTCTGTTCATGTATAGACTTAGCCTCAGAAAGGCCTGGAATCTAAAAATAAGGATATCTTTCTGGTAAATGGTTGCAGAAAAATTCAAAGACTTTCTTCTCCCAAAGTGTAGTTTTAATTACGCTAGCATGTCCTGAAAGCTCCCACTCAAGGATGGCGATACATTTCAGAAAAGTTCAGTTACATGAAATAAATGTAATCTTGAACCAGTTGGTGGGGTTTTTTTAAGCATCCAGGTATATTCCACATTCTGTAATTACCATTTGCACATTTAGTATTTGCATTCATTTTAGAACGAAAAATTTCTGAATGCCTGAACACTATGCAGTTAAACATTAACTTCTGAAATCAATTTAGTGCTTACCGACAGTATGGATTTCGCCGAGAGGAGTAGCGTAATGTAAGAAACCTATAGTAAATGAACGGCTGGAGCAGACTCCCCTGCCCACTGAAAGAGAATAGAGAAGTAGAGCTTAACACTGACAAAAAAAACCAACACACACACACACAAAAACAACAGGACTTTTCCTAATAAAAGCAAGCAAACTACTTAAGGTCAAAGAAAGCTMGATTGGGGTCACATTGGTTCAGATAATCTAGATCTGACAAGAAAGAGTATGTAACAATACACTTACGAAAGCAGAAACTTTCATTATAGAATAAAACTGCTCAATGGAGCAGTTAAAGAAGCRCTGTTCTTGTATTGGTTTTATATTTATGATGTTTTTTTATGCGCCTCATTTCTGGTGGTGGGCAAAGAATCACAGAAGTGATGGTTTTAAGCATTAAGAAAAAGCTTGTTGGTCAAGCACAGATATTGACTGACATAAATAGTCCAGTTACAGCGAGCTGTTTCAGCTCTTAATCGTAGCACTTTGAGTATCTGGACCATATTTCTAGTATCTTTTGCAAAACTTCTCAGAACACACTGGAGACTATTACAGATGTATTGAGATATTAATGCCARGCTGATATCTGACTATTTCAGTTACACTGAAATTAGGTTTTGATACTTTACAAAGCTGCTGTTTCACATGATGGTGCTGTAAAATAGTGAAAACGGTAGCACACAAACCATGCATAGCAAAGCACAGAAATACCATGAGTTTAATTAATTTTAATGACTGAAGCTTCTTTACATAACACGGTATTAAAAAGCTCTGTTTGAAGATGAACAAGACAGTTCCAGTAACTAGAGTTCCATCAAGTATGAGCAATATCTTTACCCAGAAGAAAAAATATGAAGTGAAAAGGGAAGTGAGCTACAGGAGGGGGAAAAGAGGACATCTTGCACCTGTACAGTATTTACAAGCAATTTAATATGCTAAAATAGTTTAAAGAACAAATTCTCACAATAGCTGCATTTAATCATTATACTATTTCAACATTTGGTATATGATCTTTTACAAGTGTCAGTATCTACTAGATGACTTACCAAACAGCAACACTTCACATACTAAATTCTCCAGAGAGAGGGGGGGAAAAAAAAAAAAGTTCTAAAGATAAGTTTAAAGCACTTCAGTGTTTCAGCTGCTGGATACAGTGTATCTGTGAGTGGGTAAGAAGCCTTAAATGAAAGTCAGTCCTTCAGGGCTGAAGCATTGAAGTGTTCAGCTGACATATCAAAAGATAAAGACAAATTATGCATTCTATCAACTTCCAAGAAGCTAAAGCCTCCCTTCCGCTGCCTGTGAGACCACTCAGGACAAATGCTCTCACGGTGCTATAACTTGTATAGAACAATGGGCATTATTCTCCCTCCAAATATTAAAAGGCATTGATCCAAACTTCAGTGACTGGCAGGTCACTATGCCTATATGACTTCAGTAGGATTCCAACATGCATAGGCTCAAGATCCCTAAAATGAATTCAACAGGCTGCACAGCAGGCAAAACCAAATGGAATCATAAAAAAAGAGACAAGGGTCACTGGTCAGAAGTAACCTACTCCTGCTTGCACACGTTTAGCACAATGAAGTTTCATGCCACTTAAATTCCTGGAATCTAATAGTAAAAAATGAGAGGTCACTTTCGGTGAAGCTGAAGATCTTAATATTCTATTACACTGACCAAAAATAAACTTACTGAACAATGTAGGAGAATGCAAGTTACAGGCCTGAAAAACTTTGATTTGACCCAAYGATGTCACCCATGCTATGAAAGGGAAGGGTTTTTTCGTGCTCAGTTATAGCAGAGTGAATGCTTTTTGATTTTATGATGCACCAACTTGAGAAGTCTAGGAATCAAATAAATTTAACATGTAAGTTCAAGACTGGGTCAGCCAGAATCATACAAACGGAGCTCTGTGACCCACTGAGAACTCAACTGCAAAAAGTAATCTTGTGTAGAAAGTTTCTAATTCTGAAAATATTTATGGTAATTCTTACCTGAAGAGCATAAAAACTGTAGCTGGCATCAGGAAAATTTCATTGCAAGCAATGAATTTTAGAATATTCTGTTGATTAGCATTCAGTTTCTCTAAAAGATTTCTCAGAAAGGGCAGACTATTTGAACTTCGTGCCTTTAAAGAAGAAAAAAAGATTGCCAGAAAACGTACAAGTTACACCTACCTTCTCTAGCAGAAAGAAATCAAAATACTAACAATTATAATTTACAACTCATTTCAGCATTTTAAGACTAGATCCTTTAAAGGTATTGAGATTAGTACCCTACAGAAAACTACYGGAAGCTTGGAACTCCATAATTACATAGATTTCAATTAAAAACATGAGGTGTTGCAATTCCCTCACCCACCCACTTTAGGTTCAGCTGCATAGAGATGGCCACGAGCCTTATTCTGTCCACTACGAGGAAGTATTTATGGTAGCAAGATAGCCTAGTTAGGAACACCAAAGGTTGGAGTTACATAAAGATGCACAAGGCAGTTCATTGAGCAGCAGGTCCAGCTCGCAAGTATTTTGCTTCCTAGCCTCACCCTACAGTTTGTTATTTTACTACTGAAATAGAACATTAAATTTCACAGGCTATGGTTTAGCTTGAGAAGACATGTCTTAAGTTTCAACTTAACTGCTACACAGCATTTGCTTCCTTCAGAGAACAGCATTTGAAGAAAAATAATTAGTGTCAACTCCAACATATCATGGAGTCATAACAGATTAGATTCTCTCAGACTGTCTGTGCTGAGATTCCATACTACAATTTCACTCTAACTCCTCTAGTGTAGCTAAAGGAAGCCATAGCTGCAACTCAACCTGTTTATAAATCCCAAGAATATCAACAGTATTAATCGTATCATACAGCGTATCATACTTACATCAAGAACCTTCTTTGTATATGTGGCAGCATGAAGCAAAGAGAACAGCAGAACTGGAAAAATACTCACTGAAGCAAGCGATAAGGAAAACCTACAGGCTGCCGAAGTGCTTCATTTCTCCGTGATGTTATGCTAGCAACAAGTCATAGCCTCATGGCTCTTTGCAAGAGGTTGGCTGGAATGACCTACACTGGATTAAGACATGTATATGTCTAACAACTGTATTTATAGATCTTCCCTTTGCTTCTTACACCTTCTCTTCGCTATGCATTTTTATTAACTTCAAAATGTGTGTGTATGCAGGTACGCAAAAGTACAACATACACCATTACACAGCAGTGCACTTCTACCGAAATGCATTCTTTCTGCATGAAAGACACATGTGAGGTTACTTCTTAAAATCTATCATATACATGTAGTCCTAGTATTTTTTATTAAGAGATGCTACAAAATGCATTTCTACACCAAAGAACATGCAGTTGCCAGCCATTCAGATTTTAGAGAGCAAGAACGTAGACATTCCTCTGCCAAAGACATTTTAAGAGTAGGACATTAAGCATACATACAAAGTGGCACAAAGAAAAGTCAGTTCTTGCATGTCACCTTTGACAAGCCACAGGAGTAAGTCTCTGTTTCAGATTTTATCTATTTAATAACTTATCTGAAAAAGCTACTACTGAATAATTGTCTCTCTATGTGATATAYGTCCTACTTACAGTGAGGCGCCATATATAAATCCTATACTGGTAATAAATGAAAGTTACCAACTTCTCAAAGTATCACATGAGGCTGGTCATAAAATCCACTGAACTTAAGTCTCAGGAAAAGAACATGTAAGTAGCCAGAGACTGCAATGCACTAATTAGAGGTGATTAACCTGAATATGGATCAATCAACATAAGCCTCTCCTATTTTACATAGAGTATGTTCTGTGAATAGCAAACGTATTCTAGTTTAAACTAGTTTTTCAAATCATGGCACAGGTGATGAAAAGAACCAAGTTTTTAAGATATTTAAAAACGTTACCAGGATGACACAAGTAAAGGATACTTGTAACTGGGTAGGAATTCACAAAGATAAGAGAGTACAACAGGTAGTGGCAGCTGTCCTCCAGCAAAGCCTGGGCCAGAAACGCCCTGCTAAGCTGAAAGTGCGGTAGCCTTTGATGTAGTCGGAGGGCACTAGTAAGAGCATTTGCCAGCAAGGCACGCTGATAAAAGCTTGCTGCTTCATGCAACCTGCAAATCATCAGAGGAAACGTTACCATATGAACCAAGCCCCTGCTCAGTAGTCTTCCACCCTTGAGAATTGCATCACAATTGCACAGTACCTAAAGTATTTCTATTATCGTACATAAGCACTATTACCAAAATACAACTCAAAAACTGGTAACGCTGACGTACTGCAGGTGCCAAAGGTAAAACAACTCAATATATTACTCTGCAACTACATATAAAAACATGCATTTGCCACTACTTTACAGTTTTCCAAACACACCTAAAAGTATTTTAAACCGATCTAAAAATTGTAAACTGTTATGACAAAAAGCATCCAAGCAAGCTGAATAATAGAAATTTACCCTTACATGAAAAACAACTCTATGAAAAGGGAGTGTAGTTACTTTGCAAAATTTTAATGCTATTTTACAATATTACAATACCTACCCTAGAAGAGGCAGGACAAATAAAGCTGAGCAGTAAACTGTGAACAAGCGGGAAATCCACATTGCTGTATCCAACTTGTTAGCCATCAGAAATTGCTACATTAGAAGAAGAAAAGAAAAAACCCAACCCCCACAGAAGTTGGTATCTTAATATTTACACACAATGAACATTCTTCCCTTCTGTATTAAATTRCAAGTCCTTCTCCAACCTGAATAGAATCAAATTATAGCTTGAAGCAAAGAGCATCTTTTTGTTCTGTATGTAACTTGACTCGTATGATGTTACTAACCAGATCAAAAATAGTGTGGCTGTCTCAGAATCAAAAGGCTCCTTTGTATATTACAACAAAATATAGTGGTAAGATCTTGTGTGGAGGTAGTTTTTTTCTAAACAAACCAACCTCACAAAACAACCAGCTTCAAAAATGTATCATGCAAGGTCTTTAGACCTCACTGACTTTTGCTCCAAGGTACCTTTTAGAATACACTTCACATACCTGGGGCTAAATCTCCACACTTCTTATGGAGGGAAAAAAAAAAGAAGGGATCAGGTAAATTTGGCGTAGCTACATCATAAGGAAAGTGGCATCGTTTTGGCCTACATATCCTTGGCCTCAAAAAAGTTTTTAATGGTAATCTAGCACCTCTCCTGTTGTTGAGCTCTCCTTAACCACAGTCCTCCTCACGCCTGATATAGTCCCCGTATCAGGCAGGCTCTAAGGGAACACAGCACGCTTTTGGCCATCAGGTGCCAAAGAGTCAAAACATCACCTTCCTTTCACCTGGAAGAGCTCAGAATTTTTTTCCGAATTCGAACCAGCTCTTGAAGACTGTTCTCCTCTATGTTCCTAGACCCTTTTTATGAAAATGACCAGAAATTAACCTAACTCACCTGCGAGCGTCCTTCTGTCATTATCTACTGACTTACTTGCACAATATAACCACAGACATAGAGTTACGCTCGCACGGAAGCGGTTTTGACTGAGACATTTTCACGACCGGCGGCGCAGCGGCAGCACGTTTCCAAGCAGAAAGTGAAAGGGCTGCTTCCCCTGCCCGCGCCCGCCCGAGCAGCCGGCCATACCGCCATCCCAGCAGGACCCTCCCAGCAGCACAAGGGCCGCCCGCCCTGCTGGAGAAGCGCCGTGGCCGGCCCAGGACCCTCACGCTCCCCCACCAAGAGCCGGGCCGGCGCCGCGGCCTGCTCCCCCCCGCCCACGGCCGGCGGCTCCTTACCACGGCTCCGCCGCCGGCCCCGCCTTGCATAGGCCCGTTCTGCGTGGAGTCCGCCATGGCCGCACCTGCGGGGAGAGAAGCGCCTCAGCGGGGGCCGGAGCGGCCGGGACCGCCGCCGCCGCCGCCCCCTGAGCTCCCACCCCCGGCCCGGCCGCCCGCGACCAACCGCAAGCGCCACAAACGGCAAGGTACCACGCGCCGCTCCCCGGATACGGCCGGACGTCACTTCCAGCGGGCCGCGGGGCCTGCCGGGCAATGTAGGCCCGGAGACGTGACGCTTCCGACCGCGCCTGGCGACGTCACAAGGCCTTGCTGGGAGGTGGGTCGGCCCTTCCTCCGCCGCGGCGCCTAGCCTCGCCTCGCCTCGCCGGCCCCGGGGTCGCCGCTGTGCACAGCAGGCCCCACCTCTGCTTCTCAGCTTGCTCCGTGGGGTCTGCGTGCGGGTACGGTGACAGCGACAGGACTAATGCTCGCTTCGGCCCTACTCTGGGGGGTGCGGGCTCACTGAGGGCCAAACAGGCTTTCTAGAGCTATTTAGCGAGGCACAGACTTAGCACTGTGCGTCAGCAATGTAAACGGGGATCGTAATGTCACAGGCGCTGGACAGGGTGCTCTCCGGTTCTGCGATGATGTGGTAGCACGGTGATGTCACCCAACAATGATGCAATGTGCAAGTTAAATACCAGGCTGCCTCAGGCTGTGCCCGTGTGGTTCAGTGTGTTACTGGTTCCCTGTAATGCGAAAAGGCAAAAAAAAAGGAGCTTTTTCGAAGCTGCGTGTGCCCAAACATTCATACTGTAAGCAGTATTAAATTAAAAGCAGCTTTGAGATAGGTTTATGAAGTCTTTGGTCAGTAATCATCAAACCTTAAAGCTAAAGGGCCTTAATCAAGTAAGGTGTATCAGCAACGTTGGCAGAAGGACCAAGCTGGATAGCACAAAGCAGAAGCCTCCTGCTCACTCTGCAACATGTAGCATATGCCATTTGCAAGGCCATGGGAAGGGTTAATCCTCCCTCCATTAATCTGACCCTCGTCTTAATATTGATTTTCTTTTAATGATCTGTGCCAGATAGCTATGCGAACATGTTTCTGTATTCAGCTGGAAGTCTGTAAACCTAGTATAACTCGGCTGAAGTGGTATCAAAGTAGGAAAACAAAGTGAGGGCCTCAAGACTGACACCTTTGTCTTTTAGCTCCTGTAGCCTCATGTGGTTTGTACTCCTGGATTTCTCTCGAGGATGTGCAGCAGGTTCCCCCTTCTGGCAGCACGGGTTCCAGGACAGCAAGCCATCTGCTCCAGTTTCTAATCATTCCCAGATGCTTTCAATTACTCTTTAGCAGCAAAAAAGACATGTTTTTGTGACTGAGGATGTTGGAATCAACATCCGCAATCAGCCTCATTTCTGGCTTATGATGATTAAACTTGAAGATTGATTGGAAGAGACTCGGGAAGGCATCAGGAGAACGTGTAATGAAGTATGTTGACAGGGAAGGAGCAAAAGAAGAGTCAGCTGATAGGGATTCTAATACCGTGACAATTACAAGTAAACTAAGGCTTGAGGCTAATTAACACTTTTAAAATTGACGATGAGAACCTGATTTTCCACTTCTTTTCCCAGCCACTCATCCCTCGCTAAAGTGGCTGCAAAGTAGGCACAAGAACTACCTGCTATTTTAGGACCATTTTTCTGCAGGTGGAGGAGACTCTATAGGGAAACAGCACTAGAGAATTAGGACTCTCGGTGTGTCTGCTGGGTGTTCTCAAATGTGTAATAGAAAGACTGACAAACACTTATGCTAAACCAAAATTAAGGCTTTGAATATTGCCCCAGTAAATAAGTTTAACTGTTACCAGGTTATTTTCTTTATTACAAAAGAAAATATATCCAGGAGATCTCTTTAGATGCAACTGAAATGTGGAAATACACACTGAAGACCACCAGACATTTAACGCTGCCAAACTGAAATGTCACAAGGGAAAAAACCTGCTGATCAGTCTTCAAGATTATGTATTTCTTACACAGACCTAGGATGACAAATCCATGTCTTTATCAGGAGTGCTTATTTATTTCTTAGCATTTGTAATTTAGGAAGGACTGAATACACAGACATGCAAAACACTCATTTCTAGAGTGTGGTTTGCTGTCTGTCAGTCATAACACTAAACGCAAAAAAAGCAAAAGTTGTCTTTCACAGATTGGCCTTAATTTCATTTAAATAGAATGTTAAACCATTATTTATTCCCAAAAGTTAATGGCTTAAAAAGTGCCATACTTTGGAAAACTTAGTAAGGAATATCACACTTGGCCTTTTACAGCCAAGAAGTTCCCTTTGGTTTATATCAATTTTTCTTTTCCCTACTTTCCCCTTCACTTTTGTTCTGCGTCTGTTGTCACTTCTTGTTCGATATAGTCTCTCCTGTTAAGCAATTTGGACCACGCTACTGTTCGCTTTAACTTGAGAAAAGACATTAAATTATATCTTAAGAAATCAAGTTTTGGCTATTGGCTTCTCCCTTTCCCAATTCTCCTCTGCTATAATATTGCTGATTGAGCAGAGAGGAGGGGCAGAAATTGATTCCTGTGTTATTAATGATTTGGTTTCCAACAGTTCTAAGGGGATCCTTCTGGACCATTAAGGCACCAGTTTGCTTTCATTGATGACTGATAGTTCAGATATTTAGAAGAGCATCATTGAAATTGCTGAGGACTTACCTACCTCGTTAGCAATACAGTCCCATTTCTCCTCTGTGGCAGTCCAACACGATCAGCACAGACGTATCTGAAATTGTAACTAAGACAGCTCTCTGTTTCCACCCAGTAAATTTATAAGCCTATCAGGCAATTATTGGCAGTAACGATACCTAGGATCCGCTCTCTCTTAATTTAAAAAAATATGGATGCAAAGAGATATATTTTGACCTTTCGGGCCCAAACGTATACACGTACTTCCACTAACCCACTCTGAAGTCTCAGGGAAAAAAAATAAAACACCTTAGTATGTCTGTAAAATAATTCACATATTTTAGAAATATATGAAAGAAAATATGCAATGCTTTGCATTTGTTTAGCAAATGCAAAGACTGAGACTCTCCAGACACACTGCAAGTTTACTAATGCTCACAACATCACTATGAGTTAGATGTTCAATGAAGATTTTGGGTCAAAAAGGTTGGTAATTTACTTGTAGGCACATGAGCAGTAGCATAGCTGGGCTGGAAATAGAATCCACAGTTCCTGAGTCCCCATAGCCACTTTCCTTCATAGGCACTACATGTTTTCAGATGAAATTATTTGCAACACTCCATATGTAATTTGAAGACTGTTTGAATATCCGAAGAAGAGAGAGGCTTGTTTGGTGTTTCCAATTAATTACTGAGAGCCTTATTACAGACACTATAGAAATATTTGATAAACAACAATTACTATTAAATAAATTTTGACAGCCATAATAAAATACTTTATAGAACCAGTATTTTGCATTGCAGGTTATTTTAAATTTAGACATTTTATTATCTTTTTAATAGCACCACCATTAGAAGCATGCAATCCTTTGTGGTCTTCAGTGGCCTCAATTCTCAATCATTTTAACAGAAGCTGATGTAGCCTTGTTTATGTGGTGTTCACCACCTTGCAGCATGGAGCACTTGAGGTTCAGATCATGATTTATGTATTTTGTCCTTCTTGATTTGAAAGAAGGTACTGTTACTAACATCTGTATATAGTTTTCATTTATTTCGAATAAAAGAGAGAACATTCCTCCAAGGCCGATAGGATTGCAGTTCCTCATAGCCAAACTAGCTCCATTATTTGTATCAGTAGTGTATAACGCAAAGCTAAAATAAGTTTTTATGCAAAGTTGTAATGAACAATTTGGTTCTTGTTTGTGGTTATCTCAAGCTGGCTGTCCAAATCTCAAGAAACAATAAAGGACATCGGGTCAATGCCTGTTACATTTTTCAGAAAAAGAAACAGAAGTCTTCTGTCTCTCTCTACCAGATTGCTTTGTGATTTTTGCTCGATGGTCTGTAGCAATATCAAACATGGTCTTCTTTCTTTTCCCTCACAGCTGGAGTTTCCATTTACTCACCCTTCCTGGAAGGATTACCCTTTTAATCACTGAGTGCCTGCCAAAGCAGTGAAAAAGAGAAACCACAACTTTTTGAAGATGTGCAAAACAGGAAGATATTCCTTCCAGTTGCTTTCTGTGTCAGCATTTTCATAACTTTCAGCATTTTGGTATATCCCTGTGTTATTAAGATACGTGACACAAAAGCTGCAAGTGTAAGCTTAAGACAGTACAAAGAACTATGATAAATTTCTATGTAGGTATGGCACAAGGTATGGCATGTGATTGAATCAGAGAGCAGCCTTACCAGTGTATTTTATTTGCCATGTCCAACCCACTAAGGACATGAAAAATATTGGAAACTTAAGAATGGAAAGAAAGATGGGCAAGTGTTCTTTTAATAAGTGCAAGGAAGGTTAGGAAGATTTTAGAATTCTGCAGCAAGAGACCGTATCAAGAAATGGAAGAACACAGTGAATTAAAGATGTGAACTTTTGTCTGCCTGGACTGCCTGATTAGAAATACTGCAGCAGGAAAGATTGATAAGCATCCTCTTGCAAGCTTAAAGCAGTATCTGGAGGTGTATTGATCAATGCTGAACTCAGTACTGAGTTGTTGGTAAAAGGCTCCTTTTCTCCTACTAATCACAGGCTACAACGAGGGAATAAAAAGAGGACAAGGGACAAAACCCCAGAGCTGTGAGCTTTCCCAAGGAGGAGTTCAGTTCATGATGCAAGGAATGTTAGCTGTATGTATGCATAGAAATGTGCAAAGAAATATTCCCTTTCTGAAATACTGTCTGTTACATGAACTGAGCAAAAAACCCACAAAGTTTCGCGACAGTAATACTTGACACGGTACTGCGCTAATAACTAAAGGCTAATAACACTGTAATSTGTGGTCCAGTCTTTTTCAGCAGAGGGTTACATGAAACCCTGTTTCATGAACAGGGTTACATTTCTGCCACTTGTTCAGCGTAAGCAGATGTTTGCAGATAAATAATTAGGGTTGCAAGCTGTATAAGCTGAATCAAAGTGAACCACCAAGAAGTTTTCTGCTTTTATCTGAAGCTGATGCAAGCCAAAGACTAGCTATCTTCCCTCGACATAAGTGTACCAGTCAGACTGTGGGGAATCCCACCCCATTCACATACCAAACTTCTCTCACAACTACAGCAAACGTGGGGGCTGCACAGTTTTTGTTCTCTGCACCCCCAAAGCTGCCACTGGTTTCAACCGTAAGCATATTTAGACATTTTTTTCATGTCTGTCAGTATCGTCTGCACTCCTAAATACAAAAGTACCTAGAAAGTAAATGTTTTACATGTGGGTATAGAAATCCGTATTAAAATTCGAGGCTTCAGAGAGAAGCTTTAGATTTTGGAAAGTTTTTACACAATCCTGTATGTCTTCCTAACTAGGGTAGGTTCCAGTGGTCTCATTTATTATATTACATAAATTCTTCTTGATCTTTTACCACATACTCCAAGTGCTGAATTTTCAAAATCACTTTGTGGTACAGATGATAAACTCAGAAATCAGTAACTTTCTGCATTCTTTGTGAGATCCCATTCAAAATCAGTCACAGAAAACTGGATGGATGATAGGGATATGTGGAAATATTTTTAACATTCTATATTCGATATTAAATTTTTTAAACACAGTGGACTGACATGTCTTCTGTAGACATTTTTTTGCTTTTTTTTTGGAGGGGGGTATTTTTGTTCATTCACAGCATATCCAATTCTAAACATAGGATGCAAATGCTCCAAGGGTTCCAGTTTATAAAATTAATCCCTGTATTTTTTATTTTATTCCATATAATTTAATTAGATTAATTTATGTTTATAATCATTGCCAAAAAAAGTATATGCATATTTTGTCCAACTATTTTTTGTGGCCACTGGTAATCACTAAGAGCTTAGAACTTAGAAAAGATAAAGAATACATGGAAAGACAATCAGGTTAATTAGATTTATCCTTCCAAACAGTCATAGGTAAAGTCCATCCATTTAAATCTGATCTAATCATGTGCTGAAGTGGCGTGAAATTGAATGAAATCAAGCTGTCCATATCCYAGAAAATGTTCTTACTGAGATATAAAAATCCTCAAGGATACCAATTAGTCAGATAGTCTACTGATAAGTCAAGGATAAGTTTCTCACTCAGTCATAATGCTTCCAATTTATATATTTACCACGGTGACTGGTAATGGAAGCTTATGCTTTGAGGCTCATAACTTCTTATTGAATTCAGCCTTTCATGTTACGACTTTTGCAGAAAAGAGCTATCTTACATTTCTTCTTTGGCAATCTTTGGTTAAGCCAAATCTTGCTAATTACTTTATTAGGATGGTAAGATACGGGGGGGGTTAGGGTTTAACGAGATATCTGGCATTATAAAAAGGAAATTGTGAGCAATCTAGAGAGGGTCACAAGTAAAATGAAGAGTTAAACAGAAAGCAAGATTATTGACATGGATGACAGCTTCTGAAATATAATGGCCAATGGTGTATCAGTCAGTGGCATGGGAAGAGATGCACAAGGAATTCAGGCAATGTCTGTAGAAAACTGTCTATACTCACTGTTCACTTCTTCACTGAGGTTTAATGAGGATTGTGGTGATATGATATTGGTGATATGATTATTCTTGTTGATACGAATTTTGATGAGTTGCACGCTTCTGAAAAGTAAGCAAATGTCCTTGATCTAATTTTCCTAATCAAAAGATAAACCAGAGATTTTTAAAAAATCATGTTTGTCATAGATAAGATTGTCTTACATTACAGTTTTTCAAAGACCACTACAAATAGTTCTTTGGTAATATAAGATGTCTGGCACCTTTGTTTTAATCTTCATGGATGACATTAGGTAGAGGGCCTTTATTAAAAACCTTGATCTATTCAAAAGTCTCGCAAGCTCGTTATGTGAGTCCTTCAGAGTTGTTTGTCTGCAGCAAGAAACAATGTGCAGATTTAAGTTTAAAATAACTCTGACAGGAGCAGGAAAAAAGTTCTGGAAGTTCACCTGATAGGACAAAATTCACATTGCAATGACTGGATGGGTAATTAATATCCTGGGAAAGATGCTTAAAGGAAAAGGTACCCAGTCAGTGCTCCATATAATTCCCCTGACAGCCCACTGGGGAGGCAGAAGCTATGAGAAGATGTCCTCAACAGGTAAATTCATGATAGGTGAGGTAAGAAAGACATGAAGATATAGGGGCAATAAGAGTCATTCATGCTAAGGATTTTAAGCAGCATTCTAGGGTTAAGATGGGCAGGGTGGATAAAAAGGAAAATGGGAAAAGAAGATGAAAAGGAAAAGGTAGAATTTGCACACTAATTTTAGCAGAAGTAGAAAAAATCAGAGAAATAGCGGTGTTAAAGTAGATAAAGAAACATTAGTCAGGAGAAGGTTGAAGTGTAAGAAGAAAGCTGTAGCAGGTAGTGGGCTTAGTGACAGGAATGTGCTTGAGAAGTGGGAGATGAACAATAAGAAATGAGAGAATAGTTTCCATGCAGCGGTATATTGCTCAGAGGTGTGGAATCTGTATCCTTGGAGATTTTCAAGACTTCGCTAGAAAAAGCCACAGGTGACTYAATGTTGTGTTGGCTATGGTCCTACTTCAAGGGGGAGGTTGGACCACCTGGCCCTTGGCATCCCTTCTGATCAATATTTGTATGGTTCTGTGAAAAGTGAGGGTCTTAAGCAGCAAAAATGAAGAAACTAGAACAGCTAGTGATGGGTGTGACATCCACCGTTGTCAAGATAACAAATACATGATGGAATAGCAGGCATGATTGTTAAGGGGTACTGAAGGATAAGGACTCTTAAGGATTCATAGAAATTAAAGTGATGAGTAACAGTGAAGGTTAATAACAGAATAAATGTTCTCAGCAATTCCATCATTATGAAAAATGTTGATTTCTAAGATACAGATGAAAGAATACAGGTTATTTGTAACCATACAGTGCAGCAATTCCAAAGTGTTACAGCTCACAAACTTCCTCATCAACACTGCATCAACAAGCTGAGCTGCTACATCAATCTTGGTTTTGGAAATAATAAAAATATTGTAAGATAACCATCTATTGAAAATAACCCTGGACTCAGCAATTGCAAGTTGATACAGTTTAAAATAAATTGAAGAATAAACAAAAAATATCTATCTAAGTTTTTTATGTTTTGCAAGAATATCCATCAATAAATTAAGTAAATGGTTAGTGAGGTCATCTGTACAGAGGAATTCAAGTACAGGTGAAATAAGAAACTAAAAATAATATATGCTACAGCAGGATGTCTGTAATTCCTTCCCCAGTCTCTTAAAATGGCCAGGAGGAAGAAATCTTAATTTTAGGTAGTATAGGCTGCTGGAGAAGACAGGGAGGTTGCTACTGATGCCACCACTCTCACATAGATCTGAATGAATAGATACTTGAGAAAAGATAGTGGAAATAAACATAATGGATGAGATTTCATAATGTAACAAAACATAAAAGAATTAAATTGTAAATCAGCTAAAAGTCAATATAAGTTTATGAAAAGTGTCAAATGGAGTTGGTTTTCTATAAAAAGGAAATGTAGTAGATTTCAGCTATCTCATCAGTTTAAAAAAATGGCATGATGCTGCATGGCACTGCTAGTGGAAATGGAGAAGGGTGTTAGAGGAACCACAGGTAAGTACGGAGCTGGCTCTGGCAAAGATGGCAAAGATTAAAAGGGGAAGACTGATGGGTACTTACTAATGTAGTTCCTTAAAGATAAATTACAAGATTGTTCTTGTTCATTATGCACATAATTGTATAATGGCATAGGTATTAGTATGGAGATAGGGTTATCTGCAGTCTTGCAAAGATAGGAGGCATCTTGAAGACAAAGAGTTTGCTTTATCATGCAGAAAAAATCTGGATGGCTTCAAGGGCTTGAGAAATAGAAACAAGATCACATTCAGTAGTACTAAATGCAAAAATCATAACCACGTGGGCTCAAGAAAACCGCGAGTGGAAAGAAGCATCATCTGGAATCAACCCAGGTGGAGGTGAAGGTACCAGACTACCAAAGCACGAATATGAGCTGCCAAAACAATTGGCAATGTGAGGGATAAACGTGATCCTCAGGGCAATAAGAAGAAATAGGGAAATATTATTGCCGTTGTATGTGGCACAGATGAAACCTCATCTAGAACACACGGTACAGTTCTGGCGACATAGGTTCAAGAATAAGGAACTGAAACAGAAGTATAGAGAGTTGTATTCTTCAGGGGAATAGCTGATTTTATGAGAGCACAGTAGAAGAGAATTGCTCTGTATTAGGTAACAACAGGACAGGCATGCAATTAGTTAAGTTGAAGCTGATACAAAAATAAATGGGTATAAATTGCTATTCATGTATTTAGACTAGAAACAAGAAGCAGCCTCCTAACCAATCAATCAGAATCTGTAACAGCCTTCCAGTGAGAACAGTGGAATTAAAACATCTAAATACTCTTAAAATGGAGTTTAGTAAGTTTATACAGCTTGACAATGCAGATGGTTCCTCCTGGGATGTTAAGGAGAAACTCTCTTTGAATCATCCATAAAGGGTTTCAGTTAGTTATATCCATTGGTTGGGAGGCATGAAACAGCATCAGACATGATTGTTTTTACTGTTTTGATTTAAAGGACACTATGAACATATCCACAAAATGAAGATGATTTCAGTGGTTAGTTCATCCTTTGAGATCTGTTGCTATTTTCATTTTTACCTGAAAAAAATGCTGATAGTGTTGATATATTAAAATTCTAAATAATGATTACTTTTTCAGAGCAAAAATTTTTCTCCATCATGAGTTTTTATTTGAACAGATGGAAATTAAATTCTTTTGTGATATTTTTTCTAAGAGTCTCAAAACAAAAATGTACTCTGCAATTTCTGAGGGAAAACACTTTTGCAAGGTGGCTGCAAAAAAGCATCTCTGAGGTTCTGTGACTGAAATAAGATGCCATAGTGGATCCCGTAGTCAAATGATTAAAATTTCCCTAAAAACTTGCCTCCCACTTTGGAGCTGGAAACAAAAGCCTCTTAGAAGTGTCTAGAATACAAGTCACCAGGTAGGAGAAAGGTCTGTCACTGCTGTCTCCAAACACAAGGTAAAATCTTGGCTTTCATCTGAGTTTCCAAACACCTGTCTCTCAGACTTCACTGAATCTTTCCAAAGGTCAAGTCCCAGTCTTTGGCCTCCTTTTGGATGTATTTTGGGCACCATCCAAGCCAAGCAAGTCAGAACCTTGTTCATCAGCTGTAATCCCAAGATCAGCCTTTCCTCAGTACCGTCTGAATGCTTTGAACCTAAGGTACAGCTAAGCTGTAATATAAGCCTGAAATATGAACAGAGAGCAGGTCATGGAGCTTGCCCTCTTGAAATCCACAACAAAGATGTGGCACTTTTGGCCGGAACACCAATTATTCACACAATTAACATGGTACCAACTTTTTGGAGTTGTCCATGGCCAAGATAAGGATGCTGTCAGAACTGTAGGGTTCAAAACATGGTAATCATAATAGGCCTGACTGCCCAGATTAACTACAGTCCTATGTAAAACCCGCTTCCTCAAGAATATTTTCCAGTGCACCTGCTTTTATGAAGACCTCGGCTTAAAAGAAGCAAATAAAAATGTTTTTCCAGAACAAAGATGAACACTGATAGCATTTGCTAGTCTAATGACCTTACTATCCTATAGTGGCAGTGTGCACTTCCAACTATTAAATGTGATCAGGCTATTTTACAACATTTTTAAACCAGAGGTGCCTCAGGCATAAACCATAGAATTTAATTATCTTCACCTCTGAGCATCAGCTCATGCAATAAAATAAAACTTGTGTCAATCAAATATTTATTTGTCTTGGCTTTGCATAGTGCTTAACAGAGGATTTATCACTTAGCAATAAAGCTGGAAAATAATCATTCAAAAGTCAAACACGGATGAGTTAAAAAAGAATATAAACAAGAACATGTAGATCTGTCTTCTAGTTGTAACTTCTGATTGATGTTACATTTATGAGTGAATCATCAAATTAATGCATTTCTATTCCTAAAGTAATTTTACTTCTAATCAGAATATAATTTGAAATAGGCATTTGATACATGAAAAMAATATTTAGCATAGGAAAAGAAACAGCTTTTTGTCATCTTTATTGGTCAAATACATGCCTGTCATGAGGACACGTCTTTTATATTAATCCTCTTATCAGGATGGTATCCTGTGTTCAGTGGATGCCCCAGTGAAGAGACTAAAC
Source organism: Oceanodroma leucorhoa (assembly GCA_030449065.1). NCBI lineage: Eukaryota > Metazoa > Chordata > Aves > Procellariiformes > Oceanodroma > Oceanodroma leucorhoa. The sequence continues at coordinate 18,428,671 of JASVER010000005.1, forward strand.
ACTGCAAAACTGATAAAAATGAGAATGGAGGGCCAAACAGTAGCTAAAGGGAAAGGCATGGTTAGTGATCAAATGTGTTATGTTATGCCAAAAGAATGAGCTGTGGTTTCTCATCTCTTCTGAAGATGCCATCTCTTGCTCTACAAGAGATAGCTGGGTCAGAAGACAGATCTGTTTTCCTTATGTCCCAGTTAGTGCTGGAAAAGCTCACAATTGATCCCGTTGTGATAAGGACGTCATATCAGGTGCAGTTCAAGTCTTCCTTGGGGGTTGGAACTAGATGATCTTTAAGGTCCCTTCCAACCCAAACCCTTCTATGATTCTATGATTCCTCTCACTAAAACCCAGTGAATAAACAAACTGGGGAGCACCATCTCAGTAACATAGTAAATCACTAGTAACCTTATTTCTGAAACATATTTTGGAATTCTGGAGTTATTAAGACCTCTTACATAGTAAATGGGTGAAGAAACATGGGTGAATTTCCTGTTTCTGCAGTTTTCTCAGGGTTAGATTTAATGGAGATTTAGAGCATTATGATCTGTTAATTTGTATTCCATGTGTACTGGACCAGTAGCTTCCTACCGTGTCTTTCAAGTAAGTTCATTCATGATAATCCAGATTTCTAATTATCCAGAAACTGGATTGGGTCTACTCATTGTTCTTGAAAACTAAACGGGGCACTACATTTGTATTTTTTCAGTAAACACTTACAGGTGTGCTTAACTTGGTTGATATGACCTCACTTACTTTAGCCAGGGCCTCAGACTGCAAAAGCCCAGGAAGAAAAAAAACCCAAGATTTCTTTTCATCTGAGCAAGTGCATCATTCAGCAAAGTCTCAATAGCCTCATCTGAGGCCTTTAGAGGTGGCGATAACAAAAGCAGTAAAGCACAGAACGATGATGATCACAAAATAGTAGTGGTAAGTTCTGTTCATCATTTATTCTGTAATTATCTCATAAAATTTCATTGGAGACCCTGGCACTAAGATTCTTCTTGTTTAAAGTATAAACCAATCTAACACTGCAAAAAAGGTCACTAGAAATGAATAGTGAATAATATTTGTGACAAGAAGGGTAGTTAGGAGAAGTATTTAATATATTGAAGGACTTTTTCAGTGGTGTTGGCATCCGAGTATTTCTGGCATTTGCAGATGTAGAATTGCATGATATCTTGAAGGAATGGTATTTCTCAAAGAACAGCGAAGTTTACTAGGAACCAGAAATAGTGCGGGGGGGATTTCTTCTTAAACTCTTAAGGGGACTTTCATGCTATTTATCTATTCTTTTGAAAATGGAACACTCATGCCATCTAATCACGACTTCCTCGGATTCTGAAAGACCGATAAAAGGGGCACATTGATACCCAGTGAATAGAAATACAGTATTGCATTTTGGATTTGATCTGTTCTGTGCGTTCTTTATATTCAACCCATAATATTCAAAGATTGTTTTCATGAACCTAGCTTGTTCAGTCGCTAGTCATCTGATTTCATTCTGCTCTGGAGATCATTGTGAATAGTTTTTCTTTCCTGTTTGAGTATTGAATATCAAGCCGTCTAGTTTGAGAAATACTTTAAACGATGTCTACCATATGTATGTTATACAGAAACAGAGATAGTGCTTCAGTTTCTATCAGTTGCTAAAAGCTTTTTCAGTAATGCTATCAGCTGAGATCAGTTTGAGTAAAGGCATTAACATCTGGTATCAAAATAGAGCTTTATTTTATGAAGACTAAAATTCCCAAGGCTAATACCAAACAGTTAGGTGACTTGGGATTAATCTTTGGTTGGATCTCGCCTCTAGAGACCTACTGTGAAATCTTGTTTTAAAATCATAAGTGAAAATCAGTTTAGTGGTTTCATACTTGTTCCTTGTAGATATTTGTCTAGGTAACAAAATCACCACACAATTCACTGTGTTTATCAGTCTGAAAGTAAAAGCAACTAGAAAAGACAAATATTTTTCCAGATGAAATAGAGTTTGAGTTACATTTTCAACTACAGCAAGAACCCATGGATAAGGAGGCTCGATTTCACTCCTTTTGTGCTACTGACTTACATCCTTAGATGAGCATAAATGACAGCACCCCTGTGCCTTAGTTTCGTAACTGTTAACAAGGCTGCTGAAACACATCCTTACAGAATGCAATGAGAATCTTAATTCAAAGACCTATCTGCAAAGATCCTTTTCCTGCCTATTTAGAGAAGTCATGGACTCCTGGCCACTCTCTACAATCCATCACACATAGTCCATCATCCAGCAGTCCCTAGATAAGGGTATGTTGAAGATTATATGTGCACCTTGGACTAGGATAGAAAGTATAAATATGACTAATACAGATTCATGTGGTGATTCCACACCATCATTTCTTATTGCACCAGAAATTCAGGGTAGTCAGCGTGATGCTGGGGGCATTTAAACTGTTTAATAAAAAAGATTCAGAAAGTGAATTTGAGCAGTCACGGTAGATCATCCACACTGCCAGCTCCTAGTTTGCTCCCTGTTTCTGCTTTAAGTTGCTCTCATTACCTTTCTCCAAAGCAAATCTGTAAAGGAGTGAGAAAGCAGTGTGGACACAAGTTGTTTGGTCATTTGGACTCAGTCATACTGCTTAGTCCTTTTTGATTTAGAAGTATAGACTACCTAGCTTGTGAGTTATCACCGAGACACTAATACACAGGCACCTTCTGACTTATCCTGGGCAAACATGGTTCTTGTCCATTACTGAAACTGAGAAGCCATAGAGATAATGCAAACCCTGTATTCTGGCCCTTTTTCTCCATGTCCGTGTCATGCACTAGGCTCAGAGTGGCTTTATCGATGGGACATTTTAACTGAGGAAATCAACTCTATCAACTCTATGCAGTTCCTGTTGGTTTTGAAAGAAATCTCCTAGCATAAGGGAAATTTCCTGCTCAAGATCCAAATTGCTCTTGAGATCTTTTAATTTCTGTACTAATTAAAGATGTTTCTGCTGCAAGATTTTTTTTACAAAAGCTGTAACCAAATGAAATCTTATTCGTATTCTAAACTCTGATTCCATCAGAATGGAATTAGTTTCTACTGGATGTTTGACTGCATGGTAGGAAATTATTTGATCCAAGGCTTTTACCTAATAACCTTTCAAGATCCACTCAAAATGAGACAATCAGGGTAAGAAAAACTTACTCCTTCTTTCAGGTGTTTATAAAAGACTGTATGAGAAAATGACTGTCAATGTAAGTAAATAAAATGGGGCAGGGTCTGTTCTCTGGGTGTATGGATAAAATATACAACCCCTGCCTGCATACTCTGCCAGGACTGCTTATTGGGTACAATCCCAGGTACATATTTTCCTCCCAAATTATGCTCATCTCTGGGAATGGGCCAAAACCCTGCCAACGACCACTGTAATGATTAAATAGGTATGGGCAAATACAGACCACTTAGAAATAAAAATTATTCAAAATGTTACTCAAAACCAAATAAAATCGCAGGCAATAACAGTGTTTAGTCTTTAGTCCTTACCATCAGTCTGGCTATCGCCGCACACAAAGACCAGCCATATCCTGCCATCAAGCTGTCCACAAGCTCTTTTTACCAGAGAAAAACAGACATATGAACAGATATATTTTCCTAAGATGCCGCACAGTACACAGCCACGTAATTGCATTGCAGCGCTGGTCCTGACTGTAAGCAATGAACCTGGCAAGGCAGGGTTCTGGGCTAACTGTCCTAATGGGCCATTTCAGTTGTTTGTTTTCAATAAAAAACCCTCTGCATCATATACCAAGATTTAGGGTCCTTAGAGATAGTTGTTAAGCTCGATATATTTGTAGTCTATTCTAGCAGCAGCAGACTTAACATAATACAGCAAATTTTGAAGGAACGGTAGGATATTTCAGTCTTATATTTCAAATATTTGCATACTTCCATTCAAAATGTCCATCTGTAGTATATTACTGAACATGGCTGAGATAAACGCTGTGTGTGGAGAAGGACAGAGAGGCCTGGATTTTAATAAAAAGTATGCACGATTCACCTTTTCCATTTATTGTTGCTATATTGATAATGATTGAGCACAAAAGGGATTGTTTATTTCCTGGGTGGTTAAATGAATATTAGTCTGCAAGTTGGGGTATATACAGTCTGTTAAGCACCATCTGTCTCTGCACAGAAGGGTGCTACAGAAGACCAATCACTAGTTTATCAGCTTTTAACAGCTCCTAACGGAGTCCCTGAAAACAGCCTGAGATGAAATTAGGGGAAGGAACCTGCAGGGAGGTATGAAGCGGGCATGCCCTGCGCTCGACCACCAGACCCTGCTTCTTCGGAAAATAAGGTGGGGAGATACCTACTTTGTAGGTGCCAGTAGTGGTTAGCTGGGAGGTACACACCAGCAGAGGGGGAGTCCTGAAATGCTGGTAACAGATTTGTATGCCTGTGGAGAAAATGCAGTTATCTGTATACTTTAGGTACTTACGCAGATTTTGTGGAGGGCAGCACATGTTCTGGGTCACATAGGTGGGAAGCTGCTATAGTGTTTCTCTCTCCCTTCCTATAAAGCGTGGTGCTTATGGATCGGAGAAGGGTCTTGAGGATTCTCTCCTGCCTAAGGGTATGTCTACACAGCTTAGTACAGTGCCATGAAAGATACCTGTAAAAGAGATCATTCAAATTAGCAGTTGTAAAGCTCTCCGAGAAGACTAAATTAGCCAAAGGGAAATGGGCTCGTTTACAGCCTCCTCGGGTGTCTCCCTACAGTATCACACTGTTCACCTATGTAACCTAGATTTCAACCAAATGCTGCTTTTAGCGCAGGAGTCACTGAGTGCAGCCTGTAGCCTTAGAACAGCAAAACTGAGGGGCTTTCCTGCTAAAAAACGAGGCTGTAGGAGCAGCAGAAAGCGTGGTCCTASGGAGACTGAACATCATAGACATGGTGAAGAGCTGCGATGGCGACATCAGGAAATTACGTGATGCTCAGTAAAGCTTTCACAGGGGAAAAGCAACCTGTAAGAGTGGACAGACACTCTTGTGCCTCCAGAGCAGGCTTAGCTAGGGAGTATTTAATATGATGATAGAACGCTTTTAATGTTGCATTTTAAATGTTAAATTGAATAATGTTTTGTTTGTTCTAAATACTGCACCTTCACATATTACTGGCTGACCTTGTTATCTGTTCTGACAGAATGAGAGTTTTTTAAAAAGGACTGATACTCTTCTATCTTTCCCGTTTCAGAAAACCTCAGTCGTGCCTTCTGATAYGTTTTGCTTCCTGCTGCTGTTGCGCAGGGCAGATGTCTCCATTTTACTGCCTTTCCCTGCAAAGATCCTGCAAACCGAGCGGCCCGCCATGTAGATGAGGAGCAGGCACGCAGTTTAGCAATGAATGCTGCCGTGTGGGATAAACTCTCCACATTTTTCAGTTGGTTTCAGCTGAAAGCTTTTTCCGGCTCTGGTGGCCCTTATAGGTGGTCTACGGGTTACTCGTTAAACCACGCTGAAAAGCAATCTCTCTCTGGTAAATAGGTAGGGGAGGGAATAGAGCAGGTATTAAAGATGGGCTTCTTTCCCCCAGATTATCTGCAGACTCTTCTGAGATGAAGCTGCCGATGTCGGCTGCCTGTTTTCATTTTCAAAAGCCGAAGTCAATGAAAACGCTGTTCCTGACAACGGCGAGAGAAAGGGACGACGTGAAAACTGGCAGCCGGCTGAATGCGCTGCCGACCTGCCTCTCCTTGCATCGCTGAGCTTTTGGAAAGCTCTCCGCCGCTCGGCTCTCGTAAACCCCMCCCCAAATACAACCAGGCGGCCACAGCAGCGGGGGCGGGCATCGCCGCCGGGGGCCAGCAGCCGCCCCGCGCCGCCCCAGCGCCTTCGCGCGGGAGATGCGCGGCTTCTCCGCGCCGCGGAGCTCCGCGGGGACCGAGGTCCCGACCCCCCAGCAGCGGGAAGGTCGCTGGTGGGCGCGGGGCGGGGCAGCCACCCGCACCCGTGGGCAGAGCCGGCCGAGCGAGTACAGCCCCGCGCTTGGGAGAAATGCGTGGGCGCTGCAGGGCCGTGGCGTTCTTCTGTGCCCGGCTTGTGGGTACACGAAAGCACACGCGGTGGGGAAGGTTTTGAGAGAAAATGTGATGGGGTTCTCCAGGGA